>JBBBDQ010001567.1:0-615000 GCA_037127315.1 Ascarosepion bandense | reverse complement strand
GTATGGGTGCAGTAATTAGTGTCGGAATTGGGTGCCTCATGGCTGTATAGGTTGGCGGTTGGTTTTGGGTTGGGTGTTTCCCCAGGTGTTTGTGTGGTGATATGTGCTGGATTGAATATCGGTGGGGTGGGGGTAATTCGTTGGAGCATCCTGGTCAGATGAAGGTACCCATCAAATAAAGGCAAATTTTTCTATCTTTAGTGAATTCCATAGACATTACCCTCAACTTTAATAATAATTCCTTTAAACCGTACAATAAAGACAATGAAGTCTCTAGCTATATTGATATTAATTCCAACCACCCTAACATCATTATAAAGTAAATACCAAGGACAGTTATTAGAATTAACAGATTATATTCTAGCCTTAGAATCTTTAGGTATAAACAAAATCTATATGATAAGGTCTTCTAGAATAGTGGATAAAGAGATAATTTAACTTATTTAACGCCCATTAGTCTTCTGGAATCGCAAAAGGCTAAAGATAAATATAGGAAAAGGAAAATTATATGGTTTAACCCTCCGTTCTATAGACTATCAACTTTTAACATTGGTAAGATCTTAAATTAATATGTAAACATTTTCATGGAGATAACACCCCTGAGTAAATATACAATAGGAAAACTATCCAGCTTAGTTATTTGTGTACTAATAATATGTATAACATTATTAGCTGCCACAATCACCAAATCTTGAATCCAATACAGAAAATAGAATGATACTCTCCTGTAATTGTAGATCTAGAAATAACTGTCCGGTTGAGGGTAAATGTAAATCTGCAAATGTATTTGCCACTATCTACCCTAAGTGAAATAAGGAGAAATATAATGTTTATATCGAAATTTTGGCAGGAATTTGGAAGCAACGGCTTTATACCCACAGGCACTCCTTCACCAACCCTAGTTTAAGATATCAAATGGCCCTTTCTCAAAAATACAGGGAATTAAGAAAACTTAAATCCACAAATAAAATGGAAGTTCATAGGCAAGACTAGGACCCCTAATAGCTTAAGAGGCAGATGTAATCTATATTTGACAGAAAAAATTAAAATTTTGAAATTTCAATACCAGAATATAATCCAAAATAAACAAAAGGAGATCATTAGTCTGTGTCATCATAGAAATAAGTATAAATTACAATAAATACCCTTTTCTTCCAATTAGTCACAATAAGGTTTTTTTTTTTTTAATTTTGGTTAGGTAGTTAATTCCCCCATACCTACTACTGCTAACTCAAGGATCAAGCCATATACCTTCCACTACCAATGAAGAAATTACTACTAAAATTCTGCTAGCTTAACCCTATAAAAACCAATAGAGAAAAAAATTAATATTTTTAAATTTAAATATACTCCTAAATAGAAGGAGGGCAATCATTAGTATGTTGGTTGGTTGGTTGTTGGTTTGTTTAACCAGCATATCAACCTTCTTTGTCTCATTTAATGCTGAAAATCAGTTGTTTTTTTTTTAAGTTCAAACTTTTCTATTAGTTTGATTTTTTAGAATTGTGACCGGGTATCATATTTTTTAAGTATACTCCTGTCTCTCTCAAGAAGAGAATGTCGTCAATGTGAGTGTTTTCAAATATATCTTTTATATTGTTGGTTTTTAAGTATCGCTTTCTAGCAGTAGCATATTCCACAAGAATATGTTTGACTGCACAAGTTGTCTGGCATGTCAAACACTGTGGTGGCTGTTCTTGTTTGAGTATAAAGGAGTGAGTGAGGCTTGTGTGGCCAATACGTAATCTGGATATAACAACTTGTTCTATCCTTGACTTTCTAGTAACTGATCTCCAATTTCAGAAAAAAAGGGGTTAATTTGATAGTGGTAATCGTGTTATTATTCCAGTGCTATTCCCATTTTGCATAAAATAATTTGTTGATTTTGTTTTTCAGGTAAGGGATGTTGATATTACCAGAACTCAGGTTTATGGCTGATTTGACTGCTGAGTCTGCTCTTTCATTACCTCTCACTTCAATATGGCTTGGGATTCAACATAATTATTTCTTTATGGCTAGACAATGAGTCAGGTCTATTCAGCAGTTTGGTGATTCATGGGTTTTCAAAACTTTATTACTGAGTGATGTTAAAACAGAGCGTGAGTTTGAAAATATCATGAATTTCTTGTTTACTTTTTGATAGGATATTGAGAGCAAGGTCAATGGCATACACTTCTGCAGTGAAAATGGAGTTTTCTATTGAGAGAGCCTTTCTGTGGATTGTTTCATTCAGAATTGCTGCACACGCTGGCCTATTGTAGCCATCCATAAAGGTATGTAAATGGTTGGGGTAGTCTAAGAGAATATTATAAAATTTTTCTTGATAAATGTTGAGATGGGTTTTTGCTTTGGGGAGTTCATTCAGTTCAAAAGATCATTTGGGGTTTTTTAAGAGTCCAAGGTGGGGTTTCGGACAAGATGTGCTCATGGATATTTACAACAGACATTCCTGATTCTTGTAGAACAGGTTTCATTCGAAGGCCAAAGGGTTTTATAGCGTTTCTTCTTGCTTCGAATAATTCACTATATATTTTGGATAAAATGCAGCATCATATACAGGATTACGTGGACACAATTTCAGTTTGGTATAATATTGGGTAGCCAGTTTATTACTCCTTATATTTGCAGGTGCCTCATTTGCCTCTACATATAGACTTTCCACTGTTGATGTTCTGAAGGCTCCAAGCACTAATCTCAGGCCTCCATGGCAGATCAAATCTAGTATTTTTAAGCAAGTCTTTCTAGGTGACTGATATATAAAACTACCATAATCCAACCTTGAATCATTGACCTGTATAACTTCAGTAAAGTTTCTTGATCTGCTCCCCACTCTGTGTAGGCTATCACACGTAACAGTTGTAGTCTTTTATTGCAACTAGCCCTCAGGTACTTCAGGTGGGGAATAAATGACAGTTCGTTGTCGAATATTAACACCAGAAACTTGTGTTCATTTACTACGGGGATTTCTGTCCTTCCAAGACTAGGATCATTGTGTAGTTTTCTCTTATGACAAAAATGTACGCATTTAGTTTTTGTTTGAGAAAATCTAAATCCATTTTCTGTTGCCCATTTGTGTATTTTATTTTCTAGGCATTATTGGAGTTTGTGTTCAATGGTGGGTATATATTTTGACCTGTAACATTAGGAGGTCGTCCATGTATAAAGATCCATCAACTTCAGAGGTTAAACATTTTGTTATGTTGTTTATTTTTATGTTACAGAGTCACAGATAGTACACTGCCTTGAGGGACTCCCTCTTCTTTTTATATCACAGAGAGTGGGTCCAATGCAGACTTCAAATTTGCAGTCTGATAAGAACCCCTTGATAAAATGTGCTTAAAGATTACAGTTCGATTATATCAATCAAACAGTGGTCTTATTTTTATCTTTGTTTATTATTGTCCATTTGTCATGACCTATGAAAAATAACTTGTATCTGTCTATAGATGTATAAAAAATTTAAATCAGTGCGTAATTATATTAATGGTTAATGTCAATGAAGGCATATGACAATAATCACTTTCCCATCAAGGTGATCCCTAAACGTTAATGCTTGTTATGAACAAACGACTTTTTTTTTTAAAAGATTCTTCATACATTAGTGCTAACAACAGATTAGCACCTTGCTTGCAGTCTCTGCATATGTCAAAAAAAAAAAAAAAAAAAAAAAAAAGTTAAATTGTGAGCAGGTACATACACAAAAACAATGCCAATTTTGTTTTGCAAATTATATCTCCCCTTTACATTACAAATATAGACAGACACACAGAGTAGCCAATTAGTGCCAGGATAACCATAAGTTGTTTCTTACTTTACACTGAACAGCCCAAGTTCCCCCACCTCCTTTACATTTTATGCGCTTCTCCCTCTCTCCAATGTATGAAGCGCTTTCATTTGTCTCATCAAATATTTACTTTTCAGGAATTGGTGGTTACACAATTTCTACGAATAAAGCAAAATGATTATCTACCCTTGTTTAGTCTTCGTTTCATTCAAAAATCTTGGTTGTGTGAGTCTGAAGTCTACATAAAATAAAGTCAAAAAATAATGCTTACATTTGAAATTGAATAATTTTGTTACAAGTTTGAGAAAATCTGATGAACATTTTGTTGATTGAAGATAAAAACAGCTAAAAAAAAAATTTTTTTCAGAATAATGTTAGTCTGTTAACTAGTATTATTCCTTACAGATCCATATATCAGTTTACAATAATTGATCTTCCAATTGCCTGACTTTAGAAATCCCTTTTTAATCTTTATTTTCATGGCCAAAGCAAAGGATTGGAATTCATTGCTATTTTCTTTGTTTTACTTTTTTTTGTTAAAATACAGTTTAAGTAAAGAATTATACACAGGTTTTGGTGTTTTTTTTCCTTTTCTGGCAAGGAAATTTTGTTGTGTATTTTCTAGATAGAGTGCCATCTTATTTAGAATTGGAATATTTCCATATTTTTAGCAAACAGAAATCTTTAAACCTTACAATTACTGATTTTGCTTAAATTTTCCCTAAAACAAAAACAGCCACCTTAGTATTTTTAAGTCAGAACAAATGTATACATTTACTTTCTAAATCATTTAAATATTCATTTTAATTTAGTTTCAGTTTTGTTACTTGTAAAAACAACTGCTATTCTTCTAATAAAAAGTAATCTAAGCCAAATGGAAATTTTTCAAAAAAGTAAAAAAAAGTACAGTGAAACAAAATAAGAGGAAACAAAAATCAATATATAAAATTTAATATTTTTTAAATATACATAGATGTGCTGTTACCCATTCATTTGCAAATGTTAGAATAGGGAAAAATTAGAACAATCAATGGCTATCCCCACCTTTTTCTACAGCCCACCTTAAAATTTGGTGGTCAAACGAAACCTGTAAACAATAAAATCTCTAAATCTCCACAAAAAAGAAAAACGGTAGCAGAAGCCATCAAAGCCTTTGCTGAATTTTGTTCCCCACAATCAATAAGAAAAAAAATTGTACTTTCCATAAAATTTGAAAAAAAAAAAGTTGTTTTTGAATCCTTATCCCTAATGCATGCAGCCATTATTTCAAACACCAACATAAAATTGGCAAAGATGAACTAACTTGTAGGTTTTGTCCACCTTAAATGTACCTTATGCATTATGTTAATGTGAGACAATTCAAATTACAATTCGAAAATTCAATGTGTGTCATATTCTAGAATCTGCAAAAAATAAGAAATACTTAATCCTGAACTTAAGTATAGACGCTATAAATAAAACCTTTGATCAAAAATTTTGTATGGGTTGGTAGAGGAAGGGGAGTGGTTGCTTAAGGAACTACAAGATAATCTGGTTCTTGTAACTGGAATTTAAGTCCTTGTCAGGCAGCACAATAGAATTAAGAATGATGACCTCTGGAGGCACTTGAACCTTGGATCCTACAAAAATAAAATATGCAAGTTTTTAATAAAAATATAAACACAAAATTGTTTTTACTACCAACAACTTACTTTTCCTATACAATGAGTCATTGATAACAAGGCACTAAATTTCAGTAAATATATCTTTCAACTTTAACAAAAAGGAGCCAGCAGATAAGAAATGCTCCTATTTCAATAAGAGGAACCAATAAATTAACAAATAGAAGATGCGACTGCTATATAATGATCATATTGTTAAAAAAAATCTCTTACTGGATATTAGATTTTCAACAAACTTGTTCAAATGTATTATTAGTTTTGTGTAAATTTTTAAAAACAACCCAAAAGTGTCAAACTTAAGAGTTTGTTCAAAATTTTCAATACACTTTAAATAAAACATACGGGAACTGTAAGAATCTTATAGACAGAATTGCCAAAATTATTTTTTTATTATTGAAAATAGTGTTGGTTAAACTATTTGAAAATAGCAAAGGTTAGAATGATGAGGAAAATAACGAAAATGAATGCCTTACCAATAACTGTAATTGAAGGATTTAATCTTCCATCATTTGTGAATAAAGAAGGAATTTCTAATTTGGCAAAAGGTTTGTTAGGATTGGGGTCATTTGGTGTACCCTCAACTCTTGTCCAAGCACCAATCACACTGTTCCAGCCAACAATACTGTACAGAATGCAGCAGTGATCCTGAAAGAAGTTTCAAGATTTTCAGTCACTTAACATTTCATTCAATACAGGCAACAATTTTAAAAGTTGCCCTAGAATCTATTTAAAATAAGTCAGTATGCAGGAGCTAAATAAATTATTTTTTTATTTATAGAAGAAAGTTGTATAAAAAATAGTAACAAAGTTTTATTTAACTCAGTAGTAAGGAAAAAAAGGTCTGGAGTTAAAAGATAAAATCACTGCACTTTGTCACTGTTTTTGATACAGCTTTCTTATAAAAAAAGTCATTATTTAGCTCCTGTATACTGAATTATTTTAAATGGATTCTAGATCAAATTTTGAAAGATATATCTTGACTAAATACAAGGAAGATTTACAATGATATTAACTTCAAGAATTTATTTTTCAATTTTGATGATGACCATCTGGTCATGTAACACACACACTTCTGTCATTCTCAAAAATATCACTTTGGCTGGTATGTTAGTCAAATTAAAAAATGTTAAGTTACTATCAATTTGTAATTTTCTTTGTAAAAAAAAAAAAAAAAAAAAAATGTTGATTTTACTGAATAAGTTTTTTTCATTTACACTATTTACATTGTTTGAACTGTTGTTATATTCATGATGTTATGGTCATTATACACTCTGACGTTAATTGGAATTTCAAACTGAACCACTTATTTTGTGTTCCAGGACACATGGCCCAGTGGATAAAAACATTGGCTGAATCCAGTACCTTAACCCAAAGAGTTGTGAGTTTAATACCTGACTACAATAGAAGTGAACAAACAACTTACAGTTGAATGAAAGAGATATTGTGGTGATACCGAGCAAGTGAGGGACTGGATGTTTGCCCTCAGAGATCCAGAAAGCAAATGACCAAAACTGGTCTTTGCGCATCTGGGCTCCATGCAGACGTTCCGGAGGTAAACCAAAAATAAATAAATATCAAATTCCTTTTACAGACCTGTAGCGAAACTCTGGATCCTGATTGGTCATCAAATCGCAAAATTCAAAATACATCAGAGAAACGATTTTCCATAGCTAAAGAAAAAAAAAAAAGATGTTTCTGGTCCACACCCACATGACTATTCAATATTTAATGAGGGTCTCTATCTGGTCACAGCAGTCATTTCAGAGGAGGCGGTTTGCTGACACACATCAAAGATGTAACTCTCAACTTCAAGTGACCTGGACATTGTCCTCTCTCTCTGAACAATTACTGCTACAAACAACTTTATCATTGAATACAAACTACTCATAACTTCTTACTAAGGTTTATAATTGAATATTAATTTCTACAATTCTTGTTATTCCTTCTTTTAATAAATTTCTGTTTTAACATTCAAATGTATCTCTTATTATTCCACTCTTCTGTACTAATTCTACATATTCCAACCTGCCGACAACCAACCTTCTGATGAATATTATTCAACATAAATCCTGTAAGCTGCAGGGAGTTTGGTTAAGAAAGACACAAGGCTGAACAAGAGAAACATTAACCAGCTCCCTACACTTCAGTGGTGACACCCGACATTCAAGGAACACGTACCCCGACTCTTCCATACTGAGACATCTGGAAGAGGCATAACTCATGGAACTAGAACAAGCTATGCCAGTGAATGTAACTTCATGAAGCTTTAAAACCACCCAAGAATACAATAATTCGTGTCTAAATAATTGTGAAGTATACTGCAATGAATATGCTGTTTTTGACTGAGTGCTTTCTTTCTTGTGCAGATTTTGAACATATTCTTCCAAACTGTCAAATGTTGTTAACAACAACAAAATGACATTGAAAAAAGTCAGTTTTACATTTAAAAACAAGTGTCATTTCAAATTTTTGCAAATAATTTGTATTATAAAAAAATATTTCATACCAAAAGTTCAATGACCATTATTAGTATCTTCAAGTTTAGGGTTGATCAAGTAAATTATTTAAATACAACAACTTACCTGAAGCACTGCTCCTTCTAAAATAATTGACTCTCGTATTCTGACTCCTGCTTTAATTTTCACATTTTTACCAATCGTCACATTTGGTCCGATCTGTAAACAGACATTTGGGATATGTAAATCTGAGGAAAAATAAAATTCTATATCAAACAAAAATGAAAGTTTCCATTCAAGGGTATTTATTCATTGACTGATTAGTTTGTCATTAACTGTCATTCAGCTGTAAAAACTTATCTTAACTTCATGTATCTACTTTAACTCTACCAATGAGTGACTGACATTGAAACTTAGAGGAAAAAAATGTTAGTTTTGCTTTAATCAGCTGAAATTTTAGTCAGTTTTGTTTATTCAGTTAACCCGTTTTCCAATTTGCTACACTTTCTGAAAACAAAAAATTAAAAATAAAAATAAAACACTACTTTAAATTATAACTTACTGTAAATGTACATGTTAGAAAAAAAAAAAAAAAAAGATATGAATAAGTCAATAAATTTCCTACACTGTTCTTTTTGCCACTTTTTTCTATACTTAACATCTTTAATGATCACACCCTGCTATATTTTATAAAGCAATTTAGAAGACACATAAGCAAAGATTAGATTTTTTTTTAATTCCTTACAATTTCTACCATGGTTTTTGTTTACGACTAGAGTGAGACAGGCTGTTCCAGATAGGTTTGGATTTTAGGAAAATTATGTTACATCAGATTATCTTCCATCCTCAAAACTTTCTAAGAATCTTCTCTTTAAATTACAATTGATTAAAACAAAGTTTTTCAGAAACCTTTCTTCCAAAATTCAGCTAAGTCAGTCAAATTATCAAAGAATTATAATGAATATAAAGACGTGTCATAAGTTCAAACGCCTTCTGAAGAAAGTCTCAAATTGCAAAAATCAGAACAGCAAACAAGAGTAAAATTATCATCATTCTTTCAATTGGAGTTCCAAAGAGATAAAGAATGAGAATATACTGTTTTTTTTTGTTTATATATTTAAGGGGAAAGAAGTGTGCCCAAGGTAGGGGGACATAACTAGGAGCAATTACGTATGTAACATCAACCTCTTGTAACTTTTGTCTGTGTGCGGAAGAAGGCAGAGGTACAGAGGTGAAGGAGATAGAGTTGTGAGATATAAGAGATGTAAAGGGTTGGAGATATGTTAGGAGGTAGTATTCTGCCATAGGCACTTGGGTTCAATGTTGATCTTCCAGGTTGGTTTATGAATGATTCTGCTTGAGTGCACTTGTATTGGTCCGTTGGTCGTTGCAGAGTTTTTTTGCATTGCTGTTTCACCTTCCGTTTCTATCGTGGGTGTTGGGTTCACTACACGTATAGTTTCTTTTAAACAGTTGCTAATGTTAGATGTTACTATTTTGGAAAGAAGTGAGTGAAGCATGTAGCTTGGAGTAGGAATTACTTGTTGCATCAATACTTACAGTAATTTTCAGTCTGTGCTTTACATGAATCACCACTATACTCTTGTGACCATTGCTTCTCCCCATTCACTTGACTGAGGCCTTAGTAGCTGGATGTAGACATTATCACCTTGTTTGACAATATTAACTGCTGTTTCTGCTGCCACATTGGCTTGGCTGTTCCAGATTGTCTCATATTTAAATCCTTGTTTGAATATGCTCAATGACAATTAAGGTCCAGTGTTAGAGATGAATGTCTCCAGTAATCCACACCATGCAAAGTGGCTTTTCAGACATTGAATTATTTTCTGATGTAGCTGGGGTTAGTTCATCAACATAAAAAAAAAGGGCATACCCACTCTGTTCCACCCATGATAGGAAAAGTCAACTCCAACTTGTTGCTATGGCCTTAATCACGCAGCCATCACAATCTGCATATGTGGCACAAGTGTCAGACTTCCACATCTCATGGCCAGGAGATTAGACATCTTGCTCTTCTGAAGTAGGTGTTAATACCCAGATGGTCAATGTACGTTTTTCTTAATCTTCAGTTGCATGTGATTTTTTTCTTGTTCTCCAGATACGTCAATCAATTGTTGGAAGGGCTGGCCTACAACTATATGAAGGACCTAGTGGCTGGGAAATTTTCAGGACAAAAGAAAGCAAACAACCTAGGATAAAGCCAAGAAGGAAGTGACTGCCCAGTTTGAAAAATCTACTAGCATGACCAAAGCTGCTAGAGCATTGGATGGGATTCAGCTGACTGAATATGTTATGGACACCATAAGAAATTGACTAGAGAGGATGTAGGTAGGTGTGAATCCAAGGCATTGATTAATGCTGCCTTGCTATGATTCATAGCACAGCAGAGATGTAGCTAAATAGTTTTGTCAGAAGTACATCAATTAAAAAACAATCATATTTACACCCTGCAAAACAGTGTAAATTGACAGTAGGGTGAAAACAGGTCACAGTATGCTATCTTGAACTTACTATAAAAAGTATCCATTGGAAATTAATGTCTGAAACTTTGAAATATTACTAATTTGGAGATGAGGAATTCTTTTCTTTGTAATATGAATACCTTTTCTTATACATGCATTTAATTTTGGAAAACTTTGTGAAATTATGCAATTTTTAACTTGTTAAAAAGGGATATTAATGACTATAAAATTTAGAAATTTGTTTCCTGAAAGCAAACATTAGTCAATCCTTCTAACAAATGTAAAGCTTTAAACTCATTTATCTTCAAACTTAAAAAAAAAAAAAAAAAAAAAATGAAATGAAGAAAATATACTTTTATTGGAACTGATGAAAAAACTGGAAAGTTAGAATGGTCTTCCTGTATTTTATTCCAATGGTAATTTGCTGTCTGAACATTATTCTTGGAACACTCCATATGATATCATCTGTTGAAATGGGTATTATATCAAAATTCTATCTAAAGGCAAATATTGTGCAATATCTTAATTTCAAATTAAATGTAAATTTTATTAATCACTTAAGTAGGTGTGTCTGGCATGGAAAGCACTATTATTAAAAAAAAAAAAAGATACCAGTTTAAGATATTACACAATGCTTTTGTGGTAATGGCTTAATGAAAAAAAATAAAATTACAAAAAGATAATGTTTGCAAAAATTGAACTATAAAATGTATTTTGTTTGAATTTATAAAATAGAACCTAATCCCAAGAATTAGTTATTTAATGATTACTAATTACAAAAAACCAAACATATTACATTTTGGAAATTACATTTTAATTTTTAATGGACAAGTGTGCCATACTCAAACATTTATCCAGTTCATTTTTTATTTTATGTTTTTGAAAAGAAAATGGAAATAAATTTTCTATTTAATCCCAAAATATCAACAGCCATAGATTTAAATGAAATGAATGCCCATTAAAAGTAAATGATGCTTTTTCAAAATTTTTATTTCCAACTGTTTTTGCACTAGGGCAATTTAGTATATATAATTTTTTTCTAACAATTTACACTTAAATCCACTTGCATTCTTATTTATTTTTAGCTAAGTTATAGTACAAAATATTTTAGTTTAGTTACAGTACAAAATATCTGCTCTGAGTAAATGATAATTTAGTCTCATATAGGGTTACAGTAATAAAGCACTCAGTGAGGATTAAACTCATTAACAGCTTTTGACTTGGAATCCAGATTGCTTAGATAAAGAGGAACATCAAGCAGAATTTTTATTTATATATCTGAAACATGACTAATTTTGAATCTTATAGAAAATTTTCCAACAACGTGAAATATAAGTAAAATCTTACCACACATGATGGATCTACCTCTGCAGTTTTATGGATAAAAACATCACCAATAATCTTTGGGTATCCATCTCTACTGATGGCCAGCCTCTCAGGATGGTTGCTTTGATAAATAGCCAAATAGTGCCGGTTGGCATAAATAGCAGCTCTGAAACAGATGAAAAATATTAATAATAAATAGGTTTGATATAAGTGACACACAGAATCCAACAGTTCTGCTAAGTGTTGTATTTTTAAAAGTTCTTCACTTGAAACTAGTGAGTGAATATTTCTTTCAAAGTTATAACTGATACCCAAAGTAATTGTGTTAAAATCTTGTTATGCTAAAATATAAAAACATCAAGAAATCAAATGAATTTCTTTCCCCTTCATACGGTTTTTTTAAATAAAATTTCTGTTTATCAATAGTTCATTGTTTTTTTTTAACAAAAACTTATTCCCTTACATTTAAAGCTAAGTAAAATGTGTATGGGGTATGTGAAAAATGTTATCTGAAATTCTGAGATAAAAGATTGTTTTGCCACTTTCACTTTTGTTGTTTTTCATGTTTCAGACAACAAAGACTAATGTACATATCTTATAGATATTTTACTGCTCCAAATTTTATCTTGACTTAACAAAATGCCAATCAGAAATGTTAAGACACATTGGTATAAAAGTGACCAGGAGAGTAGAGAGGAAGGAATGGTTGGCTAATTCACTGATAATGATAGTCACTTGAAGTATTGGGGGGGGGGGGGACAGAGAGTAGAGATTTTACTCACCCAGCAGATTTAATTTGACTCCAAAATTTGTTAGAATGAAAAATAAACAATTTGCTAGTTCCAGCTAATGGTGCAAAAACATCTTGTTCCAAACGAATCATTTCCCTTGACAAAATGTGACTATCAAGTCTAGAAATATAAAATGGAAAAAGATATTAGCATAAAATTAACATGTATTTAAAATTATTATTACAAAAAATTCAAAATGTGGTTTTTATAATGTCTTCGGGTTTCCTCATCCACCACACAGAACATTTGATGCTTTTATGGAAAAAAAAAACAAATTTATTACACTAAATTTAAACATAACTGACTTCATTAAATTTTTCTTCAAAATAGGTTAACATAGGAACCAAATAGTCAAATGTGATATTCAATTACAAGGAGTTACAAAAATTTTACATTGTATTTTCATTCTTGAGTGTCAAACTTTAACTTTAAACTGAAGGAAAAATATGGGAACATTTTGAATAGATTTTTTATTTTTATAAATATGTCATAAAAACTTCATTATAAGAACAGAGCTGGGAGTAATGACTTACTACAAGCAACATAAGTTAAGGGAAAAGGGTTTCTATTGACGACTACTATTTTTCACTTATATCTTTACTATATAGAAGAAATTTGATGGTCATAAAAGTAAACATGTTTTATTGTCTGTAGTACTAAAAAAACTTTTTTAACATTATATCTGTATGATCTTTCATACAGTTAAAGAGCATTTTACAATCCTATTACCAGAAAAAATATGCATATGCAGATAAAAATTGTGCCCTATGTCATAGGATGGCTGAAGATTGAAAATTTTATCAAAATGACTAGTACTTTTAAGCAAATATATACAGTACTCATCATTTTTAGGTTTATATTCTACGAGTAATTTTTAAAATATTTGTTTAAAATAATATATTACTATCACTTATCATTTTTTATTAAAAGTTTTGTTCTTTAGAAATTTAAAACAATGCATATATTCTTTTTTATAATAATATTTCATCTTAATTTCTATCTCATTATCATTATATACTTAGCTATAATTGGGTAATATTGTTCCTTGTAATCTACTACAACTAAAAAAAATTAAAATTGGACAGACATTTCAAGCTGATGATTTTTTTTTTAACAGAAAAGAGAAAAAAAAAACAAACTAATTTCTTAGCCTTTTTCATTAAAGAAATTTTTATTAGCAAATCTAATATTTTTTTATACTGACAAGAGCGTATGGATGAATTTTTCAACTTTTCATTATCATGAATTTTATTAGTAATTATTAATATCTCAACTTATTAGTAAAGTTTTAAATCATGTAATGTGCAAAAAAAAAATGAAAATCTGAATCCAGACAATATTCTTTTCTCAATTGAATGAAAAATTGCAGTCAGGGAAAAGTAAATCTGTGAAAAGTACAAAAATGAATATATTATGCAGGGCCTTGAGCCTGCAACATGAAGAGTGACAAAAACAAAGTGTAGTGTGTGTAATCCACACCATCCAATGATATTGTCATTATCCATTTAAAGTAAACATGTAGATGGAACTGTTACTCCATCTTCTTCATTGATTTCCAATTATTTGAATAATTCTTCATTGAAGAATATAAAATCATATAGTCTCTACATTGAAATTAACAATTTATTTTACTGAAAATAAACTTTAAATGTCAAGACTTCAAATCAAATTTCTTATAGAAAATACTTTTCTCAAAAAGTTAGACACTATATTTCAGTAATATCACAACTATAGTTACATTTTATAAGAGGATATGCTGAAAAATTGAAAAAATTCTCAGCTTTATTGAGAAGCTGTTTGGTGCTTTGATAAGATTTTGGGAAGTGGGTTGAACTTTACAGAATCTCTTTGTATTTCAGTAGATAAGATTTTCTTATATTTTTAAGCTACTGACAGATTTTACATATGTTTCTCAAATTGGTTATAAAAAATTTTTAAAATGTGTAACAAATAAATCCTTTGTATTTTAGAGTGCCCGTTAATACTGCACGTGAAACAATTTATAAATGAAAAAGATAAAAATTTAGTTTTATATATTTATGACATTTGTATTATTGTTTTTATAAATAACACAGATTAAAGTGAAAACAAGCAGAATTGTGGAAGAAAATTAATTGAAAATTGTCACTTCAATAACAAAATAAGACTTTCTTGTATTTCTAGAAATTAATTAAAATATTTGTTGAAAATGCTATAGATTAATTATTCCACTTGATTATAGCAGTTAGAAGTGTAGTATTAATAATGAAAAGGAAAAAGGGAAGTGAGAGGAAAAGGTTCTTCTACAAAAGTAGTGTAAAGTGCATAATCATTCCTACCCCAGGGCTTTATCCATTGCATTCAGCCTAGCAGAGTAGGAAAAAAAAAAATACTTACTCAAGTTATGACAGTTAAAAACAAGAGGAAAAAAAAAGGAAATTATTTTTTTCACCATTTGGTATATAATTGCAGATTTTTTTTTTTTTGATAATGCTAAAATGTAATTAATGGCTTCAATAGCAGGTTTCATTGTCAGTCATTGTTCATAGTTGTCACTGTCATCTTAAAGAGAGGCAAGCCAATTTTTTTGTAAATGTAGCTGCTATATCTATTACTATTCATGAAAAGCCAAAGCATACACAAAATTAGTTGATTGAAATTTGTTTCATAAATGAAAGGTAGTTTAATATGACTGAACAACTGACACTTCAAATTTGATACAGTGACATTAACATTTATCCCTTTTGCTTTAAATTTACAAAACAATTATGAAAATTAAACTGCAAGTCACAGATGAAGACATGATCTAGTCTTGAGTTAAAAAGGTTTTGAAATCTGCAAGTTGTCATAATATGTCTTGAATGTTTAGATATAAACAGCTACCCACTATCATATTTTAACAATGAAAAATTGCTTACTTGAAATTATCACAGCAGTTCTTCTTAAAGGCAGTTTCCATTGGTTGAAATATGTCAGGATTAAACAAATAAATTCCACAGTTGATAATGTTACTCACAAATGTTTCTGGCTTCTCAACATAATGTAAGACCTGGTGAGAAATAATAGAAAGAAATTTGGCTAAATAATGAACAAGCCAGATGTAAATAAATTTTACAATGCATCAATATAATTTTATAAAATCTTAAGAAAGACATAAAAAATATTAAGCATACAGTAACAGTATTTCTCTTCCTTTACCATAGTTCTTGAAGAGATGGCAAAATATGGGTCATGGTAAATATATTCCAACTTTCCAACTAATCACTAATGCATTCATGTATATTATAGTGAGCTGTGATATTAGAATGTATATACTAAGAGGAAAGATACAGAAATCATTATACATAGTATAGGTAGATAAAAAGTGCATATATAGATAAAGTTATTCTGATACATCTAATATTGAACAAGTTATGAAAATAAAAAAGGTTCCTGAAATTATCAAATTAGTGCTTTCATTTGTTTTAAATAGCTTATTTGTTTTTATTAATAAGTTTTGCAGAAAAAACTAATAATATCATGGTACAGCCTTAAATATTTTTGAAGGCTAAAACATAACAGAATTACAAGACAGTATTTTTCTAAAAGAAGGATGCTGATTATCAGAAAAAAATAAAAAAAAAATTAAAAAAAAAATAAATAAAATAGTTTTTTTTTTTTACTCATTTGAAAATTCTTGGCTTTCTGAAGCCTGTTTTGTAGAAGAATGATCACATCTTTTTGTTAAGGGAAAAACTGTTGTATTTTTATAAACCAGTCTGCAGAATATTGAATTTAATGCTTCTGTCCCAGAACATCAGATAACACATGTTCATCAACAAATTTGAACACTTTTTTGTTACCTTGTGGTGATTACAAAATAAAAATAACTATTTTCTTTCACTGTTTTCAAATTTGCAAACCAGTGTGAAATTAATTTTTTTTTTACCAATAGAAAAATAAAAATTTAAAAAAAAAAAGGATTGGATGGATTGGCTCTGTACTGAAAAAGAAAAACAAAATAAGGCAAATTTCATGAGCCAGTGTAAAATATTTTCTAACCAATGAAAAAGAGAAAGAAAAAGGCAGAGTCCCATGTTTTTGAATAATGTTGGTGTCAAATTACAGGCTGATACAATATCAACCTCTAATGAGAACTAGGGAATTTCAAAAAACTATTCAACTGATAAGCTAAGTACCTTAAAATATGTCTTTATTTATGTTGAATACAACCAGATAACTTTTATGTGAAAAATGAATTCTCTCAATTTGTTTTAAGCATTTTTGAAATTTACTTTATATCAGATGATTTAATATGAACATTTTCTCTTCTTGAGCATTCATCACATCTACAAACTTTCCATGTTTGATTACTTGTCCTGAAACAAGCTAATGATAACTTCAAATGTGTAAATAAATTCTGTATTTTGTTTTGTTCTAAACACGTTTTCTTGTCATTATCTTTACCCAACTTCTTCAGTTAGAATTAGTTTTTCAATATTTATAAGCAACAAGTTTACTAGTCTGTTCTGTGACATTGTTGAATGTAAATAATTTTTAATCATTTTAAGTTGAGAAAAAGATCACTCAAAAGAAGCAGTGGAAACTGCTACTGTTAGCAACAGTCTGTATGCCACAGATAATTCAACAAAACATTCTTTGACCATATTTAATAATACACTTTAATACATGAAGAGGATCAGAGGCTACCTCTTTACCTCCAGCTCAAATTAGCAAAATAAAATTTATCATTGTACAAAAGAACATTACCAATATCATCTAAATACTGATTTTGAAAATCTAAGCATTCATTCCAAAGGCATTCTTCCTCATTTTTGTTGTCAGTGTCTAATAAATGCAGGTTAAGAAGTAAGTAAAATTTTTTTTCTTAGTTCTGCCAAGTGCTGGCCTCACTCTTCAAATTTTAGCAACTAAACGATTGACAACTTCATGCATTACCCTTTTCATCTCTTCCTTTGCTGTTAAAGCAGCATCTCTAACTTCTGGTATGATATTTTTCCTTCTAGTGCAATGCTCAGTTTGAAATATTCTTTGCACTATTTTTCAGCAGAGTTCAAGGCAGTGTTAATTATTTCTTCTGTATTTATTACCATATCTGCTTGATTTAACCAACCATTAGGATCTTGCATCTTTTTCTGGACTCTCCACAGAGCATAAAATTGGATGCCAGAAGTTAAGGAGGGTGATAAATTAAAATTTTTGAAACGAGTTCATAAGTATCCCAGAATAACATTTTGTTTCTTGACTATACTCTCCAAATTGTAAATGTTCAAAGTAGGCTATTATTTTGTTTAGATTTTGGTAAACTACAGTCACAGCATTGGATCTTGCTCTCCATCTGGTTTCACACTATTGTTTCATTGATCAAGAAATGTATTGCTTCAGTGCTGCCAATCTAGAAGAAACAGAAAACAACACTAACAGTCTGTTGAGGACACCAAAAAATGTAACATGGAATGAAGACAAGCTAAATTGTGATTATGATTTTTACAGTTTACAAAGATTGTTCTTGGGTTTACATCCAATATTTTCTTTTGGACACCATTTCCATCACAGCTGCATTATCACAAGACCGTCCACGACAATCTTCACTAGTTAAACCATATTGTTCTATCAAGCCGCAAACATTGATGGCAATACTACTGACTCATCCTTGTGTTCATTATCTGTTTCTTTGACTTAAATGTGCTTTTACTTTCTTTAAAAATGCTTCCAATGCTCCTCTTTGTATCTCATCTTTTCTTGCTTTTTTCTGTTTCTGAAAATGAGAACCACTTGGTTTTGCCCTCTTCATCTGTGGGTAAAGAATGAAATATTTATTTAAAGTTTAAAACTTGAAAGTCAGATCAAGATTATATATAAGGCTGACAAAACAATGAAGACCAACAATCAATTTTATCCAAAATTTGGGCAAATACTGAGTAAAATAGGTGAGAAAATTTAATGGTTCCTATAATATAAAATAAGTTAATATGTGAATAAGTCCTGAAAATTTCATTAAAATCAAATAGTTATTTCATTTTTGTAAGAATTTCCAAATTAATGTTTTCTTTACCATAAAAAGTGCAAAAACATTCAACGTAATTTACTAATTCAATTGTTGATGTGAAAAAATTTTTTTTAATCTAAATCCCAAACATGTCAAGGGATTAAAAAAATTTAAAAAATAAAATACTTTGTTATTTCCTCTTAATAATGAAGATAAAACTGTTTTTATTGAGTTTAAGGACTTTTTATCATGCTATGCTTTTTTAGCAAAAAAGTAGAAGTGCCTACTATAGTACAATTGAAAGAAAGATCTACTTCTGCAATAAACAAAAAAAAAAAAAAACACAATTTAAAACTTCACATTACCTTAAGATATAATTTTAAATATGAAAATGGTTAATAAAAAGACTGATAACAATTGATTTTTCATTTGTTTCTTAAAATACATTTAAATTTCTTTAAAAGAGTT
The DNA here is from genome assembly GCA_037127315.1 of Ascarosepion bandense. Lineage (NCBI taxonomy): Eukaryota > Metazoa > Mollusca > Cephalopoda > Sepiida > Sepiidae > Ascarosepion > Ascarosepion bandense. The sequence continues at coordinate 596,063 of JBBBDQ010001567.1, read as the reverse complement.
AAGAAAAGAAAAATACATTTAGAATTCTGATGGAGTCAGACTTTCTTTGGTTTTTCAGTTTTTAGTCTAAAAAAGAAGTTGACTATAGGAAAATAAAAAGGTAACCAGAAACAAAATATTCTCCATTAGAAGTACCCCCACATCCGGGAGTGCTGTCTGGAGCCACTGTCTCATTGCCACCTCCCCACCTTTGCATGCCACTGCTTGCAACATTCATTTTCTTTTTCATATCTGTTATCAGTACTGTGGCATCCATGAATCTTATCTGGTTGAGATTGTGGCTGTCAATGACGAATCCTGTCAAGGATTCTAGCTCTCTCAGAATTGTTTTGCTGTACAAGTTGAATAGAGAAAACACAGCCTTGTCTTATGACCCTTTCTGTTTTTGTATATCTGCTGAATTTGTTTCATGCTCATATGCAAACAGTTTGCAGCAAATATAGAATCTTGATTATTCTAATTTCTTTCCCAAATATGTTGAGGTTACTGAGCATCTCTAACAAGTCTTTGTAGCATACTTTGCCAAACATCTTTGCATAGTCTATAAAGCACAAGTAAAGGTCCTTCTGCATTTACATTGCTCTTTCTGATAGCATTCTGAGCATGAAGATCGCATACCTTGTTCTAGTATCTTTAACAAACTGGCCCAATTCTGCTGTGTGCTCTGTTCATCAGTAAGTAGTTGTGTCATCTGTATAGATACTTAGTTTGGAACTGATGACATCGGAGTGGTAATTGATGATCAGAAACAGTGTAGGTCCAAGGATAGAGCTTTGTAGGATCTCTGAATTAATTTGAAATGAATTAGAATGTTGTCTATTCAACATGATTTTAATTACACAATTCATTTCAAATGACTGGATTAAACCTGGATACACAATAGCCCTTGAGCTTGTTAAGTAGGCCAGCATGTTAAACCCTGTCAGATGATTTTGAGATATGGTTTGAGCTTCACTGTTCTTACTTAAAGCTTGATAGACGAATTCAGTGATGGCCATTAACACATCAGTGCTAGACCTCAAGAAACAGAAGCCATATTGTGAAGTAAGATGCTTAACCAATTCAACATTGATTAGAGCATCTAATACTTGCTAAGAAAAAAAAAAGAAAAAAAAAAGTAGGACAATAATTTAGAGGTCAGATGGTTCCTCATTGTTCTTAAAGACAGTAACTACAGAGGAAGACTTTCAACATGATGGAAAGTGAGAAGTAGCAAGACATTTATAAGTTTGGAGAGAAAAGGAGCCAGTACAGGAGTACATTTCTTTAGGTCAATTGCAAGGATATTTTTGAATCCACAAGCCATGAATTGAATTATGTGCATATCACTCAGTAAAGACTGTTCTAAAGGGAAAATCAGGTAGAGATACTCCAGATGAGTTGAGAATGAAGTTGGAAGAGAATTTATGAGCAAAGGACATTGCTTTAGCTGCAGTAGATAACATTTCAAATTGATGGAAGAGAGGAGGAACTGAATATTTATTTACTATTGGTTAGTACAGTCTTGCAGAATTGCCAATAGTTTCTAAAACTAAACTTGCAAGAGGCTATATCGTGTCTCACGATATAACATTAACAAATGGTGACTTTGCCTCTTGCATTCATTATGAGTGGTAACAGGACAAAGATGTCTGTTACAATTAGACCTGTCATTCTGGTAGAGCCAGAAGTGATTTCTGTGGCCTATAGCAGCTTTCAGCTAGGAGAAAATCAAAGAGATGATTCTGGTTTCATGTGCTATTTCCATGCTGGCATAAAAGCTTTTCACCCAGAAAGAGACATCAGTGGAACATTTCTCAAAAATATCATCTAAGTGATGTTCTGTTAATAGAGGCTTCTTGGTTGATAGAAGAGCAGAAAATATCTATAAACATTAACACAGGGTTAGAGTTGCCAAGAGGACAGAGCTGAAGAACATGACATGATTCCATGCCAAAACACTAATTTTACTTTATTTTCCAGTTTTAAAAGTAACTGTCAGTCAGTTAAGCGCCATACGTGATACACGCTTGGGCGATCATGTCTCGAAAGAGACATGACTGACTGGGCAGAAAATTATCCCGCAGTAGGTTGCCATTGCTTTCTGCGGTAGACTGGTTACTAGCCAAGGCTATAGAACCCAATCTGTCCTGATATTTAACCATTAACTGGAGGGAAGAGATGGATTAATACCTTTCCCAAGAGTATTTGTGTGTATGTGAATGCAAAGAAATCAACTGAATTTGAACTTGGCACCTTGATTTCTCGTTCCGAGTCGATATTCACTGCTCCTTAACGCACATCCTAAAAGTAACTGTACAGACTCTAAAAAAAGTTTGAACCAAAAAGTAAACAAAATTTATTTTCCCTGGATTTTATCATAAAGAAAAATAAAAAACTAAAAAATACTGACTGTATGATTATATTATAAAATTAAATAACGTTCAATCACAAATTTTTAAATAGATACTCTTTTTCTTTATTCAATTTATATTGAACCCCGCCCTAAAGAAAAGTCCAGTTCTGTAAAGTCTATTCAAAACAATGTTATGTCAAAATTTTCATCTTTTCTTATCACAAAAGACACAAAGAATTTAACAACTCTTTTCCACCTTCAAAGGGTAGAATTTTTGTGAAGAATTGTTTTTCATATATATTATGATTAATTACACATGCAAAGATCTGAACTTTAACTATAAACAATTGACAACAAGTGTTTATAGTTCAAGTTCAGCATAATAGAGACTTTTACCAATTACTCACCTCATGTGTCTCTTTACTTTCCACCATGCAACCAAATTTTAAAGACTGTTGACTTGTAGCCTGTGGACAGAAAAAGGCAATGCATAATAAAAAAAAAGAATCAGCAAATGTAAGTTTTCTTCTTGATGACAAAATTCTCAATGTTTGATCTTGTGGAAAGATCTGTTAAGAGCTGCTCAGCAAATTTGACATATTCAAGAAAGACATTAGAATAATAATCTATACTGGCAACAAACCACTTGAATACAGACAGAAAATAAGTCAAGCAGATATTCAAAAATAGAAAGAGGTGTAAGACAAGGATGTGTCTTTCCACCGGATTTATTCAAAGTATACTGCAAGGCAGTTCTGAAAGAACTAGAAATCTTGCCAGATTCATCATTGGCAATCACAATCTGAATATAAGATATGCAGATGACAAAATGCTGAAAGCAAACACAGAAAAGAAATTACAAAATATCTTAAAGAATGTAGTAAAGGAAAGCAAGAAGAAAGCATTCACTAAGCATAAACTGCAAGAAGACAAAATGCCATCAGCAAAAAGATGGACACAAAATGTAAATTACAAGTCAATGATACTAAAATCAGACAGGTACAGATATTTTAATTTCTGGGAAATGTTCTAACAGTGGATAGAAAATGTGACACCAAGATCTGAAGGCATATTGGGATGACCAAAGAAGCATTCCAAAAGCTAAGCAGAGTATTAAGAGACAGGAAAATTTTGTTGGAAACAAAGAAAAGGATACTGAACTGTTATGGAATATCTGTCCTCCTGTATAGCAGCAAATGCTGGACAATCTCCTCAAAGAAACAGCAATGTGGTTCTACAGAAGGATACTCAGGATACCATGGGCTGAATATGTGAGCAATGACAAGGTTTTGGAGAGAATGGAAACAAAAAGGAAACTTATACTCTGGAACACATAATGAGGAAAGAGAGCTTGAAAAATCTGATACTCACAAGACATATCAAGGGAAAGAGGGACCTGAGAAAGCAACAGGTGACATACTTAATGAACTTGAGAAAATAGATGGCAGAACATGGTTTGGGAAAAAATAAAACTACAAAACTTATTAAAAGCTACAATGGACAGGAAGATGTGGAAGGTCATGATCACCTACATCCTGAAGGGACACAGCACATAAAAGAATTAACATATTTCTGGAGTCTTTAATAAAGATAACATGACTTTCAGTAGTGTTTGAACCTGCAGTCACCTTATATAGGGGAAATCACCATACAGCCTGGCATATTTAGCCACAAAGTACTTTCATAGGGAAGCTAGGCTCAATTACATTTATGAAAGAAATGTATATCTTGTTATGATCTCACGAAGCCTATATCTGCTAACTTTATTTCCATATCTGAAACAAATTTTGAATGGTAATTTTTCTGACATAAGGTGGATGCAGTTTCAAACCCTGCTAAAAGGGCACATCAATTCTAATGTTTAAAGAACAAAGACATGCACTCAAACACATGCATCCACTTCATAACAGTTACAGTAATAAGATATATATTAAAACCTACAATCTATTTTACTGCATTCTAGAAAGAATGATTAAAAAAAAGTTTTTACCTCTGTACCAAGGATTGTTCCATAGCAAGTTGAAGGATTTCCCCGATGAAAATTCAGCATCTCAAGTAGAGGGAAATCACCGCAAACATCAGCATTCATCACAAAAAAAGATTCTGGGTGACCCATAAGGATTTGGTCACGGAAGTGATAAAGTCCCCCAGCAGTGCCAAGAGCAGTGAATTCTAAAAGGTACCTGCAATATAAAACCCTATGAAAGTACAGAGTGTGACAATCTAAATTCAGCATAAATTTCTCCAAATGTAAGAATTACCACAAAGAATGACATTTTGCACTAATCTGAAATTAAAGCTGTTAGAATTAACCAGTAAAGTTATTCCATATGACTACACAAAGAACAAAGGAACATATTTTTTTTTATTATTCTACCACATTTTTTCAATAATTATTTTATAGAAAGCAAAATAACTATTTTCATTCTATAAGATTCAATTTGTTACAACATACTCTAAGCTTCTTCAACTTTAGATCTTAACTAGTCTTGCAACACTACATAATATGAACACATTTTTAATTTTCCTTAAAAGCAAAGAATTCATACCTGAATATATACACATATTCTGAGGGATTCAACCTTGATTTTATCTAAATATCAAATATATATTTTTCCACATTTAAATAGGCTAACATTAATAATGAACCTCCTTTAATATTGACACATTTCAAATATGTTTCTCATGTTTGTATATCTTCATCTTTAGCAATCTGAATCAAAAAAGTAAAATTAAATACTATTTTCTCAGAAACATTTTTTTAAAAATAATTTTAAAATATAAAAGAACTGTTTATGTAAAGAGATTTTGAAAATTTAATTTTGTTAATATTCACGTGATCCTCAAAACACTGATTATTTCCAAGTATCACAATGATAAGTGAATATTATTTAAATGCTATTTTAATTTGTATTACATGCCCATTGTCAGATTTATATCAATGAGTAATAGTTAAGATTTCTCTTTTGCTCCTTGAATACTTTTTTGTTTATTCCTCACACATATTGACACGAGATAGAGAGAGAGAGATAAAAAATAAGGAAGAGTACGGTTATGGCGTATTCAAGAATCATGCTGCATAATACTGTTCAACATGGATGAACATTGAATACCATTGAAAAAATAGCTTGAGGAATTTGAAGGGGAAATAGACTTACAAAATGTCATGGAAGATTCTGACAAAGTAACTTATCTGATAAGATACAGTAGCACAATCCAGATGTATATTTAGCAAGGTGAGAATAGATAAAAGATCAAATGAAACACTACCACGGTATACAGCATAACACAAAAGAAAAAAAAAATACTGTGATTTTGGGGATTCCACGAATGAAAGAATACTCAAAATCATGATACAGACAATCATCAATGAAGGATTAATCACTAGAGAAATACACAAATAATGGATCCCCACCAGATTTTTAGATGAAGTGAGTCAAAAACACAATCTATGTCTTAAAAGTTTGGCACATAACAGACAGAAATCAACTTTAAAAAAAAAATAAAATAAAAGATTGGGAATAACCAAAAAGACAATTTTGAAACCACTGATTCAGGAAAAAAAAAAACAATGTTCAACATTTGGGAAAGAGTGTAACAAGCGCCATAAAAAGAATCATTTCACTAAGTGCTGTAAATACATTATAAAGCAGAGAGATAGGACATCTAATAGAGAACGAAAGAATAGATTTCAAAAGTGAAAATGATTGACACAAGATTAAGTGCAAGCTTGGAAGATAAAAATATTATCATAACAAATAGGCAGGACAAATAAAAGTTAAAAAATAATGAAGTATGAATACTATAGTAAGAATCAGGAATATAGATGAATACTGTGAACTGCATTGACAGACATGATAGATGAATATCAGTTTAGGGCATTATGAAGAAAAGCAACAAATATAGGAAACCTGAGACAGCCAAAACAATGTTTTGTTTTGCAACAGCCAAAACAATGCAAGGAGAATTATCAGTAGAAGAGTAATTTGAAACTATAATCCAGGATAAGAAGAGAGGTACAAAGACAAAAAAAGTAAGAAATCCAGATAACCTATCTCTGATAGAAAGATGCACACTGATAGAACTAGGCATGATGATTCTAGAACTGACAGTAAATCTTGAAGAGCAAGATGAACTCAGCATCAAGTAAATAAGACCAACATAAGTCTCTAAATTTGTGAAAAAATACTACAGAGATACAAAAATGTAGTCTAAGGAATACCACAAAAGAACAAAAAATATCAAAAATCAGGAGTAAGGCTGGAAATAAAAACAACAGTAAACTCAATAGCACAGAAACCCAGGTATATACTGCATTACCTAGAAAAACCACTTAAACAATGGAGAGAACAAAGAAATGTGGATGGTATATTCAAAAAAGTACCTAGGAATGAAGCTATTACTTGATGTGCACCCTTAGTGATACAACCAAAGGCCATATAATCAACGAGAGAATGAAAAAGATTAGAACCACATATAATATGATATGAGAATACTGAAGCAGTATATATATATATATATATATATATATATATATATATACACACACACACACACACTGAACCAGTGTATATATATATAAAAAAGAAAAAAAAAAAGGATATGTTCAAGCAAGTTGAGGATTTCACATAGCATTTACAAAGATGTAAAATATTCACTAAGATGGACTTTTAAAGGTGGATGCCATCAACAAAAAAACAAAAAGTTACATTTAGTGTAATATGGGAAAATTACAGAACAAAATGAATAATGTTTGGAGCAAAATCATAAAAGGTATTTGACTGAGTAAGACTTTGTATATTTGCATGCCTCTATGTATGACTCAAAGAGAGGACATTACACTGGAAGGAAAATATAGAAAACACCATAAAAACGTATTACAAAAACCCAGAAAATACAGAATTAAATTCAACTGAGAGAAATGTGAATTTGAGAAGAAATTATATATATTTTTTTTAACTTAAAAGCAGACCTTGACACAAAAACAAAATCAGATTTCTTTGAAACAGAGAAGAGAAACAAGTATTCAAAAAACTCGAATTAGCAATAAAAACCACAAAACTATGCCATATTTTGAACCAAATGAATCAACCATACTACAAACAGAAGCTAGTTTCCATAAAGGACTAAGTGCTACATTATTCCAGAAAGGTCCAAGAGGATAATGGAGAGTTCATTTTGTCAGCAGAAGCTAAACAGATGCAGAGAAGCAATACTGTCAAACAGTGAAAGATGCATTTGCTAAACTCAGAAACTCCATATGTACACCAAAATTCACAATAACAGTAAATAAACCTTTGATAAGTTCAATAAGGCAGCAACCAAATTACCAACATGTATAGAAAAATGGATTATAGAAACAGAATTAGATTTTAAATTAAAATACAAACCAGGAAACAAACTAGACTTATTAGACTATATATCTAAAAACCCAATGACAGAGTATAGTTAAGACATCACAGAACTAGTAAGAAAGCATAAAACATTAAGAAAACTAATATCACATTATCCAGTATAATATCAAACTAATATCAAAACTAATATCACATTATCCAGTAACTGGATAAAAGCAGAGAAATATCTGGAGATAGAACATATACATGAAAGAATAAATTTGTATAATTGAGCAAATCATACACAAGAGAAAGAAATTATATTATCCAAAGTTTTTGAAGAAGAAAATTGTTAAGATAGGATATTACCTTGGATACATGAGAACAAAAAAAACAGCTACTCAGAGAAAATTATTATTTTCCCAAAAATGAAAATTTATGTTAGACAGAATTTTATATATATATATATATATATATATATATATATATATATATATATTTATTAGGACCTTGAATAAGTTCTCACTGTTTTCCAACAGATGACATTCCTAGAACTGCATGCATGTAGTTTCAGGTGGTAACATATCTATAAGGAAATACAATAACCAAGCTTGAAATTCAGTGTATGTCATTTTGCTGAAGTTTAAATTACTTTGTTTTTCAGATTCCATGCCAGAAAGTGTATTTGTGGGGAATTTTAATGCAATACTTTATTCAAAAGAAATCTTCAGCTGAAGCACACAGAATTCTTGTTGAGACTCACAGTGACCATACTCTGTCAGAAACAATATGCAGAGATTGGTTTAGACTCTTCAAAAATAAAAATTTTGATGCTGAAGAATGCTATAGTGCACTGAAAAAGTTTGAAAACAAAGAATTGAAGGCATTACTTCATGCAGACTTGTGTCAGGCACAAGCTGAACTTGCAGAATTATTAAGAGTTGATCGCACAAGTTTTAAAATACACTATATTATTAAGACTGTTGTCCTTATCTTTGCTGCCATGTTTACAACATTTTGGCTGTTGTACACTCCAGCCTTCTTCAAGTGCTAGGAATTTCAAACTAAACTCTTTATTATGATCACTGGGGTATATCATTCTCGTTTCATGTGCAATGCTACTTCTGGTAGCCATGAGTTATCTCACTTTAACTTAACTGCTGTAACCTGGTATTGAACTCACAGCTCTTTGGGTCAAGTCACTGGAACTAACCAACATCTATACCTACTGGGCAATGTGTCCTTGAGGACATTAGCATGTTAATTTCTAGGAATTATAAACCTAATGTTTCAGTAAACAATTTAAAAAAAAAACAAAAAAAACAGAGCTCATATTGCAATCTTTGATGCTAATGATTTTCTCTAGCATTTCCTATAACTGGTTTCCATTTCTGTGCTTGGTCAGCTTAATTTTTTTAGCCTAGCATATGCGCCATTTCCTTAAGTTTATATAGTTTCCAGTGGTGTTCTCTATTATTTCAACTTCATCCCATAAGGGGCAGTGATCCTTTTTCCCTCCACATGTGGTCAGCTAGACCTGATTTTTCTATCTTCCTTCATGTTATGGCCTTGTGATGTTCTTGTTGTGGAGCATTGGATATCGGCTCGGAACGAGAAATCGGGGAGCCGAGTTCGAATTCCAGCCGAATTCATTGCATTCACTTACGTGCAAATACCCTTGGGAAAGGTATTAATCCGTCTATTCCTTCCAGTTATGGGTTAAATAACAGGACAGATTGGGTTCTATAGCCTTGGTCGGCAATCAGTCTACCGCAGAAAGCAATGGCAACCTACTGCGGGATAATCTTCTGCCCAGTCAGTCATGTCTCTTTCGAGACGTGATCGCCCAAGTGTGTATCACGTATGGCACTTAAACTGACTGATGTTCTTGTAGCTTTTTAACACTGGCCCCCATGAGTCAAAACCTGATCATTATGGCATCACTTTTAACACTCTCACCCCTCAGGCTATTCCCACGTGTCAAATTGCACCAGACCTAACTCTTCCACTCTGGCCCCTCAACCTTCGGCATCTTCCTCTTCGGGTTGAAGTGTCTATTCAGTCTTAACCAAACTCAAGGGGTTGGCCATAGGTCCCTGAGCATCCACAGGTCAGTCAACCAGCTCACTGGTTTAAATCTGCTTCCTGCCCACGTGATTATTAGATCCAGAAAGCAGACGTGTTGTTTGTTCACAGTCGACTGAAGATGTAGACACGGCTAGGGGAGCCAGTGTTAAACATTTAGAATACAGCAAAAAGAAAAAAAAAAATGTCTGTAGAAAACTGAACAAACAACTGTTCGATGGTTGCACTGTTAATATCTTTTATATACAAGAAAAAGAAAATGGTTACAGAAAGTAAAAGTTTTTTTTTTTTTAAGAATAACACACACTGAGAGAGAGAGAGTATGGTTCACTGGTTGTTAAATTGTCTCAGAAGATATATATAACTCTTTTCAACAATGTTCTCCAGACTCTAACAGAGCCAATTTTTCTCAAATAAAACATGGGGACCAGATGTCTTGATAAGGTGTGGAACAGATGGTGCAATTCCGATTGTTGCCATACTAGCGACAAATGTTAAGTTTCATATACTTAGCAGTTTTTCAATGTAACTGCTGCAATGATAATATTCCTCAAAGTCCTTGTTTTTAACTCGTCTATGCTCTTACTTCAGCGAGGTGGGGAGGGGATCCTGATCTCACACACGACCGCGAGTTTTCACGGTCGTGGTCCAACTCTGCCAACTTCAGCATTACGACGTGCTTATATAGGAAAAGGGAGGGTCACAAGCCAGGCTATTCACGTGCTTAACAAGTAATCATGAGTGTTTGTTGCTACAGCAAAAAATCACGTGACCTCCAAAGGTCCTTTTGCTTACTAAGTGCTATTTCAATTCCACTTGCAAAAAAATTATTTTCGCTTATTTCCACCATTCTCCAATAACTCCAAATTAAACCGGCATATTTTACGCCAAGATTAGATTTCACCACTGGTAAACAAATACATTTCGATGTTCAATCTACCCCAAAATCCTCTTTATCAAAAATTATTTTTTCATTTACCTCCATTGTTTTTGATGACCTAATTATAACGGCCTAACTACTGTTTAGATCAGATTTCTCTACCAGTAAACAATTACACTGGTTTATTTCAATGTTCAATTCAATGCTAATTTTCGAACAAAAGAAAAATAATTAATATTGCCATGTTTTCTGGAAGTCGAAAATCTATTAAAAAAAAAAATCTTAATAAAAATAAAAAAACGAATACGAATAACATCACGTTTTGGCCTTCTTCAGGTGCCAGAAATTTTTAACCTTTTAAATGCGTGTATGTGTTCGACTCTTTCACACTTTACTTCAATGGCATGACCTGTTTCTCCTTTATATTTCTTTCCACAACTACACTGCGTGCAAGAATTATCTGCAAATTGATTTTTTTGTTCTAACTCCGATAGTTTTTATAAAAATTAGTGGAACTTGGCACGTTATATGGTAACACTAACACATGTGCAGATCTAAAATTCTAAGCTAATCTGTGCAATAGTAAACAAATGGCAGCCATTTAGATGACTTGCAGCCTGTTTCAGTGTGCCAACTTTATATGCAAGATGGTACGTAAAGGTGCTTTGAGTCAAGCTGAGAAGTCTAAAATTCTCCAAAGGGTTTGTAATAAGATATCTACCTTAGAAATAGCCAAAGAATTGGCCCGTGATCATCGTACAATTAAAAAATTTGTTACCTTGAACTTTTCAACAGACATTCTGACAAAGGGAAAATTCATAAGAAAGCACCTGTGTCGCATCGAGCCATGAGTAGGATCAAGAGAGAAGTCCACCGTAACCCTCTTGAAAGTAGCAAAAAAAGTTTTTGAAAATACTGGTGTTCCTGATGTGCCCAAATCAACTAGATGCCGTATCCTGACGACGGTTGCAAAATGTGGAAAGCCAGAGATGCACCCTCCATTAAAGGATATCCACAAGAAAAAGAGGACGGAGTAGGCAAGAAATCACGTGAAGGTAAATTTTCAAACTGTTTTGTTCACCGATGAGTGTCGAGCGACCCTAGATGGACCCGATGGGTGGAGGAAAGAATGATACTATAATGAGGGTCCAATTCCCCACTGGATCAGGCATCAACAAGGAGGTGGTGGTGTGATGTTTTGGGCTGCAATCATTGGTAATGGGCTGGTAGGTCCATTCAGAGTTGAAGATAGAGTGAAAATGACTGCCAAACTCTACATTGACTTCATTAAGGAACACCTCGAATCCTGGCACAAGAAGAAGTATTTGTCATTCCAGTAAAAGATGGTATTCATGCATGAGAATGGACCGTCTCATACTGCAAGGATAACCACTGAATATTTGGAGAGTGTTTTTGCCAGACATGGGAAAATAATGCAATGGCTAGCCTGTTCTCCAGATTTAAATCCCATTGAAAATCTGTGGAGCATCTTGAAAAGGAAGATTTACTCTGGAGGAAGGCAGTACACCTCCAAGGATGACCTCTAGAATGCCATTCTGACTGCTGCCAAAGAAATTTCATCAGATGAAATCGAAAGTTTGACATCTTCAATGGACCAAAGGTTTTTTTCTCTTGTTAATAAAAATGGCAATTATATACAATATTGATTGTACTATGAAACCATATTGAAGATGTTTGTCTGTATTATTGTTGTTCTCAAATTACATATTCCTAAAATAATCAATGTTCTAATTTTCTGTCAACACTTCACCATATTTGACACTTTAGCAATGATTTGCATATAAAGTTGGCACGCTGAAACAGGCTGCAAGTCACCAAAATGGCTGCCGTTTGTTTACTATTGTGCAGATTGGCTTAGAATTTTAGATCTGCACATGTGTTAGTGTTGTCATATAACGTGCCAAGTTTCACTAACTTTTATTAAAAACTATCGGAGTTAGAACAAAAAAAATCAATTTGCATATAATTCTGGCACGCAGTGTATATGAAATGGCGTACAGAGTTTTTAGTCATGTTCTCTTCTGTTTTTTTTTTTTTTTTTTTAATCATAGCATCCCGGGCAAGGCGTTAAGGCCACTGGTGTGCAGGGGGCTATGTAAGAGTGAAAAGATTGGAAAAGAGAAAGCCGGAAACCACATCCTAAACAGGGAACAAGGGATGAGCCTCTACACCTGTTCAATAGATGTGGGTGGAGTGTGAAACGGGCAATAGTTCAGTCTATCTACTCCAACTGAAACAAAAAACAAATAAACAAAAAGGAAAAGTGAAAAGATTGGAAAAGAGAAAGCCGTCAGGGGTCTTACTTGGAAGAGGTATTTGCAAAATGTAGAACCACTTCTGAAAGTCATCCCGATATTATATGAACCACAGATACTTTGTATTTTCTTCGATAACCCCTTCACATAGAGTAGACAGACCGAGGATGTTTTCTGAGAGTTGTTACACTCATGCATCCTCCCTTCCATATTTGTGGGAGTTGTTGTCATGTACCCTGGATAAGTGGTACATTGTAGGGTACTGCTTATACTAACCATTTCCTATTAGTATGTCTCTGGGTCACCGCTTATGACTTTTGCTTGATGTTGCAGGCAGCAGACAATCTTTCTTTACATAGTGTAGATGGTGAGAGTTGAAATTGAGGCATTGTCCAGAGAATGTTGATTTGTGGTATGTGAATGTCTTGAACCCCACTCTGTTAGAGATATTAGTATATCCAGGAATGCTAGTTTGTTGTCACTTTTTCCATAGTGAACTGTATTGATGATTTTTATTAAGTTCACATGGTCCAATATTCCCTAGACCTCTTCCTGGTGTGGCCAGAATATGAAAGTATCAACATAAGCCATAGAGTTGGCTTTAGAGCTGTGGATTCTAATGCCATCTTTTCAAAGTATACCATCCATACATAGGCAGTGATGGTGATAATGATGAGCCCATTGTTAAGCCTTCATCCTTTTGATATATGTGATCGCATTCTGAAGTGTGTTGTTTGTGTACAGAAAGTTAGCATCTTCATAAAGTTATTTAGTGGTATTTACTGGTACATTCTCCTAGGGATGAGTCTGAAGCCAGTCTGTCCCTACTACCGATAGTGCCTCCACCATGGGTACTTTGGTGAACAGACTCACCACATCTAGGCACACCATCTGCTTGCATTGGATGGGAACATCTTTGATAAGTTCCACAAAGTGGGCAGGGTTTCAAACATATGATGGTAACTTTCCTATCAGTGAGTCAATTATATTTACAAGAAAATAACTCAAGAGTGTGGTACACTGAGCCTTGGCTGCTAATTCCAGTGACTTGACCCAAAGAGTTGTGAGTTCAATACCAGGCTACAACAGTGGTGAACAAATAACTTAGCAGAGTTGTTAAAGAGTGATAACTACATGGCTACCAGAAGTAGCTTTGCACATGGAATGAGAATGATATATCCCAGTGATAGTAATAAAGGGTTTGGTTCAAAATTCTTAGCACCCGAAAAAGGCCAGAGTGTACAATGGCCGAAATGTAAACATAGCAGTAAAAGTGAGGACAATAGTCAGAATGTAAATTTTGTAAATGCTACCTCATGTCAGAAGCATAGACAAATACTGAAGTTTTGAAATGTTTGAAAGCATTACAAATGATTCAAAAGCAAGAACATTGGGTGCCATACAAGTTGAAGCTGTGAGACATCAAACATGTGAACAGCTGCTTCAACAGTAGAAGAGGAAAAGTTTCTTTGTATTGTAAGAAAAGTGGATACACCAACATAACCCTAAGCATAGAAAATCTTGGGGTAAGCCCGACCATATATCAACATTGGTGACAAAGCTGAAGATGCTTCTGCTCTGAATTTGGTGGAATCAGTTTGGTGCATTTTATCATTAGCTGCTCTAAATGAAACCATCACAGGAAATCGCTATCAACTACAACTGATGTGCTTGAGTCAAAAATTGAAGAAAAACCGGCTACTATACAAGCAAAGATACAACAAAGTGATTTTGCAATACAACACTAGGCCAAATGTTGCAAAACAAGTGAAAGCCTACTTGGAAACACTCAAATGGGAAATTGTATCCCACTCACAATAGTCACCAGACATTACCCCTATCCAATTATCACTTGTTCTGATTGATGGGACATGGACTGGCTGAGCAGCACTTTCATTCTTATGAAGATGCCAAAAAAATATACTTGTGGTTAGCCTTAAAAGATGTATTGTTTTTTTCCAGTGTGGAATTCAAATGCTGCCAGAAAGATGGGAAAAGTAGTGGCTAGCGATAGACAACACTTTCAGTGACATATTTCTTTCTTATTTTTGTAAATAAAACATCACTTTTCATGAAAAATCAGTGGGAACTTATTCAAGGTCTTAATGGATAATAAAAGTAGCATCAAGAGAATACAAACTGGAACCAATTAAACCTACTACTATTCACTTACAGTCTACCGGAGAAAGCAATGGCAACCTACTGCGGGATAATCTTCTGCCCAGTCAGTCATGTCTTGAAAGAGACATGATCGCCCAAGCATGTTTCACGTATGGCACTTAACTGACTGACTATTCCCAAGAAGAGCTGGAAGATTTTGGAGGACATGACAACATAGTTATAGTAAATCAGAGACCAAGATGCCCAGTAATGGAAGAAATATACATAACATGATTTAAAGAAATGTGCACTAAGCTGAAGGAAATATATTCGATAAATAGGAGCCTGAGAAAAATACAGGCAAATAAACCACCATTTCAAGCAAGAGAATTTGCTTAAGAGGGTTTCAATCACCATAAAATAATGTTATACCCACAAATGTATGGGGACTTAGATGTAAATAAGAACATCAGAACAGATTGCTAACCTATAAGGAAAAGATAAAATGAAGAGAAGAATTAATATATTAGAAAAGTTGACAGCATATAGGCTAACTCCACAAATGTACAGCAATGAAAAATAGAGAGATTAGAATAAAGTTAGACTACAACAGACCTGATAAAACAAGAATAGAAAATTATCAAATAGAAATCAGAGATTCATAATACAAAGAAATTCAAGGCAAACAAAAACAGTGAAATTTTGTGCACAGAAACTGTATCAAGGGAACTAATGGCTAATACCATATGAACCAGCATTCTACAAAAATCAAGAGATCTTATAACAGACAGATGAATTAGTGATGAAAGGAAGAGACAAACAAATAGATTCAAAAGAGAATTATGTACATGATACTAGTAAAGAGATAAACAAAAGCTAAACAATGGGTTTTGATACAAATCATAATGAATTAGGTTCAAAACTATTACAAGTGATACAAATCCAACATCAACAGGCAAGACTGATCGAACAACAAAGGATACCAATTCGACAACAATAGATGATACACAACCAAGCAGACCTAGACGAACAAGAACATCACTAAAATACTTAGAAGACCGAGAAACTAAATTCAGTATTAAAGAATTTGTTCTTTTTAAAAGTTGGGATGAATGTTATGACCTGATTAACAAACAGACATTTGTCTAATTGTTTCTACTAAGTAACAGTTACATCAGTCACACACACACACACACACTTTTACAAAGACAGTTTATTTCATAGAAACATGGTGACTTGATGATAACAATCCCATAAATTGAAGGTCTATATGAAATGAAAAAAAAAAAAAAAAAAAAAAAAAAAAAAAAAAAAAAAAAAAAAACCCAGAAACTGTTAGCCGAGAACCTTCATATTTTTCTTTTAATATAATAAAAGGATTAAAAGGGTTTTCCAACCAACCTTAACATACAGCGTATCTACCCATTCTAATAATGTAGACTTCATCAACCCATAAAGTGCTGTTTTTAATTAAAATATTATACATACAGAGTGCCCATTGAAATTTTGTGAACAGATATGGCCATTGTTATTGTGAAAAAGATGTTAAAATAATCTTATTGAATATGCATTCAAACACTAATTTGTAAAAAAAAAAAAAAAATTTCAAATGAACAAAAGTATTTATTTCATAAAAAGTGAAAATTTTACATGTGAACCCTTTTAAATAATACCTTGTATCTCATTTTGCAGTGATTAGTTCAACTAAACATCTCTTGCAACCACTGAGCAGTCTCAGGCATCTGCTGGTGGGGATTCTTACCCATTCCTCTCTGTAAAACTCAGTCAGTTGAGAATTTGGAGAGACATTTTGCTTGAACTGCGAACTTCAGGTTTAACCATAACATTTCTATTGGATTGAAATCCAGACATTGATGAAGTCAATCCAGAGAACAAATCTTTCTTTTGAACCATTCCTTGGTAGTTTTGTTGATATGTTTAGGGTCATTATCTTGTCTTGTTACAGAACACATTTTCAGCCAAACTAGCTTCAACTACCTGACTTATGGCAGGAAATTCTGATCCATAACTTGTTGATAAGATTGAGAAATATATTTCCTTGAATAATATGGAGCTGTCCAGTTCCAGAGCAGCTCCAGATCTTA
This sequence comes from Ascarosepion bandense, assembly GCA_037127315.1. Lineage (NCBI taxonomy): Eukaryota > Metazoa > Mollusca > Cephalopoda > Sepiida > Sepiidae > Ascarosepion > Ascarosepion bandense. The sequence goes on along the minus strand of JBBBDQ010001567.1, from coordinate 578,949 downwards.
ATATTTCCACTACCCTGCTTAACTGTCGAAATGAGGTTTTTTTTCCCTTGGTAGGCAGTGCTGGTTTTTCTCCAAACGTGGCAATTTTTATTGTGACCAAACAAATCTATCTGTGATTCAGCTATCCAGCAAATGAACTTTTAGTTTGAAGTGTTCTTTGGAAAAGCTTAAATGAGAAACTTTGATCAAAAACTTTCAAGCAGTGACAAAGAGATAAAGAGACAGCATTGTACTGAAACTTGATAATACAGATCTACTCATTGATAATGATGTAAATATACTAAAAACTCAAGAGAAGTAGAAGTAACAATTTTAAATTGAATTTCTTGTAGCCCACCATAAATATGGTGGATTTTTAAATCATCTGTAGTATGTAAGAATACCAATTCAGAAGAATACATTCATTTTAAAGAAGAAACTTTTCCTAGTATACATTTTGTATAAAAACAATCCATGTCATACAGTATTAAAAAATGCTTTCAAAAACTATATAAAACCTGTGTAATGGCAAAAATCAATCTTCACATTAATTCTACTGAACATGCCTTGGATATTTTTTATTTTGAAATAAAATGTTCAGTAAACTCTTGTTTTCAATGCAACATGATGAAACATCCCAGAAGAAAATATAACAAATTTGGTAAATTCAATGCTTAAAAAGTAAGCAAATTATATTTGTATAAAATATTTTTGACTTATTTAGATATTTTTAAATGACATTTTTAACTAAGGTGTTTGCTTATTTTTGTTATATGTAGACATTTAACATTTTTTTTGTGAGAGAAATAGAAATTTTAAAAATGGTAAATAAGAAACAAAACAAAATAGGTTAGTTATTTGTCCTGAGAGACTCAAAAGCAAATGTCAAACCCAAAACGCAAAATATCACTTCTTCCCACTCATCATATTTCAACTGGGTTGTTGGTATGGGTGGGTGTAATTGTTATTTTAGAGTGAAATATTCAAACAAATAGAACAGACAAAATTTGTAATGACAGTACATATCTTTTTACATAAACCTGTTTGTTACAGTCAAATTATAGTGCTTGCATTTTTGATGACACACTTGATTTGATATAAACTTACTACTTCCACACTCAGTTGTAGATGTACATCTACAATATAGGCTTCATTTTGAATTTTTCTTTTCCAATATACTTTATGACATGGGAAAAAAAAAATTAAACAGTTGAAAATTCTAGACCATTAAAATTGGCAAAATTCTTAGTTATCACTTAGTTTATCTTATGATGAAAGTGAATTGATAAGGAAAGTTATGAAATTGACTTCATCCTGGGTTTATAAATTTGTCATATTGTGATGAGAAATTAATTCATCCTGCTGAAAAATAGTTCAAAGTTTTTCTGGTATTAGTAAAATTATTTTTTTTTATTTGATAGTGGCAGTTAATCCATAGTATACTTGTGGTTACATGACTACAGTGATGAAATTAAAATTATCTTGTTATTAATATTTTTTTGACAAAGAAAAAAATTCATTAAATAATCATGATTTTATTTACTTACAACTAATGACTTAAGTTTGAATGGTTAAGCAATAGTGTCATTAGGAAATAGGTGACCATTTCAAAATTTCATGAAAGTCAATAAAAGCAAACACTTTAAGCATTGTTCACTTAAAACACTCACCTGTTACTTTCTCATTCTTTAATTTGGTTGCCAAGTATGGTGTAGATAGAGGTGAAGAAACTGGCCAAAAAATATCTTGAATTATATACTTACCTAATTTTGATTTTAAATTCTTGCTTACATTCTTCAATAAATTTTGTCAGTGGCTCATTGTGTTGGTAGAAACCAATTAGAATAATTTCTTTCAAGTTTGGCACCTGTCAAACAAGAGGAAAATAATTTTCTAAAAAATATTTTCTAATAATCAAAACCATAAATCCAAATGCCATTCTTTTTTGTATAAAAGAATTTGCCAATGGAATTGTTCTGGATGTTATTGCTTAAAAAAAAAAAAAAAAAAAAAAAAAAATGATAGCAATTGTATTTTTCAATGGGGGATGAAATACCCCAACAAAACTGAATACTCTTACTTTATATAGTTGCTAGTCACTCTTGGGTGACATGCAGCATAAAATAGCCTTACTTTAGCAAACTAGAACATTGAAAAAAAATTTTTTTTATTTTTTTTTTAAATATTTGGAGCTGAAGAATTTTCATTAATAGTCAATGATCTAAAATTTCCTGCAATTTAGTTTTTCTACCAGTTCCTTTTTCTGGCTTAATTCAGATAACATATCATCTGACATGAGTTCTTTATTGGGCCGTTTGTTGTATTGCATATTACAATGTAATAGTTAACCTGAGAACACTAACAATTGGTATATAGTACCCAGCACAAATGACGCAATTTTAAATTAAATTTTCAGTACCTGATTTTCTTACCTAAATGTTTTTCAGTTCTTATTAATGTTAACTCAAAGTACAAATTTTGAAGTGACTGCATGTAAAATATTTCAAATAAAGACTTAACTTTAATTGATGGTTAGTGTTCCAGAGTTAATGAAATCTTTTTATTACTCTTTCATCCAGCATGATTTCATGGCTTCTTTGCATTTAAATCTCCTAATTAGCTACTTATATTGGTAATGATGAGCTCAGTGTCATGATATCGGTTTACTAATGAAAAATCTAAATTCTTGAATGCTTCTCTTTATATAATTTCATAGTTATATTGCTTTACAGACTGTAACAAAAATAACCTAATATTTATGACTATGTACACAAAATCTACTGTTAAACTGAGCAAAAATTATGAAAAATGTAACTAACCTTGGTACAAGCTTCTATGTGATGATAGATCATTGGAAATCCAGCAACAGGAAACAAAGGCTTCGGAAGATCCAATGAGAGTGGTCGAAAACGTGTCCCTGAAACAAAATCAGGATAAAGTTGATAGATAAACAATTTTATATGATGAAAAATCTTTTAAAATTAAATAAAATATATGAAAAAAAAAAAATGTGTGATCAAGAAACCAAGATGATCAGAAAATTAATTCAACAAAATGTGATTGCTGTTTGCTTGGTTAAGTTATTTAGAAAAGCATGAACTAGAAACTGATATAGCTCTGTAATAGCCAAAGAAAATTCACTGATTACCATGGATTGTCCAAAACACTGGATATAATTGGCCTTGATTTTCATAATTAGTCTATAATTGTCCTGTTTTATCTAATATATATGTAACAAATAAATAAATTTAATACCTTAATGCATAATTCTACTTTTGAGTACGTGTTTACACTATTTACATTGTTCGGGCTATTATCATCATCTTTACTGCCATGTTTACGTTTTAGCTGTTGTATGCTCTGGCCTGTTTCAGATGCTAGGGATTTCAAACCAAACCCTTCATTATGATCACTGGGGTATATCATTCTCATTCCATGTATAAAGCCATCTCCTTTTAACTCAACTCTCCATGTTATATGTTCACCACTGCTGTATTGAACTCACAACTCTTGGGTCAAGTCACTGTAACTAATCAAAATATATCCACTGCACCATAGGTTCTTGAGAACATCAACAGGTGAATTTCTGGGACTTATAAACCTAATTCCTCAGTAAATATTTTTTTAACAGAGCTCATATTGCAATTTTTGATGCTAATAATTTTCTCTAGCATTTTGTATTACGGTTTCCCATACTGTATTCATTTCTATGCTTGGTTGGCTTAGATTTTTGTAGCCTAGCATACATGCTGATTACTTAAGTTTACATAGAGAACACTGGAAACTTATTTCAACTTCATTCCATAGGGGGCAGTGATCACCTTTCTCCCTCTATGTACGCCTGATTATTCCATCTCTTGTTATGTTCTTGCAGAATTACCTTAAGGGAGCAACCCATTTCTCCTTTACATTTCACAATACATGGAATGAGAATGATATACCCCAGTGTCCATAATAAAGAGTTCAGTTTGAAATTCCTAGCACCTGAAGAAGGTCAGAGCATACAACAGCGGAAACATCATAAACGTGGCAGTAAAGATGAGGACAATAGTCCAAACAATGTAAATAGTGTAAATACTACCTCATCTCAGAAGTATAGACAAATAATAAAGTAAATGTTTTGATAATAAAATAAACACCTATGATATGCAAAGTATAGTAATGATTTTGTTGAAGGAGAAATGGAAGGCTAATGGTTTTTGAAAGAAAATACAAATTGAATTGAGTGGTTACTGTCTATAAACAAATGTCAATATTTATGTGTAATAAAGCAAAAATATTTATTAGACTATAAATATCATATTCAACATATTTTGTCATGGCTTTTTGCATCATTATAATTGACAGTGTAAGAGATTAACACTAATAAAAATATAAGCACAAAATTTGTGATTCAAGTTTACTTCAAATTCATTTAAGAATTGGTTTGAAATATTTTTCTGAATTTTTTAAAAATTCAGATTTTAATAAGTTTTTTTTAAATCAAAAACTGATGCAAGTAGTCTGGAAATATATAATTGTGTGTAACTCATTAAAACATGACTGAAAAAGGGTTCTAAAAAGTGAAATTCTTCTTGAAATTATATATATATATATATATATATATTTTGAATAAGTGCAATGAAAAGAAAGTAAAAATAACTAAATAAACCAAGTTTTTCTGTGTTCATGGCATACAGAAAGAAAACTCAAAGTACTTCTAGAAAAGGTAGTAGTGTTGGGGTTCAGTGATGATACAGAGTATAACAAAAAGAAAGCGTGAAGGATTAACAATCAAAAAAAAAAAAAAAAAAAAGAATATAAAGCTGTTAGAAAGAGTAACAGCTAAAGAAGCAAGCTATGAATCAGATGTCAAATCAAGTAAGTGATTTGACATTTTCGATTTATTTGGGAAGCATTATAACTGACAATGGAAAATATGCTATAGAATTTTGAAGGTATATTGGAATAGCAAAATATGTCTTTCAAAAGTTAAACTATTAAGAAATAGAAAATTTCATTAAAAAAAAAAAAAAAAGAGCGATGAACTGCTATGTAATCTCCATCCTCGTATCTGGCAGTGAATGCTGTCTAATTTCATATAAAGGGAAGATGAGGAAACAGAGATTGGTTTTACAGAAGGATGCTGAGAATACCATGAATCAGAAAGTGATGGCTAAAATTTCTGGTACACATAATGAGGAAAGAGAGCTTGGAAAATTTGACACTTCTATGACATAAAAAACAAGAGGAGTAGAGGAAAACAGCAAATAGCCAACATAATGAGTTTGTGCAAATGGATGGAAAAAGGGGTACTAAGGAGACAAACATTGTTAGAACTACAAAGGATAAGAAGTTGTGGAGAGCCTAAAGGATACAGTACATAAAAAGAATATTTTACTGATACTGGTAACAAGTTGTAAGGTTTCATCTGTTGGCACTTGACAAAATTCCCGAAAAGATAATGACATGGAATGAATATATATGAAGACTATTTATTATTATTCTTTTTCAAAATTGTGCCTAAGGAATTTTATTCGATTTATTCTAATTGACTTTCAGTTGAATTTAAGAAATATATATAAAAAATAAAACCTGTTTACAGTGTTTGAAAATCATTTCAATTTGGCTAAAAAAAAAAAAAAACAGTAAAAGATAAAAATGTCTGTCTTATGGATCAAATGAATTTTAGTGTCAAGTATTCTCTGCACTTAACCAGAGAAGCTAAAAAATGTCAAACAGATTTTATTAAAAAAAAATTTCATTTATATGAAAATATATTGCAATTGTTATTGGTTTATTTTATAAATCTATTCAGTTAAACTAATATAAATTACTGGATAAAGAAAATAAATGAGAATAGAAAGAAAAAGGAATTGTTTATTTCAATGATCATGACTGTCCTAGTGCATGAAAAATTTTCTAAAACTACATTAAATAAAGTTTTAAAATAGGCATCCATTAAAATTGTTCAAAAAAATTGCAAGCTGTATTAAATCAAAAGTTCATTTAAACAGAATAGCATTTGACAACAATCTTATACCTCTGATGAATTAGTTTCCTTGATAAACATTTTGAGGTCATGTTGTCTCACCATCCACAAGACTAGTCATCAAGCATAAGCTCTTCTTTAAATGTCACATGATACAAGCAACATAAATACTAATGTTGATATGCTTTCTATGATTATTTGATATGTTATGAATAGTTGGGAAATGAAATATATTAAAAAAAAAAAAAAAAAAAAAAAACTATTTCAACTTGGCATGAACATTTATGAATAGATTTTTAAAGTTATCATTCCAAGACTTGTTCAAAATTTGAACTCCTTAACCTCTTCTCTTATTTCCTTTATAGATAAGAAAAGATGTTGAAGTAACAATGGCAGATGTACATTGTGGCACAGTGGATATCAGCTCAGAATGAAAAATCAGAGAGCAGGGTTCAAATTCCAGTTGAATTCGTCGCATTCACTTTGTGCAAATAACCTTGGACAAGGTATTAATCCATCTCTTCTCCCTTCAGCTATTGATTAAATAGCAAGAGAGATTAAGTTCTACAGCCTTGGTTGGCAACCAGTCAACCACAGTAAGTAATGGCAACCTACTATGGGAAAATCTTCTGCCTAGTCAGTCATGTCTCTTTTGAGACATGATTACCCAAGTATGTATCACATATGGCACTTAACTGACTAAATAAAAGTTCAATTATTAGAAAAAAAAAAAAAATTGTATTACAGTTTAACCTACAGAAATGTTTAAATGTAACTGCATTCTGATAAAAATGGAATACTTGAGGCACATCCTTGTAAGGAGTGGTCTTTGACAAACTGCTAAAGCAGTTTGAAAATGTAATCAACACTGATTTTTTATGACTTTTTTTCTTAAACCCAAAACCTTTTGGATTGCAAGGATTTTTTTTGTGAGTAAATATTGCATTAACTTTTTTGAAAATAACATTTTTTCACCACAGATAAATAGACCTAATATTTAACCTACACTTTAGAGGAGCAGAGGGATTCATAGTCAACACTTGAAAGTGGGTGACAGTGGCTGCCCAACGTCTGCACCTGAATGGAAAATTTTATCATAACAATGAACTTTTGATGAAAAATATAGCAAGAGGATGTGGTAACCAGGCAAATGTTTGTTAACATTAGCAGAATTAATTTCATATGGCACTGAAAAATCATAGATGTATTGAAATACCACAAAAGAGAAATGGAGGATTTTTTTTTTTTTTTTTACCAAAATGAAAGTAAAAATTGCTACTCCCTAAAAATTAAAAAAAAAAAAAAAAAATAGTTGACAAAAAATTAGGAAGTAATCAGATTCAAACAAAATTTTCAGTACTTATTCATTAATGAAAACAATTGCATGTTGAATAGTTTATTTTATTAGAAAGCTTTGTTGAAATATTTTTGAGAAATGTTTCTCCCCCTCTCTCCGTTGTGATATCTCATGTGCTTTTTAATTTGGGATGTGTTCATATTTTCTTTTACAGTTACTACTATTCAATATAAAGTGTGAATAGACAGAAAATTTATTCTCAATATCATGAAAAATACAAAAAATACTTTTTTATGACAGTTGATGCTGGCATAATTTGATAAAAATGCATTATTTTCTTTTAGATTGGACAGACAAAATCTACACCTAAGGACTAACTTAAAAAAAAAAAAAATTTCCGTTTCATTCATGTACAATTTTTTTTTTAATGTTTTGATTTCAGATGATTATTATTATTCGATTTCTGTAGATTAATGTTTAGTTTAAAATGTAAAAATGAATGTTTATTTATTTATTTAAATGTAAAATATTGCCTAGTGTTCTATCTACCCCCCTCTGTTTCTTTGCACCTCAACTAAGGGCCATGGAAGTTCTCCAACAAAGACTGAAACGGTTTGTCTTTGAGAAATTACAGAAAGACAAAGAAAATTTTCCAACTTTTTCTGTCTACTGGAAATGAAATGCTAATCTGGGGAATTGACATTTTCCTTTACATGACTAGTTATTTGAACTTATACTAAGTATATACTTAATATTTATATTCTTTCTCCTACCCATTTTTTTTTTTTTTCCCCCCCAGGATGTTAGCAACTCGGTAGGATAAAAGAAAAAAAAATTAAACCTACACAGGGCGGAGGAACTCTAAATTCAACTAGAGGTGGTGTCTCAATAAATCACCATGGAGAAAGCAACAGAATACCACTCTACTATCTATCTATCCTGCACATAACCATGGCTGTACTAGCATAAATATATGAAACCTAACAGCATGAAGGGGTTTGCTTCCAAAGGAAGTAACTCCTTGCTCAGTAAGGACAGATATGGACAACAGGTGTCACCTGACCATCATCTGGCAGCTGTTAGCACCAACAGCATAAAGGGGACACTTTTTCCAAAAAAAGTCTCTCGCCTGGGAAGGAAAGACATGAGAAACAAGTGTCTCTGGACCATTACCCTGCGACTGTGTGCAACAAAGAAAGAATCATCTTGGGGAAATGGAACTGTGGACAACTAGAGAATGTCAAGCAGGAGATGAACAGACTGAACATCAATATTCTGGGAATATGCTAAACCAGATGGCCAAACAATGGAGACTTCAGTAGCAACAACCACAGGATAATATATGCAGGAGGTAAAAATAACAAAAAAGAAGTCGGCTTAATACTGGACAAAGAAATGAAGGCCAGTTCTCTGAAAGAGTTCTTTTGGTCAAACTGAAAAGGAGACCATTCAACATAGCAATTGTAGTTGTCTATACACCACAACGCAAAGCACTGAGGAAGAAATAGAATCTTTTTTACTCCACTCTAGACAATGCTAAGGCTCAATGTAAAAGCCAAGAAATTAGAATTATCATGGGAGATCTGAATGCCAAAATAGGCAAGGAGAGGGAAGGTATGACAACTGGCAACTTTGCATTAGACAGCCGCAATGAATGAGGAGAAAAATGGGTCCAATGGTGCACAGCAAATGAACGGGGAATAACTAACACCTGGTTTCAAGAACACCCATGATGTCTATGGACATGGAGAAGCCCAGGAGGCAACACGAAAAACCAGATAGACGACATAACCATAAACAGAAGATTCAGAAACACAGTGATTCAATGCAAAGCCTATCCAGGTGCCGACTGTGGAAGCGGCCATGTCATCAAACTAAAGGTGAAAGTTTTGGTGCTTCAGTAGGCAGCACCAAAACTGAAATACAATATGCTCGTGAATGACCTCAACCTACAGAAAGAATACACTGACAGTGTGAAAATCAAATATAAGAACAAATTGGAAAAGGACACTCAAAATGGGACTCACTCAAGGAAGCGATAGTGACATCAGTAAACCATATTGCCCCAAAGGAAATCAGGTGCAGAAAAAAAAACAAAAAAAACCCCCAAGTGGATGACTGAAGAGATTTTCGACATGATGAAAAGGAGGCAGAAAATGATATCAAGACATGGAATGGAGTACAGGAAACTACACAAGGAAATAAGGAGAAAATGCAGATAGGCTAGAAGAATGGCTCAATGACGTAGAGAGAGCAGACATGCATAAAGAAATAAGAGAACTGACAGGAAAAAAAAACCTGCTCTTCAACAGGATGTATAAAATCCAAGGATGGAACAATCATTTTGAAGAAAGAGGAAATATTCAAATGATGGGAAGAATATATAAAAGATTTTTTCCACGACAAGAGAGAGCAACCGATAATAACACTAAGATGAGGACAGACCAGAAATATTAAAGTGAAGTAGAATCTGCAATAGCCAAAGTGAATAGAAACAAAGCACCTGGACCAGACAGCATAGTCAGAGCTGCTGGTAGCCCTGGAAGAATTTGACAGATAAAATTATAGAAATAATAAATGAAATTTATAATATGGTGTAATACCAGACGGCCTCTGCAAGTTGATCTTCATAGCACTGCCTAAGAAGCCAGGAGCAAACGAGTGCAAACTCCACAGAACCATCAGTTCAATGAGCCATATCATAAAATTGATCGTCCGAATCCTGATGAACAGAGCAAGAAATAGAATCAGGCCAAAGATAGGATAAGAACAGTGCGGTTTTGTCAAAGACACTGGCACAAGGAACGCCATATTTATGATTAGGATGCTCTCTGAAAGGGCAATAGAGATGAAGAAGCACTTGCACTTATGTTTTATTAATCATGCAAAGGCGTTTGACAAAATACGCCACAAAGAATTGATGGAGATGCCTGGCAGCCTCGACATATTTGGGAAAGACATCAGAGTAATCAAGAATCTCTACTAGCAGCAAACCACCTGCATACGGAGAGGTAATAAAATTCAGCAGATATACAAAGATTGAAAGGGGCGTAAGACAACGATGTGTCTTTTCACCAGATCTGTTCAACTTGTATAGTGAGATTATTCTGAGAATCCTAAAAGTTACGCTAGGATTCATCATCGGAGGCCACATTTTAAACAATATAAGGTACACAGATGATACAGTGCTGATAGCAGACATGGAAAGGAAACTACAAGACCTCCTACAGAAGGTACCTGAAGAGAGTGACAAGAAAGAACTACAAACAAACTGCAAGAAAACCGAATACATGGTCATCAGCAAAAAGGTCAGCCCAAAATGCCAAACAGAGGTGGGGGATACTAAAATCAAGCAGGTACAAAAATTTAAATACCTGGGAAGTATTCTAACAGAAGATGGAAAGTGTGACACTGAGATCTGAAGGCGAATTGGGATAGTGAAAGAAACATTCCAGAAGTTGAGTAAAGTATTAAGAAACAGGATAATTTCGCTAGAAACAAAGAGGGGAGTACTGGATTGCTATGTGATGTCGGTTCTTCAATATGGCAGTGAATGTTGGACAATATCTTTGAAGATGAAGGAAAAACTTGAAGCAGCTGAAATGTGGTTCTACAGAAGGATGCTGCAAACATCATGGATCGAGCATGTGAGCAATGATGAAGTTTTGGAAAGGATGGAAACAAAAAGGAAATTAATACTGAGCATTAAGAAGAGACATCTAAAGTTCCTGAGATAAGCAATAAGGAAGGAGGGCTTGGAGAACCTGATACTAACAGGCCAGATAGAGGGAAAAAGAGACAGGGGAAAGCAGTGGAAGGACCAGATCAGGTGGATGACGGAACAAGGGTTGCATGGTGTAACAGGAGAAAGCATGCTAAAAGCCACCAGTGATAGGGAGATGTGGAAAGCCATGATCGCTTATGTCCTGAAAGGACAGGGCACATAAGAGAAGAAGAATATTTATGTTGGAATGTTTTACTGTGATTCTGAAATTCATCCCATAAGTTTGTTTCTTTTTTTATTAGGTAATGAGATGTTTTATGAAATAAAATATCCATCAAAATGTAAAGTTTAATGCCATTTTTAAGTGTAAACATTTTTTTTAAATTATTTTTCACTTTAGCAATTCTTACATTGTTTTATTTGAATGTTCAAAAAGGAAATAATTCTAAATTACCACCTTTTCCTTATTGGAAGAATAAAATGATATAGGGTAATTCAATAACTTTGAAATAAAAAAAACTACTATAAAACTAATATAAAAATAAAATTACTCATTCTCAGCTTCATAAAATCATAAAGAATAAAAAATTATATTCTTTAATTATTGGTTGAGGTTAAAGATATTTTATTTGCAAATGGATGCTTGTCACCTGGTCATTTATGGCTTAGATTCAGCAGCTGGTCTTCAAGTCGACTATTACAACGGTGTTCTTCCCCGCCCATGTTGTGAATTTTGATCTCAAGGAAGTCACACTGAAATCTTGCTATCTGACCAACTTGAACCAGACTGGACACGCGCACACATTGGAGTTAATGAAAACGGCACCAAAAATAAATTGAATGATGTCTGAATAAGTTGCAGAAGTTTTTATATACATAATAATAATAAAAAAAAAAAATATAACAATTGCTAAACCCTTATTTCTACTTAGCTGACGACAGAGTGGAAGTTTCGTCCAAGAGAAGTGTTTGTCTTCTTAACATTAATTAGAGTTTTTGATTGGTAATGTTAGTTCACTCCAATTGGAGTTTAAGTTTGTGACAATTCAAAAATGTCTGTTCGCTTTTCACCAAAGCTTTATGGAAACTGCCGAAGGTTGGTCTTTTTGCGTATGTTGGACAGTGGCGGTGATGATGATTTTGTCTTGTTAGTTTGGCACAGCTCCTACTTCAACTGCTTGTGGCCCCCGCAGGGCCCTGTATTTATGCTTGTCCCAAATTCACTGGTGGGAGGATGACGAACATGCAAATCTAATCTCTGGCCAATAAAATCACTCTCACCACCTTTTCCTCTGTCCTTTTCCTTCGGTTCAACCATTAAAGCAGCTTCTATGTTGGTGACATCAATTATTTCGACTTTTTCTTTTAATGCCGAAGAAAAAAAAAAAAAAAAAAAAAAAAAAAAAACTAAACAAATAATTTAGCTTTTATGTGTATAATTCTTTTCCAACTAAATTTAAATTCTATTTTATTCTCATGTAATTTTAACCTGTTTTCCCTCATCAAATATTCGCTTTTATTTTGGACAATTCTTTCTGAAGTCAAAATTATATTTTGTTTTTAAAAAAGAAAAAAAAATCTTTTATCTGCAGTATCTTTGTTTCGACATCAAACTATTTCCAAATGTCAACAATAACCTCCTTTAACTCGGCTGTTTATCAAATAAAACACCCGCAAAATATAACTTTGTTCATATCTCTTGGCTTCCTCTGCCCATAATAAATTTTATTACCAGCTTTTTTTTTTTAGTTGGTTCTTTTCGATTTATAAAAATTAATAATACGGATCAACACAATTTCTTCCGTCTTATTTGCAATAATTAATAATACCACTAACTCAATTACTTTTGTCCGGCCAGTGTTATATATTTTTAAACATAAATACGAAGGTCTTGATTATTGCATGGCTGGCACTCATTTCTTTAAGGTTAATTTTTAATTTTTCACATACATTTTTTTAAGTTAGGGGTGTAATTATAAAGTTTTTGTTTTTAAATTCTGACCCCACAATCTGCTATTTATGCCACTACCCGGCCTGGTCGCTGTTGGTTTCGATCCAGATAGCTGGTCGTAGATTGACTCTGTTCATGGTGATCTCCCTTGTCCCACGTTGTGTTGATTGATCACAAGGTAGTCATGTGAGTTTTCCACTAGCTGTCTCTCTGTCGAACTAAACCAAACCAGGAAGCGTGCACACAATTGAATAATTAAAGAAAGAAATATAGCACTAAGAAAAATAGGTGGATTGACGTCTGAAGTGTTATAAAATAACCCCTTTATATACAGAAAGTAATTCACACAATAGTCTTTCGGATAATTCCTAATGCCTGCTTCTATCACGCTGGTAGCAGAGCAGAAGTCTTTTAAGTAAATCGAATTATCTGCCTAAGCAATAAACGAGAAATCTGGCTAGCCGCTGTGTGCTGCTCCAAACAGAGTTCTAAATTCGTCATAAGTCTAGTCAACTTGATTCTTGTTCTCCGGAATGTTGCGGAAATTCCTGAAGTGGTGGGCTATGGGTAGGTTGGCGTGGTTCGTCTTCAGAATCGAAGTGGATTTCTTGTACTGGGCTGGATCACCCTCACAAACTCTGGTTGGTCGATTGGCGACAGGCTTCTCTACAGTCGGCACCCAACGGCATAGCAATTATCTCTCGGTCTCTTTACTTCTTCAGCTGGGAACAATCTTTGGTAGGCAGTGATTTTTCTATGGTTGGCACCCAGTTGTGTGACAATTATCTCTCTGGGCCAGGACTCAAACTCACTGCCACTCAAACTTGAAAACTTCAACTGATTTTGGTCCCTTGGGACCCTGTATTTATGCCCATGCCATGGTGTGGGGCTGACGGACGCTGGGTGTCTAACCACTCATCTTGGCAACCAATAGAATAATGAGGTTAGCTGCTACTGTCTTTGGTTTACCCAATGAGATTAGTCTTATTTCCATGATGGTCATCTCCCCCTTTCAGGTGCTGGTTCACAGGACCAATGACATTCCCCTCAGTCTTATGACATCATCTTCCCATACCCCTTTTCTGGGCTGGACTTAACCGGTGAATTTTCTTTCTCAAGAAACAATTTTGGGGATTTTTTTTTAAATCAATCACCATTGACTTTTTGAACTATGTCCCTTCCTTGTTTCACCCAAAACAACTAGACAGACATTGTCACTTAGAAAAAGATTCTGCACCTGCGTTTTCAATATCTTTTCGAGTCAGATATTTTCAGATGACAACATTTTATCTGCTTTCCATTTCCCTTGTTATCAATTCTATTGACTCAGGAATTTTCATCCATCTAATTTCAGGTACAATGACTAAATGTCTCTTCACTGAATCACTAATCTAGCCTTCAACTCTGAATTAGATATTTGTTATCTATTTCTCTACAATTCACGCGAACAAGACAATGCCTTTGAGTACAATAAAAATAAGAGTAAAATCTTTCGATTTTGAACCCACTTCTCACTTCAGCACTTGTTTAGGGGCCATCTGGCTTTTATATTTTAATCAAATTACTAATGTCCAGCGAAAATAACAATTGAATTTATTTCTCTTCTCTCTCCCTTTCAGGTTTAGAATAACAACAGAGAAACAAAACTTGTTACCTTTCATGGGTGGCCCAATTCTTTTAAATTCTAATGTCTATTGTTCTTGTATTTTATGAAAATAAACACAAATCTATTTCTCTTTTCTTTCTCTTCTTTCTCTCCTTCTCAGGTTTAGAATAACAACTGAGAAACAAAACTCGTTACCTTTTGTTTCTTTTCCTTCACTCATATTCGGAGAATAAAGAAAAATTATTTTAGTGCATTTTCTTCTGATCTATAACAGAAAAAAGATTTTCCAATTATAGTTAATAATTAATTAATAAAATGAATTAAGTCCGTTCTAAATATTGTTACATATCTCCCTTTCCCATCTTGTCAATTTTTCTTTGGAAAAAATCCCAATACAATATTTAGCACACAAGGTAAAAATTAAAAAAGAGAATAAAAATTTTTTTTAGGAAAGTTATTTAATAAGAGTTTTTTGCAGATCATTCAAAAAAAAAAAAAAAAAAAAAAAAAAAAAAAAAAAAGAAAGCTTTACTCATGCAATGAAAGTTCTTTTTTTCACTTCTGGTTATACCTGCAATAAAGGAAAAATGGTTATATATGGGTGTGTGTATATGTGAACTGCAAAGTCTATAGTTTGCTTTTCTTGATTACAGTTCTTTTCTGCTCCATTGAGCTCATGGGTTTGGTTGCCACTGGTGCTGTCTGCATTTCCACTTCGTATATTGAAGTCAGCGCAGCTTCCTCCTCTTTTGGGGCTGTATTGCCAGGGGAGTAAACATCATAAACGATAACCCCACCTCTTTGTCGTCACTTTTTGCCAAGATACCGTTAACCGATCTCCTATATACAATAAATTTCCATATGGCTGCTGCTAATGCAGCAATAACTATTAAAGTACCCAATACGGATGACCAATTTATTATTATAGTCTTATCTTTCCACAATATGCCCCCCTTCTCCTAGCATCTCTAGCTGGCCCCTTAGTTGCTTCATATTTATCTTTTCTACAGGTCTCAATATAGTTGGCATCTGCCTCAAGGTAATGTTAGTGAACTGTTTTACTATAGGATCTCATACGTCTGTATCATTGTCTACATTCCCCTTAAGTCCATGACTGAGTCTTTTACCTCATACCTCTCCTCCCTCTGGAGGTGGGTAGGGATACGAATACTCCAAATGCTGAGCATCCAAGGGGTAAATTCACTAAGGTTAGTGGCAGCTTTATTTCTATTATCCCTGTGGAATCCCCTTCACATACCTTGGATATCCTAATTGATTTCTGGACAGCTACCACCCACATGCCATGCGATATACTAATAGCCTGTGGCAGCATTGTCTTTGTTAATATTTCTACTTGGCAATTCTGCTTAACTCCTTATCTTCAAACAATTCTTGCAAACACATCCTATGATTACCTGTCACGTAAATGGGACTCAGGGAGGTACAGGTTCCTAGGGCATCGTTTTTACATCTCTCAGCTTCCTCTGCCAATAGCATCATAAATTTTGTTCTAGCTGAATTTAGGGCTATATACTCGGTTTTGATCCTGTACCTGGCTATCAATCCCAAACCTTGGTCGGCATGTGGGTAGGGAATAAGTAAGTTTATAACTCGGTATATTTCAGAAATACTTTCTCTATCCAATAACAGAATAGACATCAGGACTAACAATTTGATATCTTCTAGCAAGGTTACACAACCTAGGGCATTGTAGTACTTCCATAGCTCTCTGGCGGGGTCTACCGGTAATCTAAGGTGATGAGGTAATTCACTTTGTATTTTCAACAGTAGTCTTTTCAAGTGTGTTGGGGTTACTACGCTAGGGGACAAATGTCCTAGTGATAGCATGTCCATTACAGCTCTTACATGTTCTAACAAAACTGTCAATGACTGACCGGTCCTATGCACTGTTTGCTATGGCGATCAGCTGGAAATATTGTTGAACGAATCTACTTAACCCTTCAGTGGCCATAGTTTCTGAATCATCAGTTATTTCCTGTCTCAGCTCATTTAAGCTGTTTATCAATCTATTGATACTGGCTCTATTTTAGTAGGTCGATTTCTCATATAACTCCTCACGTTATCTCACTGGTCTTTCATCACAGCCTCTTCTATTTCTAAGGAATACAACAACCTGAGATTCACTTTGTCCTAGGTTATCCTGGGCCACTTTTATTCTTAGCTACTCTCAATTTTCTTATTTCATCTCTCAGCCTGGTCAGTAATATGTCATACGGGTCCAAGTCTATTACAAAAGTGACTGCCCATTTCAACCTGGTTATTATCACCTCACTAGTTTTCTTAAATATTGTGCTTCCGCTGTGTCTCCAAGATTCTATTCTCATTATCATCATCGGTCCTTTCATTGTTACCATACCTGCATGGGTAACGGATTCTCTGTTTTTAATCTTCTCAGGGACTTATTAATCACTTAACTTTTCACTTAATTATTCCAAGAACTACCTATCTGCCTTACTGTGTTCTTTAACTAGTTGTTAGTAGAATGGTTGCTTCGGACAGGTGTGCGACGTTCCTACCACAGTGTTTTGTCCTGTTGCTACCGCTGCTGGCCAGTCAGTAGCATCGACGAGTGACTTTATTCTCACTGTAACAGGTCATTCGTATCACCCATTTTCTTCATCCACTGCTACTCTTATTTCCTCTGTTAGGGTTTCAAAAGGACCGCTATTCACCACTCTCCCCTAAAAAGATCTGGGGGTGTTTGTCTTCCTCCGTCTCTGTTTAAGGGGTATTTCTGATTCTATTCCTGGTTCTTCCTTAGTTTCTATTTGTTCTGAGGCTTGGGGATCTTTTAGCGTATGGAGTTAATGACTCCAATTTGGTATGCCCTATAATCTACCCCTGGGTCTATGATTATGGACTCCTCGTCTAATTTCTTGGGTATCCTAGAGAGTAAATCTGCACAGGTGTTATCTTTCCCTGCTAAATACTCGCTTTTACAATTGTACCCGCTTAACTTTAGCGCCCACTGCTGGATTTTCTTATTTGCCCAATTTGTCTCTAACAAATATTGAAGGGGTTTATGGTCAGTTTTTATAGTAAATACCACCCCGCTTAGATAGTAATCTAGCTTTTGGAGGGTGTATATAATAGCATACGCCTCTCTATCACCGGCCTTCTCTGCTGTGTCTCTGAAAGTTTAAGTGACAGGAAGTAGATTGGTACTTTCTCCAGTATACCAGTCACTGGGCCATCCCTATCTGGACAGGGTTGGGTGAGAACTACCCCTACACATCGCTCACTAGTGTCTGTGTGATTGTGATTGATTGTGTTTAATGGCCTATCAACCTCCAAAGGGTCATTTAAGGCCAAAAGGTGTTTTTGCTTTCAGAGTTGTTTGTCTTCAAGCTTTCAAAGTTGGTTGTTTTCGACCTTTCTTTTAAGGAAAAAAAAAGAAAAATTTATTTAAAGAGGGTAATGAGCAGTGGAGAATAGTTAGTGTTTTGGGGTTTTTTGGGGTTTTTTTGTATGGAAGGGATTTAGATTTTCGTATATAGTCTAATTTCTTTTAGAAATTGGAATATTTTGCTTAGGTCGACGTTAAATAGATCTTTTAAATTGTTTGATCTGTAATATTTTGGTCGAATGAACTAGAAGTCATAGCAGCTAATCAAAAAGTGTTTCACTGTGAAGGGTTCCTGGCATGCAGTGCATATCGGGAGTTCTTTGTTTTTCAGTAGGTATGAATGGGTAATCTGGGTATGTCCTATTCTTAAGTCTAGTTAGTGTAACTCCCTCCTTTCTTATCTTGCAGTAGACTGGATACCATTCGCCGACGGTAGGTTGGATATTTTGGAGCTTATTGTTTGGGCTATTATTCCAGGTTTCTTGCCATTTAGTTCTGATAAATTTGTGGATTGTTGGTTTGAAGTCGGAGTAGGGGATCTTGACATCAGATACATTTTGATGTAATGATTTTTTTGCTGCTGAATCAGCCCTCTCATTGCCATGGATGCCAATATGACTTGGTATCCAGCAGAGTTTAATGATTTTGTTTTTGGAGAGCTGGTTAAATCTATGTGAAAGTTTGATGATAAGTGGGTTGGTTGATTCTTTGTTTCTTAGAGAAGTAAGAGTAGATTTAGAATCTGTGAAGATGATAAACTTCTTGAGTTGATTTGTTGAAATTATTTCAAGGGCTAAGTTGATGGCTAGAATTTCAGCACTATAAATCGAGGCTTTATTTGGAATTCGTTCTAGTAATACCGTGTTATTGAGGATGGCAGTGCATCCTACTCTGTCTTCCTTTTTAGATCCATCAGTATATATGCGGATGTAATCAGGGAAGTTATCTATAATAGAGAGAGTTTCTTCTTGAAAGGTGGCTGGATTTGTTTTTGCTTTAGAGTATCTGGTTAGGTCCATCAGAATTGTAGGTTGTTCCAGCAACCCTGGGGGTGTTTCTGGAATGATGACCTTGTGTATGTGATTTATGTCTATTTGTGTTTCAGTAATAAGTTCCTCTATGCGGAGGCTGAATGGTTTAATGATTTTTTCTTTTTGATGGAAGAGAGGTTTAAGTTGTGATTGAAAAACTATTTTGTGGGCAGGATTTGATGGATTAGAGGCTAGTTTTATGTAGTATTGTATTCCGAGTTTTTGTCTTCTTAGTTTTAGTGGAGGTTCATTTACCTCAGTATATAGGCTTTCCACCAGGGAAGTGGTGAAAGCACCTGACACAAGTCTCAGACCTTGATGATGGATGGTCTCCAGTTTTTTAAGGTATGATTTTCTGGCTGATCCATAATGAAGCATGCATAATCAAGTTTGGAACGGATCAAGGTTTGGTAAATTTAGCAAGTGTTTTTTTATCTGCACCCCATTCAGTGTGAGCTACTACTCTTAGAAGTTGAATGGTTTTATTGCATTTGGCAATCAAGTATTTAATATGTGGGATAAAAGATAGTTTATGGTAAAAAATAACGCTAAGAAATTTATGTTGTTTGATGGCTGGGATTTCAGTATCATTGAGTTTTAAGACAGGGTCATTATGCATTTTGTGGATTTGGCAGAAGTGTAGGCATTTAGTTTTCTCTTTGGATAATTTGAAGCCATTTTCCATGGCCCACTTGCTTATTTTATTTAGGCATAGTTGTAGTTGGCGCTCTATTGTGCAAATGTGTTTAGATCAGATCAGAAAATCTTAACAGATCAGAAAATCGTCCACGTATAGTGAACCGTCTATACCAGGCTTTAGACATTTTACAATGTTGTTGATTTTTATGTTGAATAGGGTAACGGAGAGTACGCATCCTTGTGGAACTCCCATTTTTTGTTCTTTTGAGTCTGATAAGATATCAGACAAAAGTACTTTAAAATTTCTGTCTTTTAGAAAGTTGTCTATATATAAAGGCATTCTTCCTTTTAGGCCAAGTGCTTTCAAATCTCTCATTATTCCGTATCTCCATGTAGTGTCATAGGCCTTTTCAAGGTCGAAGAAGACTGCTGTGAGGTGTTCTTTTTGGATGAAGGCTTCACGTATAAAGGTTTCAAGTCGGACAAGGTGGTCGATTGTTCCTCTTCCCTTCCTAAAACCTGTTTGGAGGTTGGTTATTAAGTTGTTAGTTTCCAAATACCATGTCAGTCTGTTGTTGATCATTCGTTCCAATATTTTGCTAAGACAGCTGGTTAGAGCAATAGGTCGGAAATTGGTTTGGTATGTTGTGGTATTTTGTTGGTTTTGGGGATTTGATATGTTTTTCATGCGTTTTGGAATGGGAATAATGGTGGCCTGTTTCCAGAGCATAGGAATGTTACCAGTGGTCCATAGGTAGTTGTATATATTTAGTAAATAAATAAGAGAGTTTTTAGGTAGCTGCTTTAGAAATTCATAATGAATTTCATGTGGACCAGGAGTTGTGTTATGGGCTCTGGCTAGTGCAGTTTGGAGTTCTGAAATTGAGAAAGGTAGGTTATAACTTTCGGTATTTTCTGATTGAAAGTTGATTTTTTTTTTCGCATTGCTTAATGATTTGGAATGTTCTATCGAGATTTTGTGGGGATGAGTTTTGTGAAAAAGTTTCTGCTGTATGGTTCGCAATATGTCTTTTGTTCATAAGCTTTACGTTGTTCAAGGTGAGGTGTTTTATTGGGATACTATCATATTTTCCTGATATCCTTCTGATCATGTCCCATATTGTTTTGGTTTTGGTGTTCAGTTTTGAGATATAATTTTTCCAAGTTGTTTTTTTGATTCTTTGATAATTTGCCTGGCTTTGGCTGTACAATTTTTGAAAAAGTATAGGTTTTCTTTGGTAGGGGAGGAGTTGAATTTTCTTAAGGCTTCACGTCGCGCTCTTATTGCCTCTTTGCATTGGTCATTAAACCATGGCTTGTTGAATTTCATTGAAGTGGAAGATTTAGGTATGCATTCTTTAGCTATAGATAAAAGAATTTTGGTGAAGTAGAGGAGGTGATCTTCACTGCTGGTATTGGATTCTGGAATTAGTTTTAAATAACATAGTTTTTGAATATTCCAGCATGGTTTTTTTCTTCCCGAGTTGAGGATTCGAGTTTTCCAGAATGATGTGGAAGTGACCACTTCCCTAGGTATCCCCCAGGACCCTCCAGTTGTAGTCCAGGAAGACAGTGAGGTTGCTTATAGTTAGGTCAATAGCAGAGTATGAGCCTGATGCTGGGTGAAGACATGTGTTTGATTTGTTATTATATAGGCATTGGCTGTTTTGATTGATTACATTTTCAATGATTTGGCCTTTGGGGTTGGTTTCAGAGCTTCCCCAAATTTCATTGGGACAGTTGAAGTCTCCCATTAAAATAAATGGTCTTGCGAGTTGTTGGATTATGTTGTCTAGTTCTGGTTCTGTGATATTGTAACAGGGGGGAATATATATGGAGCATATAGTGATTGTTTTGTGTAGGGTTGCTAACACCGCCACTGCTTGTAAATTGGTTTTTAATTTGATTTGATTTTGTGGTATCTTATTGTTTATGATTATGGATGCGCCGCCAGAGGCTTTGTTAGGATTTTTGTTTACATGGTTGTATGAGGTATAATATTTTACATTAGGTATATGGTTTTCTTTTAGGAATGTTTTCTGCAAACAAACAACTGCTGGGGAAAAGTTTTTGAGAATTATTAGGAGTTCATTGAAATTTGCTTTTACACCTCGAATATTCCACTGAATAATTTTATTCGTCATATGTGGGTTTCAGTTTTGATAGGGTTTTTGTTTGGGATTTTGGCGTGTTTGAGGATTTTGTTCCTCGATATCCATTGCTTCTAAATTTTCGAATCTGTTTCGTCTTGGGCTCAAGCTGGTTTGGGTTCTTGATTTTGATGTTGGTCTATGTCTTGTTTGCTGATTCTTTTTTTCTGGGGATTTTTTTGGTTTGTCCGAATAAAGGGTTAATTTTGGTTCAGTTTTTTTTTGGAGAGTTTGTGTTAGGGATAATTTCTGTTTTCTCATTGGGTAAAGAGGGTTTTTCGTTGTTTGGCTTATTTGATTTAGGTAAGAAGTTTTTGTCCTTGTGGGTGGGTTTTTGATTTTCATTTTGGTTTTTGTTAAGAATTGGTTTCGGGTTTTCATTGGCAGAAGAGGATTCAGCTTTATCAAGGGTAATTTTTAATTCGTTGATGAATTTGGGCCAATCGTTGGGTTCTAATTTTATGAGTTTTTCAAGGAGATCCTTGTATTTATCTTTTGTTTCAGTAGTTGGAGGGGTTCTTTGGGCGATGATATTTCATTTACCCTCCTTGAATTCTCTCTCTCCTCTTTGTCTAACCTTATTTGTTGTCTGGTCCTTAGGGGTAAGGCTCTACCTACCTCCTCCCCTTTCTTTACTTTAATGGTCTTAGAAATTTTGTTCACTAATACCATGGGAACTATTTCTGCTGCACTTACTACTGTCTCACACATGACTCTTTGCTATCTTCAGGTCTACTTTCTTCTATGGGAATTAATTGAAGGATCCCCTTCTTCACCTTTTCCTTTGTGATTAACCTCCTTCTGCCTGTTACCACAGTTCTGGGAAGTAACTTTATATCCTCCTCTGCCACTAATGTCATGCTCTTGTTGGGGGAGCCTCCCAATGGCATCTTTGCACCATTCACCACTAACACAGCAGGGTTAAACTCAATTCTAACCTTATTTCTATGTAGCCAATCTTCTCTCAAGACCATCTCTGCACACAGTCCAGGAGTGATATAAAATTTCTGGAGACTGCGTCCCTCCTACCTTCATCAGAAGATTCACCATGCCAATTATTTTCATGGAACCATAATTGGCCTGTGTGATTTCTATATCGGGCCTTCTCATTCTTCCGATTTTTCAATTTTCTGTATTCCTTCTCTCTCAATAACGATACAGACGCCCCTCTATCTATTACGGCTTTCACCACTGAACTTCCTACCAGTACTTCACAGGAGAGCTCTCTTCCCTGTGTCAACAAGGAGAATACATTTGCCCTTCCCCCTTTTGTGTGGTTGTCTCTCTGTCCACCCAGCCATAGGTGCTGGGGGTTGCAGTCCTTCATTAATGTCTCTATGAGGACCCCCACTTCCCTCTATTCCTATATCTATTTTCTTTTCGGGCCTTAATTGGGTAGTCTCTCTTTAGGTGTTCTGGTTTCTTACAAAACTGGCATCTCTTTCTCAGGCATTTCCTTGCGAAATGTCCTACCTGCCCGCACCCCCAACAGCGTATCTGACTACTCTTTATCTGGGCCACCCACTCTCTTTACTCGAGGTGATCCTTTTGCTTTTCCTGTTTCAACTCTTGAGGTTTCATCTTCACTATTGGCATGGTGGGGGGGGGGGGCTCCCTTCTTGCTCCACATCATTTGGCCATATGCCCCCTACTTCCACTCAGGTGATCTGGGGGTAGCCCCCATTTTGTGGGGCATTCTGTCACACGGTGGCCTTTATGCTGGCACTTCCAACACACCAGGCCATATCTACCTGATGTGGGTTTATGAAAACCGTGTCCTTGGGACCATTCTTTTCTATGGGGGTCTTCTTCCTTTTCCCATTTGTAAACTTTTTGTTTTCCTTCTATCTTCATTTCTAAACCCCTTTTTCCACCTAACATTCCTTTCTGGTCCAGGTTCTTGACCTTGTTCCACACACTCTGGCTCTCTCTGGTCCGCGATATCGCCGCTGCCAACCTTATGGGCCCTTCTTTTAGTACGTCATGTCTAATGCGCTTGTCTTGCAGCGCTCCGACATATAAATCAGCTAGCTGGGGCTGCATGGTCGCATTCTCCCTGACCTTGGCAGGGAAAGCCAGAGAGGCTAGCTTTTCTGCCCATTTCCCCCAGGTTTTCTGGTTCCTCATCTTTTCCCTGAGTTAACTTCATAAGACTCCTGATTGCCTCTATGGCCGTTCCCTCATTGGCATATTCCCCGATCAGCTGTTCTTTCAGCTTACTCCATGCCAATTGTGGATCCTTATCTAGCTGTCTCCCTATGAACTCTGACGGTTCCCCCTGTCGCAACATGAAATGCCATATACACTATCTCTCTTTCAGTTAGACCATAGATCAACAGGTTTTTCTCTACCACCACCAAGCAATTTCTTAACTCTCCTGCATCTCCCCCAAAGCCCAGCACCCTTGGTCCTCCCAAAAGACCTCTCAACTCTGGACATTCTTTGTTCTAATTCATCTACCTCTGAACCCACTATTTCTTCTTGGTCAGACATTTAAATACAGTCAAAAGAATCAATGAACAAGAAGGAAATTGGTTCTTGGAAAATGGCAAGCAACAACAATTTCAGGGAGAAACCAAAAAGTGTCTTACCTATCCCCGGTTCTTTGGGTTGGTCCTTTCTGTCTTTGGTAGATGTGGCTGTCTCTTTTTGAGCATTTTGAACCAGATAGTCACTTGTGACTAAAGTCCTTTTGGTTCTTGCTTTTTTCTTTGGTTCTTCAGGGTCATAGTTGCTAGTTATGTTGCACTTGTTCTCATCGACTTCACCCATGGCCACCCACGGGTCTAATCCTGGTCTAAATGGCACCAAATATGCCACTGCCCGGGTTGGTCGCTGTTGGTTTCGATCCAGATAGCTGGTCCTAGATTGACTGGTCACGGTGATCTCCCTTGTCCCACGTTGTGTTGATTGATCACAAGATAGTCATGTGAGTTTTCCACTAGCTGTCTTTCTGCCGAACTCAACCAAACCAAAATCAGATATTTTCAGATGACAGAAAATATTTTGTTATCTGCTTTCTTTTTCTTTTCTGTTTAATGTCAGGCTAGCCAGGCTGATTCTCCATTTCCCTTGTTATCAATTCTACTGAGTCAAAGGAATTTTCATCCACCTAATTTCAGGTACAATGACTAAATGCCTCTTTGCTGAATCACTAATCCAGCCTTCAACTCTGAATTAGATATTCGTTACCTATTTCTTTGCAATTCACACAAGCAAGACAAAGCCTTTGAGTACAATAAAAAAAAGGGAAAATCTTTTGGTTTTGAACCTGCTTCTCACTTCAACACTGGCTTTTATATTTTAATCAAATTATTAATGTCCAGTGAAAATAACAATTGAATTTATTTCGCTTCTCTTTCTCGTCTCAGGTTTAGAATAACAACAGAGAAACAAAACTTGTTACCTTTCATGGGTGGCCCAATTCTTTTAATTTCCAATGTCTATTATTCTTGTATTTTATGAAAATAAAAACAGATCTATTTCTCTTATTTTTCTCCTTCTCAGGTTTAGAATAACAACAGAGAAACAAAAACTTGTTACCTTTTGTTTCTTTTCCTTCACTCATATTCGAAGAATTAAAAAAAAAATTATTTTAGTACGTTTTCTTCTGATCTATAATTGTAAAAAGATTTTCCAATGATAGTTAATAATTCATTTTATTAATAATTAATTAATAAAATGAATTACTTCCGTTCCGTTGAATATTATATAAAAGATATAAAGAGAAATATACCGACAAACTTCTCATGAAAAGAGTTAAAGAATGACAATTTCCCAGAGAGTGAAAATTATAAAAACAAATCAATTGCCTGGCTGGGGACAATATCTAATTTGTCCAATGGGCAAAGGGTTGACAGTTGATTAATAAAACTGTAAAAATCCTAAGTCCCAACTAAGAGGTGGAAAGGTTACTTAATGAAGAACCAGGTGTCCAGTACTTGACTCTAGACAGAGACAATTAGAAAACAAATTGTGAAATTTCAACAACTATGTTGAATGATGTTCACCCGAGAAAACCAACTTGTGTTCAAATTTCAGACCAGAAAAGAGAAAAGTACATGTGAAATGATAGTTTTTTTTGTTTTTTATTAAGAGAGATTAAGGATGAGCAGGGGAGACTGATGGAACCCACTGAAGAGCAGTGGGCACAGGCAGACCATCAAGGAAAGAGAAGAGTTGTTCATGCCACTGTAGAGTGTCAGTGAGAGATGCTAAAGGGAAGAGGAAGAAGTTGTGAGTGGAGTAATGTCTACAACTGTTACCCAAGAAGAAGAGGATTACTAAGTTGGGAAAATAATCTTTTCTCAGGACCAAAGGCAGTGAAAATAACCGGTTGGGGAAATCCCAATTTCCCAGCTACCTCATACCCCAACACCAGTTTTTGGCAGACACTAATAAAAATGAATATACAAAATGAATTAAGTGGAGATCAGATGGAGAGATTGGACAGAAAACTATAAGATAAAGACGAGAGATTGCCCAAGTTCGCACATGACTAACTGCCATAGCGTAACTCAGACATCAGCCTTAAGCTAAACTTACCAAAATTAACTGAAACTTCTTTAAATACACAAGCCAACCGTTACCAGTTTAACCAAGTGTGTTGCATCTGATTTGGGGACAATTTAGATTGACAACACTGTATGTAAGCAACTACTATGAAAACTACTGTATACAAATATCAATATAAAATAGTAATACTTTTTTCTTCACATTACTTCCAGTGTTTATTTTATTACTGTACGTAATACAGTTATTAGGACCAGTACCATGCAGGAATATTGATGACGAATCAAATTTTAGCCTACTTACAATCAATCTAATCACAATGTGGGGGTAAGGTTGGTCAGAAGTAGAAGAGATCAATTTATCGCTCAACTTCAGTATTGAATGTTTTGGATAACCAGAAGGAGAAGAAAGCTATATGTGGTCCCTCTGAACTATAAGCTGATAATGAAGGTGTCATATTCCTTTACAGTTGAGAAATTAATTTTTCAACTAACTTAAATGGGCTTTAACACGTCAGGCAAGATTGTAGTAATTGTGGAAACATCATCTTAGTCTCCCATAAAGCAGTGGTTTGCAGGAAAAAGCTGTTTTGAGTGGAACTTACTTCTCGCTGATGGAATACAGAGAAAGTGTGGGTGGTTTTCTATGTAAGTAGCATGGTGGGTCTTAACCATGAAGGTAAGGTCTAGTGAAATGAGATTCAGTTCATCTTAGTACATTCTATAGTAGTAGCAATAAAGCAGTGAGAGACTCACCATGTGCCACCTGTAAGAGAGAGGTTGGAGTGTGGAAAATGATTATTCAACATATACTCAGACACTTTTAAACTATCAAGACTAGAAAGTGAGGTCTGGGCAAATCCTGCCCAAATATGGTAACAGTTCTCCATTTTCAGCCTGATCTAGCTCTTATAAAGGTAGAGGATACCATGAGGAGTCAGGTATTTACTGGAGTGGTATAAGGAGCCAATCATTTTACCTGCATCTTTAGCAATGGATCATATATGGGAATTCTACTTGAGATCAAGTGTGAGTCTGAGGCTCAATAACCTCTCAAGGCATGGGGTATCCTTGAAAGGACATTTGTTCATTGTAACTAGCAGGTGTCTGATCGGCAGTGATGGAATGTAACCAGTTTGGTTTTACAAGCATTGATGTAACCAGAAGTGTGCCTATATGTTGTTTCATCATCAGCACAGATGTTTACAAATGATCAGAGTATATTCTTAGGTACATCATTTATGTAAATCAGAAAGAGGGTTGGTTTGAGAAGTGACCTTTGGGAGACGCCCATATTGACCGCCAGAGCTTGGCCATTAATAACTACCCTTGGGGGTCTACTTTTAGGAGGGATTTTATAATACTGATAATTCTAGTGATTCCATAGTGGGAGAGCTTGTGTAACAAATGTTTGTACCACACTCCGGCAAAGGTCTTTGAAATTTCTAATGCTATGATCCTTATGCTATGTGCGTCATCAAGTGTCTCAATAATTCTCTGTATGATGGTAGTTAGGCTGTCAGCAGTGGATTGTGCTGATCAAAACCCATACTGCTCATCACACAGGAGATTGTTCCTATTCAGGTGCTTGATGACATTCTTGCTGATTAAGGCCTCAACACCAAGGTCCAAAAGATACTGCACTTTTCATTGTTGATCTACAATCAATTTTTTGTTGATATAGTGATAAATCAACAGAAGATATTTGGTTGCATGTTTTTACATTTTTTTTTAGTGATCAAATAAGTTCTATTATGATTTTTGAGTCAGATGAAATGTCCTCACCTTTTCTTTTTTAGTTTTAGCCCTTGCGCACTCCTTCAGGCATCTGTTGCCCCAGCTACTAAATAGGTACCATCACAGACTTCCTATCCTGTCCCCATTGTTTTTTGTAATTAAATACTTTCTTTGAATTTAAATTTCAAGTTCATGAAAAAAAAAAAAAATAACCTAAATTTGATACTTTCAACAAATGAATGCAATTTTTAAGATTTATAAATAAAATGCATTTTAAAAATTTTAAAGCATTTCAAACTAATAGATTTAATTTTCTCAATAAGCTATTTTGCTTGTTGAACTTCAGACTGGATTCAAATTGATTTGAATGAGTTATCAGTAAAAATGCTAAGAATCGTTCATACTGAAAATTTATCAACATAATTCTCTTTAATAAAAATTTTTTGGAAAATAAAATATATATTTTCTTAAACTTTGAGAAAGAGTACCTAATTTAAAGTTTAATTTGATTTGAAACATTTTTATTTCAAAATATCACAGAAAAGCAGTTTTTTAACATGGGGAGTGTTTTTATGAGGTGTTGACAACTATCTTGATAGACTTGTGTTTGGAGAATTTTTTTCTGAGAGGGATGTAACTGTAACAATCCTTTGATGAAGATAATGTGAACACCTTTTTTATGTAATATTTTTTTTAATTATCTAATAGTCTTAAAAATTTTAAATATTCTGTGCAATCTAATATTTTATTGAATTAGTCTTTATAGTCTAACTTTTACGAAGATGCTTAGTAAAAGTTATAAAATTTCCAATAAATTTTAACTTTACTACAGTTATCACTCTTATTTCCTGGTATTGTGTACTGTTTGGACACCAGGACTTGCAAAAATCAATATATTTACATATAAAATAAATCAAAAATTCTTTTTAAAGGAGTTGTTAAATTGTAATGTGCTTTCCATTTATGAGTAGTAAATTAATAGTCTTGATTTATCACTTGACCACAACTGATTAATACAGAATTTTAAGATTTAAAACTATAGATTTAATTAAAATTTTAAAAAAATGAAAACAATTCTTGTAAAACAAAAAAATTCATTAAAAAGATTTTTTTTCTTTAAGGGTGTTTTTTAATATATTTTATATACAAAACAAAAGCTTTTTTAATTAAATATCTTAGTTTTACATATTTTTATTTTACAATTCAGAGCAGATTTTCTGTAACTGGCAGTCCTGTTTGACCAAAAAATTATTTAAGTTCTCCAAAGACTTATCCTTATGACTAGACATTAAGCAATATGAAAAAAAAATTTCTTGAAATTTCATAAAATTATTTGTTTTGCCCGGCAAAAATATGTTGTAATTTGTGGTCACCCACTTTTGTAAGAAAAAAAAAAATCTTTAAGTAAAATATCAATGGTTCTAAAAAAAAAAAAAGGATCAAAAATAGTTTAATAATAATCAAAAAATCCTTTGATCTTTCTGTAACGAAAGACATGACTTACCTCAGAATTCGAAATAAGCGTGTACGTGTCTTGCCTGTGAGATAATAACAAAAAAGGAATGTGGCCGCTATTGAAGATACAATTTATGCGTGCATATTTCGTCCAAAATGAGAGGATATTTGCACACATGCAAATTTTGGCCCTCTTGGAATGGCATAAAATGCGCATGCCAGCAACGCCGGGAGAATTCGTTTTTTCTGCGGACTGCGTGTAGTGTATCGAAGAGGAAAGTAGGAGCAGCTTAGTTGGTGTCCATTTCACAACATGCTCTCTATGTAATGGCCAAAGGAGGTCTTGCCAAAGGGAACCCTGAAATTCATTTCCTTGAGGCGCCCAAAGAAAGAAAGGAAAAACCAGCTGACCTGTCAGCGCACTGCACTTTTTGCCCCTCATCATTTATTTATTTTTTAAAACACTTTCTTTTTTTAATAGTAAAGATTTCGGAGATAAAACTTGATTTTTTATTAAGTTTAGGGAAGTTTTTTCATGTATGCTCATTTTCTAGTGAACTTTTGGAAAGTGTGGAGAAACCCTGTGCGTATTTCACAGACAAATGGGCCGGCTTTAAAACGTAACCCAAGCTTCAACTGAACGAACTTTATAAAAATAAAGTCAGCGATAACGAAAAATTTAATCTCAAACTCACCTGTTGATCTAAAAACTATGAAAGGAAATTTTTAATTAAGAAATTAATATAGAGCAGTTACAAAAAAAATAAAAGTAAAATAAAACAACGTCATGGTATTTAAATTTTAAAACTTGAAATTAAAGTAAAAACAACAAAAACGAACAATTCACGCATACTAGTTCTTTCTAGAAAAAATTATGTATAATCTTCTTAGCAAAAGAAAAAAAAAAGAAATGTATTTTTACTAGTTATTGTTACAACGACAATTTAAAACTTTTAATATGTGATTAAGCTTTTTACAAGTACAGTACACAGAAACTAGGCACATAAAAGAGAAAGACTTCCACTTTTTAAGTAGATTAAAAATAAAATCGATATTTTTTATGTACTGATTTTTTAAATTCAATATTTCACTTTATTTTTAAAAATTTAAGAGTTGTAAAATGAAGCTAAAACAAAATTTCTCTACTCAAAAAATGACTTTTTTAGAGAGTAAAATGGAAGTAAAACTCGAAACAGGAATAAAGTTTAAAGTTTTGTAGTTTTTTTTGTTTTTACCAAGTGAAAAAAAAAGAAAATGTTCTGCTACTCCTCGATTTTCGTGATTTTCTTTATTTTGGTTGTTAAAAAAGAAAATTTCTGGTTTTTCCTGTTTATAAATATTTATTTTATTTTATTTATTTATTTATTTTTGCTTGAGCTTCCCCAAAAACAGCTTATTTGCTTGAAATAAACGAAGAAAATATCCAAGTTTCGGAGACAGAGTGACACATTTTTCTTTTTTTAAATTACTTGGCAATAAAAAATGTAAT
This sequence comes from Ascarosepion bandense, assembly GCA_037127315.1. Lineage (NCBI taxonomy): Eukaryota > Metazoa > Mollusca > Cephalopoda > Sepiida > Sepiidae > Ascarosepion > Ascarosepion bandense. The sequence continues at coordinate 548,042 of JBBBDQ010001567.1, read as the reverse complement.
TAAAATTTAAATATAAGAGCGAGAAAACATTAACCATGCAATTGCTTACTTTGTTGATTGATTGTTGTTTATTGAATGATGAAAAAAAAAAAAAAAATTAACAATCCTACCACAACAAAAAACTCAAACTGGTTTCCAATGGAGTTAAAAAATAAAAATAAGAAATTACTGTACTTACCTTTCATTGGTCCTCCTATTAAAATAACTGCTTTAAACATGACTGTTTTCAGAGTAGAAGGACAAAAGTGAAATTTATGCCGGATGCAAGGTGGTCAAATAAAAGTGGAATCTGTAATGATTTCACAATAAATGACGTGAAAAATAAAAGTTGAGCTTTAACTGGTCAATTAACTTCTTTCTTTAGTCATACACGTTGTCAATGTTTAGAACGAACGAGTTACTTCCCTTTATAGTTTTACAGGCAACCACCAGGGAGAGACGTTAATTTCTAAGTTGACCTTTCTTTATAGCTGAAAAAAATTCATACACACAAAAATCTTTCAAGGACTTCTTTTGTTTGTTTGACTGCATCCTATATTAAAAAAAAAAAAACGCTATAAATACAAAAATTTAACCGAAAAAAATTGCAATTTAAGCTGACTTAAGAGTTTACAGAAATTCTAGCTTATGTTTTTTTTTGTTCAGTTTGTCACAATATCTCTTCACCCAAGTAATTTCTTCTTCTATGTGCCTTGTCCCTTCAGAACGTAGGCGATCATAGCCTTCCACTTTTCCCTATCCTTGATGGCTCTGAGCACGACTTCTCCTGTTACACCATGCAATCCTCGTTCCGTCATCCACCTGATTAGGTCCTTCAAATATGTTATCCGTTGCTTTCCCCTGTCTATTTTCCCCTCTATCTGGCCTGTTAGTATCAGATTCTCCAAGCCCTCCTTCCTCATTGCGTGTCCCAGGAACTTCAGCTGTCTCTTCCTGATGCTCAGTATTAATTTCCTTTTTGTTTCCATCATTTCCAAGATCTTATCATTGCTAACATGATTGATCTGTGGGGTTTGATACATTGACACCCCCCCACACACACATGGTCACTTAGCGTTCACGTGATAACTTAGTTTTTTCGCGTAAACGAATGCCAATAAAAGCGGGGAACGTCACGTGGTACGCTAGTTAGGATTTTGTCCCGGACAGGAGCAGACATGTTTCCCTAACTCACACAAACACACGCGCACTAATTGCGGGTAGCAATTAGGGGCGCAATTTTTTATTTCTCACCAGGGAAAGAATAACTCTTTCTTTTTCACTTTCTTATGCATGCTCTCAACCCTATGTAACCTTTGTTAATATATTGTTTTTCTGGTTACTTTCGCCTTTTCGTTCTTTCTTATTTCCTGCTTTAAATCATGACTAAGGTTACGTCGAGTCGACTCGTAAATCTAAATTAGTAAAGGACGCTTTGTTCACTACAGATCCATGATATATTGTTTTTTTTAATCATATCACCCCAAGCAAGGCGGTAATGCCACTGAAGCGCAGGGGGCTACGTAAAAATGAAAAGATTGGAAAAGAGAAAGCCGGGAACCACATCCTAAACAGGGAACAAAGGATGAGCCTCTACACCTGTTCAATAGACGTTCAATATTCGCAGCAACCTTCTGTAGAACCACATTTCAGTTGCTTCAAGTTTTTCCTTCATCTTTGATCGTATTGTCCAGCATTCACTGCCGTATTGAAGGACGGACAGCACGTAGCAATCCAGTATTCTCTTCCTAGTTTCTAGCGAAATTGTCCTGTTTCTTAATACTTTACTCAACTTCTGGAATGCTTCCTTCACCATGCCAATTCACCTTCGGATCTCTGTGTCGCACTTTCCGTCTTCTGTTATAGCGCTTCCTAGGTATTTAAATTTTTGTACCTGCTTGATTCTGGTATCCCCGACCTGTATTTGGCATTTTGGGCTGCCCTTTTTACTGATGACCATGAATTCGGTTTTCGTGCAGTTTATTTCTAGTCCTTTCTTGTTACTTTCTTCTGCTACCTTCTGTAGGAGGTCTTGTAGCTTCCTTTCTGCGTCTGCGATCAGCACTGTATCATCTGCGTACCTTAGGTTGTTTAAATTGTGGCCTCCGATTACGAATCCAGGTATAACTTCTAGGGTCCTCAAAATATTCTCGCTGTACAAGTTGAACAGATCTGGTGAAAAGAGACATCCCTGTCTTACGCCTCTTTCTATCTTTGTATATCTACTCAATTCATTACCTGTCCGTATGCAAGCGGTTTGCTGCCAGTAAAGATTCTTTATTACTCTCAAGTCTTTCCCAAATATGTCCAGGCTGCCGATCATCTCCATCAGTTCTTTGTGGCGTATTTTGTCAAACGCCTTCGCATAATCAATGAAGCACAGGTATAAGACCTTCTTCATTTGTATTGCCCTTTCGGAGAGCATCCTAATCATAAATATGGCATTTCTTGTTCCTGTGTCTTTAACGAAACCACACTGTTCTTGACCTATCTCTGGCCTGATTCTGCTTCTCGCTCTGTTCATCAGGATTCGGACGATCAGTTTTGTTATATGGCTCATTAAACTGATGGTTCTGTGGAGTTCGCACTCGTAGGAATCTGAAATTAGTAAATTTTTGTTTTGTTCCCCGAAGGCCTTTACCTCTTCAAATCTTCCCAAAACATCCCTATTTCCGTGCAAATGTATATGCTGAACTGAAATCGATAATTGTTTATTGAAAAAGACCTACCTGTTTTTCAGTTTATCGAGAAGAAAAATATGGGAGTTCTTGTCGCTGTTTATCTCACCCTGTAACCACGGTTCAAAAATGTTATTCAATGCAGACTGAATTCACGCGTAGTTTTACGATTTTTCGGTCTTTTTACTTCCATTTTGCGATTAATGCGCGGAAAATGAGTTCCGAAACACAACAAATCGCTGAGTAATTCCTGAAAAGGGAGTAAATAAAACGAATTCAGTATCCTACGTCTCAAGTCATTCAGCGGTTAATCAGATATGAGAACGGTGGAAAGGGGTGAGATATAGTTCGATTTATTTCTGGTCAATAACATGAAAGAAAGGTACGTTTTTTCTATAAACAATTACCGATTTGAGTTCAGTATATGCATTTGCACGGAATTAAAATTTTGAAATTTTGGAAGCAGATCTGAATTTACTTGCCAAGTTACTCATTCTAAAAATTTTATATTATTAAAAAATTTGGTTAAGTTTCAACGTTTCAGATTTATATCTATTTTTTAACTGGGTTTTCACTAACTCATTTCATTGTTGAACCTTAGTTGATCACTTACCAAATTGATCAACTTGAGTTATATACAAGTAAATTCTCATTAACACTGTGATCCCACCATCACATTTTATCAGTAAGACTAACACTTTAAAAGAGCAATTAGCTTATTCATTTGTTATTCTTCTAATTAATCTTCACTACTTTTTTAACATTGTCAGTGGTGAGCAAAAGATTTCATATTGGTGACAACTTTTTACTCAAGCACCAATTATCAAGCATAATTCAATAAAAATTATGTAGAGTAAAAATAATTTAGGCTTTGATTTGTAATCTACTGCATGAACAAGCACACACAATAATAAGGATATGGAATTTAAAAGTAATTTTAATAATTTCTTAACATTGAGATTAGATACTTTTATTCAAACCAGTATCCTTTTTTTGTTTTTAATATATTGTTTTGACTGGTATGCTCTCCAGCCATAATTGTGTGAATCTCACATTTGATGCTTAAAACATCACTGATTATTTTAACATTAAGAAAAGTTTTAAAAAGAAGTGAAGCCATAATATGGTAAATATATATTTATTAAAAAGAAAAATACAATGAAATATTTTTTTAATTCCATTTGTCATTTTTATAATCATTTAAGATAAATTGCTTTTTTTATCTTATGAAGAACAAACTGTAACAATTATTTTGGTAATTTCCGTAAAACATGCTTCAAATTCACAACCTTTCAGTACATTGAATTTTGATACGAACTGAAAGGAGACATTGATGATTTTTGTAAATGACTATTTGAAATTCATTTCTACTTCATATCTTTTACTTTTCCTCTTTCATTTTCTTAAATCTTTGACTTTTATATTTTTATTTTGTATTTATTTATCTACATTATGAAACTGAATTACAGTTAAAAAAATTATTTAATTTGACTGAATTACATCAGCCCAATAAAAATATTCGCATTTGGGGTGAGACGATTATAAAAAAAGATAAGCCATGCATGAAGAATTAGTTAAGAGGTCATCTGCTAATCATATTTCTGCCCTGCTTAGGATCAAGAAAAACAGTAGATTGACTCTGACCTAGTTCTAAATAACTGCTACCCCTAGCCCAGTCTGACTTCAAACCTACCAAGTTAAAACAGACTTTTCTCTAAGCTACTATCTGCCTTATAAACGACTATTTTGCTACACCAAATACCAAAGCACTCTTCACTCTGAAACTAAAATAAAAGTATATATTCTTTTTGTATATACACTTGGTCCACTTTGTTTTATGTCCTAGGTTTTTGAAAAACATCATCAAAAAACAACCAAACAACAGTAAAAGCACACTGGTGATCCCCCTACCCCGACATGAACACATTCATCCACACTAGTGACCCTGATGTGATACACACTTATCCATAAAACATTAAAAGATTAAAACTTCTATCTATTTTCATTAAATTTTCATATCAATTCATTCAAAATATTCTTATTAAAAACATTATTACTGAAACCAGTACTCCTTAAATTCCAGGTAATTCATATACAGGTGTAAAGTTGCCAAATAATTGTTACTAGCATGGAAAATTGAATCAACAAACTGTTGTGGACTAAATAACACACCACTAGTGACACCAATGAACTTTTTTTTTAATCGTATCACCCCGAGCAAGGCGGTAACGCCACTGATGTGCAGGGGGCTACGTAATAGTGAAAAGATTGGAAAAGAGCAAGCTGGAAACCACATCCTAAACAGGGAACAAGGGATGAGCCTCTTAACCTGTTCAATAGACGTGGGTGGAATGTGAACCGTGCGATAGATAGATCTATCTACTCCAATTGAAAAAAAAAGTGAGAAGATTGGTAAAGAGAAAGCCGGAAACCACATCCTAAACAGGGAACAAGGGATGAGCCTCTACACCTGTTCAATAGACGAGGGTGGAATGTGAACCGGGCGATAGGATAGATCTATCTACTCCAATTGAAAAAAAAAGTGAGAAGATTGGTAAAGAGAAAGCCGGAAACCACATCCTAAACAGGGAACAAGGGATGAGCCTCTTATCCTGTTCAATAGACGTGGGTGGAGTGTGAACCGGGCGATAGATAGATCTATCTACTCCAATCGAAAAAAAACATGGTAGTAAAAGTCCAGTCAAGAGATTTCTGCTAGTCTAGATGCTTAAATAAAGAACTCCAAGTAGTCTAAAAACCCTGTCAGTCAAACAAGTCTTGACCTTGGAAGTCTTGTTTGTCTCCTGTGTTTTTCATCTCGATTGGGTTAGTCGTTGATTTTCCCACTCCAATATTTATTTTATCCTGCCCTCTCTGTTAGTGAGCAAGCTTCTTCTTGATTCTGCCCAAATACAGCAGCATTACATATTTTTTTGGTGGGGTGAAACAGTTTGAACATATTTTATATTTTAGTTTCATTTTGTGGTTTCATCCTCTCTCCCTCATTTCATTTCATATCACAATATAATTTTACATATTTTTTAAAAACACAGTTGAACATTTAGTTTTTAAACAAAAATTTCATGTTATGACATGGGCTTTTTGTAGGTTCCCTGTGAATATGTGGTTTTGTGATATATGTAGGATTAAATGGTGATGAATAATTTTACGGTGATTGAACAAATTGTAATGGACGAATGGATTGGGAATCTGATTAGATAGATCTAGGATAGTCAATGTTGAACACTTCTACTTTAGCCACGTGCCACATTTGTTGTAATTTGCAGCAATAAATACATAGTCCTGACTTTGGAGGTGATTCAAACTTTATTTTTCGAACAAGTGAATTTATTACAAGTTTACATATCAATGCATTTCGGACAATGCATACTTTATTTTTAGGCCTAAAAATTGTCCATTGAGTTTATTTTTATATATTTTCATTTTATTTATTTACTAGCAGTAAATAATGGATTAGTTTTAAAGCTTTCATGGATTAGTTTTAAAGCTTTCATTACACCCGAGCAACGCTCGGGTGTAATGAAAACTTTAAAACTAATCCATGGTCCTGGAGCTCAGACTCTTTGGACGTTGGCACACAAGACTAAAAAGCAATAGTTGTTTCCAGTTAAAGCGAAACTAAAAAAAAAAAAATGAATGGATGTAAGTGAAATTTTGATTTCCTGGTATCGATATCAAATAAGTTTTTTTCGTCGTAAACTGAATTTTGAAGGCTAAATAAGTCCTCTGAGTAAATGGCTGAAACTAAGAACTACAATTATACCTACTTAGAGCCAAACCCGAAGCAAAAACTAAAATAAAAGGGCTGAAAAAAATACAGACATACAGGTAGATAAACAGACACACACAGAGACATCTTGCCTTTATATATATATATATATATATATATATATATATATATATATATATATATAAAAGTAAATGCCTGAACAAATGGTTAATAAACCTACGAGTTCAAAAACTTAGTTACAATACACTATATATATATGCGAGTGAGTACATATATATTATCGATTTTCTGCACTATTGTATAAATTGCAACCTTGAAACTTCTGAATATCGTTTCTCATGTCTTTGTCTATGAGTGTATCAAATTTGATTAAAATCGAACCACTCCTTCTATAACCTGATTTTTTCGATTATCGATTTTCGATATTTATCGGAGGTACCGCGACAAAAAACCTAGCTAAGAATACTCGCAGACGCTTATAGTACAACAGTGTAAATTTTCAAGAAAATCGGTTCAGCCGTTTCTGAGTCTATAGGTAATGGGACACACACACACACACACACACACACACACACACACACACACACACACACACACACAGTTCCATTTATAAATAAGTTTAGATTTTATTTGTTTGCTTTTTTTTTCAGGCTATTTATTTTTTAGTTTTATCTTGGGCATTGACTGACATTTTATTTTTATTTTTCTGGTTTGACAAAGACTACTATTTTTGTTTTTATTTCATTTGCATTTCATTTAAAATTTATAGTTTACATCTATCTATTACCTCTTTTATGCAAAATAACTTATATATCTTTTTTGAACAGAAATTTTAGTTAATTTGTTTTGATTTTTTGGATAGTGTTGTCATGGAATATCCCACACTATGTGAACTAACTATATTAGTAGCCATATATAGTGAGCATGGGAGATATCTGTGACTCACCTCGGCAACAAGGCTTGCTTGCAGACCGAGCAATCAGTCTTGAGCAGGCACTTCTCTGTGTCTGAGCAGAGAGAGACCCAAGCAAGGCTACAGGATATTTTTGGCTCAGAGTACCCATATAAATCGACCTTGTGTCACACCTACCTTGGTGGGAATGCGGCAAATACCGTTGCTTCAGCAATTATTAGCCTGCTCCAGATTCCCTGTCTTGCCGTAGTGTTGTGGTGATACCGAGCAAAAGCGATGGACCGGATGTTTGCGCTTTCACGACCAAAAAGCAAATGATCAAAAGTCGTCCGTGCGCCGCCGGCTCCGCGCAGATGTTCCGGTTGTAAAATAAAAATTAATTAAATATTAAATTTCCAGTTCGCGAGCCTACGCCAATTTTATTTATCAGCCAATGGGAAGCCCAGAACCAAATACAAGTGTGAAATCCCAAATGAGCTGCTGTGATCCAAAAAGAAGATATAAAAAGCGGATACATAAAACAACGACAGGCAGACCGACTCGAGGAGAAGAGAGTAATCAATATATCCTTGACCTAAGTCAAGCGGCTTACTACGCTCGCCTCCCTTACCTCTTTCCTTCTTCCCTGCCTCAAAAACTACTTACTGACCTAAGGAGCGAATACATCAAAGACATTCCTTACTTACACGTCCCAGATTCCTAAGCATTAATTCTCTTTCAGCATTTTATTGCCATGAACATTTTAACCTCCGTTGGATCTATACTTCATGTGTTACTTTAATTGTAAAAACATTAATTGATACGTGTATATATAAAATGTTATTTTTCTACTCAAATTGCCTTTCTTGATTTGTAATCATTTTATGACTTATAGTGGGCTATCTACAACAAGGCCAAATTCCGTTAACCTGCAACAGTATACAACTACCCTTCACTAGAACGGACCCTCCACTAACAAACTGGAAAACAATAGATAACCCCACTATAGTGTATTCTCTTTACAATAAGCCTCTATTCTTTCATGTATGCATGTGTTGCTATTCTTTCACTTGAGGACCACCTGTCTGTTTGTAACCTCTTTAAAGGATACAACAGTGGTGATGAGATTCGATTCCAATTCGCAGCGAGAAAAACAGTTTGTAAATTACAGTAGTAATTACGGATTTGAACAACTTATGTTGAAAATACTCAGTGATATTACACAACAAATTGGAACAATTGACTGAATTGACTAAAGTATTACATGCTAATTTGCAGTTATAACAGCAGCAACAATTACAGCAACAAAAAAAAAATTGAGAAATCACAAAATCTTTTCAGCATGAACTGATGCAATTACGAAATTAATAAGCAGAAGACACTAAGCTGTTGTGCGAAACTGTGAATATCTAAAGCAACAGAAGAACGGAGATACAGATTTTTCCCCCTGAAAGAATATTGAATTCGTTATCAAAATTGAAGTATGACCTAGACAATGGAGTAACTTTCCTTGCCTATTTTCGTAGATACGAGACGATATTTTTTAAAAGGTGCGAACAATGGTCTGAGAGGGAGAAAATTACGTTGTTAATCCAAAAAATTAGGCACAGAGAACACTAAATACATGAACCTAATTTTACCTAAAAAGCCGAAGGAAATCTCGTTCGAGAAAACAATATTTTGTCAGGAAAGTTCAACGAAACAGCTTATTCCATACTCGAAGTGTTTAAACATCCAATCTAAACTTGTTTATAAATGGAACTTTGTGTGTGTGTGTGTGTGTGTGTGTGTGTGTGTGTGTGTGTGTGTGTGTCCGTTACCTATAAACTCCGAAACGGTTGAAAATTTATACAGTTTTACTATAAGCGTCTGCGAGTGTTCTTAGCTAGGTTTTGTGTCGAGGTACCTCCGATAAATATCGATAATCGAAAAAATCGGGTTATAGAAGGAGTGGTCCGATTTTAATCAAATTTGATACACTCATAGACAAAGACATAAGAAACGATATTCAGAAGTTTCAAGGTTGCAGTTTATACAATAGTGCAGAAAATCGATAAGGCAAGATGTCTCTGTGTGCTTGCATTTTTTTCAGCCCTTTTATTTTAGTTTTTGCTTCGGGTTTGGCTCTAAGTAGATATAATTGTAGTTCTTAGTCTCAGCCATTTACTCAGAGGACTTATTTAGCCTTCAAAATTCAGTTTACTACGAAAAAAACTTATTTGATATCGATACCAGGAAATCAAAATTTCACTTACATTCATTCATTTTTCTTTCAGTCTACGGTTTCGCTTTAACTGGAAACAACTATTGCTTTTTAGTCTTTTGTAACAACATCCAAAGGGTCTGAGCCTCAGGACCATGGATTAGTTTTAAAGCTTTCATTACACCCGAGCAACGCCGGGCTATGCTGCTAGTTGTAAAATAAGAGAATGAAGACTTTGTGACTTATGCAGGCAATGTAAATTCACGATATGAATTGTTTAAATTAGGCAACCTTTCAGTCGACATGTTTAAATGTTTAATCTTCATCCACGGATTTACAGCGGCGAAGGACAAAGACATTAGATCAAGGATTCTGACAATCATAGAGCCAGACCCTCAAATTACGCTACAGATGACTGAGGAATGCCAGAGGCTGATAATGTAAAAGGAGACAATACGCGAATTGAAGAAAAGAACATTTCTCGAGTTCACGCGATAAAACAAACAAAATTTGCAAAATATAAGCCGAAAATATCCCAGTGTGATGCTTGTGGAGGCCGCTTAAAAAAAAAAAAGACTGTTTCTTTAAGGATAAAGTTTGCTTTGAGTGTGGCTATGTCGGTCAAAAAACCTCCTACAGTTGGTATAAACAGAAAAGAAGGAAGCAAAAATTTAAATCAAAGGTAATGTTATTTTATCCAAGAACGAAATTGAAAAGGATGTAAAAAGGAAATATGTAAATACGAAAATAAATAGTCATACGGTGAAGTTATTTTTTAGATACTGGAAGCGACATATCTATTGTGAATGAACAAACATAGAAGAAAATAGGTTGTTCATCATTGACGAGTACCAAACAAATAGCTAGAAGAGTGTCTGGGGAAAAACTAAATTTCAGTGGCGAATTTAGCCGCAACGTATGGGGAAGACTTTCAAATCAAAAGACTGTTCTTCCAGGCACGACGAATTTATTTGGTATAGATTTGATCGTGCTTTTTGATTTATGGGAATTACCTGTAAATTCATTTTTCAACAAAGTGGACGTGTCAGTAAAAGATAAATCTGAAGAATCTGAAAAATTTATTTCTGATCCCAAAAACGAATTTTCATTCGTGTTTTCTGAAGATCTCGGACAATGCACGAAAACCGAGGTCAGGTTCAAACTTAAAGACAACATAAAACCAGTATTCAAACCCAAAAAGAATGTACTATTTTCAGCTTTAAATTCTGTAAATCAAGAACTGGAACGGTTATAGAAAATGGGTGTAATTTCTAAAGTTGACTACTCAGCTTGAGCTGTGCCTACAGTGTATGTAAGAAGAAAAAAAAAAAAGTTCGAGCTTGTGTAGATTTTTCAACCGGAGTAAATGACTGCCTGAAAGACTACACATATCCGTTACTTTCACCGAAGGACATTTTTTCTAGGCTGAATGATGACTGTGTTTTCTAAAATAGATATGTCTGACGCATATCTACAAGTGAAAGTAGATGAACAGTGTTCAAAGTTGCTAGCAATTAATACACACAAGGGACTCTACAAGCTAAATCGTCTCCCGTTTGGGTTACAGGTGGCTCTCAGTTTGTTTCAGGAATTAATGGACACCACGTTAGCTGGACTAGAATTTGTCATAGCGTACCTGGACGATATCCTGCTAAAGAGTGAAAACAACGAACAGCACAAAATACTTATCAAGATTATGTTCCAGAAGATTGATGAATATGGCTTCAAGTTATGTTCCCATAAATGAGAGTTCTTCATGGAGCAGATCAAATATTTGAGGCAAATAATCGACAAGAACGGAAGAAAACCGGACCTGAAAAGCTATTAAAAATATGCTACTGTGGCTGTAGGGAGCTGGTTAATGTTTCTTTGATTCAGCCTTGTGTCAGACTTAACCGAACTCCCTACAGCTTACAAGTTTTATGCAAAATCATCACCATCAGAATTATCAGAAGGTTTTCATCAGAAGGTTGATTGTCGGTTGGAATGTGTGGAATTATGTTGAATAATAGTGATAGAATAAAATATACATTTTTCATGTTAAAATAGAAATTTATTAAAAGAGAATGAATGACAAGAATTTTTAGAAATTAATGTTCAGTTAGAAAGTTTAGGGTATCAAGAGTTGTAGAAAATGTTCTTAGTAGTAACGTAGGTATTTAAAATGTCCGCAGAAGTTTAGAGTTTATGGTTGTGTAGTAGCAGAATGTAAGGTCTTTGTTCATTCCTCTTTTTGGTAGGTCGCGACAGGTTGAGAGAGAGAGAGAGAGGGCAAAACAAATAAAGAAATACTTAACGCGTCCATTTGTTCTCTCTAGCGGCGTGGAAAAGAAAGAAAAGGAAATTGGAAGAAGAGATCGAATGAAACTGTGACGTGCCCTGTGTCTGGGTTAGCGTCTTGAATTTTTTTTCGTTGCATTTCGTTACATTTTCTTTCGTTACATTTCGTTACATTTCCACGAGGTTCTCAGCTCACCACTCCCACGTCGGACTGCCTTTGACAGGTTAGCGTCGTTGTTTAAATAGTGAAATTTCTCTTGATGCCGGCTCCGGCGAGCCTTTTCACATCTAAACGTGAAAATACGTCATATATGAATTGGCTATTTTTAATCCAATCAGGGTTCAGAATTTGCTTTTCGCACTGACTTGTGAATTTTTCTTAGTTGTGTTTTTCCACAATGCTTTTAGTTCTTAATTTCTTATCACTACTCTACCACCAAACAACGTCACTAATCTTCAGGCGTTTTGAGGCTTGGCCAACGATTACAGTATCTACATTCCCAAAATGTATGATCTTAGAGCCCACTGAATGACTTATTGAAAAAGAGCGCAAAACAGATTTAGTCTAAAGAATGCGAAGATGTTTTCCAGAAAATAAAAATCTGTCTGGTATCCAGATTTATCATTTTGACCCTAAAAAATAAATAATTGTAGCGTCTGGCGCTAGCAACTATGAGATCGGAGCGGTAATTCTACATAAGTTTGAAAATGGGACTACAAAGCCCATAGCCCATGCTTCCAGAACCCTGTTTCCTGCAAAAAGAAAGTCATAACAAGAAAGAAAGTATGGCCATATTTTACGCGGTTAAAAAAATTCACAGGTTCATTTATGGAAGGAAATTTGCACTACAGACGAATCATAGACCGTTATTAATAATTTGGGGGTCAAGAAAGGGTATACGCACACTCGCTGCTCACAAGTTACATCATTGGTGAATAAACATGTTAAACTACCACTTTAAGATGGAATACCTACCCTCGAAAAAACTAGGACACGCAGACAGTTTGTCTAGGTTGGTTCCAAAATTTGCAAAACCATTAGAAGACAAGATGGTATCTGCTTTAAGGGATGAAAAAGAATCATCAGTACTATTATGCAATGCAATTCAGAAGTTACCTGTAACTTAAGAAGATATAAAAAAGCAGCTGAGAAGGACGAATTCATTAAAAAAATGAAGAAACAGGTATGGCTGAAAGAAAAACTTTAAAAAGATGTAAAATATCACCTTTCTCAATTTGCGAGCAAGTGCTATTATATGCAGATAGAGTGGTAATACCATATATTTGCAGAAAAAATATCTGAAAAAAAAAAATCTTGAAGGAGTTTCATATAGATCATCCAGGCATGGCAAGAATGAAATAATTAATGCATAGATTAATGATTACGACTACCTTATAATACATATTGGCCTAGGATGGACCAGACGATCTAAAAAATGGTAAAAGAATATAGAGGTTGTCAGCTTATAGCAAAAGCACCACCAATGAAAATTCAGCATGGCTTAAGACGAATATCCCGTGGACGAGGTTACACATCGACAACACTGAACCACTAAATGATTACGACCACCTTATAATCGTGGACAGTTTTTCCAAGCAGCCGGAAATATTAAAGTGTAGGCAACCGACATCCGCAAATACTATGAATGCACTAAACGAGCTTTTTTGTCGTTTCGGTGTACCAAAAACTTTAGTTAGTGACAACGAGACAGTTTATCAGCAGAGAATTTAAGAATTTCTGCACATACCCTACTCTAGACCTCTCTCTATCCACAACTACAACCAGCATGAAATTAAACAAACAAAATAGCAAGCCTAAACCAGCTAGTCATAAATCGCCCAAACCTATCTGCGTTACCTTCACAAATATACGAGGTATTCGCAGTAACTTTAATAGTGTAGAATCATTCCTTCTAACTCACCCGATATCTTAGCTAGATGTGAGACTAACCTTGACCCTTCTATCCCCTCTTCAGAGCTGTTCGTTTCTGGTTACCTTCCTCTCTTCAGGAAGGACTCCAATGTCCATATGCATGGGCTTGGTGTATATGTCAGTGAACAACTCCACGTAGCCAGGGTCACATCTCTTGAATCACTTGATCATTCCTTCATGTGCTTTCGCCTCTCACTTCTAAGCTAGGTTAGCTATCTCTTCTTCCTCTACCGCTCCCCCTCCTCCTCTGACTGTACGGTACTTGATTGCATCTCTACTAATATCGACAGGGCAATTTCTTCTCACCCATCTACCCATATATTTGTGTTTGGCGATTTTAACGCCCACCACACCAAGTGGCTTGAAAACTCAGCCACCAAGCTTGCTGGGATCCGCACCATGTACTTTTCAATAACCTAAGCTCTAACGCAAGTGGTGGACTTCCCCACGCGTTTCTCTAAAAACTCTAACGGAAGGGACTCTTTACTCGACCTTTGCTTTACCTCCATCCCAGACTCCTGCACTACCAGGCAACTCTACCCCCTCGGAAACTCTGACCACGCCGTAGTCTCCGTAAACATATCAATCCGCACTAACTCAACCCAAGAAAACCAGACCAGCAGAATATCATACTGCTACCAAAGAGCCGACTGGGACTCGTTCAGGGACTTCCTCTGCGACGTCCCCTGGAACAACGTCTTCGATCTTCCTGTCAAAAACTGTGCCTCCGAAGTCTCCTCTTGGGTTAAGGCTGGCATCGATGCTTTTATCCCGGCCAGGAAATTCCAACTAAAACCAAATTCGTCCCCCTGGTTCTCACCCGCTTGCTCGGCCGCCATTGCCCACCGGAACCATTTCTTCCGGCTCTATCGAAGCTGCTCGTCGAACCAAAACAGGCGCCTTTTCGCCTCAGCACGAAACAAGTGTAAAAAAGTGCTGAACGAAGCCAAGAGAGCGTTTGCTACCAGAATTAGGCAACGTATAGCATCCTCTAAGTTTGGTTCCAAAGATTACTGGCGTCTCTGCAAAAGCGTGCTCAGCAGGAACAAGACTTCAATACCCCCACTAATCAATGAGTTTGAAGTTCTCACCTACCCAACCGACAAGGCTGAATGCTTTGCCCGTAGATTCTCAACCAATTCGACACTGGACTCGTTAGGAATACCTACACCAGACTTCCCACCCAGAACTAAGGCTCAACTAAATAACGTCCACATTACACCCTCGCTGGTCGCCAAGATAATTGCACAATTTGACCCACACAAAGCGAGCGGCGGTGACGGAATCCCAGTCATAGTACTGAAGAAATGTGCCCCAGAACTCTCCTCTGTCCTCTCTAAACTCTATAACCTCTGCCTATCTGCTTCCTGCTTTCCTACTTTCCTGCTTCCTGCTTTCCTGCCTGTTGGAAGTCCTCCTGCGTAGTTCCTATATTTAAGAATTCTGGCGAACCCTCAGACCCCGCCAATTACCGTCCTATTAGTCTCCTTCCAATCTTTAGCAAAGTTTTCGAAGCCATTATCAACACCGAGGTGACTCAGCATCTCATGGCCAACGGGCTTCTCTCTGACAAACAGTACGGGTTTCGCTTCACCAGGTCTACTGCTGATATGCTAACGACCATTACCGAGTACATATATCGGGCACTCGACAAGAATGGTGAAGCCCGAACAGTTGCCTTGGATATCTCCAAAGCATTCGACAGGGTCTGGCATGCTGGCCTCTTGTGCAAACTGCGAAGCTATGGGATAACTGGACATCTGTTTGACCTCATCCAGTTCTTCCTCTCTAACCGCACATTGAAGGTGGTATTAAATGGGCATGCCTCCCAAAACTACCATACGAACGCGGGCGTCCCTCAAGGTTCTATCCTAGGTCCCACACTCTTTCTGATGTACATTAATGATCTCCCCGACACCATTAAATCCCAAGTTGGCATGTATGCCGATGACACAACAATCTACTCTCGCATCGATCAGAAACCAGGTGTGGACGACAAAGTGAACCTCGCTGCCGTACTTGAAAGGGACCTCCAATCCATAGTGGCCTGGGGTAGGAAATGTGTATTTATTGTGAAGACTTACACAATTGCGGCACAAGGCCTAGTTTGGGAGGGGGAACAAAACTGAGGTTGGTCGTGCAGTACGCTATCTTATTCCTAGCTAATTTCATTCGTGACCCAAGCATACGTTACAATTTTTCTCTATCACCAAAAGAAGTTATCCTTCGACACTCATACCTATCATATACCAGAATACCACAAAACACTCCGGGGAATCTATACAAAAACCCAATGTGTATAAAAATTTCTTTTTACAATATTCATTTTTCCATAATTTTTTCATACAAAAATATATATTTTAAAAATAATGCAGTGAAATGACACAGGGGAAAAGGGGTATGATGTAACATCCCAAAATAAAAAGAAACAAAAAGAACAAACAAAACATTGTGTTAGCTGGTCCCAACCCACCCACAAATAAACAAAGAGGTCACTGTATTCTGCCTGTTAGACAAAATCAAGCCACACTCTTTCTACTGGGAATGGGGAGGAGCACAAAAAATTAGGGTTGGGAATGAAAAAATTCTAATTCAGGCATGACAAAAACGGAGGTAAAAATAAAACGGGAAATAGGGGGTCATGCGCTGAATCATAACAAAATCAGAGTGCCGGGAAACAGGCGAGGACATACATTCATACACCTTAACTAGGAACACAAATGAGTACTAACCTTAACCATGGGAAGGGTTCCAGAGGAATCCAACCCGATGCGACGTAGCAGGTCTAAAAAAGAAAATCAAGGCCAGCCCCAGTCACGCGAACCAGGCTCGCCTCAGTCACCCACCTTTCGCTGAAATCTGTCGGGTGCAATCGTTTCCAATCAGTTCTAATCTTCATTTTGAGCTGATGCTCAAAATATCTGATCAGATCCTGATGTGAAAGACGACCACCCCGCAAGACCTCCTCCAGACGCGTCGTCCATATCACCATTTGAGCCGTGGCCAGTAGCACTAGAAACACCATTCGTTTCACTCCAGAGTACGGTGGCGACACATTGTCAACAGCGTATGCACGATCAATGAGCAGAAGCTCCCGCGGCGCGATACGAGCGGTCAACTCGCCGACTCGATCCCATAATGGGCGAACGCGCACACAATGGTAGAAGGCGTGCGAAGACGTCTCCTTGATGCCAAGATTGCAACGCTCACAGTCCGGCAAATCCGCCGAGCCCACTATGAAACGCGAGTCATTGAGAGACAAGCCATTCCGAGCTAATCGCCAGGTCAAAGAAAACTCAGAGTTGCTGAGATACTCCGATCCTGGCGCCCAAGACCAATGAGAGCGATATTCACCCTCCGTCATGCCGAGCTTCCTCCTGAGTCGATCCTTCGCGACACCCTCAACTAGCCCTCGATAGAAGAGCTTCCTAGGCTGTGAAAGGTCACTGAACCGCGGAATGGCCATCAAGGCCTTGCGGCATTCGAGAATGAACTTGGATTGCTCCCGAGGCTTACGGCAGCACCTCGAGATCGGGGGAGTGATAGTGAGGCTCGGGAACGCGTCCCGCACTACTCCCGAAATCAAACCGTCGTCCATTAAAGCACGTCTAAGGAATGCCAACCTCGAGGCAAGCTTGTGGCTCACCAAGTGCGGCACCCCCAGACCCCCATTGCACGGACGTTGGTAACAGACACGTTTGTCGACGTGATGCCTGCGTCCTCTCCAGAGAAAGGAGATTAGCAGACGCTCGAGCGCCTCCTCACGCGCCTGACAAAGTGGAAGTACAGACAGCCGGTAAAGGATCTTGGGAAAGAGGTATGTGGCACACACCTCCGCCAAGCCCTTTAAGGACAACCGCCTTCGTTGCCAAATCTCGACCAGCGCAACGACCTTTGCCTGTACTTCAGACCAATTCTTCTCCAACTGCAAGTCCGGACCAAACCAAACTCCGAGGAGCTTGACCGGCTCGTCCGTCCAGTCGAAGGGCCCCGGCAGGGAAGCACCCTTCCAGGCACCTAACCGCAAGCCGGACGACTTGTCGCGGTTAATCTTGGCCCCAGTCATCTGTTCGTACCGTTCAAGCGCCTTCTGTACCGCCTCTATGTCACTCCGGGAGGACACAAAGGTCGTTACGTCATCGGCGTACACAGAAACCCTGGCTCGAGCTCCTCCAGGTACCTTGATTCCGCGTAGGACCGGACTGCACGTCTCATCCCTTAGCCGGCGAAGTAGCGGCTCCAACGCCAGGACGTAAAGCAGAGACGACAGTGGACAACCCTGTCGGACCGACCTAGACAGCGCGAAAGCGCTCGACAGCTTCCCGTTCACCTGTACCACAGCCGTGGGGGAGCGATACAGAAGGCTAATCCAGCGGCAGGTCGGGTTCGAATCCGGCGGCCTGCAGGACAGCAGCCAGGTAGCCATGGTCAATCTTATCAAATGCCTTGGACTGATCCAAATTGATCAGCGCGGCCTCGTCGTCGTCTTCTACACCCTCTAGGATCGTGCGAATCAAGTGCAGGTTGCTCTGAATTGTTCGTCCCTTCACAGAGCAAGTCTGATCCGGTTCCAACAGAGACTCGGCAACTAGCTGCAAGCGATTCGTCAGGATCTTGGCCAAAATCTTTAACTCTGTGTTTAGCAGAGTTATGAGCCTGTAACCGTCTAATTCCCTCGCAACCTTCTTGCCTTTTCTCAACAGCGTGATCACACCCCTGGTGAACCGATTGGGGATGGACCTCTGCCGGAACCAGTTGTTGAACACCACAGTCAAGACAGGGACAAAAAGGTGCGACAGCCTCAAGTACAATTCATAGGGCAAACCATCCAAACCTGGCGACTTGCCTCTGCCAACCTTCTTCAAAGCCGCGTAGACTTCGTCCTCTGTGATCTCTCCCTCGCAGCTAGCCGCTTCAGCCGACAAAAGCCGGGGAAAGTCAGCCAAATAGCTGCGAAACTCCTCGTCGCGGAGACCAGGCTCCTTGGTAAACCGGTGCTCGAAATGCCGGCGAAACGCCTCGCACATGTCATCAGTCGACATTAGGGTGTGTCCATCCGGGTCTCGTATCTCTCGAATGTACCGATCGCAGTTCCAACGAACTTCTTCCCGACGCAATGAAGCGCCCATGCTCACAGCTTCAGAAGACATCTTGCTTAACTTATGTCTAACTATCTGACCCATGTAACGACCGCTAATCGACCGTTCAAGGGCCTCCTTAGCTAAGGCTATTTCTAGGGGATCACCGCCAGCCCCCGCCCGGGAAAAGTTATCTCTGTCTTCGCCTTCTTAGCCTTATCTAGGTTGAGCCGTTGGCTGTATTGAGTGGCGAAAGACCTAATGCTATCCTTAAGTCTAGCCCACCACTTATTCCCAATGACTCGCCCAATTAACGCCCGCTGAACTACGCTGATGAGCTGGCGCTGAAAGTCCCGCCTGTCCAGTAAGGACTGGTTGAACTTCCAGTAGCCAGCCATCCTAGGCCTAAAATCTAACACCACACGGGCACAAACGAGTTTGTGGTCCGTGTAGCCTAACCAGTGGAACGTCGGGCATTCTAAGAAGTCTATGTCGGCTTCTCTCACTAACACTCTGTCAAGGTAGCTAACCACCTTGGTAGAGGGCCCACTATGCGCCCACGTCCACATGCTCCCGCCCGGATGATCGACCCGGTATCTATCGACAAGACCATAATCGCCGATCAGATCAACCAGGCTGCGATCACCACGCCTCCCGCTAGCGCCCCACCCTTTATCCAGCTTGGGGTCCAGGACGGCATTCCAGTCCCCCACTAGAACTAGTCGCTTGGAATCGACCAGGAAGGGCCCTAACAGACGGAAAAAGTCAACACGCTCACCTTGTTCGTTGGGCGCATAAACCACGATCAGACGAAACGACTTGCTGTTCACTGCAATATTGGCCACGATCAGCCGGCCCTCGGCACCGTGATGGACAAGGTCAACCCTCGCATCCAGGGTACACTTCACCAGCAAAGAAACACCTCTGGCTTGCCGGTTCCCATATGTTGAATAAACGACAAAGTCGTTCGCCAGCACACAGGCATCGACGTCGCAAACAAAGTGCGTCTCTTGGATCGCGGCAACATCCACACCGAACGACAAGAGGTCACGAAGCAGGCGGGACGCCTTACCCCGATCCCTCAGGCCATTCGCATTCACAGTAGCCAGCTTGATAGACATTTTTTAGATCTGAAAGATAAAAACAATTAATCGCATACCGGTCGAAAATCCCTAGCAGACAGGACCCCGACGGATTGTCCCAGGGAGCCTGTACCAACGTCGGACGTAAGCCGTCCGCCAGAGACAATACCGCCAACGTCCGTGGGGTAAGTTAATTTTAGCGTCCTATATAAGCAGGGGTGGATCAAAACGGGGACCCTCCCTGTACATAGTTTTGCCATTTTACGTAACTCCGGTGTGTTTCGGATGCAAATGTTCATCTTTGGATAAAGTTCTTCGACCCTTTCAATGTGTTCCCAGACCCTCAGATTTCCCCCTGTGCACCGCACAAGGGCAATGACGCCTGGGGCCTGGGAAAAGTTCTTAGGGTTCTCTGATGAGAGGTTGTCTACCTCCTTCAGTCTATAAAGCTGTTTCAACAGCGAGCGTCTCTGCGCGCTGTACTGTTTATAAGTTGCCTCTTCCACATATAAGAGGTCTTCCCCCTGGGGAAGTGATTTCTTCTTTTTGACCCTTGTGGAAGTGGGTTCAGGTGCAGGGGATGGGGTGCGGGATGCAAGAGGGGTCAAAAGTTCCATGTTGGGTTGGGTAGTTTTGTGAGGGGAGGTGGGAAGACTTCTTGAAGTCTGGAACTTTAATGGCGTCAGCTGCAACATAGGGGGCTGGGAAGGTCTCTGTGGAGACGACGGAAAGCTTCTTGCCTTATCGGCATACGTTTTTTTAATGGAAGTGTTAGGGACCGACGCTGCTCTCTCCGTTCTCTCCGCGCTCCTGCTTTTGCGGGGCGCCTTCACTTTCTCTTTGGTTACATCCTCCTCTCTCCCTCGTTTGAGAGAGGATGAGCGTTTCGTCTCCATAGGTTCCTCAACATTTTTTCCCTTGTCCCGCGGTGTGATGTCCTTTTTGGGACGAGCTTCTTTTGCTGGTGATGCTTTCAGTGGGACGTCCTGTTTGGTTGCTGTTGGTGATTTCTGAGAGGGCTTCTTTTCTAACGTTGGCGATGTGGGTGGCGTTTTTGCCTTTTTGCCCACAGTCTACCACTCTCCGTCTTTGGTAGGTTCCTTGGCAGGTTCCTTGGTTTTTTCCTGAGCTTGCTTGGGCTGCTCCTTAGTTTGCTCTTTGGGAGCCGGGTTTCTGGCTGGGCACGCTTTCGCCACATGGTCCGTCGCTCCACATGCCCAGCAGCACGGTCTCCTTCCCTCCACGACGACATAGATAGATCTGCCTCTGCAGGTGAGGATGTTGGGTATAGCTGTGAACTCCTTACGGCTCACGGTCACCTGCAGGGCGATGTCTCCAGTTCTAAAGCCCGATTTTGATAATAACGAGGACACTTCAGCTACGCGGCTATACTGGGAGAAGAAGGCTCCCACGTGGTCCTCCGAAATGTCCATGGGGACGCCATGCAAGGTGACTTTTGTCTTCCTCGTCCCCATGTACTCTGTCTGCAGGCTTAATGTTTTCGTCTCAAGTGCCATGCCTGCCAACTGCTTCGCTTCCTCTGCCGTTCCCAACAGGACGTCCCACATTGCGTGGCTCCTTTTGGCCACTGCCTTCGCCTTAATTTTAAGGGACTTGATACTCTCCTCAATCACGTCCCTGTTTACGCCGACCAGCTTCTGAGTTTTCAGGTCCTTTGTCAGGAGCGAGATGATTCTTGTCTCCACACTGGCCAGGGTCTCGGGTACAGACAACAGCTCCGTTTTGGAGATATACTGGGCATAATCTTGCCGGAGTCCTTGGTAATATTTCTCACCCTTCCTTATTTTGGCATCTTTAGGTCCCTTCCAGCCAGAGGTTGACGGAACGGGCGATGCTGGAACAGGCGATGCTGGAACGGGCGAAGCTGGTTTAGCTACTTCTGCTGCTGGTGTCGGGGTTGGTGCTGCAAATATTGTCTTCTCCCACTGTGTCATAGTGTGGGCTATGACGGTGGGATCATCCGCGTTCCGCAGCTGCCAGTCTCCTTCTTTGCCTCCCACCGAGTCCGTGGTGAGAGGGAGGGGCGAAGCTGGCCTTTGTGAGGCCATAGCCTCCTAGGAGGCGGAAAAGAGAGTTGCCTGCCTGCAGTCAACTGCCCCGGTGTTCCGCGCCGTACCAGAAACCGCCTGGCGGAACACTCGGCCTAAGCAATGAACTCGGGTGGGACAGTTGCCACTGAAAGGACAACCGATAGCAGAGGAGGAGCAAAAGAGAAAAACTGAATTACCTTTTCGGTGCTGGAACAGATACTACACTTTGATCCTAGAAAAAAGACCACGCAAGCCGTCTGCGGTCGGAAAAGGGTGGTTATATTTATTGCATGTAATATTGCATATAATATTATGGCACAGGGCCGAAAATGGGGTGGGGAGACAAAACTTGGGTTGGTCTTCAGATACTCTATCCTATACCTAGCTAATCAGATTCGCGACCCATGCATACGTTACAATGTTTCTCACTCACCATAAGTATTTGTCCATCATCACTCATGCCTATCATGCACCAAAAAACCACGAAGCATACCAGGGACCTAAAAACAAACACCCCAAATGTACATAAAAATTTGTTTCTTTGTACAATAATTTTACAAAAATAACTTTAAAAATATTTTTTTCTTTTCATGAAATGACATGAAGGGGAGGGGGCATGCAGAAACAAAAATTCCCCAAAACAAAAACAATTTCAACTGAACAATATATACAAGGTGTTAGTTGGACCCAAACACACCCTCAAAATCAAAAGAGGCCGCTGTATTCTGCCTAAACAGGACAAAATCAAGAAGCTCTCTTTCTACGGGGAGTGGAGAAGGCAAAATAAAATGGGCTGGAGAATTTATAATACTGACCCAGACGAGAGTAAAACGGGACAAAAACAAAACACGGACCACGGGAATCTCGAACTGGATCATAACAAAAGCAATGGTGCCGGGAACAGGCTGGGACAAACGCATTCACTCACATTAACTAGGTACACAAAAGACTTCTTACCTTAACCAAGGGAGGGGTTCCAAAGGAATCCACCCCGATGTGACTAGCAGATCTAAAAGAGAAAATCAAGGCTAGCCCCGGTCACGCGAACCAGGCTCGCTGCATATATCCACCTTTCGCCAAAGTCTGTCGGAGTCAACCGTTTCCGTTCAGTTCTAATCTTCATTTTGAGCTGGTGCTCAAAAAATCGGATTAGATCCTGATCCGAAAGACGGTCGCCCCGCAAGACTTCCTCCAGACGCGTCGTCCAAATCACCATTCTAGCCGTGGCCAGTAGCGACAGAAACACCATTCGCTTCACTCCAGAGTACGGGGGTGACACATTGTCACAGGCGTATGCAAGATCAATGGGCACGAGCTCACGCGGCGCGATACGGGCAGTCAACACACCGACACGGTCCCACAACGGGCGAACGCGCGAACAATGGAAGAAGGCGTGCTCCGACGTCTCCTTGATACCAAGGTTGCAACGCTCACAATCTGGCAAATCCGCCAGGCCCATTGCAAAACGCTTGTCGTTGAGAGACAAGCCATTCCGAGCCAATCGCCAGATCAGAGAGAACTCAGAGTTGCTGAGCCAATCCGCACCTGGCGCCCAAGACCAATGAGAGCGATACTCCTCCTCCGACATGCCGAGTTTCCTCCACAGTTTATCCTTTACGGCGCCCACAACTAATCCCCGATAGAAGATTTTCCTAGGCTGTGAAAGATCACTGGACCGTGGAATGGCCCGCAGGGCCTTCAGACATTCGAGCAGGAATTTCGGCCGCCCCTGAGGCTTGTGGCAGTACCTCGAGATTGGGGGAGTGATAGTGAGGCTAGGGAACATGTCCCTCACTACCCCCGCAAGCAACCGATCTTCCGACAACGCGCGCCTGAGAAATACCACCCTCGAAGCGAGCACGTGGCTCATCAAGTGCGGCATTCCCAGACCCCCATGACACGGACGGAGGCAACAGACTCCTTTGTCGACCATGTGTTTGCGTCCTCTCCACAGACAGGAGAATAGCAAACGCTCGAGCGCCTTCTCATGATCGTCACAAAGGGGCAATACAGACAGCCGGTAAAGGATTCTGGGAAAGAGGTAGGTGTTACACACTTCCGCCAGGCCCTTTAAGGAGAGACTCCTTCGACGCCAAATCTCGACCGACGCGCCGATCTTTGCCTGTATTTCTGACCAGTTCTTCTCCAACTGTAAGTCCGGACCGAACCAAACTCCGAGGATTTTGACCGGCCCGTCCGTCCAGTCGAAGGGCCCCGGCAGGGAAGCACCCTTCCAGGCACCTAACCGCAAGCCGGACGACTTGTCGCGGTTAATCTTGGCCCCAGTCATCTGTTCGTACCGTTCAAGCGCCTTCTGTACCGCCTCTATGTCACTCCGGGAGGACACAAAGGTCGTTACGTCATCGGCGTACGCAGAAACCCTGGCTCGAGCTCCTCCAGGTACCTTGATTCCGCGTAGGACCGGACTGCACGTCTCATCCCTTAGCCGGCGAAGTAGCGGCTCCAACGCCAGGACGTAAAGCAGAGACGACAGTGGACAACCCTGTCGGACCGACCTAGACAGCGCGAAAGCGCTCGACAGCTTCCCGTTCACCTGTACCACAGCCGTGGGGGAGCGATACAGAAGGCTAATCCAGCGGCAGAAGTCGGGTTCGAATCCGGCGGCCTGCAGGACAGCAGCCAGGTAGCCATGGTCAATCTTATCAAATGCCTTGGACTGATCCAAATTGATCAGCGCGGCCTCGTCGTCGTCTTCTACACCCTCTAGGATCGTGCGAATCAAGTGCAGGTTGCTCTGAATTGTTCGTCCCTTCACAGAGCAAGTCTGATCCGGTTCCAACAGAGACTCGGCAACTAGCTGCAAGCGATTCGTCAGGATCTTGGCCAAAATCTTTAACTCTGTGTTTAGCAGAGTTATGAGCCTGTAACCGTCTAATTCCCTCGCAACCTTCTTGCCTTTTCTCAACAGCGTGATCACACCCCTGGTGAACCGATTGGGGATGGACCTCTGCCGGAACCAGTTGTTGAACACCACAGTCAAGACAGGGACAAAAAGGTGCGACAGCCTCAAGTACAATTCATAGGGCAAACCATCCAAACCTGGCGACTTGCCTCTGCCGACCTTCTTCAAAGCCGCGTAGACTTCGTCCTCTGTGATCTCTCCCTCGCAGCTAGCCGCTTCAGCCGACAAAAGCCGGGGAAAGTCAGCCAAATAGCTGCGAAACTTCTCGTCGCGGAGACCAGGCTCCTTGGTAAACCGGTGCTCGAAATGCCGGCGAAACGCCTCGCACATGTCGTCAGTCGACCTAAGGAGATGCCCCTCCGGGTCGCGCACCTCTCGAATGTACCGATCGCCGGCCCGACGAATTTCTTCCTTGCGCAGTTCTGCGCCCATGTTCACAGCTTCGGAAGACATCTTGCTTAACTTATGTCTAATTACCTGGCCCATGTAGCGCCCGCTAATCGAACGCTCCAGGGCCTCCCTGGCTACGGCTATCTCTAGGGGATCCCCACCAGCCTCCGCCCGGGAGTAATTAGCTCTAAGTGTCTTTGCCTTCGCAGCCTTATCTAGGTTGAGCCGTTGGCTGTATTGGGTGGCGAAAGACCTAATGCTATCCTTAAGGCTATCCCACCACTTATTCCCAATGACTCGCCCAATTAACGCCCGCTGAACTACTCTAGTCAGCTGGTCACGAAAGTCCCGCCTGTCCAGTAAGGACTGATTGAACTTCCAATAACCAGCCATCCTAGGCCTAAAGTCTAACACCACACGGGCACAAACGAGTTTGTGGTCCGTGTAGCCTAACCAGTGGAACGTTGGACATTCTAAGAAGTCTATGTCGGCCACTCTCACTAACATCCTATCCAGGTAGGCAGATACCCGGGTAGTAGGCCAATTAAGCGCCCACGTCCACATGCTCCCTTCCGGATGATCGACCCGGTATCTATCGACGAGACCAAATTCGCCGATCAGATCAACCAGGCTACGATCACCACTCCTCCCGCTAGCGCCCCTTCCTCTATCCCATTTGGGGGTTAGGATGGCATTCCAGTCCCCAACTAAGATTAGCCGTGTTGAATCCACCATGAAGGGCTCCAACAGCCGAAAGAAAGAGACTCGCTCACCTTGATCGTTGGGCGCATACACCGCAATCAACCGGAACGACTTGCTTTTCACTGCAATATCGGCCACGATCAGCCGGCCCTCGGCACCGACATGGACAAGGTCGATCCTCGCATCCAGGGTACGCCTGACCAGCAAAGAAACACCTCTGGCATGCCGGCTCCCATATGCTGAATAGACGACAAAGTCGTTAGCCAGCACGCACGAGTCGACCTCGCAAACAAAGTGAGTCTCTTGGATCGCGGCCACATCCACGCCGAACGGACGAGAGGTCACGAAGCAGGCGAGCCGCCTTACCCCGATCCCTCAGGCCCCTCGCATTCAAGCTGGCTATCTTAATAGACATCTTTTAAATCTGAAAAAGAGAAAAAAGAAAAACACGCAACAAAGGCTATCTAGTCACATACCGGACGGAAATCTTTGGCAGTCAGGACCCCGACGGATTGTCCCAGGGAACCCGTTCCTACATCGGACGTAATCCGTCCGTCAGTGACAATCCCGCCGACGTCCGTGGGGTAGGTTAGTTTTACCACCCTATAAAGACAGGGGTGGAGCAAAACGGGGAACCTCCCGGCACAATTCTTTGACATTCTTTGCAGTTCAGGTGTTTTGCTTTTACACATGTCGATTTTAGAGTAAAACTTCTCCGCTTCTGCAATGTGGTCCCAGACCCGCAGGTTACCCCCGATACTTCTCACAAGGGTAATCACTCCTGGGGCCTGGGGAAAGTTCTTCGGATCCTCCGTCGATAGGCCGTCTACAGAGGTTAGTTTAAGGAGTGGCTTCAGAAGTTTGCGTCTTTGCGCAGACCACTCCTTAGTGATGTCCTCGTCCACTTTTAAAAGTGCTTCCCCCTGGGGCAGGGCTTTTTTCT
Organism: Ascarosepion bandense; assembly: GCA_037127315.1. Classification (NCBI taxonomy): domain Eukaryota; kingdom Metazoa; phylum Mollusca; class Cephalopoda; order Sepiida; family Sepiidae; genus Ascarosepion; species Ascarosepion bandense. The sequence continues at coordinate 521,157 of JBBBDQ010001567.1, read as the reverse complement.
TTTTTGCCCGACTTGCAGTGGGAGTGGGCAAAGGAGAGGGGGTGGGAGTGGGGGTCAAAGTTAACGATTTTAAAGGGGACAATTTGAAGGTTGGGGACTGGGAAGCTTTCTACGGGGAAGAGGGAAGGCTCCTTGCCTTTTGGGCATAAGTCCGTCTCTCCGGAGACGCAGGAAGTGACGAGCACTTGGGGGTTGGCAAAATTTTTTCCCCACTTCTGCTCCTCCGCAGACTTTTGGGGTTTTCTTGGTACTCCTCCTCTTCGTCTTCCCGGCTGCGTTTCAGAGATGATGATCTCCGTGTCTCCATTGGTTCTTCGGCAGATCCTTCCTCAGGTTCCACAATTTGGGGAGGTTTTTTCCCCTTTCCCTGTTTGGAAGGCGATTTTGGCAATGAGGGCGCCTTTGACTTTGAAGGTGCTTTGGATGGTGAAGGCACCTTCGTAGGTGAAGGCGTTTTCGTCTTCTTTTTCCCCACAATCTGCCAATCGCCCTCCTTGTTCGCTCCTGGTGCTGGTGTCTTTACTGATGTTGGTGGTGCTGGTTCTTTCCCCGCGTGCTGCTTTTCTGCAGGTTTGTCCTGTTGCTTGGTTGGCTGAGTCTTTGGGGCTGGATTCTTTGTTGAACACGCCTTTGCGACGTGATCCGACGCCCCACAGACCCAACAGAACGGTCTCCTGCCCTCCACAATGACGAATATGGAGCGACCCCTACAGGTGAGGCTGTTAGGAATGTCAGTGAACTCCTTTCTGGTCACTGTCACCTGTAGGGTCATGTCTCCGGTCATGATGCCGGATTTCATCAGCACCGGAGAGACCTCTGCGACCTTGCAATAATTAGAGAAAAAGGCGCCGATGTGGTCCGCTGATATGTCCATGGGAACGCCGTGAAGGGTTGTCTTGGTTTTACGAGTCCCCATGTATTCCGTTTGAAGCTGGCGCGTCTTTGTTTCTAGCGTCGTTCCGGCCAGCTGCTTGGCTTCCTGGGACGTACCAAGCAGAACGTCCCACATCGCGTGGCTCCTTCTGGCAATGGCCTTGGCCTTGATATCCAGAGCCTTTAAGGCCTCCTCGATGCCTTCCCTGTTGATTCCCACAAACTTGTGAGTCTTGAGGTCCTTGGTCAGCAGGGAAATTATCCTTGGCTCAATGGCAGCCAAGTCCTCCGGCACCGACAACAGCTCCGTTCCAGAAATATACTCCGCATACTTTTGCTGCAGGCCTTGGTAGTACTCTTCCCCTTTTCTTAAAACCCTTCCTTTTCCTCCTTTCCAACCGGAGGTAGAGGGTTTGGGGGATAGTCGGAAGTGGGTGGTACTTATTTATTTGCCAACAAAGTACAAATTCTGGCACAAGGCCAAACAATGGGGAGGGGGAACAAAAACTTGGGTTGGTCTTCCGTAACTATCTTATACCTAGCTAATCAGATTCACGACCCATACATACGTTACAATTTTCTCATTCACCATAAAAATTTGTCCATCAACACTCATACCTATCAAGCACCAAAATACCGCAAAATCATACCGGGGACCTAAAAAACACCCCAAATGTACATAAAAATTTGTGTTTTTACAATATTTACAATAGTGTACAAAAATAAATTTAAAACTTTATTCATGAAATGACATGATGGGGAGGGGGAATGAAGAAACAAAAATCCCCAAAACAAAAACAATTTCAAATGAATATATATACACAATGTTAGTAAGACCCAAACACACCCACATAATTAAAGAGGCCACTGTATTCTGCCTTTAAAAAAGGACAAAATCAAGCAGCTCTCTTTCTAAGGGGAATGGATAAGCAGGGGGCAAAAATAAATTGGACTGGAGAATGTATAAGGCTGACCCAGCCGAGAGTGAAAACGGGACAAAATAATACTTGGACAATGGGAATCTCGAACTGGATCATAACAAAAGCAATGGAGCCGGGAACAGGCGAGGACAAACACATTCACTCACATTAACTAGGCACAAAAGAGACTTCTACCTTAACCACGGGCGGGGTTCCAAAGGAATCCACCCCGATGCAACTAGCAGATCTAAAAGAGAAAATCAAGGCTAGCCCCGGTCACGCGAACCAGGCTCGCCGCATATACCCACCTTTCGCTGAACTCTGTCGGGTGCAGCCGTTTCCGTTCAGTTCTAATCTTAATTTTGAGCTGGTGCTCAAAATATCGGATTAGATCCTGATCCGAAAGACGACCGCCCCGCAAGACTTCCTCCAGACGCGTCATCCAAATCACCATTCTAGCCGTGGCCAGTAGCGACAGAAACACCATCCGCTTCACTCCAGAGTACGGGGGCGACACATTGTCCACAGCGTATGCGCGATCAATGAGCACAAGCTCCCGCGGCGCGATACGAGCAGTCAACTCGCCGACACGCGCCCACAACGGGCGAACGCGCGAACAATGGAAGAAGGCGTGCGCAGACGTCTCCTTAATTCCAAGGACGCAACGTTCACAATCTGGCAAATCCGCCAGGCCCATTGCGAAACGCTTGTCGTTGAGAGACAAACCATTCCGAGCCAATCGCCAGGTCAGAGAAAACTCAGAGTTGTTGAGCCAATCCGCACCTGGCGCCCAAGACCAATGAGAGCGATACTCCTCCCTCGACATGCCGAGCTTACTCCACAGTTCATCCTTCACGGCGCCCTCCACTAATCCCCGATAGAAGATTCTCCTAGGCCGTGAAAGGTCACTGGACCATGGAATGGCCCGAAGGGCCGTCAGACATTCGAGCAGGAATTTCGGCCGCCCCCAAGGCCTATTGCTAGTCCTTAGGAGCGGGGGAGTGATAGTGAGGCTAGGGAACATGTCCCTCACTACCCCCGCAAGCAACCGATCTTCCTCCAACGCGCGCCTGAGGAATGCCAACCTCGAAGCGAGCACGTGGCTCCTCAAGTGCGGCATCCCCAGACCCCCTTGACACGGACGGAGGCAACAGACTCCTTTGTCGACCATGTGTTTGCGTCCTCTCCAAAGACAGGAGAATAGCAAACGCTCGAGCGCCTTCTCATGATCGTCACAAAGGGGAAGTACAGACAGCCGGTAAAGGATTCTGGGAAAGAGGTATGTATTACACACCTCCGCCAGACCCTTCACGGAGAGACTCCGTCGACGCCAAATCTCGACCGACGCGCCGACCTTTGCCTGTACTTCTGACCAGTTTTTCTCCAACTGTAAGTCCGGACCGAACCAAACTCCGAGGAGCTTGACCGGCCCGTCCGTCCAGTCGAAGGGCCCCGGGAGGGAAACACCCTTCCAGGCACCTAACCGCAAGCCGGACGACTTGTCGCGGTTAATTCTGGCCCCTGTTACCTGTTCGTACCGTTCAAGCGCCTTCTGTACCGCCCTTATGTCCCTGCGGGAGGACACAAAGGTCGTTACGTCATCGGCGTACGCGGAAACCCTGGCTCGAGCTCCACCAGGGACAGCAATTCCACGCAGGACCGGACTGCACGTCTCGTCCCTTAGCCGGCGAAGGAGAGGCTCCAACGCCAGGACGTAAAGGAGAGGCGACAGTGGACAACCCTGTCGGACCGACCTAGACAGCGCGAAAGCGCCCGACAGCTTCCCGTTCACCTGTACCACAGCCTTGGGGGAGCGATACAGAAGGCTAATCCAGCGGCTGAAGTCGGGTTTGAATCCGGCGGCCTGCAGGACAGCAGCCAGGTAGCCATGGTCAATCCTATCAAATGCCTTGGACTGATCCAAATTGATCAGCGCGGCCTCTTCGTCGTCTTCTACACCCTCTAGGATCGTGCGAATCAAGTGCAGGTTGCTCTGAATTGTTCGTCCCTTCACAGAACAAGTCTGATCCGGTTCCAACAGAGACTCGGCAACTAGCTGCAAGCGATTCGTCAGGATCTTGGCCAAAATCTTTAACTCTGTGTTTAGCAGAGTTATGGGCCTGTAATCATCTAATCCCCGCCCAACCTTCTTGCCTTTTCCCAACAGCGTGATCACGCCCCTGGTGATCCGACCGGGGATGGACCCCTGCCGAAACCAGTGGTTGAACACGACAGTCAAGAGCGGGACAAAAAGGTGCGACATCCTCAAGTACAATTCATAGGGCAAACCATCCAAACCTGGCGACTTGCCACTGCCGGTCTTCTTCAAAGCCGCGTAGACTTCGTCCTCCGTAATCTCCCCTTCGCAGCTAGCCGCTTCAGCCGGCAAAAGCCGGGGAAAGTCAGCCAAATAGCTGCGAAACTCCTCGTCACGGAGACCAGGCTCCTTGGTAAACCGGTGTTCGAAATGCTGCCGGAACGCCTCGCACATGTCGTCAGTGGACCTAAGGAGATGTCCCTCCGGGTCGCGCACCTCTCGAATGTACCGATCGCCGGCCCGACGAATTTCTTCCTTGCGCAGTTCTGCGCCCATGTTCACAGCTTCGGAAGACATCTTGCTTAACTTAGCTCTAATTACCTGGCCCATATAGCGCTCGCTAGTCGTGCGCCTCAGGGCCTCCCTGGCTAAGGCTATCTCTAGGGGATCCCCACCAGCCTCCGCCCGGGCGAAATTAGCGCTAAGTGTCTTTGCCTCCGCAGCCTTATCTAGTTTGAGCCGCTGGCTATATTTGGTGGCGAAAGACCTAATGGAGTCCTTAAGGTTAACCCACCACTTATTCCCAATGACTCGCCCAATTAACGCCCGCTGAACTAGTTTTGTCAGCTGGTCACGAAAGTCCCGCCTGTCCAGTAAGGACTGATTGAACTTCCAATAACCAGCCAACCTAGGCCTAAAGTCTAACACCACACGGGCACAAACGAGTTTGTGGTCCGTGTAGCCTAGCCAGTGGAACGTTGGACATTCTAAGAAGTCTATGTCGGCCACTCTCACTAACATCCTATCCAGGTACGCAGATACCCGGGTAGAAGGCCAATTAAGCGCCCACGTCCACATACTCCCATCCGGATGATCGACCCGGTATCTATCGACGAGACCAAATTCGTCGATCAGATCAACCAGGCTACGATCATCATTCCTCCCGCTAGCGCCCCTCCCTCTATCCCATTTGGGGGTTAGGATGGCATTCCAGTCCCCAACTAAGATTAGCCGTGTTGAATGCACCATAAAGGGCTCCAACAGCCGAAAGAAAGAGACACGCTCACCTTGCTTATTGGGCGCATAAACCGCAATCAGCCGGAACAATTTGCTTTTCACTGCAATATCGGCCACGATCAGCCGGCCCTCGGCACCGACATGGACAAGGTCAACCTTCGCGTCCAGGGTACGCTTGACCAGCAAAGAAACACCTCTGGCTTGCCGGCTCCCATATGCTGAATAGACGACAAAGTCGTTAGACAGCACACACGAGTCGACTTCGCAAACAAAGTGAGTCTCTTGGATCGCGGCCACATCCACGCCGAAGGACAAGAGGTCACGAAGCAGGCGAGCCGCCTTACCCCGATCCCTCAGGCCCCTCGCATTCAAGCTGGCTATCTTAATAGACATCTTTTAAATCTGAAAAAGAGAAAAAAGAAAAACACGCAACAAAGGCTATCTAGTCACATACCGGACGGAAATCTTTGGCAGTCAGGACCCCGACGGATTGTCCCAGGGAACCCGTTCCTACATCGGACGTAATCCGTCCGTCAGTGACAATCCCGCCGACGTCCGTGGGGTAGGTTAGTTTTACCACCCTATAAAGACAGGGGTGGAGCAAAACGGGGAACCTCCCGGCACAATTCTTTGACATTCTTTGCAGTTCAGGTGTTTTGCTTTTACACATGTCGATTTTAGAGTAAAACTTCTCCGCTTCTGCAATGTGGTCCCAGACCCGCAGGTTACCCCCGATACTTCTCACAAGGGTAATCACTCCTGGGGCCTGGGGAAAGTTCTTCGGATCCTCCGTCGATAGGCCGTCTACAGAGGTTAGTTTAAGGAGTGGCTTCAGAAGTTTGCGTCTTTGCGCAGACCACTCCTTAGTGATGTCCTCGTCCACTTTTAAAAGTGCTTCCCCCTGGGGCAGGGCTTTTTTCTTTTTTGCCCGACTTGCAGTGGGAGTGGGCAAAGGAGAGGGGGTGGGAGTGGGGGTCAAAGTTAACGATTTTAAAGGGGACAATTTGAAGGTTGGGGACTGGGAAGCTTTCTACGGGGAAGAGGGAAGGCTCCTTGCCTTTTGGGCATAAGTCCGTCTCTCCGGAGACGCAGGAAGTGACGAGCACTTGGGGGTTGGCAAAATTTTTTCCCCACTTCTGCTCCTCCGCAGACTTTTGGGGTTTTCTTGGTACTCCTCCTCTTCGTCTTCCCGGCTGCGTTTCAGAGATGATGATCTCCGTGTCTCCATTGGTTCTTCGGCAGATCCTTCCTCAGGTTCCACAATTTGGGGAGGTTTTTTCCCCTTTCCCTGTTTGGAAGGCGATTTTGGCAATGAGGGCGCCTTTGACTTTGAAGGTGCTTTGGATGGTGAAGGCACCTTCGTAGGTGAAGGCGTTTTCGTCTTCTTTTTCCCCACAATCTGCCAATCGCCCTCCTTGTTCGCTCCTGGTGCTGGTGTCTTTACTGATGTTGGTGGTGCTGGTTCTTTCCCCGCGTGCTGCTTTTCTGCAGGTTTGTCCTGTTGCTTGGTTGGCTGAGTCTTTGGGGCTGGATTCTTTGTTGAACACGCCTTTGCGACGTGATCCGACGCCCCACAGACCCAACAGAACGGTCTCCTGCCCTCCACAATGACGAATATGGAGCGACCCCTACAGGTGAGGCTGTTAGGAATGTCAGTGAACTCCTTTCTGGTCACTGTCACCTGTAGGGTCATGTCTCCGGTCATGATGCCGGATTTCATCAGCACCGGAGAGACCTCTGCGACCTTGCAATAATTAGAGAAAAAGGCGCCGATGTGGTCCGCTGATATGTCCATGGGAACGCCGTGAAGGGTTGTCTTGGTTTTACGAGTCCCCATGTATTCCGTTTGAAGCTGGTGCGTCTTTGTTTCTAGCGTCGTTCCGGCCAGCTGCTTGGCTTCCTGGGACGTACCAAGCAGAACGTCCCACATCGCGTGGCTCCTTCTGGCAATGGCCTTGGCCTTGATATCCAGAGCCTTTAAGGCCTCCTCGATGCCTTCCCTGTTGATTCCCACAAACTTGTGAGTCTTGAGGTCCTTGGTCAGCAGGGAAATTATCCTTGGCTCAATGGCAGCCAAGTCCTCCGGCACCGACAACAGCTCCGTTCCAGAAATATACTCCGCATACTTTTGCTGCAGGCCTTGGTAGTACTCTTCCCCTTTTCTTAAAACCCTTCCTTTTCCTCCTTTCCAACCGGAGGTAGAGGGTTTGGGGGATAGTCGGAAGTGGGTGGTAAATTTCAATGCCTCTAAAACGAAGCTGTTATCAACTAACCACCATAGACAATCGCATCTACCTCCCATTAGCATGGGACAGGCTAGCCTACCAGAGAGTAAAATACTACGCCTCCTTGGCCTTACACTTTCGGCGGACCTCAAATGGAATGACTATATCGAATCCATTGCCAAATCTGCTGCTATGAAAGTCGGCTCCCTCTGTGCAGAGCCGGAAGTTTTTCCCACCTGAATCTATTCTGCACATATACAAATCTACCATCCGCCCGTGTATTGAATATTGCTGCCATATCTGGTCGGGTGCCCCTGCTGCTCTCCTTGGGCTTCTTGACAAAATACAAAGGAGGATGTGTAACGTGGTTGATACTGACTTGGCAGACCGGCTGCAGCCGCTCTCTCACCGGCGTGATGTGGCTTCCCTGTGCATCTTCTACAAGTACTTTCATGGCTACTGCTCCGATGAGCTTAGATCACTGGTGCCGCCTAAGCACGAATTTACACGAGATACTAGATTAGCAACTAGGTCCCACCCTTTTACAGTTAAACAAATAAGATGTAACCGTAAATTCTACTCCAACAGCTTCTTTTCTCGCGCTTCCCGCCTGTGGAACTCCCTTCCACAACTCTGCTTTCCCGACAGTTACAATCTCCAGGTATTTAAATGTAGGGTCAATAGACACCTCCTATCACACTAACTCCCAATTATTCTCAGAACACTCTCATCTACCCAACCCTCATTCTCGGTATCCTTACCCGCCTATCACCCACCCTCTGACATTTCCTATATTTAATCATCCTTTCTCCACTCTACGTAGCCCCCTGCGCAGTAGTGGCAGTGACATGCCTTGCTCGGGGTGAAACGCTTATAAAAAATAAAAAAAACATCTTTGTTCATAGCCCACATTACATGTCAAATAGGCAAGCAGAAAGATTCGTAGACACTTTTAAAAGAGCCCTAAGAAAAAATCAAGGTATACTGCCGAGAGGAGTATACAAAAGTTTTTAGTGGTTTACAGAATCCGAACATAAATGCAGCTTTATCAACAGCCGAACTGATGTTCGCGAGAAAAATTTGGTCAGTGTTTGAAAAGAGTGGTAGAAAAAGAAAATTTTGCAAATCGGGAGACAGAGATTTCTTCAGAAATTATAAAGGTGGAAAAAGCTTCTGGGAAGACGGAATTATCACAGAGTGATATACATGCTCAATGGAAGAAGATTTGAATGTAAGAGACATTTAAATCAGTTAAGGCCAAGACATACGAAAGATTTCACGCCTAGTGAAGAATTACCAAAGGAGGTAATATATGCCGATTTCGAAATACCAATTACCATATCTCCACCGATGGAAGTATCTCCAACCCCGCCAGTGTCAGAAGTGTCAGTTTCTCGAAAATCCCTAATGCCTCAAATCTGACCAGCACAAAAATTGATGAGACGTAAACGTACTGGAAAGAGAAAAAAGGTTAGACATTTATGTCTTGACCCTCAAAAGAAAAGATATTGAGCAAAATTTCATAGAAAAATTAGCTCAGGGAGAGGTGTTGTAATGGAATGTCCCACACTCCTTATCGCCTATGTGGACTGACTATAGTAGCCATATATGGTGAGCACGGGAGAAAACTGTGACTTGCTTCGGCAAGTACTAGACTGCCATCAGATTCCCGATCTTGCTGTAGTGTATTCTCTCTTCTTTCATCTACGCATGTATTGCTGTTCTTTCACTCAAGTACCACCTTTTCTGTTTGTAACCTCTTTAAAGAATTAAACAAATAGTAAATTTTCTTGCCAGTCATTTAATAATTTACTTTTTCGACCGATATTTGGTTTATTTTTCTTAGATCTTTGTTTATATTTAATTTTAGTTCTTGAAGATTATTGATTTTAGTTTAAACTCTTTTACTTCTTTTGGGTGAACTTTAAATTTTTTCTTGCGAAATTTATTCTCTTGCTTTCGTCTTTCGCCGAACTATTTTGTTTTTTCATTGTTGAAAAATCTTTTTTCATCATTTTATTTCTTTTGATTTCTTTTATTTAGTTTATTATACTTTTTTTCCTTTTTAAGTCAAACATTTTTTATTGCAGTATTTACTTGTATTTTGTATAGTTATGTTTTCTCATCTTTATTTTTATGCTGTTGGTTAGATTTAACTTTTAACTTCTTTTTGTAGAAGATTTTAATTTTTGTGTGTGTTCCCTTAGCCACCCATTAATTCATCTTAAATTTAATTTGTTTCGAGGAATTTTTTTTCCGTTCGGCATTTGGTTGGAGATAAAATTAACAATAAGGCCTACAAAAGTCAGTCGGTGAGAAAAGACCTTTTCAGATCTGCTTCGAAGACAGACCCACCCAATAAAAGTAAAACAGGAGTAATTAATACAAAATTCACAAGAAGTAAAAAGTAAGAATGTGAAAATTGATGAAGGCAAGAATAATAAAGATAATGAAACTAACAAGAATGTTCTCAATGCAAGCAAGGCAATGAAGAATAAGAATGCCAGGAAATTGTCCTAATGTTGGAAGTCCTCTCCACATAATCTTTAGAGAGGGTAAAGCTTTAAACATTAAACATCTTTTGAAAAAACCCCTTAGTGGTGGTCAAGCATTTGCGCAAAATTTGTCGCTCTATGAAAGACACCAATCCCTGATGTCTCTGGGAGTCAAGCCTCAAAGAGCAATTAAAGGAACAGGTTTTTTCATGTGGGATGTACTGCAGCCCATAGCTGAAGATTGTCTGGATGTCGCCAGTAACGAAATGTCTGATACTGAGGACCGAGTATGAGGGTCGGCGAAGGACCAATTTGACAGTATACGGGGTCCAGCCTCAAGTAATAAGAGAGTATATGTCTGCCATTTTAAGTCAGTTTGGCCAAATACTGGATACCTCCTCTGACAACTTCAACGGGGGATGGAGCTTTGATATCATGCCCAATCGTTTGGCCTTCCTCTCAATCTCCAAATTTTGTGGTCGAAAATTGCCGATCATAGCGATTGGCCGAAAATCAACTTGTTGGTATTTCGGAGAAACTGGTTACTTCTCTTCCTGTCCGGAGAAGAAGACCACTTGATTTCCGATCGATGATGGCCAAAATCTCTGATACTTATAGTTCTGTGGCGTCTGTAATGAGCCTGTCATCGATACAGACCAGTTGGGCCTTGTTCCACATTCTCACCAAAATTGATGCCTTATGCAAGTGCGTGCAAAGAAATGAAAGGAGAATGGCGTATCGTTAGTAGGGGCAGAAAAAGAGCCAAACAGTGGCGCATCAGCCCCCTGTAGCTTTCAAGGAATCGTCACTAACAGCCCCACTTCCTCTATTGGCTCTAAGGGCAACGCTACGGCATCGTTTTCAACAACAACATTGACGTGAATACAAAAGAAAGCCAAGCCAAATTGGGAGAAATTCAGCAGTTCAATATCATCGAAAATGAGGACAAAACTGGAAGCGGCCGAAATGTGGTTCTACAGAAGGATGCTACAGATACCGTGGACTGAGCATGCAAGCAACGATGTGGTGTTGGAAAGAATGGCAACAAAAAGGAAATTGATGCTGAGCATCAGGAAGAGACAACTGAAGTTCCTGGGACATACAATGAGGAAAGAGAGCCTGGAGAACCTGATACTGACTGGTCAGATAGAAGGAAGGAGAGACAGAGGAAGGCAGCGGATAACATATTTGCAGAGTCTGATCAGGTGGATGACGGAACGGGGGTTGCCAGGAGCAACAGGAGCAAACATACTAAGAGCCACAAGGGATAGGGAGACGTGGATAACCATGATCGCCTACGTCCTGAAGGGACAGGGCACATAGAAGAAGAAGAAGGAAATTAAAGGAGACGAAAAGCGGGAGAAGAAACCAAAGCCAGTGGAGGTGCCGAGCCGAGACCACCGTAACGTCTCGGCACTGGTGGTTTCAGTGGCAGTGACCGAGCCCATCGCCGTCTGACCTGTTTTCGCTACCTTTTAAAAAAGTAATGGCCCTCCAACTTCAATCACATGATTATTGACTTCCTCCCAATAAAAAATGACCACTCTTAAAAAGAAAATTACTCCATTTCCTCCAGTCTATTCTGCTCCAGCTACAGCAGTCTCCATTCCTGTTCATACACCTCAGTATCCTCATAAACAAAATTCATCAAGAAGGCAAAGAAGCCCAGAGAACAAAGCAGGAAAGCCCAAAAAATATCAAATCAAATCATGATCCCATCATCTACATCATATCCATAAAAAGACATCTACCACATATCTTTAAAAAGGCTTTGGGTCATTCGAAAAAATTGAAATATCTGCTGAACTGAAAAACAATAAATGAAAAAGAGATTGAAGATCCACGGAATTTTCCAGAATCAAAGAAGATTTTGACGGTCGTACTATCAGGTATGTGGCAGATATGAGGCAGGACAGAGGAGATCAACGATGCCGTCTTAATGTGCCTCCCACTGGTATAGTTTGATAGATAATGTAAGACTACAATAATATTCTGTTAGGAAGTTCGGCGCTTTTTGTTCACCCATCCCCATACATAGCATAGAATTTTCCCTTGAACATTGGTGGCCTATCTCTTTATGGTATCGTAAAAAGTAAAACGGATCTAAGTTCAATGGGCATATTAAATGCAGAAGAGCAACCTTATTTGATCTGAGAATGTCTCTCTGGTTGGCAAGCATGAATGACCGGGGCTTGAGGTCGGAGTCTCACAGAGCAAGACTCTCTCGCGATCTTTAGTGTCTCGGGGTGAATGTATGTTGTATACAGAAAACCCCGTTTTCAACTCGCAACCGTGAAAGCATTCTGCCTGGTATGATTTTTCCGTTTATTCAGAATGTTTTGATGGACGCTCGAGAGGAGTTTCCTGACTAGTGAGCAAGTCTTTGGATGCGGCGTGTGCTTTTCTCTTCGCAGATCCGACTTGAATGTTACTATAAAGGATAGGGTTCTTTGTTTTATTGGGGTTTATTTGTCCAATTCCTATGTTGAGCGGTCTGATTTGTTTCAGCGGATCGAATCATTTTGACGACATCTCATCAAAATTTTAGCGAGCGATTGAAGTACCGTCCTTGACCTTGACATAGATCGTACAGGAGCAATTTCGGGTACTAACAATCAGTATATGAAACCCTTTTAGAACTTTGTCGACAAGTTTTATTTTTTCGATAAGTATGGTAATGGACATCCCCCGGTAAGTAGTGTAGATTTGGACAAATAGGGGGGTTCAGCTACAACGGTGTGTTCTAGCTACCTCGACCGAGTCCTAGTTAAGAGTGTATATGTAGGGCTTTTAGGTTGTCCAAGTTTTCATTCGATAGTTTACTCGGATCATAGGTTTGTATGGGCTTGGATAAACTTAAATAAGGATGGCTGGCTACTGGAAATTGAACGCATTATATGGTGCGCGAGATTTCTAGCACCAGCTGAGGAAAAGGTTGATGGGGCCATTAAATCCCGTGATTTATAACCGTAACCTTAATTAGGGCAGAGATGGCCTCCTTGCTTATTGTTGTGGCCTGGTTAGGGACCAGAAATAAAGACGAAATAGAGTTAAACAAATATATTAACAAAGAACAGTCGTACAAACAGATACAACATGAGAAGAATCACCAGCGTGACTGTATTGGTCCGGCTGTCAGAGCTATCTGCTGGATTAGACCTCTCTCCACAAAGCAGAAACTGCTGCTTATATATAGTTTCGAAGAGTTCATTTGTGCGTGGGTAAATTACCATAACACTTATCAAGGAGAATCAAACTCTGGTAGTTTAAAAAGAACGAGGTGACGAACATGGCCGCTGAAATGCGTGCAGAGGAAGTTGGGAAATCGCCGCATTGACATATCGCGCGCGTCACCTTGCCAGATAAACGAACCATGACTATAAACGCGGGCATATGTGAGACTTTTTGAGACTATTTTCAGAACTTGCTCACCAGGAAGCCCTGACTAAGCACAGTTCAACGTCTATTTAGTTAACTTTTCCCCGCCTTGAGGCGGCTGGGTGCGAGGGTCCCATTGCAGAATCAGAAATCTGGGAAGTGCTGAAGTTAGTTGGGCGGGACAAATCTCAGGGATTAGATGATCTACCCTATGAACTGTATTTGAGGTAGTCGCCCGTCTTTGTTCCTTTGCTGGAACTGATTTACAACCGGATGAAGCAGGAGTCTATACCTCAACGCTTCACCAGAGGTTTGATCAGTTAGCTACGCAAGGACAAAAACGGTGGGAAGGGATATCTAACTTTTGGACTTTACATATGTTAAGCACAGAATTAAAGATTTCAGGCTGTCTTCTTTAGTCTGATTAGCTCTGAACAGACTTGTGCTGTAAAGCGCAGGACTATTCAGGACAACCTTTATTTGGTACACTTGATCATTGAGCAAGTCGACGAGGAAGCTATGTCGATCAATTTAGATTTAGATTCGATGGGGGTGACCATTGGTTTCTGGAAGTTGTCTTTCCACAACCTGTTTTGGGCCGTACTTTCACACCTGAATCCGACTTCTGTATGCATCTTCCGGTGCGCTGGTGGAAGTAAATGGGGTTTGATCACAGTCTTTCATTTGTCTCGCGCCATTCGTCAAGGTTGCCTGATTTTGCTTTTGCTGTACGTGCTTGCATTAGAGCTTTTCCTTCGCAAGTTAATGACAAATGTGGAGTTTCCCTACCATCTCAGCTAGGTACTCCGCCTAGGCTGACGACGTTTCGGTTTATATGATACAAATCCTATATCATCCAATAATTAACTAAAACTCAAAACGTCGAATTGCACACCTGTGTGCATGTTCTTTTTAGATATCGCGGTTCACCAGTTTAGTAGTGATTCTTCCATTGCATGTTCTTCTCCGACGTCGGGGTTCACCAGAGTAGAAGTAGGGTACGTATTTTTTCCGACGTCGGGGTTCACCAGTGTAGAAATGGGGTGCATGTTGTTTGGATATCGTGGGTCACCAGTGTAGATGTAGGGAGGTGGTTAATGTTTATTAAATTGGCCTTATGTCAAACATAACCGAACTTCCTACAACTTACAGGTTTATCCAGAATTAGCAGAAGGTTATCAGAAAGTAGATTTGTTGAATAAAAGTATACCTTTTGTATATTTAAATATAAATTTATTGATAGAAAAAATTACATGAATTGGTGGAAGTTAATGTGCGAGGAGAAACGGTATTGAGAAGTCAAGGGTATCAAAAGTTCATAGTAGTCCTTGCAAGAGTAAGTTTATGTGTACGTAGGCAGGAACGTATGTATGTATGTATGTATGTATGTATGAGCATTTAATGTTAGGTAGGATTGTCTTTGACGTTATTGCTCGGGGTGAATGGTGAAAAGAAAGGGGGTGAGAGGTGAGAGAGAAAGATAGAGACAATGATAGCGATCGCTTGACGTTTGTCAAGTGACATACTAATGACGCTCGTCATCTTATCTCTTTGACGACGGTCGAGTTTGCACCGTCTTTTATTTCGTTTGTGGGGGCTCATAACAGGTAATTTGGGAATTCACTCACGGATGTGATTCTGGCTTTTCTATTTTGTTTTTAGATATTTCCTAGTTTTCTATTGGCCGAAAAACATTTCGCATTGAAGTGTGAAGTTTTAGGAGTTTTGTGTGTGTTAAGCAAAGGTTTTTGTTCACTACAAGTTTAGGGTTGTTTATTACCTTAGTTTCTTCTTTCAAAGTTTATTTAGCTAGGAGTGTAAGTTCATTTGCCTCTTTTATTTCAGCTTTCTTTAGTTTAATCCCCTCTCCTCCACCTTTAGATGTTGTGGTGATACCGACCGAGCAAAAGCGATGGACCGGATGTTTGCTTTCTCAAGACAAAAAGGTAAATGACCAAAAGTAGTCGTTGCGCATCCGGGTTCGCGCAGATGTTCCGGTTGAAAAATAAAAATTAATCAAATATTAAATTTCCAGTTCGCGAGCCTACGCGAATTTTATTTATTAGCCAATGGGAAGTCCAGAATTAAATACAAGTGTGAAATCCCAAACGAGCTGCTGTGATCCAAAAAGAAGATATAAAAAGCAGATACAGACCCCAGCAGGCAGAACTTGAGGAGAAGAGTGTAATCAATATCCTACTACGCTTGCCTCTTTCCTTCTCCACTGTCTCAAAACTACTTACTGACTTAAGGAGCGACTACATCAAAGACATTCCTCCCTTGACGCTCCCCACATTCCTAAGCCTTAAATCTCTTTCAGCATTTTATTTGCCATGAATATTTTAACCTCCGTTGGACCTATATTCAAGTATTACTTTAATTGTAAAAACATTAATTGATATGTGTATATATAAAATTATATTTTCTACTCAAGTTGCTTTTCTTGATTTTATAATCATTTTATGACTTATGGTGGGCTATTTAACACAAGGCCAAATTCCGTTAACCTGCAACAGTATACAATTACCCTTCACTAGAACGGAATCCCACTGCAACCAGAAAAAGAAGAGATAAGCAACCAACTATAGTGTCAAGAGATGCCAGTTCTCTGGTGGTTGCAGAACGCCTTTCGAGTGTGTTTTTTTCGTATTTGTTGATGTGTTGGATGAGTGTGTTTGAAAGAGTGATTTGGACAGATGAGTGTTTTATATTATTGAAGTCTCGCATTGATTTTGTCTAGTTTCTGCCACAAGGATTGTAGGGTTATTTTTATTAGTAACACCATTTTATTTAGTTTCTTGTAAATAGTTTATTATATTGTAAATACACGTTAGGTTTAGATTTTTAAATTGTTATTTTATTCCCCTCCCTTCACAGACAAGAATTATACATATGGGGACTAGCTAGGACTTTATGGAGATTCCGAGGTATTATGGTGGATGTAGTAAAAATGATAAGTAAGAATGTGTTGTTTAAAGTAATATTGTGCTATGTTTGGGCCACTGATTGTGGTTAGCTAAGTTTGAGACAGAAGAAGACCATCCTTGCTCCATTCCCCCTTTTGACTTTGTGCCATATTTTTGTATTTTTATTAAATAAATATCACACCATTGGAGTCAGTGTTGCTTTCTTTGTGACCATACACGACGACTTTTGCTGAACAATTTAAGCGATAAGTTTTGTTTTTGTTTTGACTAAGTTTGTTTTATTGATTATTAATGTTGAGTAATTTTTTTTCAGTTTTTACTTTTTCAGCCGAATTTGTTTTAACGTTTTTTTTTATTTTTCGCTGTCAGACTTTATTAGACGGTACACTTATTTTTCACTTTGAAAGTTTGTTTTAATATTATTGTGAATTTTGTTCTGCATTTTATTTTTGATTTGAGTTGTTTAAAATAAACAACTCAAAATGTTTATAGTTGCCATTTTGTTTTGAAATTTAATTATTTTGGTTGTAATGTAAAGCATACAACTGTTCATAAAAAGAAAATCTTTAATTTTTTTTCAGTTTTTACTTTTTCAGCCGAATTTGTTTTAACGTTTTTTTTTTACTAACTACAGTTTTTATTTTTCGCTGTCAGACTTTATTAGACGGTGCACTTATTTTTCACTTTGAAAGTTTGTTTTAATATTATTGTGAATTTTGTTCTGCATTTTATTTTTGATTTGAGTTGTTTAAAATAAACAACTCAAAATGTTTATAGTTGCCATTTTGTTTTGAAATTTAATTATTTTGGTTGTAATGTAAAGTATACAACTGTTCATAAAAAGAAAATCTTTATAAGATGGTGAACCAAATTCTGTCTGTCAACAAAATTTATTTGCGTCTACCACTCATGTTGATGTCAGATCGTGAAGCCTTCACCTCCATCCTCAATAGTTTTTGAGACAGACGAGAAAAATTACCCTTATCGCACCCGGCTGAAAGTTACTGCCGGCTACTTAAACGTCTGAAAGCGTCACCATGGAAAACCGAACGAATACGTTAATTTCCGGTGACTCAGCGTTTTTAAAAATCGAAAAAAAAAAAACCCAAAAAAAACAAACAAACAAACAAAACAAAACGAAACATAAACATACACAAACACTCCTACCTAAAAAATAATGACCAGAAACTAATGTATACACATGGTGTCCAAATGAAACCCATGTGTACATTCAAAAGTGGAAAGTACATTTTAATCGACAACCAAAAGACATTGTTAACTAGGCAATGATGCTAACCGCGGCCAACATAAACATAGCCGATTCCTTTCACCAAATATCTACCCCGGCCTTTCGACTGGAGTGCAAATGACCGAATAAGACCGGTTTTGAACCTATTCACTGTGTGAGCGGGGTATGGGTAATATTTGACCAGTTTACCTGGGCATATACGCTCAGGGTCTCCACTTTAAAAAATGACCTTGTGTCGTATCTCTCTCAAGTGAGGGAGAAGAGTAAATATCTCTGGATCCCGGCCTTTTGGGTGGGTTCCAAATGACCAGTTAAGACCGGTTTTGAACCTATCTTCCGCTTGAGCAGGGGATGGCTAATATTTGACCAGTTTACCTGGATGTACGCGCTCAGGGTCCCCACGTTAAAAATGACCTTGTGTCACATCTCTCTCAAGTGAAGGAAAAGAGTAAATATCCTGTGGCTCTGGGTAGAGCGACGTGCTCTCCTCTCACCTTCACCTGTCCGACTTAGTCGCCGACCACACTGGCAGCAGCAGCCACCAGTGAAACCAGCCGCCCTCAGTATTGTTTGCCGAACCCAGCTTCAGCAGCATCCCAGACTACATTTATATGCGATAGTCCTTCTAAGGACTACAATCATATGCGGTAGTCCTTCTCAGGACTACCAGGCTACATCCATATGCGAGAGACCTCCTAAGCCACATTCTTATGCGTTGGCCTTCTTAAAGGGCTACCAAGCTGCATCTCTTGCGACCATCATCCTAAGGACGAACAGGCTACCTCCGCACTGCCCTGCCAGCCATTGGTCTATCGCCCTGAACCAAGACGCTCCTTTGATTGGCACTCCCCGACTTCACGAATGGTCTACTCCAGACAAAATCTGTATATACGTTTACCAGATTGATAAATAAAATTTGGTTTAGATTTATAAATTCTCACCTTCGTTATCCTTGCTTCGATCGTATTAATCTAAGTAATTTTTTTCCTCGCGGAGTTAACTGCACCTGCTTTGACAACACCGCAACACCCCGTCATTGTGACGGGGAGGAAACCAACCTGTTGGAAATGTTCTGCGGTGTTATTCCGAAAAATTACATCAACTAAACAAAAAAATATGACCTGGTGTATAAGAAATTTGAGAAAATAAAAGAACTAGAAAGACAAAAGACAAAAATGTCAAGCAAACTGGGCCAGTGAGGTATCCCGTCCTTTAACCTCTGTCCCATCTTCCCTAACCCGTAAGAAAATGACAGTCCCTCCTCTAGTGACTAAGTTACTAACTCTAACCCCTCCGAAAATGATGCCCAAAGTACTCGATCACAACCCCCTGTTCCAACAAAGGCCAATGAAGCAAATCAGTCTGATCCAGTGGTTTTCCCCATAACACAAGAGTGACTCTCCCCCCAATGCCAAGGTCGCAGACCCTACCCCCTTTGAATATGTATCCCTTTAAAAAAAATTCCCACTCCCTGTGCATCACAGTCTTCAGTTCCTGCTTAATCTCCTTCTCTAACACCGCAAAACACTCAAAAGAGGCAAAGAAGCCCATCTGTGGGAACGGTAAAAGAAAAAAGATCGATACTGGAGATGTCTGCCGCGGGTCCTCGGGCCAAATAGAGAGAAGAGAGCAGAGTGGGTGCCGAATACAGGTCCTGAAATACTTGATGTCTATTCAAAAGTTTGGTGATAAGGATGTTAATGATCCGAGGAATTTTCCCGATGGGAAAACAATTATCAGGACTGATTTAGAGTTCCAGCTGAATTAGGGAATGATGGATGAGGCAGTTAAAAGCTTAAACATAATCGAGAATGCGAAAACTAAAAAATTTAAACAATTCTATTCAGGCAGTATTACAATTTTTGTTTACCACCCACTATATCAGGCATCTAAGCAAACTTTTCTGCTAGTTATCGAGGGTCTCGCGATTGACGGTCACATTAAGATTTGAATGGGCCAGGGGTCAATGAGTGAGGCCATCAATATCCTCATCCAACAAGATTTAAGACAGGTAGCCCACCCTATAAGATCTTACAATGTCACTCTTGTTTTAAAATGTCCTGGGGCCGAGTTCGGCGTTTCGAAGGACGAGACTCGATCGTGACCTTCAGTGCCTGGGAGTGGATATATTTGCTTTACAAGCGATACTGGTGACCATGATGTTATACCGTCAAAGAGGTTTTACGATGGTTGTTATAGGGAGGTTTCTTGACTGGTAAGTCATTTTTTTAAGGCTGTGTTTACACTTATCTTCACGGATCTGGCGGGCAGGCTTTATGCCTTGGATACTACTGTAAAAGATCAGGCATTTTGTTTCACTAGGGCTTATGCGGCCAACGACTTTTTCGATGGATCGATCTTTTTCTAACGATATCTCGTCGGGGAGATTTAGTGGGTGGCTGGAATGCCATCCCCAATCTCGATATAGATAGCACAGGAACTAAGGATGCATTTATATATAAAAAAATAATATTAATAATGTCTAAAAAGTTATAGTAAGGGATTGTATTGAGTCCTACTTGTTATTACAAAAAAGTTTCAACTCATGAAGTAGTTGTTAAATAGAGAAATTAGGAATAGAACATTTTGGAAGATTGTAGAATGTTCGAGTAAAATCGAGAGAATTCTAAAAGATTCTAGAAACATGCAAGTTAGGTGTTAGCCTCTATAAAAATAGGTTTTGGGAAGAGAGTAGTTAGTTGTTAAAAGAATTTGTTGATATTATCAAGTTATCAACTCTGTTCCGATTCGTGGATCTGTGCATCCAGCCAAAAGAATCCCTAAGAAAAGTTGCTGACCAACTAAAACCTGAAAGAGAATCTCATGGAACTATATGAATAGATATTTTTTACTTTTTCATTAACCAAACTAATAATTATTCTTTATAAACACATTTGAGGACTTTCAAAAGTATAGCACTTAAACTACTTCTCTAACTTAACTGGGTAAAGATACTGACCCTTCTTTCCCCATCGTAACACTTACCCGTCACCTTGCCAGTAGTAAAATCTGTTTTCTATTTGAATGCAAAAACTGTATATTTGTAAATATATTCCCCATAACACAAGCAAATGTCTGACTCTCCCCCAATGCCAAGGTCGCAGTTCAGTTCCTGCTTAATCTCTTTATAATGTGATTTAACTCTGAGTTTTGGTCAATCATTTTTTTCTTTTGTTACACTTAACACGTAACAGTTTTAACAACTTGGATGTAAACCCATTTCGAGGCATTATCGACAGGCTGGATCTTGTTGATAAGTTACAGGAATGTATGTGGTACACACTACCACCTTGGACTAATGGCTTCGGTGTTGCACACAAGTTACACTGACCGAGTCTTATTAAGGAGATTATGGCTCTTAGGTTGTCCAAATCTTCATTCCATAGTTTATTCAGACCATAGGCCTGGCCAGGTTTGTCTAAACTTAGATAAGCTTAAGATTAGCATAGATGGTACTTGAAATTCAACACGTTATTCGATGAGTGATTTTTAGCTTTTGCTAACTAACGCAGGAATTGACGAAGTCTCTCGTTGGGAATAAGTGGTGAGCTCACCTTAAGGTTACGATTAGGTCGTTTGTTGAATGTTTATAGTAAGCGGCTCAACCAAGATAGATTAGCAGAGCAACAGCACAAGAATCTAGAGTAGAAAAGGAAGTAATTCTAGAAGAAAGAGAAAAATTTCCAAGTTCTTTCACTTCTGTGGTTGTGACAAATGCATTCTTTCCCTCTTTTTAGTCTTCCATATTTCTGGTAACCTACATATTAACCTGGATATAGCTTATGTGGTCAACTGACGCCATGCAAAAATCAACCAACGACTAACACTCTCGCAAAAATCAAGTCAGAAATGCGTAGGAGTTAAGTAAATATAAAAAGATCAGTGAACACGTGCATAACAGCTGGTCCACCGGACGTATGGAGTTCGCGACCACCATTCGATATTCAATCAACACGCCAAACACCCAAAAAAGACAAACCAGAGATGTACTCAAATAATCTTCACGAAATGTTTATGCAGAAAGGAATTGATTCAAGAGTACAACCAACACACTCAAATACCCAGAATGTAGTATAACATAGAACAAAACGCAACCTGATATTACATTCCACATGACACACACATGGCAGAACAAATATGCTATATGTATATGAATATACATATACACAGAAGACTAACTCTTTAGTGAAAATTTAAAGAAAAAATCGAAAAAAATTTTTTTGATATTCTATCGGATGACTTGGGTCAGTGTTCCAAATTCAAAACGAAATTTCAAGTGAAAAAAAAGTTCGACGCCAGTATTTAAACCAAAATCGAGTGTACCATCCACAGCATTGGATCAAGTCAACAAAGAATTACACAAACAAAAATAAGTGTAATTGAAAAGGTTAATAATTTCAAATGGCTAGCACCAGCAGTCATAACAGCCCCTGAACAAACCAGTGTGCTGGGGCCCTTCTGACAACCACTCACAGGAATAAAAAGTAAATGGTCGATAATATTAAACGTATATTTATTTTATTGGCACTTCAAGAAAACTGCCGTTAAAACATTAAAAACATGCTGTACAACAGGAACTAATCAACATGAACAATTCATAAGGCTTAAAAACAATTATACTCAGTAACAGCCTTTGAGATTTCACTCGCCAGATCGACTCAGTCGATTAAAAACTTAATTAGGCGATTAAAGATTATTGTTTTACTCGCCTGCGGTCTATTTAAATTCCGCAATAAAACGTGTCCGTTCAAATATAGAAAAAGAAAATCTGACTCCATATACAACCAAAAAGTATGCCATTGAAGATTCACAAGTTACTTAGAATGACCTACAATGACATTATTGAACTCTTTTGGGCTATTATCGTATGGTTCTGTCGCCTAGATTAAAGACGCTCACAGATTTTTAGAAACTCATTTGGAAATCAAATCTATATTTCTTCCATGCTTACGAAAAGTAAAAACGAACATTTGAAAGAAAGAAAGAAATACGCATACTTCTTTCAACCACGCACCGAAAAACAAATTATACTCGTAAGTACTTTTTTTTATAGAACATCGTTGAGAAAATCGGATTTGTTATTTTTTTTTATCATCTATGAGATGGAGGTTTTAGTCATACTGAAGAAAGAAACTCCGAATTTAGGTACATCCACTCAACTGCCAAAAAAAACAAAAAAAAAAACGAAACACACACACACACACACACACACACACACACACACACACACACACACACACACAAAACAAAAAACAGCATATAATACAGTTTTATCATCAAAATATTTATGCTATAATTAAGAGGAAAGATCAAATTTTGTTGTTATTATTTTAAAATTTTAAAAAAATCCTTTCTAACACGTTTTAAGATTTCACGTTTTTAATTCAAATTTCACGTTTTTAATTCAAATTTCATTTTTTGTTTTCACGTAAGGCAACTATTAAGAAAATGGAGTCAGTCGAGTAAAATGATTTTGGGGTGAGTAAATTATCCCTCGCACTCGACCACCGGTCGAGAGATTTCTTTTTCAAATCTCAAAGGCTGCTCAGGCTGGATCGATAGATCGATCAGCTCGGACCACACCCAATCTTATCCCACGTTGTGTTTGATTTGATCCTAAGATGAGTAAAGCCGAAAGAAACTGCTGCAAGTGAATTCATTCGGGCTGGAAAAGTCACAAGAAGAAAAAATATCTTCATAAAAAAAAAACGAAAAAGAACTTTATATCTTCGATTCTTGGTACGAGCTTATTCGTTCCAGCAGTTGAATTCTCTCTGCCTCATGCAGACAGCTATCTTCCCAACCCACGTCTAAAGTTGAAATGTAACACTTCGGCTGGTTCTGTTAAGTTTGGTACAGGGTTCGAGTTGAAGTTCTTCTTAGGCAGTGGGGTCTTCCGTCTCAACCGCAAATCTCTGGTGTGCTTCAGCCAAAACGCTCCGCTACTCTCATTTTGGCCGCTTTGGGCTCTTGCTTAAATGGATTTCCACTCAAAACTGGTGTGAGGTTTGACCAGTCTGGGAAAATAGGTGAATTACTTAATTCCAATAACGTCTCTTTGTTCTCTTGCTTTCGAAGATTAATTATCTTTTCAATTCGTTGTTTTTCATTTCTGTGAGCAGCATTCATAGGTACCAATCAGTCTAAATCAACTCTTTCCTTTCTCCATTGATATCTCACACTAACACCCTTCAAACGTGTGTACGAATTTTCCGCCTTTCTCAGTTTTCCACCTCTGCCCACTACTAACCAGCCTTCCTTCAACTGATTTGATTCGTCGGTCTCAGGTCGTATTTACTTGCGGCCATTAATAAAATTCTTATTTCGAATTTTATCCTACGCAAGGAAAACACTGGTACCTGGCCAGAAACTTGCCAGATGTCTCTATCGATTTCTTATCAGGGTCAATAATTAAATTCTTAATTCACAAAGAAATCCTTATTTCCGACACTGTTTATAGTGCAGTCTCGTTTTACATCAGCTTTGGCTGGTCACTAAGAAATTATTATTATTTCAAGTTTTCACTTGTATAAAATCTCCTTATCTGGTCCTCTGTTTTGATAACTTGTACCAAAAGACAAAGTCATTAACCAATTGTCTATATTCGCCACATGACGCTTTTTGTATTTGTTATGGTTTATAAAATGGCGAATGTTCTAAAAATAGAAAAAGATAGACACACTGACGCCAAGAATTCAAAATTGGGCGGCAAAATAAGAAACCGTTTCTTTTGGTAGGAGTAGGAGTAAGAGTAGGAGTAAGAAGTAGGAGTTACGGACAGTAATTTTGTGTAGGAGATTTGAAAAGAGGAGGACGCTAGTCAGTTGACCACTAGAGTCCAGAAGGGATAGGCTCGTTTACTACTAGCATCCCACAGTGAAGAGAATGTAGCTAGTCTGCTCCTGTATCCACACAAAATTTAAAGGTTGTAACTTGATGTAAAAACCTAAAGTTTTATACCAAAAATAAACATCATTAATTCAAGTTTGTGTTATCTTCTAATTATACCAAAACGAAGCAACACAACAGTGGTGACCCCGACATACGAACAAAAAGCAACCTCATATACAATATATATATATATATACACATATAAAAAGATAAATGGAGCAGACAGGATAAGAAATGACTCATCAAGTCAATATCAAGGCACCGGAATTCATGGGAACTGCTGTAAATGGATGGTTTACGATATTAGAAGCCCAGTTTCACTTGCGAAATGCAACAGCGTCGAAAACAAAGTTTTATACAGTAATATCGTCGTTACCAGCCGAAGAAGTGGGTAAACTACCAAATGCTACCCTCGCATCACAAGAGTACGAGGAATTAAAACAGACTCTGATAGAAGCTCACGAACAAACAAAACCGGAACTTCTAGAAAATTAATGTCGGCTACGACCGTCGACAAATTTACACGAAATGCTATCAGTAGCTAAACGGAAGGTATTATCGACGACATTGTGAAATACAAATTCCTGTAGGCATTACCGTCAACAATAGCTCCAGTAATAGCCTCGCTTAAAAGATTTAAACCATACCCAACTTGGCAGGCTAGCATATGAACTGATGCCATTATTGAATAAGGCATTTGTTGTTCAGCGACCCTTATCTACTAAGAATAACTCACAAACAAATTATAAAGGAAAATACAGTCAAGACACTTCAGTGCCACTAAATGTCAGGCCGTATCGGAATAACCAACGGACAAAAATTTTGCAGAGCACATATTTATTTCGCCAATGAAGCAAGAACATGTAAACCTTGGTGTAAATGGCCCAAAAAGAACAATCTACAAATATTGCCTAGTTCCCGACCAGCAACACCTGCGGGAAGTGATTCGGAAAACTAATAGGGCGAACAAGTTCAGTCTCACGAGGTTCGCCGCTATTAGAAATTACCGCAAAATTAGGGGCTACCAAATTAAAATTTATTGTAGATACTGGCGCAAGTATCTCAATATTACCAACTTCTGCAGTAAATGGTATTACATTAAAACCGACTCCCATATCTCGATCCACTGCAAATGGGAAGAAAATAAAATGCTACGGACAAGCTAGTTTGGAAATTGGAATACCCAGTTTAAGGAGATCTTTTACTTGGACATTCGTGATCGCTGATATCACCAACCCACTCCTTAGACTGGATTTCTTCAACAAGTTTGTTCTAATAGAAGACTGCAGTAACAAAACCATTTACGATCCTACAACAACCCAGAGAAAGAGTTTAAAAATATCTGCATCAGCGGTGAATCTAGTCGTAAATGAAACGGAGCTCCCGTCATTCATACGGAACATGATTAAAGAAAAATATCCGAACCTAATCACACCACATAAGAACAGTAACAAAGGCACCGGAATTCATGGAAACTGCTGTAATAGATGGTTTACGATATTAGAAGCCCAGTTTCACTTGCGAAATGCGACAGTGTCGAAAACAAAGTTTTATACAGTAAATTGTAAATACAGTGGGAAATTTTGTTCTATGTTTTTGAGATTTTATTTTTTCTAACAAAACAGAAATATCTGTATTTATTTCATCTGGATGTGGCATCTAAAAGTGGAGAGGAGGGGATGAAACTAAAGAAAGCTGTGGCATAAATAAAAGAAGCGAATAAGCTTGCACCCCTACCTAAATAAACTTTGAAAGAAGAAACTAAGGTAATAGACAATCCTAAACTTGTAGTGAACAAAACAAGATCTACATTAAAAATTAAAATGCTAATCACTGAGTCATTGATTTTATTAAAAATAAACGCATTTTCTCGAATTTACAAAACCTTTACTTAACACACACAAAACTTGCAAAATTTCACGCCTCGATGCAAAATGTTTTTCGGCCAATACGAAACTAAGAAACAAAATAGAAAGACCAGACTCACATCCGGTAGTGAATTCCCAAATGACCTGTTAAACGAAATAAAAGACGGTGCAAGCTCAACCGCCGTCAGAGATGACGAGCGTAATTAACTTGACTAGCGATCGCTATTATTGTCTCTATCTTTCTCTCAAATCTCTCTCTCACCTCCTTTCTTTTCACCATTCACCCTAAGCGATAACTTCAGAGACAATTCTATCCCAAACTAAACACTCATACATACATATATATGTTCCTGTCTACGTACACACAACTTCACTCTTGCAAGGACTACTACGAACTCTTCATACCTTTAACTTCTTAATACGTTTTGTCTTTGAACATTAACTTCTACCAATTCATGTTATTCTTTTACATTAACAAAATTTTAATTTAAACATGCAAAAGGTATACTTTTATTCTTCCACAAATCTACCACCTCCCTACTGCTTCACTGGTGAACTCCAACGTCGAAAAAGAACACGCAATAGAAGAATTACTACTACAGTGGTGAACACCAACATCTAAAAAGAACACGCAGTGGATCACCCTATCACACTGATGAATCAGCGAAGAACATGCAGTGGAAGAATCCCTACTATCTCACTGATGAACACCGAACAACCCCACTCCAAAAAAAAGAACTCTCAAAAGGAATACTCTGAGAACACTTATAATACATTTTTCCTTGAAAATGTATCCACATAATTTTTACACTCTAGAAAACTGGATGTCATTTCTCTAGCCAAAAGCAACAAATGAGATAACCTTTTATTGATAAGAACTACTCACAGTATCTGTTCAACTTTCTCACTACTACTTCATTGGTGGCCTCACAAAGACCATGCAAAGGAATTCTCATCTCTACATAAATAGCCCCGTAAATAGCAGACAAAGGAATTCTGATAACTACATAATGGTGGCCATCCAAATGAATAGAAACACACAAATCAACCTTCCACTTACAAAAAAAAAAAAAAAGGAAAAGATGTTGACCACGACATAGAAAACTCAAGCATCACTACATAAAATGGTGACAAGAAAGAAAGGACAGAATAAAAAGAAAGAAAGGAAAAAAGCAAAGCCCAACACGTTTGAATAAACCCTGTTCTCAAATTATACGCTGATACAATATCAACTTCTAACGACAACTGGAAAATTTCAACGCACTCTCACCTCCAAAGCTAAGTACCTCAAAATGTACCCTTTTTATCCATAAGTATGGATTACATTCCATCACACCGTACCTTTGACAGAAAGAAAAAGGTGCCTATACTAATTCCTAATACAAGATAGACCTGCCATTGAAGAGAAAACATTTTCACTGATCAGGGGGAGATAATCGGAAAATAGAACTCTCCAACGGAAGCGGAAAGAAATGGCACCGCCGAAACGGTAAGAAAAGAGAGGCAAAAAACGTAAGCTCGTCGAGTTCACCGTCCCAGGTTACACGTTCCTTGGTCCGGGAACGGACTTAAAAATACTAAAATACTCACCGGCACTAAACAAACTAGATCAAGCAGCAAAGGAACACGACTTACGTTACGCAGATCCTAATGTATCAACAGAGGAGGCCGATGAACAATTCCTCAAGAACAGCAAAGGATCAGGATTCGTCGGTGGTCTAGCAAGAGTGGCAATTAGAGCTAAGCGGGCACTTGGATTGGACGACTACTTCAGAGGCGATATCAACGGTAACAAACACGGCAGTATTGATAGTACTGATTCTATTAAACAAAACATGGACACTTCTGAAGGTGGCCAGAACAATTCGTCTGAGGGAGGACGACGATAACGGATGGACAGCGACGGTCATAGGCCAAGCACTGCCAGGACCGAGCAGCAATTTCGTACTGCAACACTACTTCAACAGAACATTTAAGAACATGATAAAAACCACAAACATGAACAGCATAAAGGGAACATTCACTAGATACGAAAGTTGGACTGATTCAACGCATTATCAATACATAAAAGCACTAAACAGCTACGCATGGGCTCAGCCGGAATCGGCTGATTACATAGTACCGTACTTTCTAACAATGTGAGTCACCCCGCTGAAATGGGAGGCCACAACGTCTTACAGAATAACAAGGCAGATTTTCAAGATAGACAACATCATCGCAGGAGAATGGATGACGAAAAACAACGAAGAAGTTTTCGTACCGAATCCTCTACCATATTTCGAACTGCTCGCAGACAAGGTAAACTTAGAGGGGATTACAAACATACACAACAAGAAATTCACACAAATACAACCGATGCAAGGGATCGACGCAGAATTGCCAAAATACAAATACTCTTACGTCTGCCCGATACACGTACACTATGGAAATCAGAAGTGCAGACATGTTACCAACGGGGTCAACTACGCAGATAAACATTTCGATGATAGACCTACACGACTGGCAAGAAATTGACAACATTGTGAAATTAAGGCAGGGAGACACTTTCACACACATTTGAAAAAATCCAAGTTTATTAAGAAAACTCGCTAACAAACGTATACACACAGGACGACTACAGCATCATGGGGGCCATAGTTTTCAAACCGGACATAATGATGTCAGAGATAGAGAACGGATACCCGACAGCCTGAGACGGTGGACTCGACGTTACAACAGGGCCGAAGTTTGGTACTACAGCAAGACTGGCACAAGACGACATCAGAATGATGGAATCGAGAAAAAGAATGAGAGGATACCAGATGTAAGACATAGCCATGAACGAAGTATCAGACGTAAATTTCGATTATCAAAAGATTGTAAAGAAAAACGAGTTACCGGGAGGGGCCGACACTAGCGAAACACACGAATACGTAATGAGATCTATTCCAGGTATTAAGTCGCCATGAACAATATTTTACTATAAAAAGATCAGATGACGTCCATAGTAATGTTTCAATAGATCGACTAAAACCTGCATATATTTCTGAAAATATAAAATCAAAAGATTCCATCGAATTAAGACGGGATTTGGATAACTCTCTATCTTGTACCGAGGAAACTAATGATAACAAACCATAAACGAGAACGAAGTCCGGTAGAACGGTTAAATGGAAGAAAGAAAACATATTTTTATTACTAACAAAAAAAAAAAACAACAACATCGTTTACTGGGGCGAAAGTTATATGTGATGATACCAGGGACCGGATGTTTTCCCTCAAAGGTCCATAAAGCAAATGACCAAATCTGGCTCCACGCAGATGTTCCGGCAGAAAACCAAAAATAAATAAATATCAAATTCCTTTTCGCGAGCCGACGTGAATTTTGTTTATTGTCCAATGGGAGACCCAGAATTAAATCCGGTTAATCAGTTTCAACACTTCACTAGAACGGATAACCCACTTTAGACTATTCATCAAATTTCAAGAGTCCCATGCGTTTGAATAATTACAATTTCAAAATAAACACCGGTACATTATCAGCCTCGAATGAGAACAGTGAAATTTCAAAAAACAAAATTCAACATCGAAACAGCGAAACCCTTTTAATGCTTGATTATTTTCCTGAAACAAGCTGTTTGACAACTTCATATATTTAAAAATCTAAAGAAATTCCTTATTTTGTTTCGTCTTGAAAAACATGTTTTATTTTCTCAGTATTCTTACGTTACTTTACTAATGTGACCTTCACTATGAGAAGAAACTAAACATATCTACCTATTCTTATGGCTTTCACCCAAAACGTTTGTAGAGGGCGAAGAAGTCCCTCAAACAATTAATAAAAAGAAAAATGCACTACAAATAAAGTAAAGTTATCTTTTGTTCATTTTCGTAAAAAAAAAAAATAAATAAAAAATGTAGTTGTCCGTAAAGCTGTAAAAAAGAAAGAAAGAAAGGAACTGGGAATGTGAGAGGGAAAGGAAGGACGATGTGTTGCGAGCGAGATGAGAGAAAGAGAGGGTGAAAGAATGTTCACTGATACGTGATACTGCCTGTTGTGTGAACTGCTGAATTCTCTGTGTGTGTGTGCTCCAAGCTGTTCGTGTGCCCTTTGGGTGTGTGTTCGATCTGGTTGCTCTTCCCTCTGGCGTTGAAAGTTTCTGTTTTCATTTTATCTTGGCTGTGAGTCTCCGGGAGATCAAAAAGTGTGTTTTTTATGTCGAGCCCTGATTGGTCGAAAATTCGTATTTTTGACCACGTGGTGTGCTTTCCACTACGTCCGAGCTTTTGGGTGCGCCGTCCTTGTTTTTGACCCCAAAGGGTATGGTAAGGGGTGAATGCCCACGCAATTGTAATTTTAGAGATACATGTGGTGTGAATTAATTTTATTGTGTGTGTGTGTGTGTTGAGTTTGGATAATAAAATAAGAAACAGCACAAATACCCCCACCCCACCCCCACCCGATTGGAAAAGATATGAAAGATACATATGTTTTTCAATATATTAAATATTTTCATTAAAATGTTTTGGCCAGTGGACCTTTCTGCCGGTTTTTGTTGTAGGTGTAATGTCTGTATTTTTTTTTTTCAGCTTCCTCATTTTCTGTGTGAATATGTTTGTGTGGACGTATTGTATGAGGTTGTTCCTCGATATACGCTGGTTTAATGCGATCAATAGCGATATTATCTTTCTTTTCTTTCCTCAGGATAGTAAAATATTTTTCATGCCTGTCCAGAATTTGGTATGGTCCTGAATAATTTGGACAGAGTGGTTTTTTAACCGCGTCATTCCTGATAAATATATATTTGCAGGTGTGAAGATCGTTTGGGATTTAAGTTTGTTTCTCTACTTTCCTGGTGGGTGTAAAGTTTAGAAGAGACATTTTATGTTTTAATTCTGTTACAAACGTTGTTATAGGTGAAGTGTCTGTCTTGAGATGAAAATATTGTCCAGGTAGGGTTAATGCTGATCCGAAAACTACCTCTGCAGGTGTACTTTGTAAATCTTCTTTCACCGTATTTCTTATCGCTAAAAGGATTAGTGATAAATTGTCTGTCCAGTCCGCATTATTTAAATTCATAGCTAGAGAAGCTTTTAACTGTCCGTGGAATCTTTCAACCATCCCATTTGCACAAGGGTGGCAGGCAGTTGTTTTGATGTGATTCGTTCCTAACAATTGGTTAAATTCAGCAAAAAGTGTTGATTGGAACTGTGAACCTCTGTCTGTTGTGATTACTGAAGGTACTCCAAAAATTGCTATCCAGTCCTGCAGTATAACTCTGGCTATTGTTGCGGCTGAAATGTCTTTGACTGCGATGGCTGTAGGCCATCTGCTAAATCTGTCCACTATAGTAAGAATATGTGTATGTCCTTTTGAGGTGGGTAAAGGTCCTACTAAGTCGACATGAATGTTGGCGAATCTAGCATTTTAGTGCCAAGTAGTGATTTCGTGTGTCTGTGGATTTTATTCTTTTGGCAAAATGTACAAGTTTTAGTTCAATTGCGAATGTCCGTGTTCATGTTGGGCCAAACAAAGCGTTCTGTTATTCATTTTACAGTGGCTCTTTTTCCTAGATGAGATAAGTTGTGAAAATGTTGAAAAACTTGTCGTCTGATGCTCGGTGGTATATATGGACGCGGATGTGTTTGTGATACATCACAATAAAATTTCGTTGTACCAAATGGTATGGGCATTTCTTTTAGTTGTAAGGATGATTTTTGTTGTACAACTGGAAGTGTTTCATCTGTTTTCTGCTCTTGTGCGATTAGTTCCATATTTAAAGAACTGGAATTCAAAGAGGCTATTGTAGATCGAGATAATGCGTCTGCTATAATGTTCTCTTGTCTCTTAATATATCGGATGTCTGTGGAGAACTGGGCGATATAATCAAGATGTTTGATTTCTCGTGGACCATATTTATCTACATGTGTATGTAGTGCATATGTTAATGGTTTGTGATCTGTATCAATGCAAATATTCCTTCCAGCAAGTGTTTAAAATGTTTAATTGCCAGGTAAATTGCTAGAAGCTCCTTTGAAAAGATGCTGTATTTCGTCTGTGTCTTGCTTAGCTTGGCAGAAAAAATGATATAGGAGTCTTTGTGTTGTTAGCAAGTTGGTGTATGACTGCTCCTACAGCTATTTCAGATGCATCTGTTGTAAGCGTAAGTTTTGTGTCCTCACTGTCTCTTACGTAGTTTAGTTTTGTAAAGTTGGCCAAAACAGTTTTAGCTTGTTTGAAGGCTTCTAATGTAGGTCTTTCTAACTTTAACTGTTGGTTCTTTGTTTTGTTTTTTAACAAATCTGTTAACGGTGCAAGTAATGTAGAACAGTTAGGTAAAAATCGTCTGTAGTAGTTATGAATCTGCGTACTTGTCTGACGGATGTTGGTTGTGGGAAATTTGAAATTGCACTTACTTTCTCGGGTAGTAGAGATGTTCCGTCCTTGTCGATTAAGTGTCCGAGGAAATTAACCTTTGGTTGGCTGAAAATGCATTTCTCTGTATTTATTTTTAGACCATAATGTGATAGTCTTTCAAAGGTTTGCCCTAATTGCTGTCTGTGCTCGTCGAGGTTTCTGTTGGCGATTAAAACATCATCCACATATGCAAATATAAATGGCAGACCTCTAAAAACATCGTCTATTAATCTTTGACAGGACTTCCTAAGCCCAAAAGGCAACTGTACGAACTCGTAAAGGCCAAAT
Source organism: Ascarosepion bandense (assembly GCA_037127315.1). Taxonomy (NCBI): domain Eukaryota; kingdom Metazoa; phylum Mollusca; class Cephalopoda; order Sepiida; family Sepiidae; genus Ascarosepion; species Ascarosepion bandense. Next base: position 488,372 of record JBBBDQ010001567.1, on the reverse strand, counting down.
GGTGTGGTCAGTACAGTTTTATGAATGTCTTCTTCTGCCACTGGAACTTGGTAGTACGACTTTACGAGATCCAATTTGGAAAATGTGCTGGCGCCTTGCAGAATGATGGCGAAATCGTGTATATGTGGAATAGAGTATCTATCCGAGACCGTTTTAGCATTTAACCTTCTAAAATCGCTAAAAGGGTGCCATGTTGTAGAGTCAGACTTTTGCACCATGTGTAGCGGTGAAGACCAAGCACTTTTCGAGGGTCGGATGATCTCTTGCTGTAGCAAATGTTGAAACTCGTTTTTTGTAATCTTATATTTATCCGGTTTCAATTGTCTGGGGGTGGCATAGACAGGTTGTCCAGTTATCTTGATGTAGTGCTTGGCATTATGTTTTATGGTGTCTGTGTTTTTAAATGGCTGGGAGAGTTGTGGATATTTTTGTAGTAGCTGACGGATGTACTGGTCCTCGGGTAAGGCAGAGCTGATTCCAGTAGATTGGTATTTCGAGGTGATTACTCTTACTGAAATCTTGGTTTGATTATCTATAAGTGTGCGATTAGTCATGTCGACAGACAGGTTGAATCTGGCTAAAAAATCTGCCCCTCATATAGGCGTTGTTACACTGGCTATGGTAAAATTCCACAAAAAGTTCCGTCGCATGCCGAGATTGTTGTTCAGTGATTTTGTGGTGATACCGACCGAGCAAAAGCGATGAACCGGATGTTGGCTCTATGCCGACCAGAAAGCGAATGAATAAAAATCACCTCCGCGCACGTGGATTTGCGCAGATGTTCCGGTTGAAAAATAAAAACTAACCAAATATCAAATTTCCATTTCGCGAGCCTATGCGAATTTTATTTATCAGCCAATGGGAAGCCCGGAATCAAATACAAGGATGAAATTCGAAACGAGCTGCGTTTTGATCCAAAAGGCAGATATAAAAAGCGGAGATAAAAAGCATCGTTAGACAGACGGTAATAGGATAGTTATCAGTGCCTCCCCTTGACTTAAGTCGAGCGGCTACTATGCTGACCTCTTTCTTTCTCCCTGTCTCATAAGTACTTACTGACCCCTTCAAAGACATTCCTCAAAAGTACTTGCTGACCTTAGAAGCGGTAACTTCAAAATGAACATCCCTTTACCTACAAGACGCTTTCACATTCTTAAGCCTTTTATCTCTTTCAGCATTATATTTTCCATGAACACTTTAACCTCAGTTGGACTTATATTCAAGTATTATTTTAATTGTAAAACATAAATTGAAATGTGTATATATAAATTTTATTTTATACTCAAATTGCCTTTCTTGATTTTATAATCATTTTATGAATTATAGTGGGCTATCTTCACACAAGGCTAAATTCCGTTAACCTGCACGGTATACAATTACCCTTCATTAGAACGGAATCCTACTACAACTAGAAAAGAATAAATAAGATATACCCGCTATAATTTCTCTCCGTAAGTTGATATTTTGGTACCGTTAGCTGCTTGAAGATGATAAGACTGTGGCATAGTCTCCTGATTTTGTGTTGGTGGTATCACGCTTATTTCAGCTCCGGTGTCTATTAATAAGTTATATCGATGAATTTTGTCACGGATATAAAACAGACGACCTTTTGTCAGAAACCCAGCAACAGCCGTCGTCTCTGCTGGAATTTCCGTTTCCCGCATTTGCGTTGTTGAAAGAATAAGGGCGTGTACAGCGTCTCGCCTCAGTACCGAACCTTCTGTGGTAGTAACACAATTCATCTTTTCTATCGCGGTTGTCAGTCCGGCCTCTGCTGAAGCTTCGCTTTCTGTAGCCTGGTCGTTTATCACGGGATTACCGTCGTCGTGTTTGTAGATAGTCTTGCAATTGTTTAGACAATCTTTCTACAGTTGAATTGAGGTCGTTAAATTCCGTCTCTTTGTTGGGCCGTTTGTGGTTCCATTATGTTCTTCTTCCTTTTCGTTTTGTTTGTTTTTTAAATGTAGTGTCTCACGTCGGTCCCAAAATTGTCGGGGGGAATTATATTTACGAGTCGACTAGGCGTAACTTAGTTCATGAAATAAAGCCGGAAATAAAGTAGAATAAACTTTTGTTTATTTTCGTAAAAAAAATAAAAGAATTATTTTTTTTTTATACAAAAATGTAGTTGTCCGTAAAGCTGTAAAAAAGGAAGAAAGAAAAGAACTGGAAATGTGAGAGGGAAAGGAAGGACGATGTGTTGCGAGCGAGATGAGAGAAAGAGAGGGTGAAAGAATGTTCACTGATACGTGATACTGCCTGTTGTGTGAACTGCTGAATTCTCTGTGTGTGTGTGCTCCAAGCTGTCCGTGTGCCCTTTTGGTGTGTGTTCGATCTGGTTGCGCTTCCCTCTGGCGTTGAAAGTTTCTGTTTTCATTTTATCTTGGCTGTGAGTCTCCGGGAGATCAAAAAGTATGTTTCTTATGTCGAGCCCTGATTGGTCGAAAATTCGTATTTTTGACCACGTGGTGTGCTTTCCACTACGTCCGAGCTTTTGGGTGCGCCGTCCTTGTTTTTGACCCTAAAGGGTATGGTAAGGGGTGAATGCCCGCGCAATTGTATTTTTAGAGATACACGTGGTGTGAATTAATTTTATTGTGTGTGAGTTGAGTTTGGAAATTAAAATAAGAAACAGCACACGTTTAACGATGAAATTGACAACAATTATGGAAACACAGTTCAACCAACGAGGACCCAACAGCAAAAGTAAACAAAACAAAAACATTTAGAAGCGCCATACACAGGCACATTCCAAGTAATAAACCGTCATGACAAATATTTTATGATAAAATATTTGAAAATGTGCATAATAATGTTTCCATTAACAGACTAAAACCAACATATATTTCTAAAAATACCAAGACAAGAGATTCTGTCGAAAGAAATCCGGTATTGAATAATTCCCAATCTCATATCGATGGAGCTCCAGATTAAGAACAACTAAAACAAAAACCAGTAGAACCATTAAAAAAACAAACAAACAAACAAACAAAACACACACACACACACACACACACACACACACACACACACACACACACACACACACACACACACACACACACACAAAGAAAACAAACAAACATAACATATTTATACTACTGATTCAAAAAAATGCACAGAATTGCACTCCGTTATTTGAACGAGGACCTATATGTAGGGAACAAAATAACTTCTTGATTTAAAAATTCAAATGCTAAGAACTGACTCATTGATTTTGTTAGAAATAAATGAATTTACTCGAATTTACAAAACCTTTCCTTAGCACACACAAAACTCGCAAAATTTCACATCCCGACGCGAAATGTTTTTCGGCCAATAGAAACAAGGAATCATCTAGAAAAAAATAGAAAGGCCATAAACACATCCAGTAGTGAATTCCAATATGACCTGTTAAACGAAATAAAAGACAAAGCAAGCTAGACTGTCAGCAGAGAGATAAGATGACGAGCGCAATTAACACGTACCCTAGGCTAACATCAAGCGATCGCTATTATTGTCTCTATCTTTCTCTCACCTCTCTCACCTCCTTCCTTTTCACCATTCACCCTGAGCGATAACTTCAGAGAAAATCCTACTCAACACTAACCGCTCATACATACATACATACATACATATGTTCCTGCCTACGTACACATAAACTCACTCTTGCAAGAACTACTGCGAACACTTGATACCCGTAACTTCTTAATACTGCTTCTCAATGAACAGTAACTTCTACCAATTCATGTTATTCCTTTCTTTTAACAAATTTCTTTTTTAAACGTACAAAAGTTATACTTTTATTCTTCCACAAATTCACCTGCTAATAATTCTGGATAAAATCTGTAAGTTGTAGGAAGTTTGGTTATGTTTCACACAAGGCCAATTCAAAAAACATTAACCATCTCCCTACTTCTATACATTGAAAGCTGATAGAGAATCCAGTGTATGTTTTATTTTCTTGAAACCTCCATACAGTACATGAACAGCATTCAAGTGTGCTGACCATTGTGTGTCAAAGAATTTTACAGTCTGCAGACAACACATTTCTACCAAATTCGAAAATATTTTTCCAAGAAAAGGAAATTTAAGAATTAAATTCACCCAGCAGCTCTAGTAACACATCAGCCAATAAACCCCGGGCCTAATTAATAAAGCAACAACTTTTAGGCAAAATTCAACTTTATTCTTCAACATAGTCTCCTTCTAGGGTGATATACTGATTCCAATGCTTCTCTAACAATTCGATGCCTTTTTTGTAGAAAGATTTATCTTTGCCTTCAAAATACGCCCCAGTTTCCGACATCACTTCTTTATTGGAGCCAAATCTCTTTCCCTGGAGCATTCTTCTGAAGTCTGCAAACAGCCAGTAGTCGCTGGTGACTATATCTGGAGAATAGAGTGGATGCGGAAGAAATTCGAAATGCAATTCAAGTAGTTTTGCTATTGTTACCATTGACTTGTGACACGGTGTGTTGTCTTGGCAAAAGATCACTTTCTTCTTCTTTGTTTGTGGCCATGTTTTTAGTGATTTCTTCCTTCAAAGGCACCAATAATGCTATATAATATTTGCTATTGATGGTTCTTCCTTTCTCAAGGTAATCGATAAACAAAAATATCTTGCGCATCCCAAATTACGGAAGGCAAAACCTTGCCTGCTGATGTTTGCGTCTTTGGTCGTTTTGAACGGCTTTCACCTGCTGCTGTTCACTCAGCTGACTGTCGATTTGACTCCAGAGTGAAGTGGTGGACCCATGTTTCATCCATTGTCACATATCTACGCAAAATCTCCTTCTTGTTGCGTTGAAATAGATGCAAACAACGCTCTGAATTGTCGATGCGTTGTTGTTTTTGATCGACTATGAGCAAACGCGGCACCTACTTTCAACACAGCTTTCTCATTGACAAATGTTCATGCAAAATGATGAATACACTGCCTTCTGATACGTTCAACTCTTCTGCTATCTCACGCAACTTCAATTTACGATCGGCCAAAACTAGTTTGTGGATTTGTTTTATGTTTTCCAGGACAACTGCCGATTTCTTTGGGCGACCTGAGTGTTCAGCATCATTTGTGTCTGTATAACCGTGTTTAAAGTCAGCATACCACCTCTTAACCGTTGTTTCTGATGAATCAGAGTCCGAATAACATTTATCAAACCATTGCTTTCCTTGAACAGTGTTTTTTCCCATCAGAAAGCAATGATTTTCAACACATGAAATTAAGATTTTTCCATTGTTTTGAAAATTTGCAACAGTAGCTTCACTTAAATAACTGTAATTTGCAAAGTAACAATCCGATTGGGCCCAAATTTTGTCACGTGTCACTTGAAGGTTAGTAATTCATAAAAATCCTATGGATTTTTTTAATTAGTGGTGCTAACTATATCTCAGGCCCGGAACTTATTGAGTGATATAATTGCCATTTTTTGCTGAAATTTCCCTATGAAATGGCAAACCACGAAGAAAGGAAGAAAGGAAATTACAGAAAACACAGGGTTCAAGCTTTATGCCAATATTCCTTTTCTGAGTGATGTTGTTCGAGTAATAAAGAATCTACACTTTGAGTGTCTTTATGCTTTCATGCACTTTTAATGTTCTCTATTTTGTGTTCTACAATAAGATTGCTGTGCTTCCATTCATTGAACTCCAATGTAGCAAAAGGACAATAGGCGACATACAAAGCAGTATAAATGACTTTGGGATGGTGAATAGAGTAGCCATTCACGTTTTACACACTCACCATTCCACAATTGACGCTTGATTGCAATTTTTGATAAAAACTTGACCTTTATATTGTCCAGGTGTTTTATACACTCTGCATTAGTCTGAAAGGTTGTAATTATGATTCTGACATGATGAGGGCCCACTACGAATCCAGTAATCTGTTGTGTTGGTATCATTAATGTTCCATAGCCCTGGATTTATCTTTTGGTTTGAAAACTCCTTTGCAGGGTTTATTATTTTGTAAAATGTCACCAGCAGCACCAGCAATAGGTAATAATATTATGTTTGCTGAAACTGGATGATTAGTAGCAGGAATGGATGTAGATATAGATGCTATATCTGAAGGAGTTGTTAAGCCATGATGTTAATTTTGGAAATTTTCCTACTATCTCTTTCTCCTCTGCAGCTCTCTTCTGTGCTTCACTCAAAACATTACATTTCCTTTCTGCTGAAAGAGTTATTTAGATGGAAATATATATCTTATATATTTTGTATTTAGTTCCACACCAGAATGTAGAGTTATATAAATGTGCTTGCAGCAAGGCCTAACTATTTGAAGGTTATGCTTCCATAATGAACATGTCCTTCCTATAATTATATGAACAGTTTTTATTTTTAATACAAACTCTCTACTGTGTGCTGATTCACAAAACTCCCAACCAATACCTAGATCTAGCTTAGTGGCATAGCTAGAGTGTCTGGCACTGATCTGGCCTGATCTATGTATCCACACGAGTACATTCAATTCTTTTCTCAAATTGCACAATCAAAAAGCTTATCCATTCATATATTCACAAACAATTAATACCTTGTAGTATTAAATTCATACATTCATAATCTTAAATAACCACTACATGCACAAGTGTTGAACGTTGTGAATCTCAGATTCAATCACTGTTGATCTATGAAAAGTCCTATACTTGGCTCTATATACAATGTATGAATATAAACAATAATCATGTAATTGCCATTAATATTGCTACAGTAGGCCTAATGTTATTTCTGCTTTTTCCTATTTGCATTAATATTTAAATCAAAATATGTAGCTAGTTGCAATAACACTGACTTTTTCAATAATTGAAATTCTTCATCCAATTAGGATGAAGAAATTCTTTGATAGAAAACATTTTTTAACAAAATACAAAGTCAGTTTTATCAGAAAAATATTTGAAGAGAAATATGTATTACTTTCTTTGTTGTTGCGAAAGGATCATTGATTGAGAACATTTTTTATTTTAGTTAAGACAGCTGAATTGCTGTTTTTGTTTTTAAATGATTATCAAAGCTTAGAATGCCCCCCCCCAACGCCATTTTGTTACACTTGCAACAAAAAGATGAGAGAGAGAGAGAGAGAGAGAGAGAGAGAGAGAGAGAGAGAGAGAGAGAGAGAGAGAGAGGAGAATAAATAAATTATATCAGTGCTAGGGTTCCATAACAATAAAAATAATTTATTTACAAAATTAAATATATATATTACAATTAAATATTCAAAACAATATTAATTCAGTCTAGGGAAAATTTAAGAATTAAATCAAACCAGAGAAAAAATAATAGATAATATTGTCTCCAACAGAAAATCAGTAGCAATCTTGGTTGTTCTTCTCTGTGCTGTGTCCATTGAGGACGTGGGCGATCATGACCCTCCACATCTTCTTATCCCTTGTAACTCTTAACATCCCTTCTTCTGTTATCCCAATCAACGCCCACTCTGAAGCCCATCTGTTCAAGTCCATCAAGTATGTCACACATTGTTTTCCCTTGTCTCTCTCTCCCTCTATCCATCCCATGAGCATCAGATTCACCAAGCCCTCCTTCCTCACTACATGTCCCATAAACTTCAGCTGTCTTTTCTTGATGTTAAGTATCAGTTTCCTTTTTGTGCTCATCCTCTCCAAAACCTCATTGTTGCTCACATGTTCTGTCCATGGTATCCTCAACATCCTTCCGTAGAACCACATTTTGGTTGCTTCAAGTCTTTACTTCATCTTTGATGAGATTATCCAGCATTTGATGCAATATTGAAGGAGAGACATCACATAACAATCCAGTACTTTCTTCTTTGTTCCTAGTGAAATCTGTTTCTCAATAATTCCATTCTGGAATGCGTCTTTGGCCATACCAATCAGATCTCAGTGTTGCACCTCGATCCTTTGTTAGAACACTTCCTAGATATTTAAATTTCTGTACTTGCTTCATTTTAGTATCCCTGACTTGTAGTTGGCATTTGGCATTCCTCTTTATACTGATTACCATGCATTCAGTTTTCTTGTAGTTTATATGTTGTCTTTTCTTTCTACTTTCTGTAACTACTTAATGTAGAAGGTCTTGTAGTTTACTTTCTATATCTGCTATCAGCACTGTATTATCTGCATATCTTATATTGTTCAGATTTTGACTGCCAATGACGAAACCTGGTAGGACTTCTAGTTCTCTCAGAATTGTTTCACTGAATAGATCTGGGGAGAAGACTCATCCTTATCTTCTTGATTACAAATATTAAACGATAGAAATGAGAGTTTTAATGGTGAGCCTGTGCTAGGACTGTGCAAAGACATACCATCGGGAGTCAGGGTCAGTTCTTTGATCTTTTCTGTGATAACAAAATTGTCTGCAAGTGAACTGAACTGGTGAGACAAATAATCCCTCCAGGTAGGCGGCCTCTTTCACATTTCCTGTGTGTTCCATATCAAAATGAAACATTTTTCCACTTTTTTTTATTTGAGAACCAACTCAAATGAAATAGATCTGTGTATTATATGTTTTCATCAATTGTAATAGATGTGGCTTGTCGTAGTTTCTGTTTTTAGCATTTCCTAAAAAGGGGCATCTCTAATACAAGTCACGTACATTAGATTAGTACATAGACTATGCACATTGAGTACCTGGGTGAGTGCCCATCGGGCTCATACGTTAAGACGGCTCTACCAACAGTGCATGTAAAGAAACAAAAATAATAAAATTTGTGTTTGTGTAGATTTTTTTGACAAGGTTAAACAAGTGTTTAGAACCCCATAACTACCCATAACTAAGTCCAGTGGAAATTTTTGCTAAGTTAAACGGTGGGCAAATCTTTTCAAAACTGATTCTCTCTGAAGCATATATTTGTAAATACAAATACTGGTTGAAGAAGAATGTTCAGACTTAATAATGATAAAAATTCACAAGGGATTGTATAAGTTCAACCGACTTCCTTTTGTGATAAAGTAGCTCCAGCTATATTTCAACAAGCTATGGATGTCATGCCTGCAGACTGTGATTTTGCAGTGCCTTATCTGATTGACATATTAAGTAAAAGTGTATCTAAGAAACAGCATATCAAGCATGTGAAAACAGTTTTTGACAAAATGTAAGGGGCGTACCGGAGCCTTGGCATGTTGTCCCTTTTAATCAGGATTGATACTGGCCTGAGAACAAGCTGTCAGCCCACACTCATCGGTCGTTGATGGCGTTGACACAGCAGCTGGTTTTTGGATTGACCTCTTCAACTGTAATCTCTCTTACTCACGTTGTGATTTTGATCTTAAGAGAGTTAAGCTGAATTATCACTGGGGTATCTCAGCCAAGCTAAACCAAGTTGGATATGTGCACACAATTGTTGAAATAAAACGGCACCAACTTTGAAAATAACATGGACGACGCCTGAATAAATCATTAGATGATATTTAAAAAAAAAAAAAAAAAAATAATTAGTTCTTCTCCCCCCCCCCACCCAACCCATTCCTAATAACTGGCAACGGAACGAAAATTTTAGCCAGTTTCTCTAAGATGGGCCAGACTTGATCTTGATAATTAGGTAACTGGTAAATTCAAACACTATTGTTTGTACTTTGCTAAAATGTTTCTTGGCGTTTTCTCTTATTATCATCAGGTTGCTTCAAGTCTTTACTCCATCTTTGATGAGATTGTCCAGTAGTCTCATTGATGAGATTATCCAGCAGTCTTTTTAATGTGATTATCCAGCAGTCTCATTTCTGAACTGTCACTTTTACTCTTGCTAATACTAGCTTCCTTATCTCATCCCTCAGTTTGTTCAGTAGCAACTCGTATGGGTTTAAATCTATCACAAAAGTGACTACCCATTTCGATCTTGTTATTATCACTTCACTTGTCATTTTAAATATTGTACTTCTGCTGTGTCTCCAAGCTTCTATCCTCATCCTCATCATTATCAGAAGTATTGGTCCTTTCATTTTGGCCATTCCTGCAAGGGTAACAAGATTTTTTGTTTTTATTCTCCTAATAACTCATTATTCAAATTAATTCCTTACTTAATTATCATTAAGCATGCTCACTACTTTTCTCTCTTACTGCCTCTTCTAGCTTCCAATTTTTCCCCGTTAATTAACTTTATCAGAATGATTGGTTCAGATAAGTACGCGTCACCTTTGATCCAGTGGTTATGCCTCGTTGATACCACCACCGGCGGGACGGTACATTTTCACCTTGACGTGCTATTTGCTCACCCATCCTCTCTAACCACCACTACTTTTATTCTTCGGTTAGAGTCTCGAATGAGCCCCTAATTCACTGCCATCCCTTCTTATTGAAATTTGGTTTTCCCTGCCTTCCTCAATCTTAAGGGGTAATTCTGATTCTACCCCTGACTTCTTTTCATTGCTTAACTGTTTTGAGGTCTTGGAAAGAGGTATTTTTTTCTTTTTCTTCAGGCAGTTTTGACTCTGAGCCCTGGACCTCTTCACTCTCTGTCGACTGAACTTCTAATATTTTTTTATTTTTCCATTTTTCTCGAAGTTGAGAAAGTTTCATCTTCTTCTTCCAATTCACTTCTTGTTCATGAAGTTTCAACTGAGATTCTTGGACTTCTTCACGAGTTTCCTTCTTTATCCATTTATTGGGCCTTGTGATTCTATCTCATTTCTATTTTTAACCAGTTTGCAATCTTGGGAAAAATCTCTTTCTGACAAAAAAAAAAAATAACATTGTGTTCTTTAACCCTTTCTTGCCCAAATAAAATTGTTTTCTCTAATCCTTTTTTGTCCATAAAAATTAAAATGATTTTAGTTAACACTTTTTCATCCGTATGCCATCTTCAATATTGTCATAAAAATATGAGAGTATGCGTTCAAACCCAGTGAAGAAAACTGTTTTTGCCTAAAATTAAGTACCTAAGACAAATCATTGACCAAAATGGTCATCAATCAGATCTGTCAATGGCAAGTACAATTAAGAATATGCCTTTCAACAAGTGCTACTAGTTTGCAAGCATTTCTGAGACTAGCAAACTATTATTAAATTTATGTACATAATATGCACAATTTGAGTGCTCTACTGAACAATTTACTTAGAAAAAGCATAAAGTGGAACTGGATTGATAAGTGTCAGAAAAAATTTGAAGAAATAAAAGATAATACTATTGTCTTACTTATCATAAGCACACTATGATCAAAAAGAAGAAATCATAGTGGCTTCAGGTGCTAGTGATTATGGAATTGGAGCAGTAATTTTAGATAAGTATGATGATAGTAATATGAAAGCTACTACCAGCAAAAACAAAAATTTCTGCCAGATTGAAAAAGTGGTATTAGCAATAATATTTGTAGTGAAAATTTTCACAAATTTATACACAGAAGTTTTTGGTTGAAGACAGACAACAAACTTCTATTATAAATTTATGGTTTGAAAAAAGAATTTCTAACACATACAGCAAATTGATTACAATGCTAAGGTACCATCTTATTAAATTATAATTTTAGGATGGAATATCAACCGTCTAAAAAATTAGGACATATGGCTGGGTTATCAAGATTGTGATATTATGAAGAATATTTGAGGACACTGTTATTGCATCATTAAAAAGTGAAATAAAAATTAAAAATATATAATATAGTATGTGAATTAGCAGTTACCATGGAAGAAATAAAAGTAAAAGCAAAATAAAACATGTTTATTGTGGAAATAAAAACAACTAAAAGAAAATAAGAAAGAATACAATCCAGACTTAAACACTTTCTTGCTATATATTAATAATGCTGTGAGGCAGAATTAGATTTTTTGTTACAGGTGATATAAATATGCATGCAATCTAGATTTACAAATTTTGGCAATTTGTCTAGGTTAAAGTGTTTGACATTATTATTTAGTAATATCTAATTAAAAGTGTACTATTTCCTGTTTCAAAATCTATGGTAAATCATTTGTTCAGTTCTATTCTTAAAAATTGCATTTTTGCTAGGGATGTGAATACTTTTGCAACCTACTGTATTATATAATATGAGAAGTAACTTTTCTTGATTCATATTTAATTATTTAATGTTGTTAATGTTAACACCTCCCAAACAAAAATGGTATTAATCATCTGAGAAAAATCTTTCTGCTTTCCATCAGCATGGCTGATTCTAACCTCCAGGAGAATGACTAGTGCCTTTTAAGGCAAACATTTTCTGTGGATATAAAGTCGAAAGATTATATTGAATTGATTGTTAGGTTTGTTGCTAGGTAAGTTCATTGTGTTGTGCTAAACAGTATTTCTGATCAGAATCTATCTTAGATATTTATTAATCTACCAGTCACACATGCTTTGAATACTGCTGCCACATATTGTGGTGCTTTACTATATATTTAGAGAGATTCTTGTTAAGTTCCAAGGAAAAATCTACAATGTTATTGGTCTTGACTTCAGTCATCTTCCATCCACTGTAATGTAGCTTCCTTGTGCCTTTTCTATAAATATTTTCATGACAATTCTTCTGATAAACAATTGTTTGGATTTTAGTTCTTTATAGTACCCAGATTTTAAGAATTTCAACCCATTACTAGATTAACAACAAGGTCCCATCATTTTATAGTTGATTTGGTTAGATGCAATAATAAGTTCTTTCCTAAGTTTCTTTTTATGTACTTCTCACCTATAGAACTTTGTTCCAACTTCTTGCTTTTCAGCCAACTTTGATCATCAAAAATTTAATTGCAATGTTAATTGTTATCTACTGTTTTCTTGATTAATCTTCTTTTATTGTTCTCATTCCTTAATAATGTCTTTCTTATTCTTTTACACTCAATAATGCCTTGTGTCTCGGTGGCTTTATTGCCTTGCTTTGGGTGAAATGATTAAAAAAACAAGTATTTAACTAAATTAAACACAAAAAAATGGTTAAAAAAGACTAACCTGTTCTTTTATTTTATTTTGTTATTTTTAATATAGGGTGTAAGAGAAAAACTTCCCACATAAGGGTAAGATATTAGCTAGATGAAGACACCATTGTCACTAATGTATAACCATAATGTGGGAGACATTTCTGCCACATCTTGTATAATGTTTTAGTAGATATATACCTTCCTCACATGTATATTGCATTTGATGATCTTTATAAAATCACTTAGTGCTTTTTTCTTTCTTTTTCAGCTAGAACACTACAATGACATAACTAAGTGGTACTATTCTAATATTAACATTATTAACAGAAGATCTAACATTGTCTTGCCATTCTTTAAAAATGTAATAATTGATTACTAGAAGCAATGAGTATAATAGTAGAATAATGAAAAGTTTTATATGAAAATTTAAGAAAACAATTGATTGTACATTTTGATTTTTTTTATATAGTTTTTTTTTATTTTACTTGTAGTCATTTTATCATAATTAAAACTTTTTCAAAATTTGAATTAATTTATTTAATTATATGACATATCATACAACTGTCTTTTTAATTTTCCACATTATCTTACTCTCATTTTTCATTCTGCTTTCCTTTTTCTTTTGTTTCTGGCATCTCAAGGAATTTTTCTGTTAATAATCACATTCCCACAATATTAAATTTAACTTTCACTTAAATACAAAAAATGACAAAATTGTAAATTCTGATAATAAAATATTATTTATTCAAAGTTCAGGTTTTTCTTTGAAGTTGTAGATTTTTATGCCTCTTAGATTGTAGATACCCTGGAAAAAAGTAATTTTTAATGGTCTTGTTATTTTTCTACTCTTTTCTTATGTCCTACATTGAGAACATAAATGATTAAATACAAGACTGTGTGAAGAAGTGCCAGAGGCAATATTTATCAGAAACTTTGGAACTAAACAAACAGAATAAAAATTATAAACAAATATACATTTATTTGACTTCAATTGGTGCTGTAGTCCTGAGTCAATCCTGATCAACAGCAACCAATAATGTAACTCTGCATACCCCCTCTGCATTGGTCTTCATAACTTTCAGACCCCTGTGGTTATCATCTAGCTGACTCCTCACTCATTAGCGCATTGCTGGTGTGTCACTAGTATCATGTTGGAGAGCATAGTGCCACTTGATCTAGCTTGTGTTTGTCTGCTTCATGGCTCTTCACTTCTCTGCCATGTGTTTTTGATCACAGAGAAGTAAGCTATGATAGGTCAGTGATAAGAATTCTTTGGAATAAAGAATTAACTTGGGTTAGAAAAGTAAAAATTATTTGTATTATATATGATTTGTTGTAATACAGTGGTTTTAACACTTCCCACTTTTAGAGTTTGCAGCTTGTTAGTAATTTAAATTTCTAAGTTCTGGTCTTCAAAGTTGGTACAAGGTCTTGACAAACAATGTGGATTCCAGTAGCAGTAATGTGGAACTCTTTAAGTTGTCCAAATCTCTAGCTTATATGGAGTCCTGCATCTGGCAGGGGTTGGGCTGACCAGGGTCTGAGTTCATATATCCTTCACCCTTAACATCAACTGTTTAATAAAATTCCATATTTTCAAAATATGTTTACTTGATTTTCCAAATTTAGGTGTTGTCCAGCCTCCTTTTAAGAGTGGTTTACCCATTAACGCCAACCTTTTTCATGTCTCATCTAGTACCATCACTCCATTTCTGTTATCCATAATTGAATGTTTGCCATCGCACAGGTTTCTTTAACTTTTAGAAATTTCTCTTGCATTTGAACTAAATTCTGCTCTTTCTTTCTTTTGATACATATCTGGTATCCTCCGACCTGGATGAAAATCCCACACTCCCAGCTAGTGGGTCATATATAGGGTGGTGGTAGTAATTTGAATTTTCACTTGCCCTGTCTGATTATGGTTTCAGCTAAAAAAGGTAAATCTCTATTGAAATTGCAAAGTAGTTTTACCTTACTAGCTGTTCCAATTGTGGGCCATGAGATTATCATTTTAATTTTTTTTTCTTTCTGTCCTCTTCTCTGTGTCCAGTCTGAATTGGTGTTAAATTTCATCTAGGCCTGAATTCTTTAAATGTCATTGTCATATATCTTTGAATTTCTTCATGTATATATTTATTTTTCCTTTAATCTGCTTTCATGTCTCTGTTATCCATAACTGAATGTTTGCTGTCACATCGGGTTTTTTTAATTTTTAGAAATTTCTCTTGCATTTGGACTTAAGTTAAAACTTAGTAAATCTTTATCTTTTTTATTTTATTTTATTTTTATTTTTTTCAAATTGGAGTAGATAGACTCTACTATAACCTGGTTCACACTCCTTCCACCTCTATTGAACAAGAACAGAAGCTCATCCCTTGTTCCCTGTTCAAGAAGTGGTTTCAAGCTTTTGTTCTCTCCTCAGTATTGGTGCTTCCATGATTTTCCTGCAATGTGTGTGGTCAGTGGCAATGTCTCTTCATTGTAAAGGTACTGAGCTGGCAGTTTTCTGGTTGCTGCTTCTGACTGGTAGCTAAGAGCCTTAACTCTTGTGTAGCATGAAGAGTGGCTACTCTGATCAACAGTTGCATAATATCGGGGTTCTTGCAGTGCTGTGTCATGCATGGATAGGTGTCCCTGCAAGTGCTTTCAGTGGGCAACACTGAAGCCACACTTTTCTGTAGTCCATGCCAGCTCCTTTCCAATGCATGTCACAGTCAATGATTGTCTGCCTCCTCTACTTGATGTCTCTCATCACCAACAAAAAATATGAACAATCGTATCTCAATAAAAAAAAACTAAATCAGGTAAAGTAAAATCACCTAAACCTCTCAACATTTCCTTCACGAAAATCTGTGGTATTCGTACCAACTCTTTCCTCCTCGAAAAGTCTCCTGACATCCTAGCACTCTGTGAGACTAATCTCAACTCCTCAATTCCCTCCTCTGACTTATCAATTCCTGGCTACCTTCCCCTCTTAAGGAAGGACTCCACTGTCTATAGACATGATCTGGGGGTTTATGTCAATGAACACCTTCCTCTAGCTAGCTCCCGAATCCCCTGACCACCCATACATGTGTCTCAGTCTTTCACTTCTCAAATTAGTTAGCCATCTTTTCATTTTGTACCATTACACTTCCTTTCCTGACTGCTCCCTGCTAGACAGTATCTCTCACAATATAGATAAGGCTACTTCCTCCCATCCATTCACTAACATATTTGTGTTCGGAGATCTTAATGCCCACTATACCAAGTGGCTAGAAAACTCTGTCACTGATTCTGCTGGCATTCATGACATGAATTTGCTGTTTCTCAATCTCTTACATAAGTGGTGGGTTTCCCCATGCACTTCCCCTGTATTCCTTCATGCTTCTCTATTAGATCTCTGCTTCACCTCTGTTCCTGACTCCTGACAAGTCTCGCAGCTTTGCCCACTTGGTAACTCCGATCATGTTGTTGTTTATATTAATATCTCTCTTTACTTTCACTCCCTCCAACAGAATTTCCTACTGCTACCAAAGAGCAGATTGGGATTCATTTTGCAATTTCCTATGTGATGTCTCTTGGGAAAAAGTGTTTAGTCTCCCCATTGAGGGCTGTGCCTCTGAGGTTTCTTCTTGAGTGAAAGCCTGACATTGATACTTTTATACTGATCAGGAAGTCATGTCCCAAACCTCTTGGTTCTCTTCCACCTGATTGGCCGCCATTGCCCATAGGAACTACTTCTTCCAGCTATTTTGGAGCCATGCATCTGACCATAATAGGTGCCTATTTGCCTCTGCTTGTAATGAGTGTAAAAGAATCTTGAATGACACTAAACTGTTGTTTGCTGAGAGAATGAGGCAGTGTACAGCTGCCCGCAAGTTCAGCTCCAAAGACATTTGGTAGCTCTGTAAACGTGTACTGAACAACAACAAATCCTTCATCCCTCCCTTAATCAATAAATTTGAGATTCTCATGGTATCTGTGGATAAGGCTGAGTGCTTTGCTTGCAGATTCTCATCCAACTCCACATTTGAATCATATGAGGTATCTGCACCCTACTTAGAACTGAGGCTCAACTGAGAGATGTTCACATAACCCCCTCTCCAGTATCTAAGATAACTTAAAAACTTGACCCCCATAGGGTGAGTGCAAGCAACAGAATCCGGGTCATTGTCCTGAAGAAATGTGCCCCTGAACCCTCCTCTGTCCTCTCTAAACTCTACAATTACTGCCTCTCTGCTTCCTGTTTTCCTGCCTGCTGGAAGTCCTCTTCTGTGGTTCCTGTATTTAAGAATTATTGCCATACTAATTTCCAGAAAAGTGTTTGAAGCTATTATCAATGCTGAAATAGTCCAACATTTCACTGCCTATAAACTATTCTCAGACAGACGTTATGGCTTCTGCTTTGCCAGGTCTACTGCCAATATGCTAACAACATTCACCATGTCCTTGATAAGCTCAAGCTGTTGCCCTGGATATTTACAAGGCATTTGATAGGGTTTGGCATGCTGGCCTTCTGCACAAGCTACAGGGTTATGGTATCACTGGGCACTTGCTTGATTTGACCCAATCTTTTCTACCAAACCACGTAATGAAGGTCGTCTTGGACAGGCATGTCTCTATATCCTATCACACAAACACTGGTGTCCCCCAAGGCTCTATCCTAGACCCAGTGCTCTTTCTGATCTTCATAAATGAGCTCTCTAACCTGATCAAATCCCAAGTAGGCATCTACGCTAATGACACCACTATTTACTTCTGCCTCACTAAAAGATCTAGTGTGGTGGCCAAAGATAACCTTGCTGCTGATCTCAAGAAGGACCTCCACTCTGTGGTAGACTGGGGTAAAAAATGGCTTGTAAATTTCAATGCTTCTAAAACAAAGCTGCTGTCAACCACCACAGGCAGTCCCTCCTACCCACTATCAGAATGAACCAAGCGAGTCTCCCTGAAAGCAATACACTCCGCCTCTTTGGTCTCACCCTCTCTTCCGATCTCAAGTGGAACCATTACATTGAATCAATAGCTAAATCGACTGCTAGGAAGGTTGGGTCACTGTGTTGGGCCAGGAAATTTTTCCTACCTGTACATCTTGCACATATACAAATCAACCATCTGACCGTGCACTGAATACTGTCATCATATCTGGTCAGCCACCCCTGCTATTCATCTCAGGGTTCTCGACAGGCTCCAAAGAAGAATTTGTAATGTGATCGGTCCTGGCCTGGTAGCTCAACTCCAGTCACTTTCTCACCAGCAGAATGTGGCTTCCCTCTGTCTATTCTATAAATATTTTAATATTTTCATGGCTTCTGCTCTGATGAGCTTAGCTCACTGGTGCCCCCTCCACAAGAATTTATTCGTGCAACCAGACTGGCAACAAAGTCCCACCCTTTTACAGTTAAATCAACCAAATCAAGCTCCCACTTCTACTCTATCAGCTTCCTTTCTCACACTTCCCTCCTGTGGAACTCCCTCCCGTATACTTGCTTCCCTGATGGCTATAATCTCCAAGGATGTAAATGCAATATCAATTCTTATCTCATCCACGACTCCAGTCCTTCCCTTGTCCTTTTCCCACCACCCTGTCTATCTTGTTCTTTTCCTTTCTTACTCTACCCTCGCAACTGTCTTCACCGATATTTCCATTCTTCTCTTGCTCTTTTTCTGACATCCCCTGTAACTGGTTCATCTTTCTCTTTGCTTTCCTCTTGCTTAAACTTTCACTCTTCTCTTATGTAACCCCCTTTGTAACAGTGGCAGTACCACCTTGCTTGGAGGTGAAACAATTAAAAATTAAAGGTAGGGGTAATCTCTCTCTTTTTTCTCCCACTTTCTCAGCATCTAAGAACTGGCACACTGCTTCTGTGATGAATTCAAACTTTCAGAATGCATAGGCAAAAAGGAGATTTCCAGTCAGTAATCTTTCTTAACAGTTGTGACTTCCAGGGACTTCCTCAGAGCCCACCCAGATGACTTCCTTCCCTTGCCAGCCAATCTTAAGAGTTGTTTTGTGTGTGCAGGAAAAGAAAAATATTCCCAAACTCTTTAGTAATAAAAAAGATATCTATTTCAAGCTAGTAATTAATTTTACTCAATCAATTGTATCCAAAGGAATCTGAATTAATGTCAGATATAAAATTTTTGATGAATGTGACAGAAATTAAAATTAACAAACCTGTCAAACTAATCTTTATTTTTATAGGGATACTTTTCTTCTGGGTGATCAATTCAAATGAGATGTTTTTCCTGGATCTTTGTCCAGAAGAATCATAAATGTTATTTTGGTGACCCCCACTGGGGTTTCCTTATTGACAACATATTTTTTTCTATTTGACATTTGTGAGGATACATTAATGATCTCTTTCTTATTGGTGGGGAAGTATGGTTTAGTCTTGGTTTTACTCAATCTTAAAATTGGGTTTTATTCTCCTTTTCCTGTTTATCTTTTTTATGCTTGATTAACTCTCTGAAGTCCCAGAGTGAGTCCTTTGTAATTCGGGGTAGTGAAATTTCATTTGGCTGGGTATTTGATAGTTTACAAGTCAGACTTTGGTAGTAGCCACAATCTGGTTGGCTGTTGTCAAAAGTGTGAAAAAAGGTATGGTGTCACTTTGAGGGAGGGTGAAAAAATGTCTTCAAAAGATACCTGTTAAATTTCTTCACATAAGCTTGGTTGGTTTTTCTGCCATTCCCTTCTCCGTCTCTGCCTCAGAACTGTTTTTTATATCCACTTAAGAAAGGATTCCAGACTACTGGTGTGAAGCTTGGTTTTGGCTAACATCAAAAGTCTCTTTGTTTTATTTTTTGATTTCATGGCATTCCTTTCTTTTTTATAGCAGAAGTTATGCCTGGAGCCTTTAATATTTTTGGTAGATTTTCCATGGACCATCAAACTTACACCATTTTGAAGCTGTGTTCATTTTTTTATTTATTTAAGGGTTACCGCCTCACTAGTTGAGAGAGAAGAATATATATATATATATATATATATATATATATATATATATATATATTAATTATAAATTATATTTTAGAACATGTACATCATTTTTTATAAATATCCGTTACAAAGGTATGTTTGTTTCAACATTGAAAGTTCAATGTCTCTTCAGATGGAATGTGTAGGAATGGAAGGCCTCTTTTCTTATATTTGGTTAGTTGTGTTAGGGTGGTGGTTGGGGTTAGTGATAGGTGAACAGGTCATGCGTATTGACACATTTTGAGGTTTTGAAGGGAGTGGTGTGGGTAGCTAAAATGGTTGATCTGGTGGTTGGGGTTAGTGATAGATGAACAGGTTATATATATATATATATATATATATATATATATACAAAATTACAATATATATATATATATATATATATATATATATATATATATATATTGTAAGTTTGTTATTACAATAATTTTTAAAAGCCTAATATCACTACACAAATATTTTCATGTTTCGGAATAATACTGTTCTTCTTCAGGTGATATGTTAAAATAAATGGTGAAAATGATTTATTTTTAAAATATAAGATGAATTCATGGTTATTTAGAGAATTAGGGAGTGGTAGTTGAAGAAAATGCTTTCAGTGTGTCAATATTGTTAAATCAAAAATGAGAATTATGTAACCATGAAGATTTAATATTTGGGTTATAAAAGAGGGCAGGATGGCTTGGATCTAGACATGTCACTTTTTAATTTTGTCTGGATAAGATACATTGTGAGACCTTAGATTTTTGAAATGGGTAGACAATAATTTTTAACAGGAGGTTGGATTTTAGTTTTTGTTTAACAATAGATTTTTTTTACTACTATCTATGAGTAAAGGGGCTGGGATGCTTAGTTATATTTTAAGAACAACAATTAAGTATTGTGTGGGTCATTTATTTTAGTAAAATAATTTTCATTTTTTTTAATTATGTTAGTAAAATATTTTAGTAAAATAATTTTCATTTTTTTAAATGTTACATTTTTTCTAATTTTTTTCTATTTTTTATTTTTATTTTTTGAATTTTTTCTATTTTTTAAAGTATCTTTATCTATTTTTTCTGTTTTTTAAAATTTTTTAATTTTATTCTATTTTTTTCTTCTATTTTTTTATGTATTTGATATCTTGTTTTTTGTAGCCACTATTTCTTAGGACTTTATAATAAAAAAAAAATCTTTAAAATTTAATTAATTGATTATTTCATTCATAGCTTATGCTCCAATATTACATTAAAATTATTTTACCAAAATAAATGACCCACACAATACTTAATGTTTTTTAATCTATAATAGAAAAAGGAAATTACTGGAAAGTAATTGAAACTCACCTGAAGTGAGCTGAATGTGTAATGCTCCTCATGCCAATGACATTTCCACTGAGCTTCTCTATGGCTTATGACTTCAACGAATTTCTTTTAATGTGTTCCTTTTGAATTTATATTTAAATTGGGGTCATCAGGAGAGAATGTGTACCATTTCGGGGCCTTCCTCTCAACGTTTTCACTTGCACACCGGCCCTCCCCTCACTGATGTGAGGCCCCATTATAACGATATACAAATGTATTGTAGATATACTAGTTCAAATGTCTAACAGCAAGATGAGATTTATGAAAAATTTTGAAAAACGGCAAACCTTGTGTTCTGAGAATGCAACATGAACCTCATTCCACATTCATGATCAGTCATGTCATGCCATCATATTTGCTGAAACACTCCACAGAATATTTCTTTTTTTCCATATCCACATAGAACTATTTTTCAGTTACTTCTATTAGGTGTTTTATACTTTTGGCCCTATTATGTCCTTTGATTCTAATTTGGCCCAGAAATTGGAAGAGAGTGCCTGCAACGAAACCACTTGCTCCAATTTCCACTGCTCTAACAATTACATTATACCCACTCCTTTATTAGCTCTGATTTTAGATTTTCATATTAGTTTTATAATCGTGGCTTTGTTCCATCTGGCTTTCATATGGTACTGTTAATTCATCCAGGATGATTTTATAGTTCACCCTTAATAGAAGAACAATATCTGGTCGCAGACCTTTACTTGATATTATTTTGGGGTAATCATTACGCCAACCAGGAAGGTTTGCAGATACCTCCCAAATGCCACCAAAACTAAGGAGATTTTTTCTGGGTATAACTTGACATTTGCTTGTTTGCTTAGCACCGACATATCTTTATTCTTCTGCAACAAATTTCTGGGTTGAATTAGATTACTTAGACTTCATATATTTCTTTATAATTTTGACCAGCTCATCAAAAACAATATTGGGTGGAAGATATGGGTATATCTTCCATTGACAAGGGTTGTTTTACAGGAACTAAGAACATGTTCTAATGTTTGTGGATTTTCCTTACACATGGGACAAGTAGGATTGCTCTCTTTGTTCCATTTAACAAGATTGTTCTTAGATAGTAGCAAGTCATATGTGGAACATATTAAAAAACTCAACCTGAGGAGAGCCATCTGCCAAATGTCGTTCCAAGTAATAGATTTCTGCAGAGCCTCCTCCCAGTTTGTCCATTGGCCTTGTTGGTATTGTTGTACTCCTTTTACAAGTCTTGTTATCTTCTTTGTTCCTTACATTTTGGATGACCATGTCTTGGTGATCTTTCCCAGAAGTTTTGACCACCATTGCCTTTCATTTAGTCCTAACTCTTGTTTCCCTGCTTGAGTGTATCTAGATTGTCTTTAGCACTTGTCATTGTCTCTCTGACCTTCCACTTTCTTCCTGTTTTTAATGTAGGATTTAATGTTTTTATTGCTTTATCTTTGGAGTCATCCAACATCATCTGAATTCTGATTTTTTCGAATTTATACTCCTCCACAATCGATTCAAATGGCAACTTTAGCTTTGCTTGTCTGCAGTACAATGCAATATCAGACAAACCTGGAAGCAAACCCAAACATTTTCAGATATTTTTGTTTATTTTTCTTTCCTTTGAAAGAAATTGTACTCATTTCAAATTTGTATACAAGTAGGGGCCATAGTAACATTGGAATGAGGACATACTTTAAGCACCATACATTTTAGAGGACAAAGATCTATCTTATGGAGATCTTGTAATGATCTGCATGTTTCTTTTACTTGAGGTTGGTATCTTTTAAGGCTTGATCATACCACCAACCTAAATATTTCACTGATTTTTCTGATACAGTAGGGATTCCTTGACCACCTACTACAAAATTTATGTTTTTATTCAACTTTACTTTCCTATTACTTGTGGAATATAATATTATAATAATTATAACATACCTTAGTATACCATAATTATAATTATTAAAATCATGATTCTAAATTATACATTCCATCCACTTTATATATGAAGTAGTAGTAAATTTAATTTAAAAAAAACCCCAAAAACTGAAGTTCAGTGTGCTGTAAAAGATTGCTGTCTGCCCATTTAAATAATGTATGTCCCACAATGTTTTCCAGACAAAATAATTCTATTTTCATTTATAAAAAAGCTACAATTTTTCATTTATAACTTATGCTCTAATATAACTTAAAAATTATTAATAATTTTACTAAAATAAATGATCCACACAATACTTAGTTTTCTTAACTACAATATATTTTAACATACCATAATTATTTAATCATAATTATAACATAAACATTCCAGCCCCTTATGAAGTAGTATAAAAAAATCCATCTTGCTGTTAAAAATTATTTATCTATTTAAGTATTGTGTGGTCCCACTATGTACCTTACTCAGACAAAATAATTTTCTTTAAAATTTAATTAATTACAATGTTATAACTTATACTCCAACATAATTAAAAAAAATGAAAATTATTTTACTAAAATAAATGACCCACACAATACTTTATTGTTGTTCTTAATACTATATAACTAAGTATACCATAATTATTTAATCCTAATTCTGACCTAAATATTCCAGCCCCTTTACTCATAGATAGTAGTAAAAAAAATCTATTGTTCAATAAAAAAAAAACCTAAAATCCAACCTCCTGTTAAAAATTATTGTCTAAGGTCCTACTATGTATCTTATCCAGAAAAAATTTATAAGTGACATATCTAGATCCAAGCCATCCTGTCCCCTTTCATAACCCAAATATTAAATCTTCATGATTACATAATTCTCATTTTTGAATGAACAATATTGACACACCTAAAGCATTTTTTCCAACTACCACTCCCTAATTTTCTAAATAAATATAAATTCATCTTATATTTTAAAAATAAATAATTTTCACCATTTATTTTAACATATCACCTGAAGAAGAACAGTATTGTTCTGAAACATGAACATTTTTGTGCAGTGATATTATGCTTTTATAAACCATTGTAATAACAAAATTACAATATTTAGCTTTACTCTGTATTGAGCACTCTTTATGTAAATGCTTGAACAGTGGGTTTTAATCTACGTGTTCTTTCACTTTTTCTTAATATATATATATATATATATATATATATATAGAGAGAGAGAGAGAGAGAGAGAGAGAGATGGGTTTTAAAAGAAATTCAAAGCATTATTTTAATTTGAATTCTTTATTTTTGTTTATATATTTTACTAGCATCATAGCCTGGCATTGCCTGTGCAACTCAGAACATTTTTTAATTAGATGATTAAAGCAGCGTGTTTCGATTTCCAAGCGCTTGTTGCCTTACTTTAAAGCTCAGTTATATAAAAAAATAATTATATAAAAAATTGTTGTTTTAAAATTCCATTAAAAAAACTATTTTCTTTTGTTTTGCGTAAACGTGAGTTGATGTTTTGTGTAACATTGTAAACAACACTGTGTTTGTTTTTGTTTCAAAATTACAGGGGAAAATATTTACATTTTCTGTTGACTAAATGAATTTCAGAAATTTTCGAAGAATATTTAAAAATGTAGACATGGTAAATATTCGTTTTAGGATCCGAAGGCTAATATCCTTTATATACGCAAACACATGCAAATAACTTTTTATACACGCAAATAACTCTTATTTTTTTCACTTGTTTCAATGTCAATAACTTTCTTCTGAAATTAAGTACTTTCTGCAAGGACTTTTCTGTAAAGAAAGTAAATAGGCCCAAATTTTCTTCCTACGACTAAAATCATTCTACAACGAATGACTCTCACTAAGCCAGTAATGGCTGACAAAAAGAGCAAGAACAAGTCTGGTTTTTTTCTGGTTGTTAACATCAAAAAAGGTTGGTTTCTTCAATATCTAATTGCTGATGTGAGTTCAGCATATACATTTGCACGGAAATGAGACTACTTTGGAAAAATTTGAAGGTTACTAAAATTAAAATTTACCCTTTTTATTTTTTACATATTTTGTTTTTGTTTGAAATAAACTTTTTTTTTTAAATATTTCTTTTGCTTCAAAATTATGGGGAAAACATTTTCACATTTTTTTGTTGACCAAATGAATTTTTAAAACGTCGAAATAAAAATTAAATATAAAGGCTCTTTTTTTTTTTAGTCGCGTTTGACATGTGTGATTTGATTTCTGTGACATAATCTAGCAACCATCTTAGATCTTAGATGTTTTACAGAGCAAATGTAGACAATCGGCTACGTTGGCCAAAATGTGAGAAAGGTAAAAATTGCTGAACGTCTTGACTTGGCTTCCCTGTAGATATGATTGCCTTGTATGTAGATAGATTTTCATTTTTTTTTTTCTTATATTTGGGTTCACCACAACTGCCTGTATGGAAATACACATACACTGCAAATTCATTTACAGAGTAGATATCTGTTATGATATGAAAAGCTTATTAATTAAAATAACTAGTATGACAAAAACCTACACAAAAAAAGATTGACATGTATGGCCAATTCAGTTAAAAAACAATACTAAAATTATTAATGATACAAAAACACAGTAAGTTATTTTGAGACTGGTGCAAATAAATATACCAGTACAGGAATATCTCCATTAGTGCAGTTAATGAGTACATTAGTAACTATAAAAGAATAAATTTTAAGTTCCTAGGGCTAAACTGAAAAATGTTTTACCGCACAAATTTAATTTTTGGTATATAAAAACTTTAGTGCACAAATTTTAAATGCATTTGTAGGGTTTGATACATTCACACCCACACACACATGGTCATTCAGCGTTCACATGATAACCCTAGTTTCCCAAGCTAATGATGCAAATAAAGCCGGGGAGAGTCACGTGTTCGACCGGGTAGCAATTAGTGGTGCAAATTTTTATTTCTCACCAGCATGCAGACACAACGCAAAAAAAACTCCAATTGGAAACAGACATTAACACTATGCACAGTAACTTTAATCAAACGGAACTTTATTCAATCTAATCTCTTCTCGAACATTTACGTTTCTCTCCAGACAAAGGGAAAGAACTTTTCTTTCTTTATTTGATTTGCATGCTTTCAACTCTATATAACTTTTGTTAATATATTGTTTTTCTGGTTACTTTCGCCTTTTCGTGTTTCCTTATTTCCTACTCTATTCAATGATGCCAGTTACGCCGAGTCAACTTGTAAATATAAATTAGTAATGGACACATCGTCCTCTACCAATGATGACCGCTGATGTGGGTCGATTCGATGTAATTCAGTCCAGCAATAATTAAAAATGGGACTCAGCATTTCTTCTTCGTCTATCAACAAGAACTACTATTCAATGTCGTTAGCTCCCAACTATTTCCACAGGACTCTACATAAGATGGCGACCACACACAGAATTTTTACAATCACACATTAGACAGCACAACTGTCATCTCTCCCTGACTGTTTAGAAAAAGAGTGACACAACGTCAATTCAAAGACGTTTTCATCATTCAACACAACGTCGACTTACTGACGCCTTTCCACACTCAACCAGAACTACTAAGAGATCAAAAAAAATTTTGAATTACCTATACTGGATAACAGGGACATCCAAAATCAATTCGAAAAAAGAATCCAGATATCTTTTTAGTTCTCTCAAACACGTGTCGACACTCGGTACAACTACATCGCTTTGCATATCAAAGTTTTCCATTTCAACTGTTAATTCTTCTAACGCCAACATAAATCCACACACATAGCAAAACACAGGAATCCTTACTAACACAAGCAACTCAACATGGAGCATTGGAATAAATTAGAAGATTTTTAACAGCCATATCAACCACCGAGAATTTTCCAGAGCATGCCACATTCTGGCACTCTGACAGGATTACACTGCCACAAAACCCTTAGTCACGTGCACTGCAACTCAGACTCTTTTTCTCTTCAGCCTATGAGAGACAACCAAAAAAATTCACTCTCACAAATTCACTCGCAATTAACGACACCATACAAACTTCAACTCAAGTGAGAATGACTTTTCTCTACATGTACACTGGTCAACGTAAAATTTTTCTCACTCTTCATTTCACCATGTGCTTTTCGAGGATCCAATATGGCAGACCGTCAGTCTAAACAACCATATGTTCCAGCAACCTCCCTACACACCTATGAGCCATGTCCGTGCCACCCACTTTTTTTTCAGCAACCAACCTTTTCTGTCATTTTGACATGACTACTACTACTACCAGCATCATCATCAACGTAATCAAACCAACATTTTCACGGACATATTGAAAAAAGTATTTTTAATATTTGTTTCAATCTAAGGGGGGTATTTGTAGGGTTTGATACATTCACACCCACACACACATGGTCATTCAGCGTTCACGTGATAACCCTAGTTTCCCAAGCTAATGATGCCAATAAAGCCGGGGAGCATCACGTGTTCAACCAGTTAGGATTTTGTCCTGGGAAGAACAGACATGTTTATCACCTAGCTCACACAAACACACGCGCACTAATTGCTACCCGCAATTAGTGGCGCAAATTTTTATTTCTCACCAGCATGCACACACAACGTGAAAAAAAACTCCAATTGGAAACAGACATTAACACTATGCACATTAACTTTATTCAATCTAATCTCTTCTCGAACATTTACGTTTCTCTCCAGACAAAGGGAAAGAACTTTTCTTTCCTTATTTGATTTGCATGCTTTCAACTCTATGTAACCTTTGTTGATATATTGTTTCTCTGGTTACTTTTGCCTTTACGTGTTTCCTTATTTCCTGCTCTATTCAATGATGCCAGTTATGCCGAGTCGACTCGTAAATATAAATTAGTAATGGACGCATCATCCTCTACACATTAATCAAGGGATGCCTGTATTAGTAAAATAATTTTTTTGTTTATTTACCAAAATTTTATTTATTTATTTTATTTACAAACAGGTACTAAATTAGTTTCATTTTAATTTATTTGTATTTTTTAAGTCAAAATAAAGTGCGATAATTTAATTTTCACTCCACAAAATTTTCTGTAAATGAAATCCAATTTTTTGGGCTTGAAGAAAAAATAAATAAACAGAAGTTAATTTGTGTGAAAAAAGAAGCTCTTCACTGTGCTAAAAAGAAAAAAAATCATAGGTCAAATGAAGCTGACTGACTTTTCGGAATGAAAGTAATTAAAAAAAATGAAAACAATGAAAGTAATTAAAAAAACAATAAATAATATAAAATAGGATTAACAAGTAACAAATGAGATTAATATTGCTAATATTTTCTATGAAAAGGTATTTTTTAATTACTTTGGTCTGCCTGATAGAGAAGTTATCATCATATCAGTAATAATGAATGACACCAAATTTATTCTCATCCCATTACATTTTGAATGAAAAATAACCGCATGTTTATAAAGAGTAAGTAAAAATTATTTTGTATTCATTGTTTTGTTATTTTACCAAATTTCTTTGACATAGATCAATTTTTTGTTTTAATTTTATCAAATAACATCCTGAAAATGAAGCTTGGTATCCAACATATTGAAAAAATGATGTCAGTAACAAAAACAATGCACCCCCCCCTCCGGATAAAGAAAATAAAGCAAATATTTTCTTTTTATAGAAAACAAAGTGTGTGTGTGGGGAGTGTATTCAAAAACAAAGATAAACAATAAATCAATGTCAACAAACTGTCAAACAATGAAAGAAAAGGAAGAAAAATATGACATTGCTATAATTATACTAAAAGATTTCATATTCTGTTGGTTGCTTAACATAACAGTGAGTTAACTAATTTTTGTACATACCATTAAATATAGTCTTATATATAGATATTTTAATGTATTGTGTGTGTGTTTGATAGAAAATATGGTATGGTAAAATAATAACAGAAGATCAATGATAATTTTTCAAGGCCATTTTCAATTCCTTTGCCCAGAAATATCTGGATTCCTTTTTTCATAATTTCAACTAATAAAAAATTCATTAAAATTGAAGACAAAATAACAAAAACCTTTTGATAAAATCTTAATTTATTTTTTTATTTTTGTTATTCCTCATTATTCTGGATTCTTTCAAAAGTTGCTTTTTGTGAAGAAAGTTTGAAGGAAAGATACAAAAATTGATTTCTTTAGATTAGCATTTTTATCATTTTTGTTTTAGCAACTTGAACAATTTCAACTGATTCATTATTTGAAGGCATCAATTCAATATTTCTGATGTATCACTGGGCTTTGATTCTTTTGACTAATATTCTTATCTAGATCTTCCAAATGAAAGTAGATGAAGCTGTTAATCTTTTCTTTATTTTCATTAACTAAAACTGAATATTCAAGACAGTCAAACAACAAAGTAGCTGGTTTTTATTTCATTTGAAACTTCAATTCAATGAATAATGATTACACTACTTGGATATAACAGATTTTACAAATTAAACTCTGGTTTCAAGAAAAGAAGTTCTGGCTTTTGTTTGAAATTAATTTTCCATCTCTTAAGAAAATTTTGGTTATAAATCTAAATTGGTATTGTGATGACACTATTTAGCTATGATAATTGGCTAATTAATTAATCATAGAAATTAAAAACGGGAATATATAAAACGAGAAGCAGCTAGATCGAAAGACATACTGAGCGACTTTTTTTTTTTTTGAAAAGAAAAATTGGGTAAAGATTTTCTTTTCATGTGCAAAAGAGGATGTTTTTCCTTTTCGCAGAAAATAGAGAATTGTAAAAGAAACAGACTTCGGATTCTGTCAGAACTAATTAATGTCATGACACACCAAGAGATGCAAGAAATAGGTAAAAGAATGGCATATTTGTCACACACTTAGCAATAAAATTCTGGCCTGTCAAGTGGGCCAAAATAATAAAAAATTTGGTTATCTAAAAAGAAAAGGAGGAAGAAAGCCAAACCTTGATATGATTATGAATATGTTTGTCCAAAAGCTGTTAACAATGGATTCTTTTTTTTCTTTGTCGCCAGAGATGGGCATCTGGAAAAAGCAGATGATAGGGAGACAAAGAGATTTGATTTTTAGGTGGAACACACAGCCACCCAGTTAGAAGTTGATTAGAGGTAATTAATGACTCGGCAGAGATGTGGCCAAATGGATTTTGGGTGGCAAAGTAAGATAAAAAATTTAATG
Source organism: Ascarosepion bandense (assembly GCA_037127315.1). Lineage (NCBI taxonomy): Eukaryota > Metazoa > Mollusca > Cephalopoda > Sepiida > Sepiidae > Ascarosepion > Ascarosepion bandense. The sequence continues at coordinate 458,194 of JBBBDQ010001567.1, read as the reverse complement.
ACAGGTCATCTGTGATTCTTAAGAATTCTGGTCAATAAGGGGAAGAAAGAGAGAAAAATAATTTTTATTTTCTCTTTGGGCGATAATGTAAGCTAAGGCCGGTCTAGCCACACCCCACTGCCAAGAGATCATTGGCCAAGTGGTAGCACAGGTGATAGGCAGAGCTGAAGAAATGAGAAGGAAGGGAAACCTGTTGATGCCCACTGAAGGGAATGGTATGAGGTACCAATATGAGAAAGGAAGAGTTTAGGAAGATAATTCTCCTCCGACCTCTCCTCACAGAAGTGTGAGAACCCCTCTAAAGCAGAAAGTAGTTTAATTTTCAAAAATGGAAAGTGATAAATTTTCCTGTTCGAAGACAAAGAGAATCCTTGGTGGGGATTTGGAATTATCGAATAACCCAGACCATGTCCGGACCCCGACACTGGATTCTGATCAGAGTTAATATAAACGAATGTCTCCAAGTGTTCAGGCAGAGACAGAAGACGGACACAGAAGACAAAGCAGACACAGAGAGACAGACAGACAGACAGACAGAGAGGAGTTGCAGTTTGAATTTTGCTTTGCAGAAGGTGACCACCTTTCGACTTCGATTTCCCACCAAAAGCAGACATTAATAGAGAAGAACTTAGACTTACACTACCAAAGCAAGGCTTAATGAACACCGACTGAAGATACCAAAAAGCAGATTATTGAAATACAACTCAAGAGACCAGGACTAGCTTAAGAAACACAAAGGTGTCACAAATCCATAGAAAGGGGCTTGGAGAGAGACGCATTCCTGTATTCAGCAGACTGTTATAAAGATATTAGTTATTAATCAACATATTTGAACCTCATGAGTTGTTTATTATTTTCCCTTTTCTTTTATATACTTGTGCGATATCACCTCTGTCCTGGATTCAGCTTGCACTACGGCCTGACGCTTGATTGATTTTGTCTGCCTAAGATCAAATCACATGGGTAGGTTGGACTAGAAATCAAAGCAGTTACTTCAGTAACCAGACGTTGGAAGGGAGCTGGGAAATGGCATGCTGTACTGCTTGGCATTCATGCCAGAGACTCAGATATCAACATTTCAGTCAACATTATGATGTTTGGAGTGATGACAACATTATGCTTCCATTCATTTTCCCAGACTCAACGCAGAGGAACTAGTGCTGCTCTTGGTCAAGAGGATGGCTGCTAGAAGACTCTATATCTGGCAACAGGACTCTTCACCATGCCACACAAACAGGAGAACCCTGTCATAGCTATCAAACAATTTCTACAACCACATCACCCTTTACATCTGGCCACATAACTCCCCAGACTGCAACCCCTTGATTATGATGTGTGGAGCACAGCTGAGAGAGAGAGAGAGAGAGAGAGAGAGAGAGAGAGAGAGAGAGAGAGAGAGAGAGAGCCAACAAAACTCCTTGTAACATCAAAAATGAATTGAAGGCAAGAATTATGGCAGGATTCACCAATTTAAACAAGGAGACTGTCCAGAAGAGTTGCAGATGAATCTGAAATTGTCTGAAAGCCATAATTGAAGCCAATGGTGATTTTACTAAATAAATGTACCCTTTCGTATTTCAAGATATTTTTGTGTAATTTTGGTAAATACATCTGTTAAAATGATATGCTAGTGTTATTTTCATTTTTTGCTTAATTTATCCATTGAACTATATATATATATATATATATATATATATATATATATATATACGCAAATATAAGCAAAATGTTAAACCTGTAGTAATAGTGCTACACCACCTAGAATCCATTTACTAGCTTTTTCTTTTGACTTAAGATTAAATGTCCATACAAATGTGGGTCCTCGCTGCTTTGTTTTGTAGACAGGACACTCATAGATGTTTTTGGTTTCTTGCCGGTCAACTGGAATAGCCTTAATGAAGATAACTGGCATGACAGGGGTCAGGTCTTTGAGTCTAGATTCAGTAATCATTCCACTTTGCATATCCCAACGAGCTCCTTCCATAAACAAGCCATGAACATAGGCACCTTCCCGTGGTGGGCCAGCCATATCATCACGTGTTTTCTTTGTTACGTCACATTGGAGGCACATTTTATCCAGTGGCCATTCATTCTTGCGAGCCATCTGCTGCATGATTGCTGTGAGAAATGACTGGGGGTTGAAGAATCCTGCCAACCATACAGCAGCAGGTAATTGGAAGTCAGATACCCAACTCTCTAGTTCCTTTACACGTTGCAGCAAGTCTGCATACCATGCAGTCAGGTTGTACAGAGAAGGGTAGGCTCGTTTGGCCCAGTTAGCAGGTAATTGATCAAGAAAAAGACAGTTGCTTAATTCTTCCATATCTGATGTAATGGTCAATTCACCCTGTGAAAAAAAGAACAGAAAATATACACATTGTATCAGAAATATAGAAATTAATAATGAAGATGCACATCTCTATTTTTATGTGTATTTTTATGTTTCCATAAATAGTACCTTTATGAACTTATCCACTCGGGAAAATAATTATGAAATAAACTTTTTTACTCATATTGCATGATCCAGTTGGATTATTTTCTTTACTGTTTAACTACTTTTATTGCCATATTTTTAGCCAATCAAGAAGAAAAACTAAGACTTTGATCTTTTTTAATAGTCACAGCAGCATGTTTGCTCACATTTGTTACTTTGGAAAACTTTTACAAGTTATTATACCAATATTTCTTCAGAATACTTCCTTCTAAAACAATAACAACAAATTATAAGTTCCAAAGACAACAAACTTTTTAAAATTTGGAGGTGTTACCTTGAATGAGAAGCACAATTATTCTAATTAGTCGATATTGATGATTGATTTTTTGTTTCCTATCTTAGTTAATTAGTGACTATGAGAAAATATGTGTGTTTAGACTGTTGCCTTGTGTTTTTGTTTGGTTAGGGCCTGTCAAATGTTTAGTGTTTGGTCAAAGGATGAACATAGGGCATAGACATTCTCAATGGGAGTGAAAATCAATGATTCAGATTTATTTATCAGATAAACAAGCTGGCTACCTGGATCACTGAGAGGATGTGGATAGTGCACTTGTTTACCCTCTCTTATAGGTGGCAGACAAGTTAAATTCAATTTTGCTAGAATAAAGTTGGTTGCTAAAATGTTCATGGTTGAGGGCAGCATGTGTATGTGCCTTTACAGTTCTATTAAGGATTTCTTTGAATTTACAGGCATTATCTCAGGGATATCAGTAGCAGGTTTAGAAGCTGTACGAGGGGTTCTGAGTTCAATCGTAACATTGGTGAAACATTTGGTGGAGGGATACAAGAAGCCAAGTGTAGTCATTGTACTTTTTTGATTATCCACTAGCTATCTCTATTTTTCTATTTTTGTCAATTATATGAATTATTTATTTGGTTCTATTTCTGTTTTTTTTGTGATGACAGAGTGGGATAAAGTAGAAATATTGCCTTTATGATAACTAAAGTTAATTCTGTTGTATTCAGATGTCAGTGTGTCATTCCCTCATCTGCCTTTATATATCTAATTGATCTACAATTAATATTATAAAAGTAAGCATCAAAATTAAAACAGCATTTATCTGGTTGCACCTGGCATTCCTACAATGCAACAGAAAACCAACAAAGCCTGATATTATCACAAAGTACTGCTGGATACGCTGGATTAGTGAAAATGAAATTGTAACCCTGAAACCTTGCTTAAATTCAATGTAGATGACACTGGATTCAGGCAAGGTTTCAGAGTCACAACCTCATTTCCGCTAATTCAATGAGAGCTATGTTGGTTGACCATTGTTGTTGCAGCAGTCATATTAATTTATATAACTTACCTTTAATCCAAGGTCCAACTCTTTCAGAGTTCTTCTAATTTCTAAAGTTAGAATGTTCATTCGCTCACATTCTTGAAAAGCAACAACCACATAAGGAGTCCTTTCTTCTACTGGCACTTTTGCTGTAATCTCAGTCATAATGAATTCCTCAGGCAATTTTTCTAAGATTTCATCCAATATTGACTTGACCTAAAACAGAAAATTTTTGAAAAACAAACATTCATGTGAAAAAGAAAAACTGAAGCCTTACTTTTTCTACATGACAGGAATTGGGTAGTTGGTTTTGAATTCACAACTTTTTGTTTCAAAGCATGAGAATTTACATAAATATCATCCGATTTATTCCATGGTAGGGAATATTCTGAAAAAAATAACCAATATTTTCTCCATTCTCTTCTTATACAATTAGATACTTTGGAAGGAGTAACTCAAAAGAAATCAGTAACTTAAGGACACATGGTTCAGTGGATATAGATGTTGGTTAGTTCCAGTGACTTAACCCAAAGAGTTGTGAGTTTATTATCAGCAGTGGTAAACAAGTAAACTTAGAGAGTTGGGTTAGAGGAAGATAACTCATGACTACCAAAAGAAGCTTTGCACAAAGAATGAGAATAATATACCCCAGTGATCATAATAAAGGGTTTGGTTTGAAATTCCTAGCACCTGAAGAAGACTGGGGCCTACAATGGCTGAAACATCATACAAATGGCTACCTCACAAAAATCTGAAGATGAAAACATTTTATTAATTAAAACTTTCTTCTTTGATCAATATGAAATTTCTTATTCAAAATAAGAAATGCAATAGGAATTCAAAATGATTAACTATATGGGAAATTTTCCAAAATGGCTCTTGTTATTTGCCCAAGAAAACAGTAAAATTAGTAAAACAGTCATTTTTTGACTGAAGACAAGTAAAAATGAATTAGCAAATCCAAAGATAGACTTACCTTTTCTTCTCGGCTAATTCCTGCTCCTGCTCCAGTTCCTCCATCTCGAGGTTGCATCTCAAAGACGGTTTTAAAAAGGTGCTCCGATGTACTGGTGAGAAACTCAATCTCTGCATTTGGATGCAAGCCATAAAGATATGGACTTTCAGCAGGAAGGACATCATCAATGTAGGCATGGTAACCCTTGTAATCAGAATTGGGTGGGATTGGAAACCCTGGTGCCAGGTACAGTTCAGTATCCAACTAAACAGGAAAAAAAAAACAATGTTAGCTTCTAATTCTTATACTCTGCATCAAACTAGTTCTTTATCTACATCAAAATATGTTGGCCAGATGTGAATGCTAAGAAAGCAAAACTAAAACTAAAAATGTCACTCTCTGTGCATCACATTTGGCTTGCAAAACAAATCTTCTCCCTTCAGAAATATAAAATACAATATAAAAGGAACCAATCATAAATGTTGCAGTACTACTTATTTTGTCTGTTCTCTTATGCTACCATGCATGCATTTATAACAACTGGTGTTAGTGTACAACTGGGGAACTAATGAAAGAAATTACATAAGCCTCACCCATACAGAAATTTCCAACCTCATCAATCAACAGTGGACATTAATCCTGAATCTCAAACCCAACTCTACACACCAACAAACATTGGATAAAAGTGGTCATTGATGAACTTCAATCAAACTTACAAGAAATGTTGTCCATCCTAAAATCTGCTGCTACTATAACCACAGACACAGCCCACAACCTCACAGAGTATGAACTTCTAGTGCAGCAGCAATCAATATGAGACAATGTAAGGCAACAACTACTTTAGATAAGCAGGCAACTCTCCAAGTCCAACACTATCCAACCAAAATTAGAGCTAGACACCAGGACAAATTGTGGCCCCCTCTATCTGCAGAAATTATATGAAGGGCAGTACATGCTTCAAGGGTTGCAATTGCCCACATCACCACCCAACTTGCTATCAAGCACATGTCATGACCACAGATACCAATAGAAAAACGTAAGAAATGAAACACCTAGTATTGTTTCTATGAATACACTCAATGAACTGGATTTTCAGTAGGAACTAGATGAAATATAATGGAATATAATTTGTGACCCTGGTCCACAAATTTTACTCCTGCCATCACTTATTCAACTTCCAGCAACATCACATATTGATGAGACTCTGTTAGAAATGTCAATAGCACAACCAGCATACTACCACAGTAGAGGATGTGATGGTAAATTGTCATCATTTTATATTATTAATGTCATGCATACATGTTTGTTTTTGATTTTGTTAACTGCACAGTATAGTATGGTCAGTTGGACACCATCTGCCAGAAATTTGGAAACAGTATGTTGTACAGCTTGGCAATTTGAGCAGGAAGCGCCAATATGAACATTTCAGATTGTTTAGGTGTCAATCTGAGGAAACTGCAGAGAATTTGTAAAGAGTTGGATGATATATCCAGTCAATAACATGGTGTTTCAAGTGATCACTAGTGTCTCCATTCATCTTCCCACAGGGCCTCAGACTCAACATTGATTGATTGTTTATTTGTTTTACCAACATGTTAACCCCCATAGTTTATTTAGTGCTGAAACTAAATTTTTCATTTAGTAATGTTTTGAAAAGTTTCAAGTAGTTGTGAGTTTTTTTTTTAAGTTTCTTTCAAAATATCCCAAGTTGTATAGTTCGGGAGTATTTCAAAATGTATGGTTTAAAGTCCAAGCTTTATTTTCTATAGAAACTGGAAGTATTTTGTTTTCTTCAGATATCCTGTTAGTTGGGCAGTAGGTACATTTTTGAAGAGCATATTAAGATTTTGTGCTTGGGAATAGTTGCTACATAGTTTTTGTGCTTCTAGCAAGATATGCTTGATGATGAGAAATTGTTTGCAGTAGGTAAACTAAGATGTAGTTTGAGCGTGTGTATGTGTGTATCAGGTGTGTGTCCAATTCTAATTCTGTTGAGCACTATGTATTGTCTATGGTTAGCTAATGGCTCTATATTCTCCTTTATTATTGTCAGCTGATGTTCATATAGTTTATTGTTTGGGAACATGTTCCCAACTGCTTGCCATTTCCTTTTGCTGTGTTGTTTTTGTAATGTGTATACGGGAGTTTGATGTTGGTTATTTTTATTTTTGTTGCCTCTTTTGTTAGTGTGTCAGCTTCATGATTTCCCTTGATGCCTATATGGCTAGGAATTCAGGCTAATTTTATTGTTTTGTGTTTTATTAACTCACGACAAGTTTCTAGGATTTCTTGAATATAGGGATCATTTGTGTTCTTTTCTTTAATTGTTTTTAAACTAGATGGGGAGTCTGAGAAGATCATAAATTTTCTATCTTTTTAAGTGCCATTTCAATGGCTTGTAGTTTAGCTGTATAGATGGATACATTATTTAATATCCTGATTTATTTATATATTTGTCTGTTTGCAGCTGCTGCACCTATTCTATTGAGGATTTTTTTATCCATCTGTGAAGAATGGTTTATAGTCATATTTGTTTCTTAATTCTCAGTACATACTTTTGTTGATTGTTTTTTTTTGTGTCAATGTGAAGTTTGGAGATACACAGAGCTATCTTATTTATTGTGACTAGTGTCATGTTATCAGGATCTTTGTTTATTTGTTCCAGTGCTTCATTAATTTGAAGTCCAAGTGAAGAGATGGCTGTTAGTTTATTTCTATAGAGTTGAATATATTGAGATTTATATGTTAAGTTATTTGGGTTGGATTGTAGTTTTAGTGCATATTGGAGGGATAATTTTCCCATCTCAGATATATAGGTGGTTCATTGACTTGTATATAGAAACTTTACATAAGTGAGGTCCTGAAGGCTCAAAACTTGATTTTGTATGGTTTATAATTTTTTAAGATAGGATTTATGTGTAATACTGTAAATAATGCATCCATAGTCTAATTTTGATCGGATGTGTGACATATATTCTGAGTATTACTTTTTAGTCAACACCCCAATTCAATTTTGATACTATTTTTAGCAGCTTCAAAGTCTTTTGACATTTTTGTTTAAGCTAATAAGTATGATTCCAAGATATTTTATTTGTTGGACTATGGGAATTAAGTGTTCATTTAATTTTAATTCAGGATAGAGGTGGCAGGCTTGTTTTTGGCTGAATTGCATACAGTTTTTGTTTTGGAGAAATGCAATCCATTTTCATTTATCCATCTTGTTTAAACATATTTGTACATATCTTTTAAGAGAAGGCATGTTTGATGATGAGTATGATATTGAGAGATCATCTACATATAGGGAGTTTTCAATTCTTGTATTAATCCTGTTTTGATATTACTATTTATTTTGAGAATAAATAATGTTTTGTTTTTTTTAATCGTTTCATCCCGAGCAAGGCGGTAATGCCATTGATGTGCAGGGGGCTACATAAGTGTAAAAAGATTAATTAGAAGAGAGTGAAGAGGAAGATGAACCAGTTAGAAAGGAGCAATAGAAAGATGACAATGCAGGTGTGATGACAAATTCAAAGGTGGAGAGAAAGGAAAGGATATACAGGGTGGGGAAAGAACTAGAGTCAAGTGGTTAATAGATGAGTATTGACATTGCATGTAGATTCTTGGAGGTTGTAGCCATCAGGAAAGCAAGAATATGGGAGTGAGTTTCACAGGCGGGAAGTGCGAGAGAAGAAGCTGCAGGAGTAGAATTGTTGTCTGCATTTGGCTAACCTAACTGTGAATGGGTGGGACCCAGTTGCCAATCTGGTTGCACGAGTAAACACCTGTTGAGGAGGCACCAGTGACTTAAGTTCGTCAGAGCAGAAGCCATGAAAGTATTTACAGAACAGACAAAGGGAGGCCACATTCCGTCGGTGGGGAAGTGGCTGTAGTCGAGCCACCAAGTCAGTACCTATCACATTACTGATTCTCCTTTGGAGTCTGTCAAGAACACTGAGATGAATGGCATGGGCGCCTGACCATATATGGCAGCAGTATTCCATGCACGGACGAATGGTTGATTTGTATATATGCAGGATGGAGTCAGGTGGAAAAAACATCCTGGCCCAGCACAGTGACCAAACCTTCTTAGTAATGGATTTAGCTATGGACTCGATGTAGTGGTTCCATTTGAGATCAGAAGAGAGGGTAAGGCCAAGGAGGCGCAGTGTATTGCGCTCAAGGAGAATCGCTTGGTCCATGCTTATGGGAGGCAGGAGAGGTTGCCTGTGATGATTGACAGACAACAGGTTGGTCTTAGATGCATTGAAATTCACAAGCCACTTCTTGCCCCAATTCACCACAGAGTGTAGATCCCGTTCAAGGTCAGCAGCAAGATTATGTTTGTCCGCCACGATGGGTTTCTTACTGATGTGGAAGTAAATTGTGGTGTCATCTGCGTAGATGCCTACTTGGCACTTGATCTCATCTGAGAGGTCATTGATGAAAATAAGGAAGAGCGTCGGGCCCAGGATAGAGCCCTGTGGGACACACGCATTTGTGCTGTAGAATGAAAAGGCATGCCCATTCAAAATGACTTTCATTTTGCGATTATTTAAAAAAGATTGGATTAGATCAAGCAAGCGTCCGGTAATACTGCAACCCCGTAGCTTGCATAGAAGGCCAGAGTGCCAAACTCTGTCAAAAGTCTTGGAGATGTCCAGAGCAACAGTATGAGCCTCGATTGACTCATCAAGGGTCTGGAGCATGTACTCCGTAACGGTTGTTAGCATGTTGGCCATGGACCTGGCAAAGTGGAAGCCATACTGTTTGTCAGAGCTGAGTTTGTGGGCAGTAAGATGTTGAACTATTTCAGCATTAATTATGGCCTCGAACACTTTCCTGAAAATTGGTAGAAGACTGATAGGGAGATAGTTGGATGGGTTCGAGGGTTCACCACAGTTCTTAAATACAGGAACGACTGAAGAGAACTTCCAGCATGCAGGAAAATAGGAAGCAGAAAGGCAGTAGTTATACAGTTTGGAGAGGACAGGGGAGAGTTCAGGAGCACACCTCTTAAGGACTATCACTGGGATTCCATCACCACCGCTCGCCTTATGGGGGTCAAGTTTTGAAATTACTCGGGATACTACTGTCGGGGTAATATATACGTCGTACAGTTTGGCCTCAGTTCTAATAGGGAAGTCGGGTGAGGGTACTCCAGATGAGTCAAATGTGGAGTTGGATGAGAATCTGCAAGCAAAGCATTCAGCTTTGTCTGCAGATGACGTGAGAACCTCAAATTCATTTATTAAAGAAGGTATTGAGGATTTGCTATTGTTCAGCACCCGTTTGCATAACCACCAATAGTCCTTGGAGCCAAACTTGCGGTCAGCTATGTGCTGTCGCATTCTCTCAGCAAACAACCATTTGGCATCATTCAGGATTCTCTTGCACTCATTATGAGCAGACGTGAATAGGTGCCTATTGTGATCAGATGACTGTCTCCGGAATAGTCAGAAGTAATGGTTCCTGTGGGCAATAGCGGCTGAACAGGCTGGAGAGAACCACAGAGAGGAATAAGTTTTAAGACAATACTTCCTGGTAGGTATGAAGGCATCAATGTCAGCTTTTACCCATGACAAAACCTTATAGGCACAGTCATCAACTGGGAGATCGAATACTTTTCCCCAAGGAAATCATGAACGGCGTCCCAGTTAACTTTTTGGGAGCAGTATGAGGTCCTATAGGTAGGAGGCTCCTGGGGAGAGTGAGAGTGGAAAGAAATATTGAGAAAGACAACAGCATGGTCAGAGTTACCAAGAGGGCAAAGCTGCGAGACTTGACAGGCGTCAGGTGCAGAGGTAAAACATATATTTATTAGCGAGGAGTGTCCAGAGGGAGTGCTTGGAAAGCGAGTGGGAAAGTCCACCACTTGCGTAAAGGATTGGGAAATAGCAAAGTTCATGGCGTGGAATCCTGCTGGATCAGTAATAGAGTCTTTAAGCCACTCAGAGTGATGGGCGTTAAGATCTCTGAATACAAATATGTGAGCGAATGGGTGGTAGGAAATAGCCTTACCTATGTTGTCAGCAATGCTATCTGGAAGGGAGCAGTCAGGAGAGGAGGGAGAATGGTAAAGAAAGAAAAGTTAACTAACCAAACTGAGGAGAGACAGACGGAGACATACATATTGGTGGTCAGTAGATTCGAGTGAAGTCACCCTAGCTATGGGGAGGTGTTCACTAACGTAGACCCCCAGCCCATGCATGTGGACAGTGGAATCCTTCCTTAAGAGGGGGAGATAACCACCAGGGATGGAGAAGTCAGAGGAGGGAATTGATGAGTTGAGGTTAGTCTCACAGAGCGCTAGGATGTCCAGGGACTTTTCGTGGAGGAAAGCTTCTACGCTAGGAAAGTTAGTACGAATGCCCTAGAAATAAGTAAAAGAAAAGTTAATGGATTTTGGTGGTTTAATTTTGGCTGGTTTAGGATATTTTCTGATTTTGTTTGTCATGTTATATTTTGTTGATAGGGAGGGACCTAGAGTAGAGGATACAGGCGGTCATTATCCACGATCTGTGCTGGGAAGGAAACTGGCTTGGGCTGCAACAAAGTGTGGCCTCAGGGTTGCCCACCGAAAGCGCTTGCAGGGACACCTATCCATGCGTGACATGGCACTACAAAAAACCTGATATTATACAACTGTTGATCAGAGTAGCCACTATGCAAGAGTTAGGGCTCCTAACTACCAGTCGGAAGCAGCAACCAGGAAACTGCCAACCCGGTACCCTCACAATGATGAGACGTTGCCACCAGACACATTGCAGGAAAATCACGGAAGCACCAATACTAAGAAGAAAAGAGAAAGCTGGAAACCACATCCTAAACAGGGAACAAGGGGCAAGTCTCTACTCCTGTTCAATAGATGTGGGTGGAGTGTTTTTGGTCTATCTACTCCAAAAAGTAAGTCATGAGTTTGTATTTATTTATTTATTTTTGTTTAATTTTAAACGTTTCATGGTCATTTGAACTAGTGTTTTTTTTCTTCTTACTTTCATATTCTTACTTTCCTGATGGCTACAACTTCCAGGAATTTAAATGCAATGTCAATATCCATCTCTTAACCACTTGACTCTAGTTCTTTCTATACCACCTTGTATATCTTTTCCTTTCTCTCAACCTTTGCAACTGTCATCACACCTATATTCCTATCCTTGACTGGTTAAATGTTCTCTTTACTCTCTTCCTATCTAATCTTTTTACTCTTATGTAGCCCTCTGCACATCAGTGAAGTTACCGCCTTGTTCAGGGGTGATACGATAAAAAAACAAAAAAAACAAAAAAAAACAATGGGCACATTTCAAGGCAATTTTGAAACAGACAAGTGTTTTGAAATAATTCCCATTATAGTTTAAGCTGCCAAAAAGATCACGGATTTTTAGGGATTGATGTATTAAAAGTAAACACAATGAGACTAATCAATTCCATGGAAAGAAATGCAGTAGGATTGTTGAAAGGCTATAAAGCAAGCATTTGACTAAAGGAGGACTATTATCCAAAGTACATAGAGCCAAGAAAAGTTCCAGTTCATACCCTACCTTTGGTAGTAGCAAAATTAAACAAAATGATACAAGGCATACTAGAAAGAGTAAGTCAAGGTGGTAGTAATTGGGCATCACCAATAGTAGCGATAAAGAATGGAGATTTAAGGATATGTGGTGATTATGAGATAGGGGTGAATCTCCAGATATGTTCAGACTCGTTTCTGTTGCCAAATATTAAAACTGCAAGCCATGAGTTAGCAAAAATAGAGTACTTTGCAAAAACTGATCTCAAGTCAGCATACCATCAAATAGAAATTGACAAGAAATTCAAGGAAATAATCATGATAAGCACCCCTATAGGCTTATTAAGATGAACATTTCCACTGTTTGGGATAAAACTTCTAGTCATATTTTTTAAAAAGCAATTGAAAGAGTCTTATTGGGAAAAATAAAAAAATATGATAATATACCAAGCCAATAGGAGTAAGAACTAAAGAAGAGTTGAAATATAAACAGAGCAAATTTTGATGAGATTAAAAAAGGCAGGCTTGACCATAAACCAAGAGAAATATAATTTTACTGTAAGAAGATATCATATTTAGGATATTAAATATCAAAAGAAGGCATATCACCGGATGATAGAATAACAAAGAAAATAACAGAAATAGCTGCTCCAATAAATAAAAAAGAATTAGAATCCTTTTTGGGGCTGATAAATTTTTATAGCAAATATATACCAAGATACAATGACATTATAAAACTATTTGCAAAATTATGCAAAAGAAAAAAAAAAACAATGAATTTGAGTGGACACACAAGTGAACCAACACTTTTGAAACACTAAAGAATATTCTGAGGAGTAAACCAATAATAAAAGTTTTTGATCCCCAAACAGAAATAATGCTAACTACAGATGTAAGTGAGAAGGTAATTGCTGCTGTTCAATCACAAGAACATTGAACCATGTACACATTAAGAAGGTTAATGTCAGCAGAAACTAACTACTCGAATATTAAAAAAGAAACACTAGCAATAGTATGGAGTATGGGGAGGGCATGAAAGTTTTTGATAGGAAAAAATTATTTTAAAATTGGACTGCAGACCATTAGAAATCATATTTAACCTGAGAAAAGAATTGTCAAAAGTCACATCTTCAAGGCCTTTAAGATGACATTTGATTTTGACATAGTGTAATGTAAAAGGGAACACTATTCCTCATGCAGGCCCAAGAATAAAACAAGAAAATGCTGAAGATAAAATAATACACTGGGTGGAAACAGATTTTCTTCCTTTATAGACTCAAATTAGAAACAAAGCAAGACCCAGTATTAAGCAGAATAGTAGAGAGAATAAAAAAATAATATATGGAGCAATTGTTTGATGGCAGAGTGACCCTTTAAGAAAACAAAGCACAAACTAACCACAGAAAATGGTATTATATGCAATGGAGATATAATAGTAGCTTCACAAATACTAAAAGGAGTACGTGATGTTTGTTTTGTTTTACAGCATATCAACCCATCTTGGATCACTTAATGCCGAATCGAATTATTAAAAATCGAACAAAAAGTTAAGAACAATTTCAAGAAGTTTGTATATTTAACAAATTAATATATATATAACAGACATATATTTAGACAAATTCATACATTTAACAAATTTATATATTTAACACATTTTTAATTAATAAAATATTTTATAAAAATGTATATATTTAATTTGGCTGTTTAGATTTTATGGCATACCAACCACCACGGGTTATCTGAAGCCAAATCCAGCCTACATTATATATATATTACATATACAAAAGTTGCAAATGCTCAATCGGTAGAACCAAGTTTTGGAATATATAGCAAGCTGGTAGAAATACATATATCTATATGTGTGCATGAGAGAGTATTCAACCGGTCATATTTTTGAGTACATTCCGATTTCTTTTAAGAATTCGAGTAACCTGCTTGGTCTTGTTTTCACAAATAGTTTCTTTAAACTACTTGTTTGGTAATACTTCTTTCGCACTCTATTTAAATTTGTACACTCTAAAAGTATATGTTTGACACTTAATCTTTTTTGACAGCTGGTACATATTGGGGATTCTGTGCCCTCCAGTAAATGACGGTGCGTGATGTAGGTATGGCCTATGTGAAGGCAGGTCAGCAAAACCTGTTTTCTTCTATTTCTGTATTGAATGTTCCATTCTCCAATAGTGGGTTTTATGTTTGTTGTTAGTATATCTATCCTAATAATTTTACCACTTTTAAAAAATTATTCTCTTCACTACAGCTTTAAAATCAGTATAAAGGATTTTGATTTTTGCTATTTTATCCTTCATTGCTTCCTTTGTTTCTGAGTCTGTCCTGTCATTTCCCTGAATACCTAGATGGCTTGGGATCCAACAAAAGATTATTTCCTTGCTTTTAGTTAAATTATACACTCTGTTTAATACTTGTGTGATTAAAGGATCAGAAAAGTTTTTGTTTTTTTAAGGCAGTAAGCACAGATAACCAGTCTGTGAAGATTATGAATTTGTTGCTATGGGTTGTAGTTATTATATCAAGCGCCAAATTAATAGCAATTATTTCAGCACTATATATGGAAGCTGTATTTAGTAATCTTTTACGTTTCTTCTGATCTTTAAGTATGGCAGCAGATCCGACTTTATTTTTGTTTTTTGCTCCATCTGTATATACATAAAGGTAGTCTGGATGGTTATTTTTATGTCGAGTATTTCTGATTGGTATATGATTGGGTTAGTTTTGTATTTTGTCAGATCAAGAATAACTTTTGGTTGATTTATTATCCAGGGTGGTGTAGAAGATATAGTTGATTCGTGAACTTGCATTGTATCTATTTAGTTCTCTTGTATGATTTCTTTAATCTGGAAACTGAAAGGTTTGATAGCCGTTTCTTTTTGCTGAAAAAGTTCTGTGTATTGCGGTTGAAAAATAGTACTGAAAGCTGGATTTAGAGGGCATGATGAAAGTTTAAGCTAATATTGCAGAGCGGGTTTTTCCCATCTCAAGTTAAGAGGTGGTTCATTTGCTTCTGTGTACAAGCTCTCAACAGGAGAGGTGCTATATGCTCCAAGAGCTAATCTAATTCCCTGGTGATGTATCGTATTTAGTTTTTTCAAGTATGCTTTTCTGGCTGCTCCATAAATGAAGCAGCCATAATCAAGTTTTGATCTGATTAAAGTGCAATACAATTTTATTAATGTTTCTTTGCTTCCTCCCCAATCAGTATGTGCTATAGTTCTGAGTAATTGTATAGTTTTATTGCATTTCATTCTCAAGTATTTAATATGGGAAATGAAGAAGAGCTTGTGGTCAAAAATGACTCCCAGGTATTTGTAATGATCTACTACTGGGATTTTGGTATTATTGATTTTCAGTAGTGGGTCAATGTGGAGTTTACGTAGGTTGCAGAAGTTGACACATCGTTTTTTCTTTTGAAAATGTTAGTCCATTCTCTGTGGTCCATTTGTTTAGCTTATCGAGGCAGATCTGAAGTTGTCTTTTAATATGGTTCATGTTTTTTGCTTTATAACATATCAGGAAATCATCCACATATAAAGCACAGTTTGTTCCTCTGTTTAGTTTTTTACAATATTATTTATTTTTATATTAAATAACGTAACAGACAATATACTACCTTGAGGTACACCCATTTCTTGTTCCTTTTCTTCAGAGAAAATAGTTTCCTATTCGGACTTTAAATTTTCTATCTTCTAGGAAATTTTTAATAAATACCAGCATTCTACCCTCTAGCCCAAGGTTTTTGAGGTCTCTTACTATACCGTATTTCCAGGTTGTATCATATGCCTTTTCTAGATTGAAGAAGACAGCCACTAGATGTTCTTTTTTAATAGAAGCCTCTCTGATAAATGTTTCTAATCTAATCAGATGATCTATTGGGCTTCTTTGGTTTCTAAAACTCGATTGATATTCGGTTATTAATTTGTTCTTTTCTAGGTACCATGTCAATCTGGCATTGATCATCCACTCTAGTGTTTTGCCCACACAACTGCTAAGAGCAATGGGCCTGTAATTTTTTGCATTTGTTATGTCTTTGAACGTTTTTTGTATCAGTATAACTGTGCTTTGTTTCCATATTTTAGGGATGTTGCCGCTGTTCCATATGTTATTATATATTTGTAGGAGATATTTTTGTGAGGTTTCTGGTAATTCTTTTAGGAATTGATAATGAATCTTATCTGGTCTAACTACAGTATTGTGGGCTTTGTTAAGAGATTCTTTTAGTTCTATTATAGAAAAAAGCTGGTTCTAGGTTTCTGTATTTTTGTTTTGAAATTTCATTTTTACTTTTCCTGCTCTGGTTTTGATGGTTTGGAAGTTTTTACTTCAGTCTTTAGTGGATGAGTTTTGCAAGAAAGTTTTGTCAAGATGATTTCTTTCTTGTCAGTTATTTTCAGATTTTTGTGAATGAGGCGTTTTGTGGAAGCATTGTTATTTTTGCCTGCTATTTTTTGGATCACCTGCCATACTTCTTTTGGTTTTGTGTTATTGTTTATTTTTATTCATTTTTCCATGAATTTCATTTGGAGTCTTTAATGATCTTTTGGGCTTTGGCTCTGCTGATTTTGAATGAGTTTAAGTTTTCTTTTGTTGGATTTATTTTGAATTTCTTTAATGCTGCTCTGCGTAGTCTTACAGCTTTTTGGCATTATTTGTTGAATCATTGCCTATGGTATTTTAATGAGGTAGAGCTTTTTGGTATATATCTTTCAGCTACATTTAGTAGTGTGTTCATAAAATATAAAATGTCTTCCTCTTTGTTTTTATTTGCTTCTGGGGTTAATTCAGCAAGGCATGGTGTTTTAAAATCATCTCAATTCGCCTTTTTCAGATTCCAGTTTGGAGTTCTTTTATTTAATTTATTAATCTTGTTTTCTAATAGAATAGGAAAGTGGTCACTTCCACATGTATCATCATGCACTTTCAAGTTGTAATCTAAAAACATGTTAGGGTCACATATTGTTAAATCAATTGTAGAGTATGTGTCTGTTGCTGGGTGCAAATATGTAGTTGTGTTATTATTATATATGCACAACTGATACTTATTTAATATTGATTCTATTATTTTGCCTTTTTTATTTGTTTTCTTACTTCCCTAAATCTTGTTGTGGCTATTGAAGTCACCCATTATAATGAAGGGTCTTGGTAACTGTTTAATTAAATTATCTAACTCCAATTCTTTTAGTTCTTGGCTTGGAGGAATATACAATGAACACACTGTTATTGTTTTATGGAAGGTTGCTGATATAGCAGCTGCTTGTAGACTTGTATATAGTTTGATTTCCCTGTGTGGGATATTATTGTTTATGATTATTGATGACCCACCAGAAGGTTTATCAATGTGATGTTTGATATAATTGTATGAATGATAGTTTTTAATTTTAATGGTATAGTTGCTTTTGAGGTGAGTCTCTTGAAGGTATATGATTGCTGGGCAGTATTTAGTGATGAGCAATAACAATTCTGAATAACTGGCCCTTAATCCTCTGATATTCCATTGGATTAAATTATTTTCCATTTAGATTTATGGGTTATTTTTTTGTTTTAAGTTTTGCTTATTTGTGAAGTTTTATTTTTAATCTTCATTTCTTCAGGTTCCTCAGATTTGTTTGATGTAGTTATCGGGGTGGATTGTGTTATTCTTTTAGTTGAGGTTTTCTTTTTAATAGTATTATCTTTTGTTTTATTTTCAATCATATCTTCGTTAGAATTCAGAGGTTGGCCTGGTGATCTTTGGCGTATTTACTTGCACATTCAGCCATCCTGGACTCTTTTTGGGCAGTTTTACATGATTATCAATATTTATTTTGTTTTTGTACTAGACTTGGTTGGTTTTGTTTCTGTTGAATTCATTTTTTTTTAGGTTTTCTTGGTATGTTGGCCATTCACTTGTATTCAAATTTACTAATATTTCAATAAGTTTTTTGTAGTTATCTATTGGTGTCCTGAGGTTTTTAATTTGGCTTTTGTACAACATCGGCATATGTTTTTGTTCCGATATAGCTTTTAATAATTTTTGTAGCTTCTGGGAAAGGTAAATTTTTGGTGTGTTTTACATACATTATTTCCTTTTCTTTCTTGTAGACATCATAGGTCCTTGAAAAGACAGGATGTCCTTCATGGCAGTTTGCACATTTTATATTTTTGCACTCATTCTCTGTGTGTTTTGGGTCAAGTTCACCACACTTCCCACACACTTGGTGTACTCTGCAAATGTCTTTGTGATGACCAAATTTTTGACATTTGAAACATCGGAGGGGAACTGGTATAAATTGCTCTACCATTTCTATTGCATAGCCAATCCTGATATCTTTTGATATGGATGGTTTATCGAAAGTGAGTATAAATGTGTGTGTCTGTATAATTTCACTGTTTTGTCTGATGTAATGTTCCTTTATACCCTGTTTTTTTAATGCAGTTTCGATTTCCTCTGGTGTTGCTAATGAAAGCTCTCTGCTTCTTATAATGCCTTTTGAAGTATTTAATCTAGCATGTGGATACGCTCTGAATTTGATGTTGTGAAATATATCCATTTTGAGCAAATTATCTGCATGCTTTTTCATTTGAACTTCCACTAGCTGGTTACCATTTCTAAATTTTTTAACATTTTTCAGATTTGACCTACTTGATATAACTTTTTCAATCAAAAAAGGAGACAATTGGTCTAATTTAATTTCATCCAGTGATTTGATAATAATGAATCTTGAAAAGTCTATGTCAGGTTCAGAATCTGAGTCGGATAAACACCTTTTAGATTTTTTAAAGGAAGAAGACATAATTGGGTTTTGATTTTCATTGGTCCAATGCTTCACCACCCACAATGGAGTCCAACTAGGGTTGGCAATAAACCAAGAAGGAAACCCATTCGCCTTGGCTGAGATGGGGATACAATACCAATATACTTGTGCCAAGAATAAAATTTCGATCCTCTGCTAAATTCTGGGTTTTATTACTCAATAATATAACAGGACTCATCAGTCTTTTTCCCCTAACACAATTGACCCTCAGCCCCCGCCTTCTAGCACATATAAGATGAAGGGTTGAGAAGTGTTCCGCAAAAGTAGACTGGATAATACACTTGAGACAAAAAGAAATATATATGAGCTAGTGCATGTCAGGAACAGGTGACTGATCGGATTGGGCCCAATCTGACTGCCCATCTAGCCCAGTTAAGGGCCAAAGTGGTGTGTTGCAGATCATGACCACTTTTCATCTGGGTCAGGACCTGCTGAACCACCAGGATCCCGTCCCCAGACATTACAGGTCACCACCCATGGCCAACAGGTGGCCCCTTTTACCCCCTGCAGAGGTGCAGTCAGCGTATTCTGAAGCCCTGCCAATAGGGCATACATGATGATGTACATTGTAGTATAACAGCAATGTAAAGAAGACTAAAGTGATGGCCAGGATATCCAAAAGATTTGGAAGAATACGTTAAGAGATGCCCAAAATGTACGGAAATAAAAAACTTCAAATAAGCAAAAATTCACTCATGGCCCGAGGAAGCAGAGCCATGGGCTAAAGTCCATATGGATTATGCACATGTCAGAGACAAGCAATTATTCTTAGTATTAGTGAACTTATATTCAGAATAGCCAGAAGTTCTCAGAATAAAAGACAGAAAAACCACCACAATAAAACAAATATTAAGAACCATATTCTCAAGGAATGGAGTACCCCAGACACTAGTTACCAACAATGCACCCGAATTTCGATGAGAATTTATGTGCATGGTTAAAACAAATTGGATGCATCCCATACAAGATATATATCACCCACTATTTAAGGGCACTGCAGAAAAAAATATATAAACCCTGAAAATGGGATTAAAAGCATTCTCACCGCTTATGGAAAACATAGAAGTGTATTTACCAAAAATGCTTCTTAGTTCCAGATCCATTCCATGTGCAGGAAGGAAACTGAGCTCATTGGCATTAATGGGAAGACAAATCAGAAGCCTCATAACTATGTCCTTTGCAACAAGAGAAAAGGTGTGATATAAATAGAATAAAGAGACAAATCCAGAAGAAGCAAATTTTCTGATGCAAAAAGGTCACAACACAGCTATATTAGAAAAGAAGGGACAAAATATACTGATACATACAGATAAATTCAGAAGCAGAAACGAGCTGAAGGATGAGGAGATGGAAGATCAGGAACAAGGGCAACATATACTGGCACATGCAGATCAATTCAGAAACTGAGATGCTTGGAGGATGTGGAAATGAAAGGTCAAGAAGAGGCAAAAAGTTATTAAAGTGGAACAGAGCAGGAAATGAAAGAAGGTGAGAATGAAGAAATGGATGAAGAGGAGGAGGAAAATGAAGAGAGACTGAGATCACCATTGAAAAGAAAACAAGAGAGACAAGAGGAAGGACAGTACAAAACAAAAATAATTAGTAGTAAGAGAAAAAACAAGGGTGTATGACCTCTCCAATTCAGAGAGGTGTAGTATGAAGAGACCAATATATATATATATATATATATATACTGTAATAGTTGTTACAATGTTTTTATAAATTCATTGTATCACTACACAAAAACTTTCGTGTTTCAAAGCCAGCCCATTATGTTGTTGGCTTCTTCTTCAGGTGATTTTTTAGAAATATATATATATATATATATACACACTCCTGATCAAAAATTTAAGACCACTTAAAAATCTTTAAAAAGAAATTATTTTTTACAGATAGATTTTAAACTCCTCCCAACTTAAGGTTACCAATACTACAATCTAAAAGGTTATGGAAACAAAAAGCTACATTCCAAACATTTTATTTAGAAATTTACATTTTTATAAAATGAGGCGATTTACACATGATCAAAATTATAAGACCAGATACAAAAATTCTACGAAATTGTACAAAAAGTGTATGAAAATATTCAACAACCAAATTTAATAATAAAGTCTACCTCCATTACTTTTGATGACTTCAAAAATTCTGTCGGGCATGCTAGAAATAAGCGTTTCCATTAAGGTGCAGGGGATGTTGCTCCAGCTTCTGAAGATGGCTTCACAAAGTTCATTTTTTTGTTGAATATTGTTTGCCATTTTGATAAACATCTCTTGTCATCCATCCCCAAACATTTTCAATTGGATTCAAGTCCGGTGAACATGCAGGATGTCCCAAGAGATGGACCCCATTTTCTTGTAGAAAGGTCAAGGTCCGTCTTGCAGCATGGATTGCAGCATTATCCTGTTGGAATAACCATCCATCCCCACACAAACGATGGCCCTCCATCATCAAAGATGCTTTTTGTAGCATGTTAACACAACCAGCTGCTCTCTGACGACCCTGCATCACCTGGAGCAACATTGTCCCTCTGTAAGAAAAGGCACCCCATACCATTTGGGACACTCCACCACTATGATGTGCAGAGAAAATTTCAGGAGGCATGTTTTTGTTATACCAATATTGTTGGAAGCCATCAGGACCATCGAGATTGAATTTTTTCTCATCAGAAAACAGGACTTTCTTCCACTTCTCAATGTCCCATGTTTGGTATTCATGACCAAACTTTAAGTGGTCCAACTTGTGACGTGGAAGCAGCTGAGGAATTTGTTTACGCTTTTTATTTACCATGCCTTTTTGTCTTAAGTGTCGTCTGATGGTTACGGGACTGCAATCAGCATCTGTGACTGCCTTAATTTAACTAGAAGTAAGTCCCCTGTCTTTCATAACAACCCATCTTATTCTCCTACTCAATGCAGGAGAAACTTTTTGGAGTCTACCAGAGGATTTTGCTTTTCTATAATTCTCACTGTTCTTTAGAAAGTTGCAAATCACAGTTTTACGGCGATTTACCTTAGCTGCGATTGCCCGCTGTGACAAATCTTGCTTATGGAATTCTAGAATTAGAGAACGCTCAACTTTGGTAAGTTTGCTTGCTTTAGGCATAGTAACACCTTTATGCAGTGATTGCTAATTTCTAACTGAACTAAAAACATTGGAATTGCCATAGATCTAACAATTTATACCCCTGGTCTTATAATTTTGATCATGTGTAAATTGCCTCATTTTATAAAAATGTAAATTTCTAAATAAAATGTTTGGAATGTAGCTTTTTGTTTCCATAACCTTTTAGATTGTAGTATTGGTAACCTTAAGTGGGAGGAGTTTAAAATCTGTCTGTAAAAAATAATTTCTTTTTAAAGATTTTTAAGTGGTCTTAAATTTTTGAATGGGAGTGTGTATATATATTGTCATCCGCAGACAGATCTGTTTTGCCATATCACAGCTCATCAGTACAGTTAGACTCCGATTGCTTTTTACCCAGGATATATATATATACAGAGTACGCAGAAGTAGGACAGAAAATACCCTGTTATGATAATAGAGTTGCAGAGCTGTGCTATGGCTACTGCTACTCACACTGATATATGAAACATAACAATTCTATAATTTGACCAGTTTGATTGGGGTTCCTACAGACCCACATTTTGCCATATGCATTAAAATTCTCATCACATTTTCCACATACTGGCTTCCTTGTACATTTATTCTTACCATGTCTATATCTCTGAAGCATCTTAATTGGTTTGGAATATATATTACTAATTTGGAAACTTTATATCCAATTTTTATTTCCTTGGTTCTGGTGCATCAAAATGATTATATAGGTGTTGGGGTCTATATTTCTATCATTATTTTTTGGATATTTTTTTATGTCTGTAATGTTTTGTTTTTTGATAGAATGATTGTTCTTAATTTCCTCCAGTGAACACAGCTTTTCACCATGGCTCTGAAGGAATTTAAAAATTGTTGTTGTCAGACCTTTACTTTTATATCATGAAATTTGGTTATCTTTAGTAGATTTTCAGTGTCATGTTTTCATTTATCAGTAATGTATTATTTCTAGTTTGTTTTTTGTTTTTTAACTGTTTTTGGAGTTATTCAAGATGCAAAAATTGTTTTCTATAATTTTTACAAACGTTATTAGTTTGTCTTTGTTGTATCCTTGACAAGGGTACAATTTAACAAAGTGTAAATCCAAGTGGAAAGATTATCAAGCCAGGCATAATAGAATAAAATGTTTATTCAGCATGAGAATTATTACAGAAGAGAATAGTACTATCAGGTTATAATCCATAAGCAAGACTTACTAGTGAAAATGCTCTTGCACATTTATTCATGATAGACTTAGTCCACCATAGTGTTCACAGAGGGTACTGAGATATTCCATTATAACATTCCCCCCACCCCATCAATGAGATAATTTTTCTCATGAAAAGAAAAACTTTTCTTTAGTACATTATCCTCTTTGGGTCAGGACTCAGTCACTGTACTTTTCTTTTCTTCCTGATGCTTTTCCTCTTTGCAACTCTTTGTATTGGTGAGGTAAGTGGATTTCAGGGAGCTGGTACTGGTGGTGCTGGGAACACTTCCAACTGGAAGCCGGTATGTGGAAGTGAATCTCAAATGTCATATAATACCGCCATTGGTATTTCATTACTTTCTTGTATGACATCACTGGTGTTTCTTGGCCTTATTTGGTTGATATGCCTTTTGCATTCTAATTCATTTCCATTTATTACATACATGACTCTGCAGAGCCTTTGTATAATTATGCCATCTTCCCCAAAACTTTTTCCACCTCTGTAGTACTTAAAAAATACTTTGTCATCAGTTCTGTAGGCTTTTAATTCAAAGTTTTCTCTTTCACAAACTTTTTTGTCCAACCTGGTAACACTCTATCGAATACAGATCTAATCTTCCTCATGAACATGAGTTCTGCTAGTGAAAACCCTGGGTCTGTATTTGGGTTAGGAATGATCCTATAGATTGCTAGGAACTTTTCTATGCTTTTCTCAGCTGTGTCTATACCTTGGTTTTTCATCAAGGCTCTCTTGAATGGGTCTACAAACCTCTCAGCCTGACCGTTGGATCTAAGTCCTTATAATCATTGCCTGTAAATTAGGTTCTATTATCGCTGACTAGTATTTCAGTCACTCCAAAGCAACCAAAATGTTCATTTAATGCATTAATTGTATTTTTACGGCATTTGGATGTTTGCATTTAATTACTTCCAGCCATTTAGAAAAACTGTCCACAATTACGAGATAGTAATGACCATTTATGGGTCTGGCATAGTCCAAATACAATCTTGACCATGGGATGTCTGTTTTTGGTCATGGCTATATTTTTATAGCTGGCACTTTCGCCGTGAGATTTCATTCTAAATATGCCTAAATGTTCAACTTGAAATTCTTTCAGAATTTTTCTCTGCAAAGTGGAGGGTATAACAATTCTATATGCATACAGAAGTATTTGTTTGCAAATTGAAAATGTTGATATTTTTTATTCCTTTTTGTTACTTCTGTTCAGCCATAGTTGCTTTTTCATTTTTCTTATAAACTCATCATTTTCCACTGCTTCCTTTATATCTTCCAATGTCATTGCTAATTCGCAGATTGTATTACAAAGTAATATGGATAGTCCATTTTCCTCCTGTAATGCAACAATCACTGTGACTTCTAGTGGTTCAGCACACTTTGGTATTAATCTAGATAGCATAGGCTAATTAATTCCTTTGAAAGCAAAAACTCCATTTTAAAATTGTAATTTAGTAAAATTACTCCCCATCATTGTAACTTGTTTGCCATATGCACGGTTATACCATTTTTACAGATAAAAATCTTTTATAACAGCATAATGTCCACTTGTAATATGAATTTCCTTCCGTGAATAAAACGGTGAAATTTCTTCACTGCACAGATTATTGCCAAGCTTTCTTTTTCAATCTGATTCTAGTTCTTTTCTGCAGATGTTGTTCTTTTCTGCATTCTCAATGCATGGGCTATTGATCCATTTTTAAATTTGTGGAGAATTATAGCTCCAATGCCATAATTACTAGTATCCAAATTATTTCTTTCTTCGGGTCACAATGTGCCAATAAGTCAGATAATAAGCATTTTTTAAATTTTTTGAAATGCATCTTCACATCTTCCTGACCAATTTCATTTTATGTCTTTTTTCAATAATTCATTCAAAGGTGCTCTCAAGTCATGCATATTAGGAATTATCAATGTTAGTTGGCTGTGGCATGTTCTTGATAGCTTCAGCCCTTTTCAGATGTGGTCATCTTCTATCTTTGTTAATAATCTACCCAAGATACTTTATTTGCTCCATGAAGAATTCACACTTTTCAATACTCAACTTGAAGCTATATTTGTCGTTTTTTAAAAAAAATACTCACAGATGTTTTTTATGTTCTTCATTATTTTGGCTTTTGACCAAAATATTGTCCAAGTATGCTGTTGCAATTCCAATCCAGCTAGCATCATATCCATTATTTGCTGGAATAAATTAAGGGCCACTTTTCATCCAAATTGATAGACAATTTAGTTTAAAGAGGCCTCTGTGCATATTAATGGCTTCCAGTATTTGTTCACTTTTACTTATAAGTAGGCATCCAATAGGTCAATCTTAGAGAACACCTTGCCACTATTGAGTTTAGAAAAGATGTCTTCAGGCAATGGAAGCAGGTAAGTGTGGTCTTTAATGCAGTCATTTAGCCTGGTGGAGAAATCTGCACACACTCTTTATTTTCTTTTTCTTGACATAGACTATAGATGTCCATTCAGAATAGTAAATTTTTGTTATTACTCCTATTTTCTCTAATCATTCTAACTCATTATTTATTGGATTCAGTACAGCAAATGGAATGCTTCTCTTAGGCTTGAACACGTGTTTAACATTGTCTTTGAATTCAAATTTGCATTCCATCTTTGTACAGTATCCAAGACCTTATATAAACACTTGTGGAAATTCATCTCTTAATTCAGAAATGAATTTTTCTGTTTCTTTTGTTTTTTTTCTTTATGGCAACATCCATCTTGTTGCAAAAAGAGTTAATGGGTAATTTTCATAAATTGAACAGAATTATGCAATCAATGCCAAACAGGTTTGTTGTACCTAGGAGTATGTAAACTTTGAATTTGTAAGTTTTTTTTGAACAACTAAATTCACCTTTGAAATTTAGTTTTATACCAGACACACCTTTGGCAATATTTTTTCAAGCTTGTCAATGTCGTACAACCAAATTTTTCCAAACTTGTCTGTTTATAATTGAAATATCGCTCCCAGTATCAAGTATTAGTTTACTGTATGGCCATTTATCTTTGCATTTATGTTTTCCTTTTTCGTTATCCAGTATTTCTTTTATTAGATAATGCAACATTCACTTCCATTTAATTTATTTCTTCTTTTTCTGAGTAAATCTACAGTGCGAGCTTTTGTGCCCACAGAAACCACACAAAATTTTATCTCTGAAAAAAGTAGTTCTTTTTCAAATGGTACTCACCACATGTATCCCACAGGGGTATCTTCAGACAATTTTTTTTACTTCCTGTACCCAAGAATTACACTTCTCTTGGATTCTAAAATTGTCCTTCTTGATATTAATTAACCTTTGGCACTTTTCGGTTACTTTTTAAATTGTAATATCTGGGTCCTGCTCAATCATCGTTAACAATTGAGATCTAATGTCTATATCTTTCGGTGCTGTCAATCCCTGTACAAATATCAGAAATTTCAATATGTCAATTGATAACTCACTCAATTTGAACAATTTGCATTGCCAATTTACAAGTTTGGTATATGTAACAAAATCATCTTGTTCAGCTTTGACAATATTTAGACATTTGTACCATTTATGGAACAAACTATTCCTTTCATCAAAAATGTTTGACAAAATTCTAATTGTCTCTCCAAAAGACATTTCCTCTGTTTTTTTACAATTAGATTTGTGTACTTGCTATTCTCTTCGGTTCCTAGTTTTTGTGGTAGTCGGGTATTTTTCTCCTTGTCAGGCCATCCTTTACATCGTTTCAATAAAAGTGGTTTCATATCTACGATAATATGCAGGAAAGGTAATATCATTTTCTGGATCATATATAAAATCTTGCCGATCCAGAGGGTTGTACAAATCACCAGCCAGGTGAGTGATGCCTTATTAGTGAGGCATTTCAACCTGGGCACTTAGGCCATATTTTGCAAGCCTCCTGCTTTGTAAGACTTAGCTCACCGATCAAATCATCCTGAGTGGATCTCTCAACACATAATATAATGCCCTATGAGACAACATCTGGACACTGGAGAGGCCTATGTCACCTACAGGAGTCGTTTCAGAGCTATCTTACACTTGCAATAGAAGAAGCACTCACCTCAAGGTAAATGGTGGGCCTCCTCCTCAGATGAGTGCACACTTCTCAGAGAAGGGAAGTTCTTGCGAGCATCTTCCTTCCAGAATTCACACTTACTATCCATTTGCAGACACATTTGATCAAGCAACACGATGTGAAGTGTATGTTGACAAATTTCAATGCAAGACATACCCAGACCACCCTCAGAAGGGTGGAGGCAGACTTTGAGATTTCACTCACCTGATCGATTCAGTTGATTAAAAA
Organism: Ascarosepion bandense; assembly: GCA_037127315.1. Taxonomy (NCBI): domain Eukaryota; kingdom Metazoa; phylum Mollusca; class Cephalopoda; order Sepiida; family Sepiidae; genus Ascarosepion; species Ascarosepion bandense. The sequence continues at coordinate 430,534 of JBBBDQ010001567.1, read as the reverse complement.
ATTAATTGGACGATTAAAGTTTATTGCTTTACTCACCCACGGTTGATTAAAATTAAAAGGAAATCTGGTTCCTTTTACAAGCCAAAAGTATGCCATTGAATATTCACAAGTTACTTAGAATGACCTGCAATGACATTATTGAACTATTGGCTTTTATTGTCCCGGTTAGTTTAAACATTCGTTTAATTAACGCTTCCAGAGTGGAGCCAAAATGTCTTTGTTGCCCAGATTAAAGACACTCACAGATTTTTAGAAAACATTTTTGGAAAAAATATTATCCTATATTTTCTCTCTGCTTACAAAAAGTAAAAACAAACATTTGAAAGAAAGAAAAAAAATATGCATACCTCTTTCAACCATGCACCGAAAAACAAATTATACAAGAAAGTAATTTTTTTAAGAGAAAATCGTTGAGAAAATCAGATTTGTTATTTTTTTATCATCTACGAGATGGAGGTTGTAGTCAAACAGAAGAAAAAACTATGAAATTAGGTATCACCACTCAATTGCCAAAAAAACAAAACAAAAACAAAAAACAGCATATCGTTATGTTAAAAGGGCTCAAACTTAATAAAAACAAAGTTTTATCATCAAAATGTTTATGCTATTATTAAGAGGAGGGATAAATTTTGTTGTTATAATTTTTGTAATTTTTGAAATCTTTTCTAACACGTTCGAAGTTTTAATTAAAATTTCATTTTTTGTTTTCCGTCAGCGATTCCCGTTATGTTTATGTAAGGAACTATTAAGAAAATGGAGTCAGTCAAGTAAAATGATTTTAGGGCGAGTAAATTTTGCCTCGCTTTTGACTGCTGGTCAAGTGATTTCTTTTTCAAATCTCCAAGGCTGGTCGAAGGCAACAGATCTTCTGAGATACCTTGGAGGACTCACCACAAGAAGAATAACAAGAGCCTGACTAATTGCATTAGTATTGTAGACGGAAAAGGCAGCACAGAGAGTTGGCAAAGGAGAATTGGGTAGATGTGCAATGCCCATACTTCCACTCTTCCCTTTAAGAAAAGATTCCTCTAAGACTACAAGGCAATTGTGACCTCAGCTTTCTCCTGCACTGCCAACCAATTCATCTCCAACTGGAGATCAGGACTGAACCAGATGCTGAGTATCTTGATCAGACTGTCTGTCCAGAGGAAATGTCCAAGAAGAGAAACTCTCTTCCATGCACTCAATCGCACCTTATCATGGTTGATTTTGGCCCCTAGCACCATCTCATACCCTCTATTTTCTTTGCTGACTTTGTCGACACAAAAACTGAAATGTTGTCAGCATAGGCAGAGTACCTGGTCGAGGTGAGAGCACCAGGTAGTGAAATTCCACGCAGGGTTGGATTCACCTTTAACTTGCAATGCAAAAATGGATAGCAAAAGCAAAAGTGGATAACCTTGATGAATGGAGTGAGACAATACAAAAAATGAAACCAACGACTGAAAGGACAGCCTCCAGAAATTGATAGTCAACTCTATTGAATACCTTGGACTGATCTAAATTGATCAGTGCGGCTTCAATGTTGACTTGCTTGATGATCAAGCCAACCATTGCCTCACAAGACATTCTTTTTATCCTAACTACCAGAGCTCAATCCTTCCTGTTTAGCTGGGAGGCCAGCTTGGACTTAGCTATGGCTATGTCCCCACTAACATGGGATTTAATGGCCCAATCAACTGTTTCTCCAGTTGCTGTTTGCACTGCTAGCTAGGTTAAGCTGAGGGCCATAGTCAGTAGCAAATGACCTAATTTTTGATTTTAGTTGATCCCACCATCTATTCCCAAGTAGATCCCCTGTCAACTTCCACTATAGCATTAGTAGCAGCTGCTTCTGGAAATCTCGCTCATCAAATAATGATGTGTTCAATTTCCAATAGCCATCCATTCTAGGATTATGTAAGTTTACGCGAACCCGATCGAGCCTATAATCTGTATAAACTGTTGTTATGGCGGACCTACCCATTAACATGGTAATGGATTAACCCAACCTGCACATATATACCATGTGACTAGTAGTCATTAGGGGAAGCACCAGTCTGGTATGAGTCAGACAATCGTAGAGTGACTTTGTGATATCCAACACAGCTTGCTCGTCAGCTAGACGAACACGCTGGTATCTTGTACCTTTACCGTATTTTGTAATACCAATTGTTTACACTAATCATGTGTTCTTGTTTTCATTTGTGACCCCTTAAACAGGGTTACAACACTGGCAACGAAGATTCGAACTAGTCATGTGAACAGGAAAATACGTTCTTCAAGTCAGTCACCATACAACACTGACAATGACGTTTTTGAAAAAAGAACTCTACGTGGCAACCAGAAAGAAAGAAAAAAATTTTCTTTCGAAAAGATACGTAACGAAACTCCACATGAAAAGATACAAAACATACGTAATGAACTTCACTTGAACCAGAAAAAAAACAAATTTTTTAGGATGGAGCTTCACAGACAAAACCCAAATCAACCCAGTGTCTTACAAATACTTTTTATATGACTTGAATAATAATTCTTGCCACATCTGTAATGCTTCTTAAGAGATGTGAATGGTCCTTTTGAAACCTTGCCTGTCTAGGTATCAACTTGTCAAAGACTGATTTAATCTTCCTTGAGAACATCACCTCGGCCAGTGACTGACCTGTAGGTGTGTTTGGGTTGGGAGTGATGTGATAAACTTGATTGGTTGGTGTGCCTTCTTCAGAGCCCTTTTGAGTGTGTCCACAAACCTTTCCGCTAAGCCATTAGACCTACGGTGATACTGTGGAGCTGTCAAATGTTTTACCTGAAAAAAGTTCGCAAAAATTCTTGAAATCACTGGACGTAAACTGTGTTCCATTATCAGAGACAATTGTATCCACCACGCCGAACCTTGTGAAAAGATCATGCATAAAAGATATGGTGCAATTTGCTGTAGGCCTTTTACACCTTAGAACTTCAGGCCACTTGGAATGACTGTCTACTACTATTAAGTAGTAGTGATCTTCTATTGGATCCGCAAAATCTATTTAACTTGTGGGACCTGCCAATGTCTACCTTCTGTAAAAGAGTAGAATCACTGTCATCTGAGACGGAAAAACTGAAATCTAACCGAAAAAAGATTTTGCAGAGATGTTTGCACCTGGTCTAGGAAAATGCACTGAAATGGCCGCTAAACTAGAGTTGAAACCAAATATTCAACCAGTTTTTAAGAGAAAACGCAATGTTCTGTTCACGTCTCTAGAAAAAATTAATCAGAAATTAGACAGACTCGAGAGTATCGGTATTCTGTCAAAAATAGAATATAGTCAGTGGGCTGGCCCCACCGTCTATGTCAAAACGAAATCTAAGGAAATCTGCGTATCTCAACTGGTCTGAATGTATCACTTGAAGACTACCACTATCCTCTACCAAGCCCTGAAGAAGTATTTACCAAATTAAACAGTGGTAGAGTATTCTCAAAAATTGACCTAAGTGACGCATATCTGCAGATCCTGGTCGATAAAGAAAGTGCTAAGCTACTTTGTATAAACACCCACCAAGGCGTATACAGATACAAAAGGTTACTGTTTGGGGTCAAGGTTGCCATTTTTCAGCAGGTCATGGACACTATGCTGGGTGGCCTTGATTTTGCCATCGTGTATCTTGACAATATTATTGCAGCAAGCAAAAATATTGAACAACATGAAGACCATATTCATGAAGTGTTCAAGAGAATACAAGATTACGGTTTTAAGATCAAAGAGAGCAAGTGTGATTTCTTTTTAGAAAAATTAAATATTTAGGCCAGATCATAGACAAGAATGGCAGATGACCGGACCCTGATAGGGCCACAGATATACGGGATATGCCGACTCCTCGAAATACAGCTTCACTTTAAAGTTTTCTGGGACTCATCAATTATTATCAAAACGTCATTCTAAACATGCATGAACTGCGCGCACCCTTAAATCAACTCTTGAAAAAGGATAAAACTTGAATCTGGACTACAGAATGCCAATCAGTATTTGAAAAAATAAAAAAATTCTGAAGTCAGAACTTTTTCTTACCCCTTTTGATCCCAAACTGGAAATAATAGTCGCTAGTGACACCAGTTCTTATGAATTAGGCGCATGTATGCTCCACAAGATGCCAGATGGTTCTAAAAAACCAATAGCCCACGCATCAAGGACACTGCTTCCAGTGCAGAAACAATACTCCCAAATTGAAAAAGAAGCTCCCAGCATTTTCTATGCTATAACATAATTTCATTGTTACCTTTACGGCAGACGTTTCACTTTACAGATGGACCATAAACCGCTTTTGACCATCTTTGGGTCAAAGAAGGGACTACCTGTTTTACTGCAAACTGACTGCTAAGATGGGGGACCATCTTATGATTTCAAGTTGGAATACCTCTTGTCTAAGCAGATTGCACGTGCTGACAAACTCGATTGATACCAAAACAAAGCGAGCTCCTTGAGGATTCAGTAATTGCTGCATTATGCATTGACTGTGAGATAAAGATCATGATGTGTAACAGAATTAGAGAACTGCCGGTAACATTTCAAGAAATCAAATCTGAAACAGTAAACAATGAATTTATTAAAGCCACAAAGCAAAAACTAGCACAAAAGGAATTTACCTCAGATATCTATTCTGTGTGCGATAACGTTTTGTTATACCATGAGAGAGTCATCATTCTGAAAACCTTACAAAAAAGGATATTTAAGGATTTTCACATGAGCCATCCAGGTACTAATCGAATGAAGAGCCTTATGCACAGCTTTGTGTACTGGCTGAGTATGGAACAGGACATTACTCACATGGTAAAAGCATGCAAAATTGTGCATTGGCTGCTAAGGCACCACCCATTATCCACAAACCCTGGCCAAAGTCTGAACAACCATGGTCCAGAATACACATAGATTTTGCAGGACCACTGCAAGACTTTTACTATTTGATAGTGGTGGATAGCGTCTCTAAGTGGCCAGAGGTTCTAAGATGTAGGAAACCCACCACAGCAGTAATTATAAATTTCCTGCACGAGTTGTTCGCGAGGTTTGGGGTTGTTGACTGTCTTGTCAGTGATAATAGCACTCAGTGTACTTCGACTGATTTCAAAGATTTTTGCGAAATGTTTCAGATCAAACACTTCACAACACCACAATATCATCCCAGATCTAACGAACAACTGGAGAGATTTGTGGATACAGTAAAAAGGGCCTTAAAAAAGGCATATGGCTCATCTACTGATATGGCTCTACAACGTTTTCTACAAGTGTATAGGATCACTCTGAATCCTAACACATCATCAGCTCAATCTCCAGTGGAAGCTATGTTTGGTCGAAAAATAAGGTCGGTCTTTGACAAATTGTTGCTGGGGCAAACTAAGCAATGTAAAACCTCTACGTTACCAAACAAACGTTATAATCCTGGAGATAAGATTTATTTCAAAAGCTATAAAAATAATGTTTCTTTTTGGGAGCTGGGAGAAATTAAGGAAAGGATCAGTAACATGATTGACATAATCCAGGGACCCAAATTTGTACATAAGAGCCACCTAAATCAGATACGCAAATGTTTGATTGAGGACCAAAGTGATCTGCCTTAAGAAGATGTAGAGGCCATAGAAACTGTCTATGACACTTTTGATATTGAACTCCCTCAAACTACACCAGAGCCATGTAGATCTGGAAGGAAAAGAAAATTTACAGATCTGCTCATAGTTATTCCTAAATGAAAGAGTAACAGCTTGGGAGGGGGGTGTTGTGGTGGGCTTACCCACTGACATGGTAATGGATTAACCCGACCTGCACATATATACCATGTGACTAGTAGTCATTGGGGGAAGCACCAGTCTGGTACGAGATATCCAACACTGCTTACTAGTCAGCTAGACAAACAAGCTGGTATCTTGTACCTTTACCATATTTTGTAATACAAATTGTTTACACTAATCCCGTGTTCTTGTTTTCATTTGTGACCCCTTAAACAGGGTTACAACAACTATGGAATGAAAACTTGGACCCTAAGAGCTTTACATCGACTCTCTTAACTAGAACTTGGTCAAGGTAACTAGAATGCACCACCAAGCCACTCCTATTCATCTGAGCCCACACTACTTCCTGGAGATGCTCATTGCCATATGTATCGACAAGATCAAACTTGCCACTAAAGTCCTGAAACAGTTTCATGTCCCAGTTGTTAGTACCCATATTGAAACCTATATAAGTTGGAATCAAGGACAGTGTTCCAATTCAGTGTTAAAACTACTGAACAAGATGTTGTCAAAACAGTTTGATCAGCTGAAACAAATCAGGCCACTCAGCATGGACATTGGGCACATAAATCTCAATGAGACAAAGAGCCTTATCCTTTATGGTAACATCCAACAGGCAGAGTCTGCCTGCCGGATCTGTGAAAACAAGAGCATACGCCACATCCAAAGACTTGTTCACCAGCCAGAAAACATGTTTCGATCACCTATCAAAACATGTTGAATAAAGGACAAACCCTCTAGGCAAAACATTCTCATGATCGTGAGTTTAAAACCAGGTCTCCTGCACACAACATATATTCACCCCGAGACTCTTAAGATTGCAAGTGAGTCTTGCTCTGTGAAACACTGATCTCATGCCCTGGGCATTCACACTAGCCAACCAAAGTGCCATTATCAAATCAATTAGGGTTAACACAGCCAGAGAGAGAACACCTGCAGCATGTCCTATTGAGCCGAGACCCATTTCACTCTTGATGACACCATCATGAGACAGTCCACCAATGTCCAAGGGAAAGGTTAACTTTAATGCTCTGTACAGGGAGGGGTGAAAAAAATGTGTGATCCTCCCAGAACAATACTGCTGTAACTTTAAGACATCTTCATCATTGAAGTATGCTAGAGGGAGAGCTCATTGCAAGAGAGTCATTGGTCTTCCCTCAGTATGCTCCATATGTCTTGTGTCTGTGCCAGATCTAACAACTGTTAAGATCCTTTTTGTTTTTGGGAAGTTTCTTGGGTCTTTGATATCCTTGTCCTGGAGTTTTTAAATTTCAGAAGAGGTTTCAGCCTTGATGTCCTCACCAAGTTTATATTGCTGCTTAATTTTTTTATTTTTTATTTTTTCCTCCCCACTCGCCACATCCAGGCTTCTTTACCTTTTTGTGGAGTTTTGTGAGACGTAGTGAGAAGGTGCAGGTTTTGGTGTAGAAGTCGGAGAGGCTAAAGTTGAAAGGTGATGGAGATCTTTTCTTTTTTAGTATTGTCATTTTTGAAGGGATGGGAGTCAAGGATTCTGACATTGTTGGTGGGGCCATGAGTTTTTTTGGGATAGGGAAGATGAAGCAGAGACTGAGGAGAACAGCACCGCTACAGGTATACATTTCTTTACCAGTTTTTCGGCCTCCAAGTCCTTTTTAAATTTTCTCAGATGCTGTATCTTTTCCCAGTTGGGCTCTACCCATTTTTGTGTGTCTGTATAGTTGTATATCTAAATGGACCACCAGGACATTGCCCTTAGAGCTGATAGAGGAAGTGGGCTGTTGGTGACATTAACCCTGGGAGCTTCAGGAGCTGCTTTGCTCTTGCCTTTGACTCTAACAATGAGACTCCATTCTCCTTCTTCCTTGTCTTTGTCTGCACTTGTGAAAGGCTTCAGATCCTGAAGGGATGTGGACCGAGACCCATCTGGGGGTTTATTTACACCAGACCATACTATTGATAAGCCCATTACAGGTGCTGCAGAAATAACAGTACCAGGCTTAGGAGCATTTTGGTTAACAGCGAGCAAAACACCAGAGATCTTCTTCTCTGGACAGGAAAAGGAGAAGTAACCAGTCTCTCTGCACTTCCAATAAGTTGGTTTTCGGTGGGTCACAATGACCGGCATTTTCTGGCAGCAATAGTCCAAGCAATTTGAGATAGTAATAAAGGCTGCATGATCTATCATGATGTCAAATGTCCATTCCTCATTCAGGTTGTCAGAGGAGAAAGCCAGTATTTGGCCATACTTTGAGAAAAATGAAGCTAGATGCTCCCCGAGCGACCTGAAGAGGAACCTCATATACTGCTACAGGCCCCTTCTTTAACCCTGATATTCCATTTTTATAAGATCATTTGTTACTACCTCTTTGCAAGCCATTTTCAGGCAAAAAATGAAATGCAATGTGGGTAGCAGTACATCTCACATGAAAAAGCCAGTCCTTTAATAACTCTTTGGGACTTGATCCCCAGGGACACCAGTGATCAAATCACTGTATTTTGTGGAGTGACAAATTTTGCACGCATGCTTGTCCACCAGGAAACCGACACCATTTTATTTTCTAACTTTTTTAATTCCTGGGTGTTTTCTAAAAGCTTATCATCTTTCAAAAGATGGTCAAAACTATCAGCCCTTTCAGCCTGCAATGTTTATTATACAAACTTGTAGGGACTTCCAGCATGAGGGCAAATTCCTGGCAGTCTTGTTTTTATTTGTCTTGCTTACATTAGTCATTTCATTATTTTCAGGCTTACTCTTAACTGTTTTTACTGGTAATGCAGTAATGAATCCTCCTTACTACTTTATAGCTTATCTGGAGGATCTGATTTAAAAGAAAAACCAAACAGGTCCTTCTTCACCGACTAATATTTGTCAGCCATGTTCAAGACTTTCTTTTAATTATCCCCAAAATAATTTTTTTTAATCTTGGGCTAATTTAATAAAAGGTAGTAGGGGATGGGATAAAAAAAAAAAATCTAATACAAAAACACTTGAAGAAAAATAGAGTTTGCACCAAAAAACAAAAATACAAATAATAATAAAAGTTTCCTAGAGACAAAAAACTAAAAATTAATAAAGAATAAAAATTTGCAAAAAAACGAAAACAATAAACAAATAATAAAGTTTGTTTAAAAAAGCAAACTACTAAAATATAAATAATAAACTTCATCCTTAGAAGTACACCTAAAAAATAAATAGAGAATAAAGTTTGTCCAAAGACGAGAAAATAAAATAAACAAAGAATAAAGTTCATCCAAAAATGAACAACTGAAAAATAAATAAGGAATAAAGTTCACCAAAAGACAAGCAACTAAAAAGAATAAAGATTGTCTAAAGACAAACAAGTGAATTCACCCACAGATGAAAAACTAAAAATAAAGTTTGCCCAAAAACTAAACAAAAAAAAAAAATTTGCCCAAAGATGAAAACTAAAAAATAAAGTTTGCCAAGAGAAGAAAAAAAATGCCACACCAAAGATTAAAAAGAAAACAAAAAGAAAAGCCTGGAAAAAATAAACGTTAAACAAAAAAATGAGAAAAACTACCAAAAATATAATTTTCTGACATACCATTTCTGGATGCATGTAAACCTCCAAGTAGGTTCTACAAAGTCGCCTATCCCAGTCATCTGTGATGTGACCACCATACATGATTTCTCCAAAGAGATAGCGAAGGTCTTCCCAGGGAACTTTTGTGTTGGCTTCCAGATAATTGTAAAGTACATTAACACTAATAGTTAAGTCACCTACATTAAATGGGTATGATCGATTCCATCCTTGTGGACCAAACTTTCGCCTTTCTTGTACCACTGCATGAAAATAGCACAATGCAAAAAGGATGCTTTTAAATTCTACCTCTCTTGCACACATCTCAAGTGTCTCCTGGAAAAACAAAATGCATTTCATAATTTCTTTTAGCTTTCCATCTTCTCTGTTCATTTTTGAGGACTTAAACAATGTTTTAATATATAATTCTCTTAATTTCAGCAATTTAACTTCTCAGCAATGTAAAATTACAAATATATTTCTTTGATCTTTAAGAATAAATAATTCAGCCATGAACATGTCTACTGCAAGTTTTGAAACATTGACATTATTCCAAATGAAATTTCAACTATGTAATGGTTGAACCTTAGAGGTTATGGTTTCCAGTTTAATGCTCAACCAGTGGGCTTTTAATAATGACAAGCCACATTGGAATGTAATGAATCAAAAATAAAATGGTTGTACAGAATGCTAAGCGGAACAGATACCATAATGGAAATGCCTACTTTTTGACTCTTAAATTAAATTCTTTGAAAAAATGGAACATCTGTTACTATGAATCCACTAAATGTCAAGTGAACTTTAAGAAAAACTTTCATTTAAGATTTTTTTCACCTAATTTCATCTCTGACAAACAAAATATTTATTTGGCCAGGCTTAACAGAAATGTAATAAATTACTATTTCCCATTGTCCAGTTCTTTCATTTGCAATGGAAAACACCGATAATATTTTTATTTGGCCCTTTCTCTGATAAAATAATCTGACTGCAACAGACTCTTGCCAATTGTAAATGACTGACTTATTTAACCATCAATAAAATATCATTTTAACAAAGTTGTTTAGATCACATCATTTCTCTATCATGATCACATTTCTCATAAAAGTATAACCATTGTATTTACCATCTATATTATTATTAAAAAATTACATAATTAGCTTTTTACATTTTATGATTTTATAACTTAATAAAGAATAATAAAATGAAATCACAAAAAATAATGAAATGAAAAGTCATGGGTTTATGCACTTCTTCCAGATCCCCTCTATGCTGATTGTAAGCCACAAACATAATGTATTCTATTTGCAGTAGATTTATTATACATGTAAAGAAATCACATCATCACAAATTTCAGACAGACAATTTTCAAGTGAAATAATGCAAGTTAGATTAGAAAGAAAATTCCGTTGCATTTTTTTTCTTGTGACATATAATTATACTTAATGAATAATCATAAATTCAGTCAATGTTCTGTCATTCAGGTTCCATCATTTTTTATTTGATAACATTGTCAAGCAAATATTAATTACTCAGCTATAAAATTATTTGGATTTAAAGATAAAAACATCTCTATGGCATTTGTAACGTTTTCATAATTGATGTACCATTTCCTATCTATAAAATGCTCTAAAGATCTGATGTCTGATGGACCAGATCATAGGAGAGTAGGGGGATGAAAAGAAACATCTATATTTAGAGCCCAAATCTTTTCCTGCATCTGTTTTGCAAGGTATGGTGATGCATTCTCATCTAAGAGTAACTAACACCTTTCTGATTGATCAGTAAAGCTTGCCTTTCCAACAAAAATGGTTGTAGTCCTCAGAATTGATTGTTTCATTATAAATCAACACTTCCAGACAGACAACAACCCCCTCCACATACCCAATATTTTACCTGATTGAAATTGTCAAGTGCTTTATGCAGATTGGCTTGCATTCCAGTAGGTGGTTCATTTGTAATTTTGATAGCTGACTCTAAGATTCCCTGTGGAATTATGTGAGAATCTGCTGAAGCAGCTGGTTCTGCACTGATAAACACTCTGTAAGATTCATGGCTCTCAGCACTGTACTGTTCTAATTTCTTCTCCAAACTTGGTAGCCATTTTGCTACCAAATGGACATTCTATAAAAAAAAAAAAAACACATTTAAATGACTAAAATGGTGTAGTGAAAATTCCCAAAAGCAATTTTTAATGCAGAACAATATATTCAATAATACAGAAACAAAGAAATCATATTAGTTAAAGTTTTTAATAGTGATTGATATATTTTTAAATTTATAAGCACTTAATAGAAAGAGAAAAGTGTTCATTTTAAAATGTTTGTGGTTAAATCCTGTTTGTCACATTTAAATAGGTGAACACTGAGCTTTGTTACTTGTCATTGTAGGGCATAACAATCCATTCATGCTAACTTTTAAGTCCTTTATTGATTAAAAATTTATATTTTAAACAAATCAAAAATGCTTACTGTTTTATATGAACAGTGAATATCAATAAATAAATAAGAAATTTTCTTTTTTCGTTTTTCTTTTTACTTTCATCTCTACTAAATATTCAATAGATCAATCTGTGCATAAAACACTGGATCAAACTGTTACTGGTTTGTATCTTACCTGCAGAACAACCCAATGGCCCTCTCGTGCTGACAAATCCATGGCTTGTTCTGCAACAATTTCCTGGCCTTGACCTAAGGAAATATTGTGAAAGTTGTTATTGTCAATGGAGAAACCCATTTTCTTGCCCAGTGTTTCCACATCTTTCAGGGGATCCACTCCAGGTGATAGAATGAAGAACACAGGTGTTGCAGGACCAGATTCTTCATACGATTTAGCAAAATCAATTTGACGACCTTCCACATACTGTGTACCCATTTTTTCTTCAATGAAATTTCTGTTCAAAACAATGTCAGCAATTAAAGGATAAAAAATAAGCTAGTTATTTAAACAGTTTGAGATGATATACTATTAGTACCTTGAATAAGTTCTCACTACTTTCCAACAGATGGCATTCCTAGAACTGTGTACATGTAGTTTCAAATAGTAATGCATCTATAAGAAAGCACTATAAGCAAGCTTGAAATTCAATGTATGTTGTTTTGCTGAAGTGTAAACAACTGTGTTTTTCAGTGTTAAACATGTAAGATTTGTGTCAAAGCAAGTGTATTTTACTGCACTACTTTTTTAAGACTTATGGTGACTATGCTGTCAGAAACAACATGCAGAGATTTGTTTAGATGCTTCAAAAGTAATAATTTTGATGTTGAAGATAAAAAAAGTTTGAAGATGAAAAATTGAAAGCATTACTCCATGAAAACTCATGTCAGTTGCAAGCTGAACTTGCAGAATCATTAGGAGTTGATCACATACAAATATGAAATGTTTGAAGGCATTAGGAATGATTCAAATGCAAGAACATTGGGTGATGTATGAGTTGAAGTGGAGAGACATAGAACGTCATCTTGTCACATGTGAACAGCTGCTTCAGTGGTAGAAAAAGAAAGGTTTTTTATATTATATTGTGACTGGTGATGAAAAGTGGATACACTACGATAACGCTAAGCATAGAAGTTCGCAGGGTAAGCTTGACCATGCATCAACATCAGTGGCAAAGCTGAATATCCATGGTATGAATTTTCTGCTCTGCATTTGATGCAATCAGCTGGGTGCAGTTTATTGTGAGATCGCACAAACTGAGACCATCACAGGAGATTGCTATCAACTACAATTGATGTATGTGAGCATTGAAGAAAAAATTACAGCTATACGAACAGAGACATGATAAAGTAATTTTGCAACAGGACAATTCTTGGTCACATGTTGCGAAATGAGTAAAAAGTTTGAAAATGCTTAAATGGGAATTCCTACACAACTTGCTGTATTCACCAAACATTGTCCCATTTGATTATCACTTGTTCTAATTGATAGCCTGGCCGAGCAGCACTTTCATTCTAATGAAGATTAAAAAAAATGGTTTGACTTGTGGTTATCCTCAAATGCTGTTTCCTGATAGAATTCAAATGCTGCCAGAAACATGGGAAAAAGTAGTGACGGGCAATGGACAATACTTTCAGTGATATGTTTCTTATTAATTTTTGTAAATAAAACATTACTTTTAATAAAAAATCAGCAATAACTTATTCAGGGTCCTAATAAAAAGAATGAATATAAAATGTTTGATAAATGTAGACGATTACAAGCTTCTCGTCAAAGCTTTGTTTAATATACCAAGAGAAAGTTATTTCTTAATATACTTACAATATTGTGATATTTTTCAAGAATATTTTGTAAATATAATAAATTTGATCCTCACTAAGTACCTGGCTACTATGGCCTTGTACCAGAATAAAGCTAAATAAGTAATTATATAGTGATCTCTCTTTTTGCAGGATAGTGTCCTATATTGGCATCATACCAAAACAAATTTATGTAATGTGAAAAAACAAAACAAAAACAAACCTAATTGCATAAGTCATTCTGTCAGGACGTAAAGCTCTCATCATACATAATTTCTGAAGGGAAGTTTTGTTCTTCCATTCTTGGGGAAACTTTTCTTTTTCAGGACATTCACTTTCAACAAACTTCTTCCATCTTTTTGCTGAACCTTCAATATCACGGTCTAAATTGCGAAATTCTTCAAGGTTGGCTAGAGCCTAAAATACAAAAAAGAAAGTATAAGAGAAAATCAGTTCGTTAATTGCAAATTTTTAATTCACACATTAACTAAAAATCATTCTTTAATCAATTATTTAGCTATTAAAATTATTGCAGTTGTTAATGTCAGAAAGAAGTTGGAAAATACAGGCAGGATTTGGGTAGTTTTTCCTTTTGCTTTGATGTATCTGTGAGAGCATAGAAATATGAAAGGCAATATTTACATATCTGTAAGTAGAGACATAAAATCAGTAAAATCACTTGACAATACATGAAGTAAATATATTAAAAAATAATATTTTCTGAAGGAAAAATTACAATTTTTAAAAAATAATAGATCATAAAAAAATTCTAAATGAGAAAAATTTGATATCTGTTTATCAAATTGACATATTATAAAATAGATACAATCATTGTTTTTCACACTTTATTTTTTTATTATTGTTCAACTAATAAGATGTTCAAGTCCACTCAAGGTAGAGGGTTATTAATTGTTGGTAAGGGATTTGGTTTTGTTTTGTTTTTGCCTAATGGCCCTTCAATCATTATAGGATTATTTAAAGCCAGATAAAGGTTTTTTTTAGTATAGCTTGATGTTATAGGTGATAGTAATGCGTACAGGTTAGTTATTGAAATTTTTTTATATTAATTCTCCTATTTTTAGAACTACAAAACTTGTAAAAGTGCCTCTGAATATGATCAATTTCTGGTTGTTAAACTTTTAATGAGTTCAAACACCATCTTAATGCATTGTAGCTCAGGTGTAAATATGGAAGCTTGATTTGGTAGATTTGTGAGACAGTCCAACTGTGGCTGCTTTTCCATTTCTATTTGAGATTTTAGAGCCATCAATATGTACAACTCAATATTTACAATAATTGTGTTTTAGTTTAGCAAACATGCTTCTATTTATGATGTTATTTGTGGTGTTAATGTTGTGTTGAGTTAGTGTTAGGTCTATATAAGGTTTGTCAAGTACCCATGGAGGTGACTTGATAGTGTTATGAGGAACTATGATATTGCAGCATTTGTTTTATTTGCAATAAGTGACTCTTTGATTCAGTGACCAAAGGAAATGATTGTTTGATGGTTTGGGATTGCTTGCATAAAACGTTATTATTAATGTTAATATTAAAGTTTCTGACATTTTTATTTCATTTTTCTGTTTTATGTTCAGTGACTATGTGTGTTGTGGTGCATTGGATATCAGCTCGGAACGAGAAATCGGTGAGCTGAGTTTGAATTCCAGTCAAATTGATTGCATTCACTTACGCGCAAATATCCTTGGGAAAGGTATTAATCTGTTTATTCCTTCCAGTTATGGGTTAAATAACAGGACAGATTGGGTTCTATAGCCTTGGTCGGCAGCCAGTCTACTGCAGAAAGCAATGGCAACCTACTATGGGATAATCTTCTGCCCAGTCAGTCATGTCTCTTTTGAGACATGATCGCCCAAGTGTGTATCATGTATGGCACTTAACTGACTGACTGACTATTCTTTTAGATCTATTAATAGATTTTTGTTTTATTGTTTTGGTCCTTGGGGGCTATATTGTTTTTGTTTGTTTGAATGATCTTATTTGATATTTCTTTTCTTGTTAGTTTTTTTTTTGGTGATTTTATTCTTGATGTTGAGGGATCTCTGGTTTAGAATGAGGAGTGTTTTGATGTTCTTTGTAGCATTTGCTCAATTGTTGGTTTGGCCTGGGGGAAAGTTCATAATTAATTGGGTAAGGTGGAACAAGTTTTAATTTTTCAGGATTTGTTTTTGTTGATTCTCAATAGATGATATGGTATTTCATTGTTCATATTACAACTTTGAGCTCATTGATAAGTGTTATAAGTATTTCTCGGGTTTGAATTTATTGACTAAATTCTTGATTGTCATTTAATATTGTTCTAATAATATTGGTGTATCTAGTTGGGAATTTTTGCTGAATAGGGTTTCAGCAAATCTTCTGAGAAGAGTATATTTCATTTATGTTTCCCTTTTATGATTTATTTTTATTTTTGCCAAATCTCACTTGAACATACGTATGCAAGATTGCTTTCTCCACAATTTGTGCATTGATTTGTATTTGAGCACTCATGATTTGGATGGTTTGGGTTTCTTTGGCTGCATTTCCAACATATCTGTTGCCTTGTATATTTTGATTGATGTTAGTCAAACTTTACCATAGTGTATCTAATTTTGATCTCTTTAGGCATTTTGTGGTAGTTGAATGTGTGCTTTTTCATTTTCTTTATTGTTTTTTCAGATGTATATTCTTCATGCATCAATTACACCTTGTCCCATGATGCCTGTTTTTATCTAATCTATAGCTTTAGGTTACACCCTTCACTGTTTCTTCTGTAAGAAAAAGGCTGTAGGATTAAAGACAAGTCATCATTCACAAGGCTGTATAAATGCTTTTTGAGACTGGAAAATGGCACTTCCAGCCCAGATGTGGCTGCAACACATCATTTTTGGAGTGATCTGACACTCGTAAAGATAGAGCATATCAGGAGTCAGGTACCTTCTAGAGCAGTTCAAGGAATCAACCATTTTTCCATCATCTTTATCAATGGATTGTATATATGATCTCACTTGAGATCTATGATGAAACTGAATAGACATTCAAAGCAAGGGGCCTCATTGACAATACAACCATTCATCATGACTGAAAAAATTCAGGGTCTGCTCCATGATAAAATATTTCTAGCTTCATTTTGAAGGTACTGAATATTACAAGCTATTTCTCTCCAATGGAGCTGTGTGAGCATGGTCAAAGGAGAGATCAGTTGCCAGCTTCAGGTCATATAGGTTTGCAATGGATATGCTGTTTCTGACTGAGGGATTTCTTTCTTGTGCAGATTATGGAAATGAACATATACTTCCAAAGTGTCTGTCTAAAAGGATGTTCATAAAAAGCTATGTTTGTAACATACAATATATAAAACTTCATGAAGCTTTAAAATCACCCAAGAATACAATAATTTGTGTTTAAATAATTGTGAAGTATACTGCAATGGATATGCTTTTTTTGACTGAGTGCTTTCTTCCTTGTGCAGATTATGGTAATGAACATATACTTCTAAAATGTCTGTTTAAAAGAATTTTGTTGATAACAACAAAAAAATATTGATAAAAATATTGTTACATATACAGGGTGTGATTGGTAAATTGTTGCAACTTTATATTTTTAATTTTGTGCATGCACATTGTTTGTTTTTGATTATGTCAAATGCACAGTATACTAGGGTCAGTTGGGTACCATCTATAAGTAAAAGAGCACTATGACACAATTCACTTCACCAGAAATTTGAAAATGACATGCTGTACTGCTTGGAATTCATGCTTGAAGCTCCAATATAAACATTTCAGTGTGTTTGGGTGTCTATCTGAGGACAATGCAGAGAATTTGGGAATAGTTGGCTGAATCTAATAGTGATTATGAAGATGTTTGAAGAGAACACTGGTGATGTCAATGTTATACCTCCATTCATCTTTCTATAGGGACTCAGACTCAACACGGAGGCCTACATCAAGTGCTTTGAAGATGTAATGCTGCCCTGGGTCAGGTGGGTGGCTGCTGAAAGACCCTATGTCTGGAAACAGGACTCTGCAGCATACCACACTAGCAGGTGAACCCAGTCATGGCTGACACAAAAATTGTATTTCTGTGACCATCAGGCCACCTAACTACCCAGACTGCAACCCTCTTAATTATTATGTGCGTGGTTCAGTTAAGTGAGAGACTAACAAAACTCCTTGTTACAACAAAGATGAACTGAGGGCAAGGATTATGGCAGCATTCACCAACTTAAACAAGAAGACCTACTAGAAGTATACTGCAATGGATATGCTGTTTTTACTTCACAATTATTTAGACTTGATTTATTGCATTCTTGGGTGGTTTTAAAGCTTCATGAAGTTCCATATGTTATATGTTACAGAAATGGCTTTTATCCCTTCTTTCTAAGCTTTGCACTTGGCATCTCTATTTATGAAAGATTTTAATAGGGAAAATTGGATTGTTGATTCTCAATGAACATCAGTGTCAGAGACATATGATTGGCACAGGATCCAAGTTTGTTAATGGAGAAATTTAAAATGAAAACAAGTAGTCAGTTTTAATTTAATTTTTGAATTATAACCAAAAAAGTCAATTTCCTTACAAGTAGAACCTTCAAGGATTTTATATTGGCTGAAAAAGTCCTCAAATGAAAGGGCTAAGAAAAGTAAGCTTACATGTAAAACTAAGCTTACATGTAAAGAATATAGATAAATAAACATTATGACCTACCTTAATACCACCCCAGCCCAAATTGCTGATAAAATCAACTGGACTGGTTAAGTTGGGAATAAAAGGAAAGCGCAACAAAAAATCAAGTTCTGTTGCATCAATTTCTTTCTTCAATAAAAGAATCTGAAACAAAGTAAATAGAATTACAAGAGAAAATTTCTAACAGCCTAACACTGTTTTATATTTACATGCAAAAAAATTCAAGCAATTTGTTTCAGTAATTGCCATGCAGTATAAACCAACTTAGTTGAAGGAAAACCACAGTAAGTAAAGAGTAGCACACAGAAAAGAAAAGAAATCAAAACAGGTAGTTGCATAACAATGTAGGCTGTTATATTTAGTAAGAATATTTCTTCAAGCTAATTCATACATTTTCACAACCCCTAACTACAAACTAGGATGTACATTATACAGACTATATTTCACAATTAAAAATGGTGACAAAAAAATCCTGCAGGACAAACATATGAAAAATTATAAAAAATAAACTGTGTAATATATTTCTGTGACCCAACAGAAATATGACTGACATCAAAAGCAGAACCCACAAAAGTATGATCAACATCAAAGGCAGAAAATATAAGGAGGACCCACAAAAGTGTGATTACATCAAAAGCAGTCGGCTTCAAAGGCAAAAGCTAGCAAAAATGATTGACAGATGTGCCTGGCCATAGATGACACAACTAAGCGAAAACCTGAGAAGAAAAAATGCGTGGAAATTTCAGCTTATATAAGTTTAGGGTTTTCATGTCAAAAGGAGAAGATTGAGAGAATGCAGAGAAGAGAGAAGAGAAGACAACTTCCACAAGTCAATGACTCCTGAAAACTCCCTTGTATGTGTGTAATTCTCTCTGACTATCACTCCACACAACTGTCATTGACAAAGAATAAAAATATAAGTTTATATTTTTATATATGTGTTCTGTGTTCCTTGTTTTTCAGCCAAGATGATTGTTGTTTCTAGCAGCAGCAGAGGCAGTATATAACAGCTGAATGTGTGTGAAAGTAGGAGAGTTTTGCTATTGTTCTGTCAAAAGACTTTTGATGAAGAAATTTGAAATGTAAGTTTTAATTTTCTAGCAAATAATTGTCACAGCATTCTGTGAGAAGTCATAAGGTCTTTCAGTAAATTCAATAAATAATTTTCAAAGAATACTTCCAGTAACATTTTAATTCATTCCTTTTGCATATCCTTTCAGTGTATATAAATCTATAATAATGTTTTTCAACAGTAAACCCTTTGCAATGTGTTTCTATATTAATTCTTTGATAAAGCAAAATACCTTGGATTATTATCCAGCCTCTGTTCTTATAATGAAGTCCTAATCAGGATTCTGACAAGCAAAATGATTTACCTGGAATGCCATTTGACAAGTGAAGATGAGTTTGTCCTTCTCAAATAAGCCTCTTGTGGTGTAAATATAAACAGAGTATGTAATACTGTCAATCAGATTGAACACTCTCTGTTTCACGTCTTCAGCTGGGTCAGCTCGTTCTATAGCCTTTTCAAACACTACACTGAACGCCTGCAACAGAAAAATTATCATCATCCCATACAATTACCTGGAATTAGTAACACTGGAAATTATTTATGCTTGTAAAAGGAGTTAAGAGATAAATGTTATAATGTTTGGTTATTTTGGAAAATGAGTCAGAATAAGAGCTTTTCAGCATTTTCTTATAAGTTGTTTTTTTTTGAAAATCTCATGCATTCATTATGTTTATTGGTTGAATTCTCATAATAATGGAAATAAGTTATAGTTGAATTACAAAATCAATTCCACAATTATTTTCTATAAAACACACAACATTAGTAGGATTTTCCTATGATTTTGTAGACTCCTATCTTCTGCTTCAATATTTTTATACCTATAGATGTAGGAACAATATAGATATAATTTCAGTTTAAAACATTTATTTAACATATAAAATTTAAAGTTTGCATGTAAATTATTTAAATACACGAAGCTGGTTATCTGTCTGTATGACATTACACAAAACTATGACAACTAAATGCAGTTTATATTTATTGTACAATGAGTACAAATGTAGCACAAGGCCAAAAGGGGATGGAGTAAAACTGGTCTTCCTCGAGTTAAAATTACTGACCCTAGCATACCATAATAATCCTGGCACCAAAACAACACATTCTTACTTACCATTCTTACTACATTGAACAGAATACCTCATAGACTTTATGATGTCTTAACTAGTCCCCATATGTACAATTTTTTTTCTGTGGAGGGTAGGGAATGTAACAACATTTAAAAAATTAAAAAATCTAACTAATGTTTACCATGAAAAACAAAAATTATTTACAAGAAACAAAATGAAAAATAATCCTTAAAATGTGGCAGAAACATTTAACTGGACAAAATTAATTTGGGACTTTTAGAAATATTCGAACAATCATTCGACTAAACACTCACTAAATCACACATTCATTCAAACACAACAACAAAAACACATATGAAAAAAAAAAAAGATGTTCTGCATCCACCAGAAAACTGACACCTAAAGAGGGAGGAGAGGAGAAATTAGACTAAAAAAAGAGGGGGCAAAAAATACATTATATAAATCATTTATACTTATTAGTAATGTCTCATATCTTCCCCAAACAATACACTCCTGATCAAAAATTTAAGACCACTTAAAAATCTTTAAAAAGAAATATTTTTTTTACAGATAGATTTTAAACTTCTACCACTTAAGGTTACCAATACTACAATCTAAAAGGTTATGGAAACAAAAAGCTACATTCCAAACATTTTATTTAGAAATTTACATTTTTATAAAATGAGGCGATTTACGCATGATCAAAATTATAAGACCAGGGGTATAAATTGTTAGATCTATGGTAATTCCAATGTTTTTAGTTCAGTTAGAGATTAGCAATCACTGTGTAAAGGTGTTACTATGCCTAAAGCAAGCAAACTTACCAAAGCTGAGCGTTCTCGAATTCTAGAATTCCATAAGCAAGGTTTGTCACAGCGGGTGATCGCAGCTAAGGTAAATCGCAGTAAAACTGTGATTTGCAACTTTCTAAAGAACAGTGAGAATTATGGAAAAGCAAAATCCTCTGGTAGGCCCCAAAAGATTTCTCCTGCATTGAGTAACAGAATAAGATGGGTTGTTATGAAAGACAGGGGACTTTCTTCTAGTCAAATTAAGGCAGTCACAGATGCTGATTGCAGTCCTGTAACCATCAGACGACACTTACGACAAAAAGGCATGGTAAATAAAAAGCGTAAACAAATTTCTCAGCTGCTTCCACGTCACAAGGTGGACTATTTAAAGTTTGGTTGTGAATACCAAATATGGGATGTTGAGAAGTGGAAGAAAGTCCTGTTTTCTGATGAGAAAAAATTCAATCTAGATGGTCCTGATGGCTTCCAACAATATTGGCATAACAAAAACATGCCTCCTGACATTTTCTCCACACATCACAGTGGTAGAGAGTCCCTAATGGTATGGGGTGCCTTTTCTTACAGAGGGACGATGGAGCTCCAGGTGGTGCAGGGTTGTCAAACAGCGGCTGGTTATGTTAGCATGCTACAAAAAGCATCATTGATGATGGAGGGCCATCGTTTGTGTGGGGATGGATGGTTATTCCAACAGAATAATGCTGCAATCCATGCTGCAAGATGGACCTTGACCTTTCTACAAGAAAATGGGGTCCATTTCTTGGGACATCCTGCATGCTCATCAGACTTGAATTCAATTGAAAATGTTTGAGGATGGATGACAAGAGATGTTTATCGAAATGGCAAACAATATTCAACAAAAAATGAACTTTGTGAAGCCATCTTCAGAAGCTGGAGCAACATCCCCTGCACCTTAATGGAAATGCTTATTTCTAGCATGCCCGACAGAATTTTTGAAGTCATCAAAAGCAGTGGAGGTAGAACTTATTATTAAATTTAGTTGTTGAATGTTTTCATACACTTTTTGTACAATTTCGTAGAATTTTTGTATCTGGTCTTATAATTTTGATCATGTGTAAATCACCTCATTTTATAAAAATGTAAATTTCTAAATAAAATGTTTGGAATATAGCTTTTTGTTTCCATAACCTTTTAGATTGTAGTATTGGTAACCTTAAGTGGGAGGAGTTTAAAATCTATCCGTAAAAAAAATATTTCTTTTTAAAGATTTTTAAGTGGTCTTAAAATTTTGATCAGGAGTGTATGTTGCTTAATAGAGGCAACTAATTTGCAGAGCCAGATTTAAAAGTCTGATTTAAAAATATATAATTGTTTTGTCTTTTTGTTTGAATTTATTCTTTCGTGATCTTTATAAGTAATTTTTTGTTAATGACTTTTATAACTGAATTGCTTATTTATTCAAATAAAGCCAATTTCTGCCCTGAAAAGCCTTACCAGTTTAGAATTTAAATCATAGCCTGGAGTAGGATAAACATAAGTAAGCAAATTTGATATTTCTTAATAATATTAGGACCTTGAATAAGTTATCATTAATTTTTCATGAATAGTAATGTTTTATTTACAAAAATTAGTAAGAAACATGTCACTGAAAGTATTGTCCATCACTAGCCACTACTTTTTCCCATCTTTCTTGCAGCATTTGAATTCTGTGTCAGAAAAATGACACATCTTTTAAGGCTAACTATGAGTCAACCCATTGTTGGCATCTTCATAATAATGAAAGTGCTGCTCAGCCAGGTAATGTGCCATCAATCAGAATAAATGATAATTGGACAGAGCAATGTCCAGTGAATACAGTGGGTAGGATAGGACTTCTCATTTAAACATTTCCAAGTAGGTTTTCACCCATTTTGCAACATGTGGCCTTGTGTTGTCATGTTACAAAATCATTTTATTGAGTTTCTGCTTGTATGACAGTCATTTTCTTCTTCAATGCTCAGCTTAAACACATCCATTGCAGTTAATAGCAATCTCTCATGATGGTTTTGGTCGGTTTAAGCAGCTCATAATAAACTACACCCAGCTGATCCCATCAAATGCAGAGCAGAAGCTTCAAACATGGATATTCGGTTTTGTTGTCGATGTTGATTCATGACTGGGCTTATTCCACGATCTTCTATACTTAGAGTTATCGTAGTGTATCCACTTTTCATTGCTAGTCACAATGCAATGCAAAAACCCTTTATTTTTGAAGCAGCTGTTCACATGTGACAAGACGCCATTTGATGTCTCTCCACTTCAACTCATTCAACTTACTTTTGAATAATTCCTAATGATTTGTGTGATCAACTCCTAATGATTTTGCAAGTTCAACTTGCACCTGACATGAGTTTTCATGAAGTAATGCCTCCAATTCTTCATCTTCAAACTTTTTGTGCATTAGAACATTCTTTATCTTCAACATCAAAATCATTATTTTTGAAGCATCTAAACGAATCTGTGTGTTGTTTCCAAAAGAGCATGGTCACTGTAAGTCTCAACAAGAATTCTGTGTGCTTCAGCTGCAGATTTCTTTTGAATAGCATGGTGCAGTAAAATTCCCCACAAATACACTTCTCTAGTAGGAAATCCAACTATGAAAACAAAGTTGTTTACACTTTGGCAAAATTACATACACTGAATTTCAAGTACTTCCTTATAGATGTGTTACCATCTAAAATTACATGCATGCAATTCTGGGAATGTCATCTGTTGGAAAATAGCAATAACTTATTCAAGGTCCTGATATGTATCAATAATCTAACATATATTATAAATTATATAACAGTGACATACTGCATATGAAATAAAGAAATAGCAAAATGTTCAAACCTATCAAAAATCTTCACTAAATGATAATTTCACTTATATCATTTTATAGCATACACACATTTCTAAAATAAGAAACAGCTGCATAATTCAGTGATGCAAAAGAAAAGGATTTGGTCTTTGTAATGCTGGGCATCATTGCTTGTAAAATATGACAAGTAAAACAAATATTATTGATGTCACTCAGAAATTTTCCAATGACTTGCTATCAATACTTATAAATATGACCTGAAATTAAAATCATAGTTTTCATTTTATAAGTTGTTATTATTAGCAAGTACAGTATTATTCTCAGCTATTTGCTCCAGTCATTACCAAATTTATATACAAGAATAATAAATAATAATGTCTTGTATTTGTAAGACAAAGTATTCTGTTTTTGTTTCATTATTACTGAGAGTGATAAATTCTTTCGTCAGGCAAACCTATCTATTCTCATTTATGTTTAGCTAAATTTTAAAGTGGCTTTTACCCCTTCAGTAGCGAATAATTTGACATACATTGCCTGAACTACAATAACAAGTGCAATCCAAAATAAGTTGATAATAAACAAAAGTAGAATTTGTTTCACCTTATTACCATAAATATCAGATGATATTTAATCAGATGAAAATTATTCTTTTTATGCACTATGAAAACAACAAAATTTCCAAGAAAACAGTATAAAATGTCTCAAACAATCAAACTTTCAAGTTGGAGTTTTAAGATTTGCTTATTAATTTCACATTTGTTTGGAAGTAATTATTCATATAATAAAAAAGTAAACAAATGTAAAAGAAGTTTTCAGAAGATTAGAACAAAGAAAAAAAAAAAGAAAATCTGTTTCCTGCTGTTTTAATTACTTTTAATAGAATCTTACCTTGAGAGAGAACTGGTACATGGGATTGATTTTGTTGAGTTCGTTCAACTGAAAATAAAGCAGTGAAGCCCTCTCAGCTGCTGGACGGTAATTTTCACGGGCTTCGTTGATCTCCTTCTCTGTTTTTTTTGCTTCAATCACTTTCACTTCAATGTCAGCAGCTGTCCGTTTTGTAATCTCTAAATTTTCTACAAGTGCATAGTCTCCAAGGAAATTTCCTTCAGCAGCAGATAAACGAGCAAGAAGTGAATCTTCTAATTCCTAAAATAATTTTCAAATATGTATATTATCATCAACATCGTGCTGGTAATAATAACAATAAACAAAATATTTTTCCCAACCCACCTATTGTTTCTTTCAAACA
This sequence comes from Ascarosepion bandense, assembly GCA_037127315.1. Taxonomy (NCBI): domain Eukaryota; kingdom Metazoa; phylum Mollusca; class Cephalopoda; order Sepiida; family Sepiidae; genus Ascarosepion; species Ascarosepion bandense. The sequence goes on along the minus strand of JBBBDQ010001567.1, from coordinate 405,358 downwards.
AAACAAAAACTTCATAAAAATTGTAATGCGCACAAATGATCATACTCAAAAACCCATTAGGGTTTCTGATCATTGTACTCCAGACAACAGTGACAGAAGGTGAAAACTGTTCATTGTGCGACAATCAATACCATCATAAGTTCAAGAAGAAACATTATGTTTATCTCAAATTGTGGCAGTTTTACTGATTCTCATTTGAGATATGCCACCCAATGTAGCAAACATATATTGATTTATTGCACAATAAAGAAATTAAAAGATTTAATAGCCTCAAATCTGATGCAACAATGTGACATCAACAGAACATGCATAATGTTTTATCAAAAACAATCTGTAATTTTGACAAACATCTTAAGATATTTTGAATCTTAAGATATCCAGAATCCACTGACCTTTCAAATCTTAAAATGCATGAACATAATTATATATGTAAACTATGAATGTCTACTCGGCGTTGGTAGTAACCAAAATGACAGGGTGGTTAAATAAGATTTATGCTAAACTGTTTGATTAATTGCTCTTACTAACTAACTAATATAAAATTTCAAAATGAGCACGATCACCAACATGTTACTTAAATTTCAGTTGTATTCCATTTATGTCAACTGCATTTCATTTCATTCATTTGCATTGATCACCAGTGCAACTATTATTATCAAGACAAGCAATGTTTGTACAGAGATTTATATTTTTTAATATGTTTATATTTGTATACAATTTTTAAACATAACTTGAAAAAAGTGGGCCTACAATTTAAATATTGTTAAATGCTGTGCCTTTAATTTTTCTTTTCTTAAATTGCACTCTTCTCTAAATGTAATATTAGTAATAATATTAATAAAAGTTCTGCATACGAGTGAGTAGAAGAGAAGTACATAAATAAAGCAAATTAAATTAAATATAAAATAAACAATATTATCAATATGATGGGTGACAAGATTCCCTCTCAAAGTTCTGGTGATTTAATGTTAATAGAATGGAAGTACATCAGATAATAATAAACATAAGATAAATATACAATTATTTTATTTAATTTTAATTGATAACAAAGCACATATTATGATCTTTCAACTGGAAGATATTGTTGGCAAGAAGGAACTGTTGCAAAAATGCTCTCAAGGTCAGAAATTAAGAACATGCTGCTTATTAAGAAATACAACCATGAGCTAATTTTTATTGTACCATAAAAAAACAAAAATGAAATGTGAAGCAGATCTAAATTTGAGAATTTAGCTACAAGCAAAACAACATAATTTTTCTTTCAACAGATGGAACATATTCTGAAGGACAGTTAGAAAGACTTCATTTAGTTAACTTTTCCAAGAGTTGCTGTCATCAGGAGTAACTGCAAATATGTACCACTGGAAATGTAAAACTTCAATGCTCAACATCTGGAGACAAAATTTAGGTATCTGAAAAACTTTTTAAATGATAACAATCCTGAGATCGAGTAATGTTGATTATTAAAGATAGTTTAAATTCTGGTAGCAGTGAAGTATGTAGGGATAATGATGAGGAAACATTATTTTAATGAAACAAAATAAGGAATTTATTTATAAATTTACACACTTAAAGTTGTCAGTAGCTTGTTTCAGGACAAGTAATCAAAAATTAAAGGTTTGTAGTTCGATGAATTGTCAAGAAGTGAAAATGTTCATAATAAATCATCAGATATGTAGTAATATTCCAAAATGCTTAAAACAAATTGAGAGTTCATTTCTCATATAAAAGTTATATGGTTACATTCAACATAAATAAAAAGATATATTTTAAAGTACTTAGCTTAGGAGTTGAATAGAGTTCTTTGAAATTCCCTAGCTCTCATTAGAAGTGGATAATGTATCAGCATGTAATTTGATACTGGCATAGGACTTTGCCTTTTTCTCTCTCTTCTCTCTGCTTGATTCAACTTTCTCTGCTTATTTATATCATAAAGTGATTTGACATTGGCTTGTTACTTTTTCTTAGTTTGTAAGCTGCTACCTTTTTATTGGTCTAAGTAAATTTCACATAGGCTCATTAAACTTTGCCTTGGTCTTTTCTTTAGCCTGGAGCTTTTTTCTACTGGTCAAAATAAAATTACAAAATTATTTGCTGTACTAATAAATTTTTCACATGTTCCCAAGAGCAATACAGTACAATGAAAAATTTATTAGTACAGCAATATGGACAAAGATAATTTCAACTTAGAATTAATATTGTATGAGATACCTTGACATGCAGTAATGACATAGTAACTAAAGAATAAAACTTTGCTTGACAAATATATACCTTCAAGTATATCCAACTCAATCAAAGACACACTCTTGGACCAGATATAAATCAATAGAAAGAGTGGAAAGGACAAGAGTTAATACAAGCTGAAGCGATTGATCTAAATGCTGACTTTCTATACTCCCATTATATGATCAATAAAGTCATCACTGATGCCATGACTCACTATGAACATAAGCATGTTGTAGTTAACAAAGACAAGTATCACTCACAAGTTATCAAACTACTTGAATGTGTTATCCAAGACAAAATTAGACATCTTATAAATATCAACAGAATTATAAGTTATCAACAGATTGGCTTTCGGTCCAAATGTAGCTGCATTAAACAATTATTGCAATGTTTCAATTACTGAACCAAGGACTACAATAACTATATGGTAACTGATGGGATCTACTTTTGGCTTTGCCAAAGGTTTTGATACAGTGCCTCATCAAAGGCTTCTGTTCAAGTTAAAGCAAAAACATGCAATAACATCTAGTTTACACATAATTAGAAAAAGCTTCACCCTTCAATAAGACAATCATCCAATTCTTCATCTTCAAACTTTTTGGTGCATCAGAACATTCTTTATCTTCAACATCAAAATCAGGCCTCTCCTTTCAATTGGTCAAACAAGGCCAAGCTAAATGGAATCGTTTTAGTGGTCAAACCTAAATGGTGACAGACGACAGAAAGCAAATATACAGTAATAATAATTAACAGGCTTTATTCACAAAATTCAAAAATGGTTTTAAAACAGATTGGGGATTTTAAAATGTGGGAATCAGAACAAATCAAAGCAATAAAAAAATAAAAAAAATAAATGGTCCAGAAAGAAATGACGTGGGGAATGGGTCTATCTTGTCATGAAGATAAATATTATTGTTTTGGTAAATGGTTTGAAGTCAACTGGCATGCATTTACAAGAGCTTATATAAAAAAAACACATCAAAGGACAAACAACTTATCTGTTGTTTGAAAAGTGTATTTCTTTTCCTTTTCTTCCAATGTCTCTGAGACGTTCTATAACTACACATTCTTCTGGCAGGGAAAGAGCTCAAATGAACCTCGCCAACATGGTGTGAGCTTTAGAAGTTAGAAACAGTCTCCTGAAAGTGGTTGAACCAGGTAGCAACGGTTCTGAGCGGCTTCTCACTCTTTGCCTCAACACCACTACAGGTCCTGTTACCCTCATGCCCCGACACTCTCTGCCATACTGGACTCCAAGAATGAATTCTACCACAAACTTGCAGCCCTCATCAGCAGCATCCAAAACAAGGAAGAGCTTGTTTTCCTAGTTGACTTCAATGCCAGAGTGGGTGCTGAATGCGACTCATGGTCCTCATGCCTTGGACATTTTGGTGTCAGCAAGATGAACAACAATGGCCAGTGACTACTTAAGCTATGCATATACCACAACCTGTGCACAACCAACTCCTTCTTCAAGACTAAGCCCCAGCACAAGGTCTCTTGGCACTGGTACCAGTTGGATTTAATCCTTGTCAGACAAACGACGATTAAGAACGTTGTTTACACTTGCTCTTATCACAGTGCAGACTGTGACACAGACCACTCCTTAGTGTGCTGAAAGATCAAGCTCCAGCCAAAGAGTTTACATCATGGCAAGAAGCAAGGGAATCCTCGCATTGATGTCAAAAAGATTAGACAACTAAACCTTGTGGAGCAGTTTGTTGAGAGATTTATGTGAACTGACAACCTCACAAATCGAGGACACTGCCACAGAGAAGTGGGCTACTTTATAGGACACCATGCACCGCACTGCCTTGGCCACCTTTGGGAGAAAGACCTTGAAGTCACATGACTGGTTTGAGTCAAACTCCACCGAGATGACTCCCATCATTATCCTTTGACCTGCCAGGAGCAAAGCTCAGTAGACTGTTAGATACTGTGCCAATGCGTATTGGACAAAGCTCAGTGAAAAAATTCAGACAGCAGCAATCACAGGAAATATCAGAGGAATGTATGATGACATCAAGACAGCAATGGGATCAGTGCAGAACAAGACAGCTCCCCTCAAATCCACCACTAGGGTAGTCATCACAGACAAAAGACAACAGATAGAGAGATGGGTGGGACACTATTCCAACCTCTGCTCTCAACAGAATGTTGTGACGGCTGCAGTCCTTGATACTATTGAGTGCCTACCTGTTGTGGAAGAGCCCGACACTGAACTGATGATAGAGGAACTCAGCGAGGCCATCAACAACTTGACTACAGAGAAAGCTCCAGGCAGAGATGGAATTCCCCCTGATCTTATCAAGCACTACAAGACTATCTGACAGCTTCCTCTGCATGAAGTCCTCTGCCAGTGCTGGATAGAAAGAGCTGTACCACAAGATATGAAGGATGTTACAATCATCACTTTCTACAAGAACAAAGGCAAGCAATGCGACTGCGACAATTATAGGGGCATCTCTCTGCTCTGTGTCATGGGCAAAGTCTTTGCTCGAGGTTATCTTGTTCTGTCTGCAGAAACTTGCTGAACATGTTTACCCAGAGTTGCAGTGCAGCTTTCGATCAGAACAATCAATAGTAGACATGATCTTTTCGCTCCATTGATTCCAGGAGAAGTGCAGAGAACATTGCTTTCATCCATCTGAACAAGGCGTTTGACCTCGTTAGTAGGGAGGGGCTCTTCAGAATCTTGTCCAAGATTGGCTAAGCTGTAGAGCTTGATTGAGTCCTTCCATAACAATATGCAGGGTACTGTGCAGTTCAACGGCAACATCTTGGAGCACTTCAACATCTGCAGTAACGTCAAACAGAGTTGTGTCCTTGCTCTCACTCTCTTTGGAATCTTCTTTGCACTACTTCTGAAGCACACATTTGGCACATCATGGGAAAAGATTTACCTGCATACGAGATCGGATTGCAGGCTTTTCAAACTCACCCATCTTAGAGCCAGGACTAAGGTTCGAAAGTCCTTATCAAAGACATGCTGTTTTTTGATGATATGGCATTAGCATCCGACACCCAGTGTGAACTTCAAGCACTGATGAATCATTTCTCTTAGGCCTGCGGAGACTTTTGGCTGACCATTAGCTTGAAAAAAACAAAACAAAACAAAACAAAACAAGCGTCCTGGGTCAAGGTACTGTAGTACCACCGATCATCACTATTAATGACTATGTGCTGGATGTGGTCTATCAGTTTACCTACCTTGGCTCTACCATCACTGACAACCTCACCCTGGGCATAGAGTTCAATAAGAGAATTGGAAAGGCAACCACAACCCTTGTGTGCCTCACAACACATGTTTGAACCAACTCAAAGCTGACAGTAAAGACAAAGATGGCAGTGTACAATGCCTGGGTCCTCAGCACACTGCTATATGGCAGCGAGACATAGACCACATATGCCAGAGATCTGCACACCTTCCAAGGGAGAAGTATCCGAAGCATATTGAGAATCTCATGGCAAGACAAGGTTTCCAACACTGCACTGCGCAGGTTTGTCTACCATGTTTCCACTCCTTAAACAGTGCAGACTTCGCTGGCTAGGTCATGTCCACCAAATGTCAGATGGTTGCATTCCAAAAGACCTCCTGTATGGAGAGCTGGCCTCTGGAAGAAAACCCACTGGGTGGCCACAGCTGTTGTATCATGACATAAGAACATGACCTGACTGTGACTAACACGCTGTTCTAACTCCTGAACTGACACAAAACAACATAGCAGCACCCAAGATCCAAGCACTGGCACACCTTGAACTATGTCTTCATTTGATCCCAAGACAAAAGGGATGTCCACATCACCTGTTCCATGCCTTGAGTGGATGATTGCTGAACAAAACATTGTGTTCTGCACTCACATTTCAATATCTATTTGTCAACCATCCTCCTGAAGGTAGGCCCCACTGACAATTTGACTGTATAAAGCTGCAGGATCATCAAATATAAGAGATTTTTTGATAATCTATTGAAAAGCACATAAATGACTAATCAGTGGAAAATGGACAATCCTATGCATTGCAATAACAGCAGCAGCTGAAAAAAATCTGGACTGGTTTGATTTGAATCAGGAAGAAATTGACCAGTTGATCAATCAAAAACAAGAAGTATGCATGACTTTCAAGAACCACATCTCAGTTGAAAAGAAAAAGATCTATCAAGAGAAAATGAAAAACTGCCAAAAATGACTCTACACAATCCAGAACAACTGGTGGCAACCGAATGCATTGGAAATCCAGCAATATGCAAACCAACAAGATATACATTGCTTCTATGTGTCCATGAAGGACTATGTAGCCCTATCAAATGAATGGTGGCAGGCCTTAAGAACTTGAATGACACCACTATCATTACTGATCATAAGTCTTTCCTGATCTATTGAAAAAACATTTCCAGTGCCTTCTCAATGACCACACCACCATGTTGGAATACCTCCTGTGGAATGCCTACCAACTCCCTGCATGGTAAACTTTCCGGTAATTGAAAGAAGCACTCTGCTTCATGAAATCCAGAAAAGTTTCTAGACCCAAAAATGTTTTCCTGGAATTTTTCTCCTATGGTGGTCTCAAACTAAATACCCAACTGATACAGAAAATCTGGGAAGATCAGTGATTTCTTAAGAACTTTTGTGATGATCTCCAAAATGAAGACTGTTCACTCTGCAGAAACTATTGTGGCATCTCCTTCCTAAGCAAGATCTTTATGCAAATACTTTTAAACTGACTCCTCCTCATGGCAGAAGAGATCCTTTCAGAATCACAATTTGGTTTCCAACCTTCAACCTGATAACATGGTCTTCCGTAAGTGACAGCTCCAAAAAAAAAAAAAAGAGTCTTGAGTAACAAAAACCATTGATGTTCATCTTCTGGAATCTCCAGAAGACATTCAAGAAGGCCCTAAGGCCAGCAATGTGGGCTACTCTTGCCTGCTTTGGTTGTCTGGAGATATTCATGTCTCTGGTCCTTATGTGCCATGTTGGAATGGAGAGACAGGTGAACTATCAGGGTGTTCTCTTAGACCCATTTTCAATTAATCATGGCCTTAAGCAGAGCTGTGAGTTTGCTCCAACACTCTTCTCCCTGTTATGATAAACAAAATCACTCCTAGCAGCACTGGCACTGATATTTGATAGAGACTCAATGGTGGACTCTTCAAACTCACCCAATGATGTTCTTGCAAAAAGAGTGCATGTGCAAGAATTTCAGTATACTAATGACAATGTGACTGTGCACCAGAGGGCTATTAACCTTACAAATGTTTTAGGCTGCAGATCAAGATCAAAAAGAAGAAGATTGTCATCCAGATGGCTCCCAAACATCAGCATCAACACTGATGAACACCTAGTAGATGCCTTGATGAATTTCTATACCTTGGTAGAATCCTCTTGAAAAGGATCAGAGTGGCTCATGCTGCATACAGAAAGTTATCACACAAGGTCTTCTGCTATCAAAACCTCACTATAAGAATCTAAATCATGGTTTTATGGGCTGTGGTCTTCTCTACTCTTCTCTATGCTTGTGAGATGTGGACCTTCTACGATCAGAACATCAAATGTCTGGAGCAGCTCCAGAAAAAGAAGCTCCAAAGAATCCTTTGCATTAGTTAGGAGGATTGTATCACCAACAACCAGGTCCTTTCTTGGACATCTCTCCTTGGCATTGAAGCTGCCATCCTTCAACATCACCTCTGCTGGGTGAGTTGAAGAGGCTCATCCCTTGTTTCCTGTTTAGGATGCGGTTTTCGGTTTTTTCTCTTTTCCAGTCTTCTCACTTTTTTTTTTCAATTGGAGTAGATAGACTAAACTATCGCCCGGTTCACACTCCATCCACGTCTATTGAACAGGTGAAGAGGCTCATCATCCCTTGTTTCCTGTTTAGGATGTGGTTTCCGGTTTTTTCTCTTTTCCAATCTTTTCACTCCTATGTAGCCCCCTGCACATCAGTGGCATTACCGCCTTGCTCGGGGTGATATGATTAAAAAAAAATGTCTATTACTAGAATTCATCCCAATCAGCTCCATATCATTCTGTTTGCAGAACTTGGCAATAGCAAGAGGCTATATTGAGGCCCAAAATGATGATCAGTTGAAGACATTTGTTACACAAATGAGACCTGGGAAATCATTTCTGTGAATCAAAATCTGAGGGGAGACTGAGACTTTCGAGTACAACCATCAACATGAAAAATATCTGTGATGTGATAAGAAGGGCTTGACTTGCTTCACTTCCACTACCTACATTCACCTGTGACCCCTACTCACAACTCTCCACTGCTACTGGGGAAGGAAAGAAAGACGATCCCAATCCTCAGATGTGAGTGGGTGCAATGACTGATTCAAAATGGACTCACCTTATTTTGCATAACTTAAAATGTCTACAATTAAGTCAGTTGGCCCAGGAGTCAATACTTTTATGTAATTGACTAGAAGACAGCACAATAACATGGTGTCACTTATAGGATTGTATCCCTGCTGGATGAACTTGTTTTTGTTGAAATGTAGATTCATTTTTTCAACAACATGGTGTCACTGATGGGATTGTAACACTGCTGGATGAACCTGTTTTTGTTGAAATGTGGATTCATTGTTTTGTGGCCCAGGCAAGGGCCAAGAAGTTAAATGATAACAAAGTTGAAAAGAAGGTCTCTTTTTGGCTTTGGCAGGCCATTAGAAAGATTTCTGTCACGGTGTATCCCCCAAAATTAGTGCATTTAACATTTTTAGAAATTTTGGATATTATAAAAACATTGTGCCAAAAAATGAGAAATGTTTTTCAAGCAAACAAGAGTCAAACAAAACAATAATACAGAATATACATAAGTTACATAAGAGGCCTTTAGATTTTGTGAGTTTGAAAAGCTTGGCATAAAAGAAATGACCATAGAAGATGAGTTGATACAACTGAGTTTAATATAAGGTATGTGTGATTTTAATTTTAAAAATTTTAGTAAATAAATATCAAAAGAAAATAGAAAAAGTGGAAGATTTAAATCCCACTCAAGAAAATACAGATGTATATGCAACACAAGGACCTAAAGAATAAAATGCCAGAGATAAATTAAATGATGTAACTTTTCTTTTGCAAGTAGATACTGGGAGCGATGCCATCCTAATTCCAATAATTTTCTGGAAATGAATGGATAAATTCAAATTAAGAAAAGTTATCTGAAACTAAGACGATAACTCTTTCATCAAAAAAATTAAGTTGCTCGGAAGGAACTTTTGAGATCAACACTCGTTTTGAAATTATTCCCATTTTGGTACTGAAACTTGAAAAAAATTATGGAGTGAACAAATGTCTTAAAAGTTAATATGACAAATTTAATTAGCAGCATGAGTTTGAAAAGTACTGACACAGAAATTTTAAAATGGTACAAAGTGAGCATTCAATTAAAGGAAAATAATCACTTCTCTAACTATCACATTCTACCTTTAGTAGTTGCTACAATAAAAACAATGGTGATGCAAGGAATTTTAGAAGATGTTCTCCCTCATGATAGTAATTGAGCCTCACTCATTTTTGTTCTAGGAAAACTGTATAAAAATTTAAGGATAGGTAGGGATTACAAAATAGGCATAAACCACAAAATATATTCTGATTTGTTCCCTATTCCTAACACTGAAATTGCTATTCATGTGTTGTCAGGAATTAAATCATTGGTCAAAACTGACTTCAAATTTGCTTATAACAAATTGACAAAAAATATAAAGAAGCTATTATGATTAACTCTCTGATAGGTTTACTCAGTTATGGTGTAAAAACAGCAAGACCATTGCAGAATTACCTAAAAAGAATAGCATGTTTAAATAGATTCAAAGGTAGAAGATAACATTTGAGAAAGCACTTATAAAAGATCATTGTAAAAATTTTTTGACCCTAAAAAGGAAATTATTTTAAGTGTGGATAAAGTGAATATGCTGTATCAGTGATTTTGTCTCAAGTAAGTCACCCTATAATATACCTTACTCGAAGATTAATGTCAGCTAACTATTCAAACATTGACAGAGAAGCATTTGCTACTGTATGGAGCACAGACAGAGCTTGCCAAATTGTTAATAGGCAGAAAGTTTCTGTTGAAATTTGACCATTAACTGAGTTTATTTTTAACCCCAGAAAGGAGTTATTAAAACTCACATTTTCTAAAATTTTAAGATGGGTTATAATACTGTTATGAGGATGCATTTATATATATTTAAAAATATTAATAAAGTCCATAAAAATGTTAAAATCTATAGTAAGAGATTCTACTAAGTCCTAGTTGTTAATACAAAAAAAGTTTTCATTCATGAAGTAGTTTTAAAATAGAGAAATTAGTAATAGAACGTTTGGAAGAGTCTAGATCATTTCAGAATATTCAAGAAAGATCTAGATAATTTGAGATGAGTTGAGAAATATGCTAATTAGGTGCTAGCACCTATAAAAATAGGTTTTGGGAAAAGAGTGGTCGGTTGTAAAAAGAATTTGCTGACATTATCAACTCCAGTCTGATTTGTGGATTTGTTAATCCAGCCAAAAGAATATCTACGAAAAGTTGCAGACCAACAAAAACTCAAACAAGAACCTCATAGAACAAATCCGGTAAATAGAATTGTTGACTCTTTCATTGACCTAAACTTATAATTTCAAATATATATACACATGTGGGGATTTCCAGTAATAATACTTAAATTTACTTGCTAGCCTAATATGGTAAAGATAATTGACTCCCTCACCTTCCTTCTCCTTCGTAACACTTGCCAGTAATGAACTCTGTTTTCAATTTGAATGCAAAAATTGTATATTTGTAAATATTCTTATTTTGTGCTTTTTGTAAATTAAATATTAGTTTCATAAATGTTTGAAGCTTATAAAAGTTGGGGGGGGCGGCAACTGAGGGGCCAGCCAAAATTCTGGAGGGCCCTGTCCCCTTCTGCCTCTCTCCCTAGAATTGCCACTGTGTATTAACCTTAAATTATCTTGCATTGGAAAACTAAAAGGAACCAGTACTAAGCAAAATTGTATATAGAATAAAAAACAAATGGAGTGATTGTTCTGGACCAGAGAGACATATAAAAAGATAAGTCACAGATTAGCTATATAGAAGGGTCTTATATGCAATAGAGATGTTTTAATACCACCAGATAAATTAAGAAAAGACATAATAAAAATTGTACACAATGATGTTCATTGTGAAATAAAAAGCAATGCAGAGATTATTAAAATTATGAGTGTAATGGCCTGGGTATTCAAGTGATGTATAAAAATATGTACAAAAATGTGAAAATGTATGGAAATAAAAAACTTTTGCCAAACCAAGATAAGTGTAAAGAAAAAGAGCCATGATCCTGTGTTAATATGGATTATGTGCATGTTAAAGGCATAGGACTATTTTTTAAATTTGGTTGACTCATTTTCAAAGTAAAAATTATGAGTAATATATTTCAGAAATAAGGTGTCAAAAATGTCAGTCTTTGACAATACACCAAAATTTTGTAGTGAAACTTTACTTTCATGATCAAAACAAAGTGGATGCATCCCTTATAAAACACCATTGTATCAGCTGCAGCAAATCAACAGAATTGCAGAAAGAATGGTGCACATAGTGAAAACATCATAGATGGCTACCTACCAAAACTATTACTGAGTTATAAAATCATTCCATATGCAGGTAGAGTGCAAAACCTTTCTGCATTTATAGGAAGATAAATTAGATTATAAAAATTATTTTTATAGCTTCCTCTTTATTGTAGTAAATAAATGTTTAATTGTCTAGGTTAATGTTTTTTTTGTTACATGTGCCTTTGAGAAAAGTGTATTTTTGCACCAGTGAGGTTGTAAAAATAAATTGTTGCAGTTGTGAAAATCTGTTCTAAAATTAGTGGTTAAAGAACTACACAAAATTATTTGTGAATTGTAGTGGATTCATTTTTTTAATTTATGGAGAAAGAGGGTTTCATATTGACTGGCCAATGAGAGACATACTCTTCAAGCCCTTGTAAAATCCTAGATGAAGCCAGTGTGACCCTCCTTTGTTCAATAAAAGGAACTGCTATTAGTGGTTCAGTAAAAATGAATTAACTGTTGAGGAGGAAGCATTAATGCCCAAGCTTCAATGAAAGAGGATTAGTCCAAAGGGGTCATAAATCAACATGGAGAAAGAAAGCCAACAGATTCAAGGCAGATTCAGCCCCAGGATAGAACATTCATTTCTGTGTGTTCTTAAAAAGAATTTAAGTCAAAGGAATATTCAATTTTAACTTTTCAGCAAAGTACTTGAGTCAAAAACCTATGGAAAACATGAAACCCTTCATCCTCTGTATTGAATATTCAGTTGAATTTTTTGCAATGTCAGAAATGTATTCTGCCATAATAAGCACACAAAAAAGAAATGTCAAACTGAACCCTTTAGTCACAGGGGTATATCATTCTCATTACATGTGCAAAGCCACTTCTGGTAGCCATAAGTTTTCTCCCTTTAACTTGACTCTCTAAGTTATTTGTTCATCACTGCTGTAACCTGGAATTGAACTCACAACTCCTTGGGTCAAGTCACTGGAACGAACCAACCTCTATATCCACTGAGCCATGTGTCATGATAAGTAGATAAGTTGTTCCCCTTAGCATGATCCCTTAAGACAAGGGCTTATAATCTGCCCTTGGTTTTGGCACTTCCTGTAATGACCGAGTATGAATAAAACATGTCAGATCCGGAGTCCCTGCCTTCCTTCTTAATATCGAATCCATCAGCATGAATGGATCACGTATAATGTAACATGGTGTCAGAAAAAGGGATTACAAATACCCACACGGGAAACAGACTTGAATATTACGGAGGAAAAAGGATTATTTAGCCCAATTTTGGGACAACCCTTAAAAAAAAAAAAAGGGAGCGTCAACACATGCGCATTTGCCAATGAAGGTAAGAGAATTTTCTCTATAATTTCAAAAAAATAAGAGAAATAACGGAACTACCATGGCAGCTTCATTCCAAATACCTCCACCAACGATAGATTGGTTTAGTGCGAACATATCCAAGGCAATGGATAGATTTATCCGGCAAGTCAGGCTTCACTTTGATGGTCCGATGCGAGACATGGATGATGATATCAAGTTACGGTATCTCCTTCTGTGGACTGGTGTCGAAGGACAAGAGATAAGTGACACATTCTCTTTTAGGGACAACGAGGAAAGAACTGCCGAAGCATATATTACACATTTTAAGCAGTATGTAAGCCCTCGTTCGAATTTTCGCGTGGCCAGACACGAATTACTACAATGTTGCCAAAGCCCAGACGAGTCTGCACACTCATTTTTGAAACGACTTCGTCAAATAGCCAAACAATGTGAATACGAGCAAGTTGTAGAAGACACACTCGTAGTTGACCTTTTCATATTCGGCATTTATTCAAAGTCGGCACAGAAATCCTTAATCAAGGAAGGGAGCGACCTGACCGTCGCAAAAGCTCTACGCATAGCAGAGACGGAGGAAGTGACTTGTAAACAAGTTGAGGCTATCCGTATCCCGTTGGAAGACAGTAGCACGCACATGATACGAGCAAAAAATAGACAGACGCAATGTGGATGCTGTGGCAGACAACACCCACGTGGAGAGTGCCCTGCAAAAGGGAAAACATGCGTCTTATGCAACAACAAAGGACATTTTGCAAACGTTTGCTGAACCAAGAAGCAAAGGAAAAATATAAGAACAAAACAACAGTGGAATAAAAACAGAAGAATCCACACAGCAACTCAGGACGAAAATAGTGACTCGAATGAAGAGTACTACTTTCACTCAATCCGAAATTTACCAACAAACGCTGCGGAGGCATATGCCAAACTAAAAATCGGCAACAAACAAGGACAAATAATTGTAAAAGCGAAAATAGACACAGGAGCAATGAGCAACCTGCTACCAAAGACGCTGTATAAAAAACTGACGGGCATTCAACTGGAAAAGTCTCCAGTCCGATTGATTGCTTTCGGTGGATCAGTAATCAATCAGGAAGGGACATGTCGATTAGGGGTAAGGTTCCGAGACAGACATATCATCACAACATTCCATGTTGTAAATTCTCAGGGACCAATGTTAATAGGACTGAAATCTTCACGGGATTTGGGGTTAGTAACCCTAAATTTAGCTGTGAAATCAGACACTCCAGCTACAGCAGTACCAATTGCAGACTGCCTATCATGAGTATCACCAAGACCCAGCAAACACATCGAAGGAATTGATCTCAATGTACACGCCATGATGGAATGTTTCAACTTCTCACCAACTAGGATAGAGAACATTAGGGTCGAAACATTACAGGACCCATTATTAATAGAACTTGCACGTATAGTGATGTCAGGGTGGCCAGCCAATCGAGCTAGCTGCCCAAGCTGCCTCCTACCTTTCTGGAACTTCAGAGATGAGATAGGAATTGAGGATGGCATTTTGCTCAAGAGTAGCAAAATCATAATACCAGCATCTCTACAAAAAGGGATACTGGAAGAACTCCATGCAGCACATCAAGGGGTAGAGAAGACAAGACTGAGAGCCCGTACAGTAATATACTGGGCAGGGATGAATAAAGACATTGAAGACTTTATCAATAGCTGCAGAACCTGCCAAAAATATCAGACAAGTATTCCAGCTGAAGCTATGCATCAGCACGAAAGCCCTACTTACCCATGGCAATACATCAGTGCAGATCTGTTCACAATGGCAGGGAATGAGTACCTGTTAGTAGCAGATCAGTACAGCCGAAGCCCATTCATACGTAGACTAAGATCCACCTCATCAGCAGCTATTATTAAACACATAAAAGCGATATTCGAGGAGAGGGGTGTACCGGAAATCGTATACACAGATAACGGCACACAGTTCACAAGCTGGGAGTTCAGAAACTTCTCAGCAACTTACAGTTTCTTGCACAAGACATCCTCACCGCACTACCCGAAATCCAACGGCTTTGCAGAAAGGATGGTTGGAGTGTGTAAGAAAATACTGCTGAAGGCGCGTGAAACTGGACAAGACAGTTATCTAGCGATGATGGCTTATAGAGCCACACCAATATCAGCAAACCTTGGCTCACCAGCGGAGTTGCTGAATGGTCGACAGATACGGACCCCACTGGTGTCAAAACAACAGCTGGGTGAGGAAAAAACAAGAATGGAAATTCTAAAGCAAAAAGAAAAATCAAAAGAATATTACAACAGGCAGAATAGTAGACAGCATTCACGTCTATACGCTGGACAAAAAGTTTATGTCCAGCATGAGAAAACAAGGCTATGGGAGCCTGGGATGATCCGTCATCATGACACCCATCCAAGGTCGTACATAGTTGAGTCTGAAAGTGGTAATATCCACAGAAGAAATCGACAATATATCAGACCAGCTAAGGGAGACCCAATAAGGAACAATGATGACCAACCGCCTACAACTGAAGCAAAAGGAGCACATAATAGTGTCAGTACTCCACTACTTCAGTATACTCAGCAGAGTTCACCAGTGACAGAACCCAAGCAAAGAATATTACCAGAGGAACGAGCACAACCCATGTTGGTAAAACAGCCAACCTCTGAACCCCCCATCAGCAGGCACTACAGACCCGTCCCAAAGCCGAGACGATCCATGTGGTGTGTAAAGACTCCTCAGAGGCTAGACCTCTAAAGATTCCCCCTACAAATATATAGACTCTAGCCCCCAGTAGCAATCTTAAAAAACTAGAAGTAAAAAAAGAAAAAAAAGAGAAATTAAAAAAAAAAAGAATTATTAAATGAGCCCACTCTCAATTGAGAAAGGGAGATGTCATGATAAGTAGATAAGTTGTTCCCCTTAGCATGATCCCTTAAGACAAGGGCTTATAATCTGCCCTTGGTTTTGGCACTTCCTGTAATGACCGAGTATGAATAAAACATGTCAGATCCGGAGTCCCTGCCTTCCTTCTTAATATCGAATCCATCAGCATGAATGGATCACGTATAATGTAACACCATGTGTCCTTGAGGACAACAGCATGTGAATTTCTGGGACTTCTAACGTCCTAGTAACAATTTTTTACCAGAGTTCATATTGCGATCTTTTTGATGCTAATGATTTTCTCTAGCATTTTTTATCATATTGTAATCTTTGAGGCGAATGATTTTCTCTAGCACTCTGTATTATTGGCTCAGCTACCTGAAATAATAACATGGTCCAGTGGATATAGACGTTGGTTAGTTCCAGTGACTTGACCCAAAGAGTTGTGAGTTCAATTACAGATTACAGCAGTGGTGAACAAATAACTTAGAGAGTCAGGTTAAAGGGAGATAACTCATGGCTACTGGAAGTGAGAATGAGGATATATATATATACATACAGAGTATATTTATTATTTTTCTCTTTTACTATTTGTTAGTTTCTATTTTATATATATATATATGTGTGTGTGTGTGTGTGTGTGTGTGTGTGTATGCATATATATATATATATATATATATATATATATATATATATGTATAATTTATAATATTAGGTCATATGAATTTAGATCTTTGTATTGCTTCTTTAAATATCTTTTATTTTATGTTCTATGAATAATATTTATGTTTGTGCATGGGATTTCATGTTTTTTATAAAAATGTCAAAAGATTTGAGTTGCAACATTGTAACTATGTATTAATATTTGTCT
The DNA here is from genome assembly GCA_037127315.1 of Ascarosepion bandense. NCBI lineage: Eukaryota > Metazoa > Mollusca > Cephalopoda > Sepiida > Sepiidae > Ascarosepion > Ascarosepion bandense. The sequence continues at coordinate 388,500 of JBBBDQ010001567.1, read as the reverse complement.
GAACTTCATTTCCATTCTAATTTTGAATTCTCTTCTTTAGCTGTTTTCTTAACATTTTCTCAATTATTTTTCTCTTCACTTTCTAGTTCTTCTGTATCTTTCCTTTTCCTCTTTCTTGATTTTTCATCTTATTTTCTTCTCTTCCTTCTTTCTTTTTTCTTTATTAAATCCTTTTACCTTGTACAGAAAATTTTCCCAAAAATGAAAGTGAAGTGTTGTTTTCCTAAAATAAAAAAAAATTAAAAGCGTTTATTACCATCATTGATAAACTACCTGATGAGACATTGTTCTTTCATTGTCGAAACATAATGTACAATTTTGTAGTAGTTTTTACCTGTTCTCATGTTATAATATAGTCATCCGCAGACAGATCTGTTTTACAGCTCATCAGTATGGTTAGACATCCGATTGCTTTTTACCCAGGATTGAAACCCGACTGAATTGGCGTCAGTCGGTGATTCTACCTCTGAGCTACATATAGAACCTCTTGTTGAATTTCTGTTCTGATATATCAGATGGGACGTTTTCATAGGATCAGCAGCCCACAACTATACAAAGAACAAGCAAACAAGTAATAATTCATGTCAGTTGTGATACTGTGGCTCACCTTAAGTTTAATCTTAAATTCATTCTGTTGACGTGTCAAATCTGATTTCAATTGTTCAAGATCTGGTCTTTCTTTGCTCACAACAGCAGCCAATAGTTGTTCTTCCAAGCCATCTCTAGTTACTGTAAAATTAATCAGAGTTGTCTGTGCTTGCATCTCTGGTTTATAATGTGGATTAGCCAATTTAGTGTGTAAAATTAAACGAAAACTGGGATTGTATTCAACTTCTTTATCACCCATCTTGATGGCACGGCCCTACAAAAAAAGACGTTAAAAATGCCATAAGTAAATTACATTTTAGAATTTATTTGCAAAGATTAAAACATCTCAATAATATGGTGCTAACTTATAAGACATTATACTATACTTTTGTAGAAAGCTAATGTTAATACAACGTCGCACTGATAGAGCCTTTGATGTACCCAAGAAGCGAAAGAAACAAAATGTTTGAGAAAAGTGAAAGCTATTAGTTAAGGGTATCTAATATAACATCCTGGTTAGAGAATATAACTTATTAATTTTATCAATCATAAAAATGAACTTTTTTCTTTAAAGTTAATCAAAGTTAAATCAAACATGATTTAACAAGTGATATTTATCATCACATGTAAAGAGATTCAAGGATTTTTTTAAAAAAATGGCTGAAAATTTGTAGAGAAACTCCTAAAGACTATTAGAATAAAAAAATATTGTTCATGAAATGCACCAAGAAACCTTATTTATTTCTTTTAAGTAATTGTTAAGTTCATATTTAGTCATGATTGTCACTTCAGGGTTACAAAAATATGAAAAAATTAAAAAGAACTTGTGTTACAAATCTTAATTATCTGCTACATAAAACCTTTAATAATTTGAAAAATGAAAAAAAAAAAACACTTCAGATCTCCACTAAGAATAACAATGAAAAAAAGTAACCAAATTATATCACAAACTTACTCCAAAGTAATTAGCATTAGAAACTAAAAATTTCTAATAACTGATTTAAAAGAGAAAAAAAAATCAACTAATCTTTATCCAAAATTATCACTAATCCATCCTTACTTACAGCGCTCACACATTCCTAAGTATTAATTCTCTTTTCAGCATTTTATTGCCATGAACATTTTAACATCCATTGAACCTATACTTCAAGTATTACTTTAATTGTAAAAACCTTAATTGATATGTGTATATATAAAATGTTATTTTTCAACTCAATTTGCTTTTCTTGATTTATAATCATTTTATGACTTATAGTGGGCTATCTACAATGAGGCCAAATTCTGTTAATCTGCAACAATATACAACTACCCTTTGCTAGAATGGATTCCCCACTATAAACTGGAAAAGAATGCTATATTTCTTTCTTCATTCAATTTGAAAAAAATCAGTATTATTGCAAATAGCTACATATTTTGATTTAAACATTAATGCAAATATTAAAAGCTAGAAGTAACATTAGATCTACTGTAGTCATAATAACAGCAATGAAATGATTATCTAACTCTAAACTTATTTATAAATGGAACTTTGTCTGTGTGTGTGTGTGTGTGTGTGTGTGTGTGTGTGTGTGTGTGTTCGTTCTATAAGCGTCTGCGAGTGTTCTTAGCTAGGTTTTGTGTTGAGGTACCCCCGATAAATATTGAAAATCGATAATTGAAAAAATCGGGTTATAGAAGGAGTGGTCTGATTTTAATCAAATTTCATACACTCATAGACAAAGACATAAGAAACAATATTCAGAAGTTTCAAGGTTGCAGTGCTTACAATAGTGCAGAAAATCAATAATATATATATATATATATATATATATAAAAAAGGCAAGATGTTTGTGTGTGTGTGTGTGTGTGTGTGTGTGTGTGTGTGTGTGTGTTTATTTGCCTGCATGTCTATTTTTTTCAGCCCTTTTATTTTAGTTTTTGCTTCGGGTTTGGCTCTAAGTAGGTATAATTGTAGTTCTTAGTTTCAGACATGATACCATTTACTCAGAGGACTTATTTAGCCTTCAAAATTCAGTTTACAACGAAAAAGACTTATTTGATATCGATACCAGGAAATCAAAATTTGACTTACATTCATCCATTTTTCTTTCAGTCTACAGTTTCGCTTTAACTGGAAACAACTATTACTTGTCTTTTGTGCCAACGTTCAAAGAGTCTGAGGTTCAGGACCATGGATTAGTTTTAAAGCTTTCATTACACCCAAGCAATGCCAGGCTATATTGCTAGTTAGATATATTTACAGATTGTAGATGAACCCAGGTAAAGGGCAATGCATAGATTGTTAGTGATTGGACATGAGATTCAATCACAACATTGAACACTTGTATGGTAAACATGTAGTGGTTATTTAAGACTATGAAGTCATGATATAGTACTAATTACCAGGTATTGATAGTTTGTGAATGGATAAGATTTTGATTGTGTAAACTGAGAAAAGAGTTGAATGTAGTTTGTAGATTAATACACAAATGAGGCAAGATCAGTGTCACACACCCTAGCTATGTCACTAAGCTGGATTTAAGTTTTGCCCAGCAGTTTTGTGAATCAGCACACAGTAGAGAATTTGTGTTATACAATTAAAGGAAGGATATGTTCATAATAGATGTAAAATGTTTAAATATTTAGGTCTTGTTCTAAGCACACTTATATACTGTAACCCTACATCTTGGTGTGGGACTAAATACTAAATATTTAAGATATATATTTCCAGGTGAATAACCCTTTCATAAGAAAGTAAACAGTGTTTTGAGTGTAGCACAAAAGAAGAAGAAGGAAAAGGGAGCTGTAGAGGAGTAAAAGAAAATAGGAAAGCTTCCAAAATTAACACTATGGCTTAACACAGGTGCAACAAAACCACTCATACTGCTCCTTCAGATATAGCATCCACTCCTGCAATATCAGCCACTAGTACTGGTCCTTTATATATAGCATGTACATTTACATTCATTCCTACTACCAATAATTCAGTTTCAGCAGATGTACCATCATTGCCTTTTACTGCTGCTGGTAACATTTTAAAAAAAGGAAGTACCCAAATCTGTAACAGTAAAGGAGTTTACAAGCCAAGAGTCAGATCTGGGACTATAGAACATTAATGATACTAACATAATAGATTACTGGATTCATAGTGAGCCAGTGTTTTAACTGAAATGTAGTGTACCATTTGAAGTATTGGATCAAATCAATGAAGAATTAGACAGATTTGAATACGAATTGGCATGGTGAAGGATGCATTCCAGAAGCTGAGTAGAGTATTAAGAGACAAGAAAATTTTGATAGAAACAAAGAAGAGAGTACTGGATTGCTATGTGATGTCGGTTCTTCAGTATGGAAATGAATGCTGGAATGAAGAAAAAACTGGAAGCAGCTGAAATGTGGTTCTACAGAAGGATGCTGCAGGTATTGTGGAATCGACCATGTGAGTAATGATGAGGTTTTGGAAAAGATAGAAATGGAAAGGAAATTAATACTGAGCATCAGGAATAGACAGCTGATGTTCATGGGAAATGTAATGAGGAAGGAGAGCTTGGAGAATCTGATACTCACAGGCAAAAGAGAGAGAGCGACAGGGAAAAGCAGCAGGTAACATAACTGATGGGCATGAACAGGTGAATGGCAGAGTGGGGGTTGAGTGGTGAGAAAGGATGAAATCTCTTATAAGAAGCTTTGTATTCTGGACGAAAATGTATCAAGACATTGAAAAAGTAGTAAAAATCTTCGAAATTTGTGCTTGGGCAGCAAAATTACCTAGCACAAAATTACAACCTTGGCCAAAATCTGTAGTTAAGACTACATGTAGATTTCACAGATCCAATAAAGTGATCACAATATCCTGTGGGATTGTGATAGCTTTACTAAGTGGTTTGAAATTTTTAAGTGCAAAAAAGCAACTTCTACAGTGACACAGAATTTTTTTACACAAACTGTTTGTGATATATAGAATTCTGGATGTCATAGTCTTGGATAATGGTACTATATTAACTGTTTATGAATTTGAAGATTTTGTAAAATGTTCTCAATTAAACATATTACTACTCCACTACATCACCCAAGGTCAAGCAAGCTTGTGGGTACTATTAAGAGAGGTTTGAAAAAAGCAAGTAAAGAAAATGTGAGGGAAAAAGTGGTACTAAAATTCTTGAGAGTATAATGGATAATGCCAAATTTCAATACACCATCAGGCATGTCATTGACAGAATTGATGTTTGCAAGAAAAATTAAACTGGTGTTCGACAAGTTGTTACCAGATCAAAAAAGGATAAAAATGGTTAACAAAAGGACACTAAATCTTTCAAAATTGACAAAAAAGTGTTTTTCAGCATGGAAAAAATAAAATGGAAAAGACATGTGGAAAGACGATGTAATAATGTCACAAATTGGAAAGATGATATAAATGCAAAAGGAAAAACTAGGGACACAAAAGACATTGCAATCAGTTAAAGAAAAGGTTTGCTGAAGAAAAGCTTGCAAGTAAGGAAAAACTTATGCAAGTACTGTAGGATGATTTTAATGTATCAACACCACAAGAATTTGTTGAATGTACAAGTACGATTACTAGAAAAATGAGATATGGAGAAACTAGAGGTTGACTCAAAATGAAAAAAAAAAGTTCAGTATGTTGGTGAACTGGCTAGAAAAAAGATGGCATGAATACTAATAAATAATATAAAATATTCCCGAATAAATAAAAACCTCAAAAAAGGAGGATACTGTAGGGAGGTAATACAAATGAACTAGTCTACTTACCTTAAATAAAGAACTACAAGTGAGTCAGAAACTTCTGTTTGAATCAGTCAAGAGTATTTTTAACAGATATTATGGTGAGCAAGACTTAATATTATCACTGCTAGAAATGAGTTATAACATAAACAATGTGTTAAAATGTCAATTGTGGAATGGTGTGTGTAAAACACGAATGGCTACTCTATTCACCATCCCAAGGTCATTTGTACTGCTTTGTATATTGCCTATTGACCAAAAAGATTCTCCCTTTGTTATATTGCGGTTCAATGACTGGAAGCACAAAAATATTTTTGTAGAACATATGTGATAAAGTATAAAATGTTATTGTAGTATATGTTATAAGGTATAAAAAAAAAACTCTAAGTTCTTTATTACTTGAGCAACATCACTCAGTAGGAATAGTGGCATAAAATGTTGACACCTATGATTTCTGTATCAGGGGTTTGCAATTTCGTAGAGAGATTCAGATTATTGGGTCAGCAAAAAATGGCAACTATTTAGATATACTAAAGTTGCTGAGTAAATTTGAACCTTTCTTGGAAGAACATCTTAACATGTATGAAAATCCCGGAAAAGAGAATCCATCATATTTATCTGCAAATATTTGTGAGGAATTTATTAATGGGACAACAGGTTCTTTTTACTATTCTTGAAGAAGTAAAAAATCAAAAATCAAAGTATTATTCAATAAAGGTAGATTTCACTCTAGACATCTCTTACTCAACTGACATTTACTGTCTGATGCATTAAAAGCTGTGAACCTGTGGAAAGTTTCTTGATGTTCATCCCCATTTTTTCTCATGGAACAAAGGATATAACAGACACTGTTGTGGATTTTCCTAATGAGAAGAAAATTTCACTATCAAATTGCCATGGTCAGTTAGTGATAATGCTTCAAATATGTCTGGATGATATACTGGATTGCATTCATCAACTCAATGAGTTTACCATTGACATCCCCCTGTGCTGGTAAAAGCATGAACTTGGTGGGAGTAAAAGCAACAGAGTGCTGTTTACAATCCGGAAAATTCTTTGACTTCGTTTAGCATCTGTATTCATTTTTTGCTGGTTCTACTCATCACTGGAATGTGTTGACATCAACTTTAGATAAAGATTTTGTGGTCAAGCATCTGTCTGACACACGATCGTCAGCACATTTTGATGCTGTTCAATGCTCTGTATGGGGATTTCAAGAAAATAAAACATGCACTGGATTCTCTATCAGCCAACAATGAGCAGCAAATGAATACAAGGTGATTTTCTTTTCAAACATTTTTGCTTCAATGTCCTTGTCTGTTTTCATCCATAAACAAAATGTGATCATATCATGGTTATGGTAATGCTTATGATAGGATGGTATGTACATTGATCTTCATCAGCTAATCCAGTAAAACTTTTAAAGAAGAAAAAAAATTTAATAATAGATTGAAATAAAATGCTCTCAGAAATCATTTTTTATCTTACTTTTTTAATTGTGTTTCTTCCAAGGAGTGGGTCTAGAACTGGATCGATGGTCTCTCCCAGATTTTCAATCAAAACTGTGTCCCCAGCTGAAATTGCTTGCTCAATCACATCCAAGTAACCTTTCTGGCCCAAACGAACAGTCTGTAGGTAAAATAAAATGTTCATGCCATCAAATACAGTCCAAGAAGTAAATACAACAGAAAACAAAGTCAAAACTTATATGCAATATGAGAAAATTTTGCTAATGTCAAGGAAACTCATCTCATGCAAGCCACAATCCATTTGAAATATTTAACCAATTTTTATTTTTTGTTTGCATTCTTATCTACTTTTTATTGGTTACAGGCCATTTTCAAAAGAGTAAAAAAAAAGACTTGATTGATTCAGTGTCTTTTCTTTTCTGATCTAATATTTGCTCTTCATTTACATGTCAAGTTGAAATTGGTTGTTTAGTTTGGGAAATTAAAACTTGAGGAAAGCAAAAAGTTTTTGGAAAGTTTATGTATTTAATTTTCAAATGAAATCAATAAACTTCTATAGTTAAGATAAAAAAATAAATTTATGAAATTTGCAGAATATAAGAAAACATCAAAGAATATTTTAGTTACCCTTAATTTTGAAGCATATTTGTTCTTGATCCATTTAATCCCTTGGAGCTGAGGGTCAATTATTAAAGGCCAACGTTCACAATTGGTCAATATAGTGGCATTTTCAATAGACATACGATCACTGGGTAAGTCTTCATTATTCCACTGTGCAATACTTGCATCATCAGTTAATAAGGTCAAGGGGTCTAAGCCCTCAGAAATGGGGAGAACATCTTTAATGGAATTCAGATATTGGACCCAATATTTTTCCATCAATTCCAACCGGAAAGACTTGGTAAAGCAGCCCAAATAAGAGACAAATGAAGTAATCAATAACGTATCTCCAGGTAGAGTTACCTCCTGTTTTTTAAGTTCCTTAATGGAATCAGCCCATCTGACATTTTCAGCTGCCAGCCCACCAACAAGACGATTAGCTAGTTCAATTGTTTTATTAGTGGCATCAGCTTCAGCCTGACAACGAAGTTTAGCATCTGTTGCTTCTTGAAATTCAGCAGTCAATTTAGCCAAAGATCTTTCCAAGTCAGTGATTTTATTTTGAATCACAGTCAATTTATCCTGTGCAACCTGTCTTTCTGCTTTGGCTTGTTCCAGGGCAATTTTCTTGGGCTCCACTTCACAAAAGACTTCATAAAACTTCATGATATTAATGACCCAGGCACAGAGACCAGCAGCTGCAGTTGATTTAGCATGTATAAAGTCTGGATTAAATTCTGGATCAGCCAGGTATGGCTGGATGGACTTGCGGCAATTTTCATGAATATTCTCTTTGTCATATTCCTTCAGATTTACCAGCAGAGCATCAACCTGAGAACAATAAAATGTTCACATGAACATATGTTAATATCAACATGTTACAAACTTTCCAATAATTCTAAGATGAGAACATTTACATTCAGTTCAACAGTTCAAGGTTTACAATATGTTCTCTCAGTAAAAGCAGGACATCCTCAACAAACATGATTCCTAGAGCACCAATGTGTTCTCCTCCTAAAAAACAGCATTGTCCTTACTACACAATTCTGATGACATTAGTATTCCCATCATAAAACAACCTTTCCTTTATATTCACACAAATTCTTGTGGTATGAAAACTACTATTAGATTAATAATCACACAATTCTTATGGTAACAGTTTTCTCTTTCTAAATATGTCATTAAATTCTATCTATATAATTCTAGTAGCACAAATAAAGCAGTTTCTTTCTCCTACCTAGTTCCAAACAGTCACTGTTGAAAGTCTGATTAATAAAATCTACAATATTGAAGATTAAAAAATAATATTTTTTGTTTCCTTTGTTATAAATTGATAGTGATATGCAGTGAACATTACTTGAGATTATATATATATACAAATTGGGCTCAAATGCAAATCAAATATGGATCAGAATCTGATAGAATGATAAGATAAAGAACAAATATGAAATGTTTAGCAAACTAAAATGTTTCCCTTTTATCAAAACATCATCAGTGAATGACATATTAACAAAACAAAGAAAAAATTCTAGTATTTTTATTTTTTTGCTGTTTGATTTTCATTGTTTAATCAGGTTTCACATGCATAAGACTTGTTAAATGTTAGAATAATGAATTCAGAATGCCATAGATCACACCAACAGTCGCTTAACAAGTCATATGCATGTGAAACCTGATTAACCAATTTAAAATCAAACAACACAAAAATAAATATACCAGAATTTCTTTCTTTTTATTCATATCTTATTCTCTGAGGATACACACATACATGCACACACAAAATGTGTGTGTGTGTGTGTGTTTAAAAAACAACCTTCTTCACCTTCAATTTTTGGAAAGACTCTAAGTGATTTTAAACATTTGCATGAAAATTATTTTAGTTGTATGTTAATCATTCAATTAAAAATTTGCTGACCTTGCTCATGATTGTAGATTTTGCAGCTTTCCAACTTCTGTCTTTTGGTATCTTCCCTCCTGGTGCTAATAAAACCATGACTGCCGCAGTGACATTTGTTACAGCACTAGGAGGGGCTCCAAAAGATTTCATCTCAGTTAAATTATTCTGCAGATAGAAAAAGAACATTGTAAGTAACAAGCAGTTGCACAGCACTGAAAGTTGGAATTGTTATCAGAAATAAAAAAAACTGTTTCTTTTGTTGCTTTTAAATATTTTTACTTGACATTTCAATTCTATTTACATTTCTTAAGGTGTCCTGTGATGAAAAGACATCTTTCTAATATAAAAGGGTCTTTCCTACTATTTTCTAATATAAAAGGGTCTTTCTTATCTATCATTTGATTTCTTTCTTGTACACTCTTTCTCATTAGTAAGCTTTTACTTTCAAAATCTTTCCCTAATTTTATGATGAAATAGACATCCTTATTTTTTCACCAAAATGACATGTTATGAGATATTTTCCTTTATATTTTTATTCATTAGTCTTAAAATTTATTTCATGAAGTTTAATCATATCTGTTTTCACAATTTTAAATCAGTAGATGATTTATGAGTGATGATCTAAAAATGGAAAATAAGAATATGATCTTATGTAATTTTTAACTCAATGGAATGGAGGTTAAATTCAATATTAGCGAAATGCAGATGAAAATTCAATTTAAATTAAAAATTTGAGAATTCAAAAACATTCTTTTTTCCTTTTATTGCCATAACAATGGAAATATAAACAAACGCTGGAGATAAAACAAGAAATTTAAAAAAAACAATGGAAAGTCTTTGGGAATCTCTGAAGGTCCTTCAAATTAATATATATTCTTACATCTCAATTTTTTTTATCCAATTTCAGATTGAATTTACCTTCATTAAACCGTAAGTCTTTCCTTCTTATTTCTTTCTTTTTTTCTCTTTTAAGTTTCCAATACAATGAAGAATGTTCCTGTTATTCAAAAAAAATAAAAGAAGGTATTTTTGTTTTGGTAATGATTTTGGAGTTAACAGAATTAAAGGGAGTTTGTGATAAAGACCAGTATCGGAGAAAACACTTACTTGGGAATTTTAAAGATGGATCATAATTTTGTTTATCCGTTCATCTCCTTTGGAGACACTTTTCCCATTCTCATATATTTCTCGTTTTCCTTTTTTCTTTCTTCCTCTGGATTACATCTTTTATTTTTAACGAGGTTGTCTTTCCTCAGAGTATTTTGGCATTAACGTTTCTTATGTCTTCTCCATTAGACATTGAAGCTGCAACTAATTTTCCAAATTTTAATTACAAACAGAGCGTCTTTGGTGGTTTATTCCTTTCAGCCCACCAAATGACGTCTTTTCTTTCTCTTCCCCCCTCTCTCTCTGTATTCTTTAGTGTTTCTTTCTCGCTGTTAATCTGCTTGCCTTTGCATACATTACAAATTTATAGAGAGAGTTATTTTCTCTCCACATGTCGATATACATTTATAATAAGGAGGACAGAGAGAGTTCTTTCTCCTGTCTCCATGATGCATACATTATCCCACAATGTTCAAAGATTTTTAGATGCAGTATAAAAATGGGTAACATTGAAAAGAATGCTGCAAATACAAACAAGAAAAAGGTATTTGTCTGATTAATTGGTGTAATAAGGAAAATTTTTCGTCACAGAAAACAGAAAGTAATGAAATAATACCTTCTGTTAATTTTGAAAGTATATCCCTTGATATTGCAGTTGCTTTAATTCAAAAATATATTCATTTACCTTTAATTTTGAAACTAAATAAACTAGATATTTCAATTCCATTTAATATAGAAATGCAGGTCTGAATGTTGCAACACCAATTAATATTGAAATTGCATCCTCAAAACTGCAATTTCCTTTTATTTTGAAAATGCAACCTTGGATATTGCATCACTATTTAAGTATTAAACTATTTTGTACATTTTCAAAGTGTTTGGATGTTGAAGCTCCATCTAATCTTGAAAATACATCTATCTATATATTGCAGCTCATTTTCAATTTGAAAATGCATAATTGGATATTAAATTACTATTCATTATTAAACTACGTAGCAAATTTTCAAAATGCATCTCTGAATATTGCAGCTCTCTTGAAATCTTTTGAAATTGCAACTTTTCTGGATTTCAGAAATGTACCCTTTATAATTGTGCATTTCTCATATGCTGTTTCCTCAGCAACTCAAATGATATATTTTTAACTGTATAGGATATGAAAATTCCAGTTATTACATTTCAAAATCATTTATAATTGTTATGTTTTGCATTTTTGTGTGAGTAGTAGTTGTAGTTGTAGTACAGCTCTCCATTATCCTTTGAGGCCACAGGGTTTTTCTTCCCCACTTCTTTAGTTATTCTCTATTTATACTGGTCTAATAATTTGCATATGATACTACACCTCCCTGAATCGAAGAGGTTGTATACCCTTGTTTTTTCTTTTACTACTAATTATTTTTGTATAGTGTTGTCCTTTCTCTTCTCTTTCTTGTTTTCTCTTTAATGGTGATCTTAGTCTCTTTTCATTTTCTTCTTCATATTCATCTGTCTTTTCATTCTCACTGTCTTCCATTTCCTGCTCTGTTCCACTTTTGTAACTTTCTGCCTCTTCTTGTTCCTGACCTTCTACTTCCACATCATCCAACTTGTTTCTGCTTCTGAACTGATCTGCATATGCCAGTATATGTCGTCTCTTTTTCTTAAGTATAGCCATGTTGTGTTCTTTGTGTACCAGGAAATTTGCTTCTTCTGGATTTGCCTCTTTATTCTTTCTATACCATACCTTTTCTTTCATTGCAAAGAACATAGTTATCAGGGCTCTGGTTTGTCTTCCCATTAACACCAAAGGGCTCAGTTTCCTTACCACATGTGGAATGGATCTGAAACTGAGGAGCAGTTTTGGTAAACACCAAAAAATTATTTGTGTTTTTCATTAAGAATATTTTGAATTTTGATATTTTTTTGTTTAACATTACATTCGCACTAAATTTGCTCATGAATTTAATTTTCTCACCTGTGACAGCATGAGCTATTTTTTTAAAACCATTAATGTGGGTTTTCCTATTTTCCAACAAGTACAAAAATTTATTATGCGTAAATCAGAACCACTGTCTAGTTGTAAACTTGATATTTTTAATCAGGATTTTCACCTGTGCAAATTTTCTCACATACTGACTTGAAGATTCATTAGCATTAGTCACTCTAATAAAATTCTTAACTCACTTTTTAATTTTCATCTAGATATTTTGTCCTTTTTTTTTCCCAGCAATGAAAGAATTCCTTGTTTGTAAATGGACAAACATAAAAGAAATTTAGTTGTCCACAAGCATAGCAGGGGTTAGGTGCAATGTCCTTTTTGATGTGCAACACTCTACTTATTTCAATATTTTTAGCATCATGCTGAATGTTTATACATCTCTAACAATCTTCTACCAGGTTTTGCAGAGTCAAGTGGGGTTCATTTTCACATTTATTAAGAACCCTCCTTTTGATTACTGTTTCTTTAGCTGACACTAAACTGTGTGCAAATCTTAAAATTTGAAATTGTCAGGGCTTAGTTCTATTAATTTGAACTCCTCACACTGACTATTCACAATACTTGCAAATGCAATAAAGTCTTCCTTGTCATTTTTCAGTAAATTCATATACTCCCAACTCAGATAGTATAATGAGGTTTTTGGGCAGAACAATTTTGAAAGCAAAATAACCATTTCATTAAATGTTAAGTCACTTGTCTTCTTTGGTAGAATATAATTCAAGAACTTCATATGTTTGACAATGCCTAATTTTTGTATAACTAATTTAACCTTTTCCTGGTTTGTCTTGTAAATATCTTCATATCTGTGGAAATATGATGCAAAAGTTACACCTTCTTCTGGCCTATAGCTAAAATTTGTTATCACTTTCACGATAGCTTCCTAAGAAAAAAAAATTTGAATTGTCATTAATGTTACTTGTAAACATTTTCTGCTGTTTTAAAAACAATTCCTTGAATTTTTGAGCCTTTGTTCAAGATGCTTTTGCTGTTTGAGTTGTTGCTTTACAATTTGCAACAACTCTTTTATAAACTCCTCTATTTATATTTTTTTTCCACAACTGTCAATCAAAAAACACTTTCGCTTTTCCTGTAACACTTTTATTCTGAGAAATTCTCTCAATGTTACATGTTTTTTGCAAATTGAATTATCAATTTCACGTACCTTTTCATTAAGTTTTCAGTTGGACTAATTTTGTGTTTTTTTTTATTTGAATGTTGTATTTCGCACAATTGGTTGATATCACGTAATCCTTGAAAATTCTTGTAGCCAAAAAAAAAAAAATACTTTATATTTTTTTGTACTTTTTGATTTTCCTTTATCAATGTTCCTTGGTGAATTTTTACGCTAAAACCTTTGTTCACAAAGTTGACTTGATTACTTTTTTCTATGCATTTTTTACTGATACTATGTTTGTGCAATGTTATATCCACAAGCGTTTAGTTGAGTCCTGGCCAAAAATCTTCATCACAAAAAATGTTGTGTTAGTGATCTTTTTTCTTAAGATCAGCCAAAATTTTTGCAACCAAAAATCTTCTTACCAAAATGTTGTATTGGTGAATGTCACAACCTTCATTACCAAAATGTTGTATTTGACCAAAACCATAATCTTTGATGCCAAAATGTTTAATTTTTGCCAATGACACAGTCTTTAATGCTAAAATGTATTTTAGTCCACAGCACAATCTTTTTGGTCAGCAGAACAATCAATTTTGGTCAACAGAACAATCTTCATCACCACTGTCGTAACCCTAAAAGGTTACTGTGTGAGTAATAACCAAAATGGAGGTTGGTATATCCAAAAGTACAAGACTTGCATGCTGTGTGACGTAGATACATTGCTAGTGAACTGCTAGACAGTACCATCACTCTCTACTCCAATAGTGTCTATTTATTTAAGAGGATAGGAAAATACCATTCCTGTATATAGTGAGATGTGCAATAATTATCATATTTTTTTATTTTTTCTTAATAAGACTCTTTCAATTGTTTTTTGAAAAATATGGCTCAAAGACTTTTTTCCAAACAGTAGACAAGTCCATCTGAATAAGCCTATAGGGATATTTATCAGGGTGATTTAATTGAATTTCTTGTCAACTTCTATTTGATTGTATGTGGCCTTGTGATCAATTTTTGCAAAGAACTACATTTTTGCTAACTTATGGCTTGCAGTTTTGATATTTGTCAAAGGAAGTGTCTTAACATATCTGGTGATTTACCCCTGTCTTGTAATCACCACATAACCTTAAATCTCTGTCAGGTTTCTTGATCACTAATATCAGTGATGCTCAATTACTGCCACTTTGAGTTACACTTTCTTGTATGCCTTGTATCATTTTGTTTAATTTTGCTACTACCAAAGGTAGGATATGAATTGGAACTTTTCTTGTCTTTATATACTTTGGGTGACAGTTTTCCTTTAGTTGAATGCTTGCTTTATAGCCTTTCAATAATCCTATTTCATTTTTTTCTGCTTCTATGGAATTGATTAGTCTCACAGTATCTGTTTTTAATACATCAATCCCTAGTAATCCATGATCTTTTTTGCATGCTATAACTATAATGGGAATTATTTCAAAACGTTTGTTGGTTTCCAAATTGCCTTGAAATATACCCATTGTTTTTTTGGTGTTCCATCAAATTGTTTTAATTGCATGCTGCTTTTTTTAGAATTTTGGTGGTCATAATTTTATTCAGAAATTTGTAGGCATCAACGTAAATTCACTGCTTGCATCAACTTGCATGTTAAATAATTAGCCATTTATCCTTATTTTTTTCTCTACCTCTTTTTTTGTGTATTTATTGTAAATATTTCAATTTCTTCTTCTTCAGAAGGGATTTGAAGTTTTTACTTTTTCTATTTGATTTTCATATTTGCATACATTCTGAAAATGACCTCTTTTTTGCAATTTGAACATATTTTTCTTAGAGCTGGATATTTGTATTTGTTTCTCTTGTGATTTTTTCCACAATATCTACATGTAATCATGGATGTGGTTGTACTTGTCATATATGTCTTGAGTTCTTCCTTTAATTGATTAAATTCTCTAATCGACTCTGATTGTTTCAAAATCTGGATGCTAGCTTCCAAACTCATCCTGCTACTCTGTAGACATTCTAGTATTTTTTGTTTGTGGTTTTGGTTTTGCAAGCTTGCAATTAATCTAGGAAGAATTAATTCATCTTCTACAATCATTTCCCATGCTCCTGATTTTTCAAATTCACAATATTTTGCTCATACTTTCAATCTAAGTAAGTATCTAAACTTATTTATAAATGAAACTTTGTGTGTGTGTGTCTGTGTGTGTGTATCCATTACCTATAGACTCTGAAACAGCTGAACAGATTTTCTTGAAAATTTACACAGTTGTACTATATGCGTCTGCGAGTGTTCTTAGCTAGGTTTTGTGTCGAGGTACCCCCGATAAATATCAAAGATCGATAATTGAAAAAGTCGGGTTATAGGAGGAGTGGTCTGATTTTAATCAAATTTGATACACTCATAGACAAAGACATAATAAATGATATTCAGAAGTTTCAAGGTTGCAGTTCTTACAATAGTGCAGAAAATTTGATATTGATACAAGGAAATCAAAATTTGACTTACATCCATTCATTTTTTATTTGAGTGTACGGTTTCGCTTTAACTGGAAACAACTATTGCTTTTTAATCTTTCGTGTCAACGTCCAAAGAGTCTGAGCTCCAGGACCACGGATTAGTTTTAAAGCTTACACCCGAGCAATGCCGGGCTATACTGCTAGTTGTATAATAGACTCATTTAGTGTTTGTTTTGTTTCTAAAAACTTGGTTCTTTTAATGATTACCAATATTTTTTTTGGTCTTATGTTTTTTTTGGTCTTATGTTCTTTTTTATAACTTTAACAATTTCTTTAAATATCATTTCTTCTAATTTGCTCATTGTTAAACTGTAGTAAGAAATATATCAGTTATCTTGTTTTCGCCTCCATTCGTCTTTGTCTCTCTCAATATTTTTATTCTTGTAAATGCAGCAAAAATTCTTCTTATCCATGTTTCTATGTGTTCTGGGTCATTCATCAAATTTAAAAATCCTATTAGTGACGTCATTGTTATGTTTTGCATTTCTAGCAGTAGTTGTAGCACAGATTTCTGTGTCCTTTGAAGCCACAGGGTTTTTCCTCCCCCTTTCTCCAGTTATTCTTCCTTCTACTAATATGCATATGATACTACAATAATAATAATAAAAAAAAACATGCAAATATTTTGCAAACAATGAGATGTAAATTTTCACCAACATGCTTTACTATTTAATCAACAGGATTCTCTAGAATTCACAAGATGGTAAAGCTTAAAATCATTCCTTTTGTCTTTAAACTCATTCTTTTCCTATTTGTTCCACTATTATTTATAGTTGCTGAAAATGTCTTTATGCAATATCAATCTTCACTTGAGTTTGGGATGAAAATTAATTTTTGCAAGAGAAATTATTTAACAACTTCTATACACTAAAAACCAAGCATTTCTTTAGTAAAAGTAACAAAATAAGTATGAATCCCAAAACAGGAAAAAATTCTCATATGCCTTGGAATTCAACTCTGACTGAAGCTTTAGTTGTCAGCTTCATTGTTAAGTAAGTTCATACCCAAGGATATCACATCACTAAACAATTTGATAGTCAAGATTCATATTTTCTTTTATGTTGGAATTTCAACCTGGACAAACATCTTACCTTGTTAAGAGTGTCTAAAGCATTCATAGCTGCTGTCAAAGCAGGCTGAGCCTTTTTCAAATCTTCTTCGCAGTCACTGAATTTTTTATCCACTTCCTCATTAATCTTTTGCACTTTCTTTTCTTCTTCATCAGCAATTGACTTCTCCTTGCCAACTTTCTCAGTCTCAGCACCAACAATGGTGATCAGCTTATTTGCATCTTCATTTTTTTTCTCCAATTCTATTTCTTGAGCAGCTAACTTGGCTTTCAGATCATCAACCTAGAAATATAACAAAATTTATAAATATGCATTTACATTCTTCATTTCTTTACTGATCAACAGTTTGTTTAAATCATGAAAATTGTTTCATAAAATTGAACATTGCTGGTTTTATCAATTATTGTAGTTTCTAACTTTTAAATTTACTAAGGTAAAGATTTTTATTTTTGACACTGAACATTTGATTCTTGTCAAGTGCAGAATAAGAAAATGGAAACCAAAATTAATAAATTCAGTTTCAGTTAATTAATGTGAATTAACCACTGAGAATGATTTATCTAATGAAATTCAAACATAATATATCCATTTTCTATACTTATGATATACATCATAGAAATATTTTAAAAGATGAAAACACTAGTTAAATGAGCCATTCAGTGACTGGCTCGGATGAATTATCTGTTTATCCTTAAATTAGTTTTGAATGTTTTTTAATATTGTTCCACCAATTTTTCTCGGAAATCTTAATTTCTTCAAAATATTTACAATAAAAGTCTGTTGTAAAAGACCATTCAAGTATGGTACTCATAGAAAGTAACAGATGCTAAATACACAGTACTTGACCATGATAAGTGAATGACATAAATCTGGACTTGTGGGTAAAACCTATCTAGCACAAGTAAATATTTAAACAAGCATTGGGCATTGATCCAAGCTAGTATTTTTTTTTTTTTCTAATCATCTCACCCCAAGCAAGGCATTCCACTGCCACTATTGCGCATGGGGCTACATAGGGGAAGGTAAAGAGAAGGAGTAGATAGACATAGGGAATGTCAGGAGAAAGGTGATAGATGAGTAAGGATAGCGAGGATGAGTGTCGGGCAGATGGGAAGAGTGCTTGATAGAATGGGAGCAGGTTAGTGTGTTAGGAGGTGTCTATTGACCTTACATTTAAACTCCTGGAGATTGTAGCCGTCGGGGAAGCAATTGTTTGGAAGAGAATTCCACAGTCGGGAAGGGCGAGGAAAGAAACTGTTGGAGTAGAAGTTACGGCTGCATTTTATCGGTTTCACTGTAAAAGGGTGGGATCTAGTTGCTAATCTAGTATCTCGTGCAAATTCGTATTTAGGGGGCACCAGTGATCTAAGTTCATCGGAGCAGAAGCCGTGAAAGTATTTATAGAAGAGACACAGCGAAGCCACGTCTCGCCTGTGGGAGAGAGACTGCAGGCGGTCTGCCAAGTCGGTATCTATCACATTACAGACCCTCCTCTGAACCTTATCGAGAAGCCCGAGGAGAACAGCAGGGGCACCCGACCAGATATGGCAGCAGTATTCAATGCACGGGCGGATGGTAGATTTGTAAATCTGCAGGATAGATTTAGACGGAAAAAACTTCCGGGCCCTACACAGAGAACCGACTTTCATAGCAGCGGATTTAGCAATGGATTCGATATAGTCATTCCATTTGAGGTCCGCTGAAAGTGTGAGACCAAGGAGGCGTAGTGTTTTACTCTCTGGGAGGCAAGCCTGGTCCATGCTAATGGGAGGTAGGTGAGATTGTCGATGATGGTTAATTGACAGTAGCTTCGTTTTAGAAGCATTAAAATTTACTAGCCATTTCTTACCCCAGTCCAATATGGATTGGAGGTCTTTTTCAATCTCGGCTGCGAGTTTAGCTTTGACGCCTACACCAGATTTTTGTTGGAGGCGAGAGTAAACTGTGGTGTCATCGGCGTACAAACCTATTTGGGTTCTTATGGAATCAGGGAGATCATTAATATATATCAGGAAGAGTGTAGGACCTAAGATGGAGCCTTGGGGGACACCTGCGTTTGTATGGTAGTTCTGAGAGGCATGTCCGTTTAATACCACTTTCATTGTGCGGTTAGAGAGGAAGGACTGGATTAGTTGAAACAAATGTCCAGTTATACCATAGCTCCGCAGTTTACATAGAAGGCCAGCATGCCAAACTCTGTCGAACGCCTTAGATATATCCAATGCAACGGTTCGAGCTTCGCCATTCCTGTCGAGTGCCTGGTATATGTACTCGGTGATGGTCGTTAGCATATCAGCAGTAGACCTGGTGAAGCGGAAACCATATTGCTTGTCCGAGAGGAGCCTGTGTGCTGTGAGATGCTGAACCACCTCGGCGTTGATAATGGCTTCGAACACTTTGCCAAAGATCGGAAGAAGGCTGATAGGGCGGTAATTTGCAGGGTCAGAGGGTTCTCCAGTGTTTTTAAATATAGGAACTATAGAGGAAGATTTCCAACAGGCAGGAAAGCAGGAAGCAGATAGGCAGAGGTTGTAGAGCTTAGAAAGGATAGAGGATAGTTCAGGGGCACATTTCTTTAAGACTATGATTGGGATTCCGTCACCACCGCTCGCTTTGTGAGGGTCAAGTTTTAAGATTATCTTAGAGACAAGCAAAGGTGTAATGTGGACATCATTCAGTTGTGCCTCGGTTCTAGGTGAGAAGTCGGGTGTAAAAACTCCAGACGAGTCCAGACTCGAATTGTTCGAGAATCTGCGGGCAAAACATTCAGCCTTATCTGCTGGGGAGATGAGGACCTCGAATTTGTTGATTAGCGGGGGTATTGTGGACTTGCTCTTGTTAAGTACTCTTTTACAGAGTCGCCAGTAGTCTTTAGAGCCGAATTTAGAGCATGCTATGCGTTGCTTCATTCTGGCAGCAAACAACATCTTAGCTTCGTTAAGTATCCTTTTACACTTATTACGAGCTGAAGTGAAAAGGCGCCTGTTTTGTTCCGACGCATAGTTACGATAAAGTCGGAAGAAATGATTCCGGTGGGCAATGGCAGCCGAACAAGCGGGTGAGAACCATGGAGACGAATGAGATTTAAGCTGGAATTTCCTAGCAGGGATGAAGGCATTGATGCCAGCCTTAACCCAGGAGGAGACCTCAGATGCACATTCTTTGATGGGAAGACTAAAGATGTTGTTCCAAGGGATGTCACAGAGGAAGTCTCGGAACGAATCCCAGTCTGCTCTTTGATAGCAGTATGATATTCTACTTGTCTGTGTTTCATGGGTCGGGCGGGAGTGGAGTGAAATATTGACGGACACTACAGTGTGGTCAGAGTTTCCAAGTGGGCAGAGTTGTCTGGTAGTGCAAGAGTCTGGGATGGAAGTGAAGCAGAGGTCTAGAAGTGAGTTCCTTCCGTTAGGGTTGTCGGAGAAACGCGTGGGGAAGTCCACTACTTGCGTAAGGGATTGGGTGATTGAAAAGTTCATGGTGTGGACACCAGCAGGGTCAGTGACAGCGTTCTTCAGCCACTTGGTGTGGTGGGCGTTAAAGTCACCAAACACGAATACATGGGCAGAGGGATGGGTAGAAATGGCTTTGTCAATATTGTCAGAAATGATGTCAAGTAACGAACAGTCAGGGGAGGAAGGAGAGCGGTACAGAAAGAAGAGATAGCTAATCGAGCTGAGAAGTGAGAGGCGGAAGCACATGAAAGAATGATCTGGGGATTCAAAAGATGACACCCTAGCTAAGGGAAGGTGTTCGCTGACATAGACACCAAGCCCATGCATATGAACATTGGAGTCCTTCCTGAAGAGGGGAAGGTAGCCAGGAATGCAGAACTCAGATGAGGGGATAAAAGGGTTAAGATTAGTTTCACATAGGGCTAATATATCAGGTGAGTTATTATGGAGGAAAGAATCTACGCTGGGGAAGTTGGTGCGGATGCCGCGTATGTTAGTGAAAGAGATGCAGACAGATTCTTAGAGCATGAAAAGTATGTAGAAATGAACCTTAGCTTTCTTTTTTCTTGTCTCTTTTATAGGTGTCAGTAAATACTTTCCATTTTCAAAAGATTTAATAAGCAATCAAATAAGCAATCTATTTAATTTGGAGTATTATTTTATTTATTTATTTATTTTAAATAAATAAATAAATAAAATAACACCTAAAAGAAGAATATCATAACAGAATGTCTGTTTTACAGATCTGATATGTGTTTATTGAACACATATGTTTATTTATCAAAACAAATCTTCAGGAACTAATGTGTTTTGAAAACCTTTATTTGAATAGTACACAAAACCTTCTCCTACCTGTGAGGATGTGTTTCTAAGTTTTTCCAAGCCATTCTCAAGGCGCACAATTTGTGCTTGCAAGTTGCTATTATTTTTTAACAGGAGACTTTGATATAGTTTAATTTGCTCCAAGAAGCTCTTGGGTGTGGTATAATTAAAGCGACGCTCATTCTGAAGGTATAATGTACTCATCTCATTGACTGAATTGTGAACATAAGCCATGAACTTTGATATAGCATCATGCATTGAGGGCTGAAAAGAAAAATAACATTTTATTTAACAATAAAACAAATAACATCACACAACTTAATTATAAATAATTGTTGTATCGTCAAGTGGTAACACAATACACATATGTTGAAATAATACCTTTATTCGGTAGATACAATATAAATAGTCTGTACTAGATCGCAACAATATGGGTGGTTGAGTTAGCAAGTAATCACGGTTGTTACCGGTAGCCCTCAGCTCACACTAACTGCTGAGTTCAACCGACTCAGTCTTTGTATATAAGTGATCCTGGTCACATGATTGACCCATGTCACAACAATAATAATAGATCATTCTTTTTAAAAATATTTTTAATAAAACTCTGTTATAAAAGTATCTGCATTCCAAAATATTTGACTTGGCATCACTTCTGTTAAAGCTTTCTTCAAAATGAAGTCATTTCAAAAACAACTAAAATTATAAAATGAAATAATTTGAAGAAATTTATGATGATTATGATGTAAATTAATCATAAGATGATTAATTTACAACACAATTACCATTGTGGAAAAAGAGGTAAAATCTGAACTTTGAGAAATAAAATAATCAACACAGGGAAAGCTGGAAATTTAAACCAAAAATTAAACCTGTGCTTTTGAGGAAAATTCAATAAAATTGAGTAAAACCTATCACCTTTTTTTACCCTCAAATATATTTACATCTCTAGTTTAGTTTATGTTTTGTATCTATATGAAACTGGTAAAGTTGTGAAGAAAATCATTCAGAGATGAAGAATATTATTAGAGTTATATCAAATTCTATTTTGGTTAAGTGTTTTTGTCCTAATTGCAATATCTAGTCTCTTAATATTCGCATATGGAATGCGTCTTTGACCATCCGTATACATCTTTGGATATCAGTGTCACACTTTTCATCTTCTGTTAGAAGACTTCCCAGGTATTTAAATTTCTGCACCTGCTTGATTTTAGTATCCCAACCTGTAATTTGTATTTTGAGCTCCTCTTTTTGCTAATGTTTATGCTTAGGTCTTTCTTTTCACTTTCTTTCACGGCATTCTGTAGGAAGTTTTGTAGTTTCCTTTTCATGTCTGCTATCAGTACTGTGTCATCTGCAGATCTGAAATTGTTAAAATTGTGGCAATCCTGGCAGGACTTTCAATTCTCTCAGAATTGCCTCACCATATAGGTTGAATAAGTCTGGTGAGAAGATATATCTTTGTCTTACACCCCTCTCTATTTGTGTATATCTGCTGAACGCATTTCTGTTTATATCCAGGCAGTGTGCTCCCACCAGTATAGATTCTTGATTATTCTAAATATCTTTCCCAAATATGTCAAGGTTTCTGAGCAGCCTTAACAGATGTTTGTGGCGTACTTTGTTGAATGCTTTTGTCTAGTCTATAAAACACAAGTACACATACTTCTGCATTTGTATTCCTCTTTCTGATAGCATTCTGGGAGTAAATATCCTGATCTTTATTCTGGTGTCTTTGACGAACACACACTGTTCTTGTACTATCTCTGGCCTGATTCTGCTGTGTGCTTTATTCATCAGAATTCGAATGATGAGTTTTGTTATGTGGCTCATTAGGCTGAATATTCTTGGAGTTCACATTCATTTATGCCTGGTTTCTTAAGCAGTGTTATGAAAATAGATCCATTTAAGTATTCAAGTATATTGCTACTGTTGTAGATTTCATTTATTATTTCCATAAACTTATCTATGCTGAAATGGTCTAAGGCTGCCAGCATCTGTATTACAATTTCATATAACCCTGCCACTTTGTTTATTTTCAATTTGGCCAGTACAGCTTCCGCTTCAGTTGTTTATATTTCCAGCTCATTGGTATTTCTGTGTATTGCTGGTTGTTCTCTTTCATTGTGAAAGAGTTCTGATATTTTTGTTACATTTATGAAGTATTTTTTCTTACTCTAATATCAGCATTTTGTACTTGGATTTTACACATTCTGTTGAGGAACATATCTTTTGTGCTGTTATATATATACCCTATATCTGTGATACCCGTTCTCTCTATACATTTTTTGTTGAGCCTGTCTGCATTTATTCCTTATTTCATTGTGTTGTTTTCTGTCTCCTCTTTATCATGTTGAGAATCTCATTTGTGATCCATTTGTTTTTTTGTTCTTTGTCCATTTCTTTTGGATGATATTGTTTGCTAATGTCAGTAAAGCTTCTCTTTGTGTCACATTTCAAGTTTTCATTTCCATTTTATTCCTTGTATTTTCTTTTTATACTGTATATATATTTTTCCTTCAGGTTCAGGTTGGTCAGGAGTCTGTTGTATTGCAATATTGGTGCTGCATTAAGCTTTTTTAGTTTCCATAGTTTCATTCATAGTTTATATATAAGTGGGAGGTGGTTGCTACTGCAGTCAGCACTTGGATAGATTTTGCAGCAAACAACTGCATTCTTGAATATCTTGTTGATAGTTATACAGTCGATTTAGTTTTTCATTTCTCCTCCTGGGCTTCTTCATGTCCATAATCATCTTGGATGTTCTTGAAACCAGGTATTGGCTATAACCTGATCCTTCGCCATCCACCATTGAACTCATTCTTAGTATATAACAGGGAGGTGGTCACTTCTGAAGTTGGCATTTGGATAGGTTTTGCAGTGATCAATTGCATTCTTGAATCTCTTGTTGATAGTTATGTAGCCAATTTAGTTTTTCATTTCTCCTTCTGGATTTCTCATGTCCCTAATCATATTGGATATTTTTGGAACAAGGTCTTGGCTATAACCTCATAATTTACACTGAGCCTTGGCATTGTCTAGTATAGAGGTAAAAGATTTAATTTCTTCTTCTGTACTTTGTGTTGACAGTAAATACATATAATAGATATGTTGAAAGGCTTTTCTTTCAGTTTAGCTATAAGAATTGTTTCAGATAACTGAATTTATGACATTATAACTGTTATAATGGAGCATCCTATCACCCCCGACAGTGGATTTGCCAAAGAGATTAAGAAGTATCGAAGTAAGGAAGTATGAGTTGATTCGATTTCTGCTCCCGTTCCGTCTTGACCGACTATTTTACGAACTTTCTGTTACTTGTACATTTCATACAATAAACTCTGTGTCTAATCTTTGTTCAAGGGTTAATTGCAACAAAGGATAAAGAAATTTGTTCAAGAATACTGTCAATTAT
Source organism: Ascarosepion bandense (assembly GCA_037127315.1). Classification (NCBI taxonomy): domain Eukaryota; kingdom Metazoa; phylum Mollusca; class Cephalopoda; order Sepiida; family Sepiidae; genus Ascarosepion; species Ascarosepion bandense. The sequence goes on along the minus strand of JBBBDQ010001567.1, from coordinate 363,770 downwards.
GGAACAAGATACAGAAATAACTTTGCAAAAAGTGACAGAGGAATGCCAAAAATTAATCAATATAAAACGGGACAATATAAGTATAGAAGAGAAAAATATAGCCCAGGTACAAAGGGTTAAACAATGAGTCCGTAAGGAAGTAAAATATTACTGCAAAGCATGAATCATGCTACAAGTAACTGTTATTTTAAAAATAGAAGATGGTATGAATGCGCCTGAAAAGGTCATAAAGCTACAAAAGAAAAATTACCAGAAGTCCAAAAAGATGAATACAGTTTTATCTAAAAAAAAGATATGAAGAATTATAGTAAAAAAACGTATGTAGACGTTAAAATAAATGGTCGAACTATAAGATGTCTGCTTAATACTGGAAGTGACATATCTATAATCGACAAAGTAACATGGAAGAAATTGGGACAACTAAAATTACAAAACAAAATTGAATGGAGGCAAAATTTTCTCAAAAATTGATTTATCCAAAGCATATTTGCAAGTTAAAGTTGAGCTATTAATATGCATAGAGAGTTATATACCTTAAAACATTTGCCTTTTGAGTTGAAAGTAGCACCGTCTTTATTTCAACAAATTATGGATACTATCCTGGCTGGTCTAGAATTTGCAATGGCATACTTAGATGACATATTAATAAAGAACGAAAATTTAGAAGAACCACAAAAATCATGTTCAAGAGGCATTCAAGAGAATAGAGAAATATGGATTTAAAGTGGGGCTATAAAAATGTGAATTCTGCATGAACAAAATTGAATATTTGGGTCAGATAATTGATCATAAAGGAAGAAAGCCTAACCCAAATAGAACAGAAGCTATAAGAAATATGCCTATAATGGATAATGTAACAAAATTACAATCATTCCTTGGACTGGCTAATTATTACAGTTTGTATATTACTAAAATGCACAAGTTGAGAGCACTGTTAAATGAAATATTCAGGAAAGGTAAGAAATGGTGCTGGACAAAAAAATGCGAAGAGGCATTTCAAAAAATAAAATAGTACTTATTATCGAATTTAGCATAATCTGAAAAAGGAATTAATTGTAGCGTCAGATGCAAGCGAATATGATATAGGTGCAGTACTTTTACATAAATTCGAGGATGGATCAACAAAACCGATTGCACATGCATCAAGAGCATTACTATCTGATGAAAGAAATTATAGTCAAATCGCAAAAGAAGGTCTGGCAATGATATATGCCATAAAAAAATTTCACAGATTTATTCATGGTAGATCATTTGTTTTGCAAATGGACCATAAACCACTACTGTCGATTTTTGGTTTGAAAAAAGGTGTGCGAATCCATACTGCAAATAGGTTACAGAGATGGAGTATTATTTTACTCAACTACAATTTCAAAATGCAATACTTGCCATCAAGTAAAATTGCACATGCAGATGATCTATATAGATTAATCCCCAAAAAACTCACAATTGCTGGAAGAAACTGTTATAGCAGCAATAAATGAGGAGAAAATTGATAGGAAGAGGAAAAGGAGTAACTGCTTATGTCCAACCCCAAAGAGAAAAAATACTAAAAGCAAAATTCTAGAGAAGAATTTAGCTCAGGGGAAGGTGTTATAATGGAACATCTTATCACACCTGACAGTGAAAGAGATTAAGAAGTATTGAAGTAAGGAAGTACGAGATGATTCGACTTCCACTCCCATTCCGTCTTGACTTACCATTTTATGAACTCTCTGTTACTTGTACTTTTCTGTACAATAAACTGTTATTTGTTTACCTCTTACGTGTTGTGTAAATCTTTCCACTTGGAATTTACCTTGTTATTTAAATCATTCCCGTGATAGAACAATAACATATAAAAAAAATTCCATTTTGGTTCATTTTCATGTTTTAATGAATGTTAAGCAATTTTATGAATGGATTTTATTAAAAATAAGCAGATACAATGTTCGCAATTTATTTAATTTGACATGTCTAAAAGAAAATTTACTGCCTATATACACAAATTTTAAATTATATAATCCAGCAGCCCATCATAACAACATCACCTGGCAATTTAAACGTAGCCTTGTGAAAAGGCAGATTGAAGTAACTAATGATAACCTAACAACTCTCAACAAGCGGAAACAAGAAATACATAACATATTAAAAAAAACTACCAAGTCTGAACAACTTAAACGAATTCTAAATAGACTAAAAGAAATTACTAACAGATCAGAATGTAAACATAGGTTAAAAATTCAAAGAAAACTCAATACATTACATAAAGGAACTATATACATCCCGAATAACTTCGAAAGAATTATAAATGTTTCTGATTATGAATCAAAAGGAACTACTTAACCTTGGACCTAACTGCCATATATACAAAAAATATAATGGACTACATAAAAAAGTTGAAATTGAGACACTATACCAAAACATAATTAACTTCAAGAACAGCATCTAATTACTACAGAACCAGAACTAGATGATCTACTTAAGGCAGAATCTATAAGACAGACATGATAAAAAATATATTCTTCTAAACTTATAAAGACTTCATTGAAGATTGCTGCAAATGAATTACGCAACCACTCAGAAACAGTAATTAAGAAAGCTGTTTTAAACAAGTCTGACTACAACTCAAAAATAGAACAGTTACTTGATGAACACATCAAATTTTAAAAACTTATGAATAACCCTACCACTCAACTAAAAGCAAAGATTAATAAATGAATCCCAGCTAACAATGCAGAGCAAGACAATCTAAAACTAGCCAAAATAATCGGGGACTATAAACCAGGATATTTTTTGGTTCTATCAAAATACACAAACCTAACTTTCCCCTTCACCCCATTATATCAAAAATACAGACTCCTGTATACCAACTAACTAAAATGCTTAACCAATGAATTACACCATATATACCTAACAAATACAGCATTAAATCATCTCTTGAACATATACAAATATTAAAAATAGAAAAATCTAATAATGAAACCATAGCATCACTTGATGTTGAAAATCTGTTCACTAACGTTCCTGTTAGAGAAACCATTGACATCATTATAAAAAATAGGTAATAATAATACTCTGCTACCAAAGAAAATTAAACCTAAAATCCTAAAAAATCTAATATCTGATTCTAATAAAAAAATAAAATTAATAATATATTATAAAAAATACAATACCACTAATTTAATTAACTGTAATAACTCCTCTCCATTAATTGATGTGTTATGTAAAACCAACATTATATATCAATTCAAATGTCCCTTGGGAGAATGCATCTCTGACAAAAAAACAAATAATATGATAGATTTACAAAAACTACATTGAAAAGGGGTCTTACATTACACATGTCTGACCATTCGTCCATTTCTAGACATCTATAACAACATTCCTGTCTACATTCACAATATGAAAAATAATGATCGATAACACAACTATCCTCCACCAAGAAAACAACAAAAGCAAACTACAGATTCTCTAGGCAATATTCATTAAAACATAAGCCATCAATTAATAGAATCAGCTATAAATACTATAGGAATGTTATAAAATGTTGGAAAAAGAACAGTTTTTTCATGCTTTAACACATGCATGACCATGAGATTACAACATATAAAAAAAAATTCCATTTTGGATAATTTTCACTATCTAATAAACCCTAAGTAATTTGTCAAGAAAATTTAAAGCAATTTGAAGCAAGAAAAAAAATTTACAGTAATTTTTAGCAACACAGTTTTGCGGTATTTTTTGTTACACAACTCACACTCCTGAAGATGATCTCGGAAGAAGATTATAAGTACATGGGAGTATCAAGAAATTAATAATTGTACAGATCTTGTGGAAGAACCAGCCAGTACTCAACTAGAATAGACGTTGCAAAAATACAAAATTGTGGCACAAGGCCGAAAAGGGAAAGGGGCAGAGGTTGGTACTCATTTAACTATCCTATACCTAGCTAAACAGTATCATGAACCATTCACTCATTACAATATGCACAATCACCAAAAGAACCCATCCATCACCTCCCAATCCGTCATACACCACAATACCACAAACTTACAAGGGACACCTAAAAAAGTAGCAGAATAACTCATGATAATAAAAATGTATTTATATACAACATAATATAATTTAAAACATTTAATGAAAGATGAAATAATGGGAGGGGGATGAACCCAAAAACTAAACTAAAAATACAACAATTTTTTAAACGAAAATAATAAACCATGTTAGTAAGACCTGTCCATCCCAGAAAAAGAGTGGCCGCTGTATTCCGTCAAACAGCGAAATCAAGAAGCACACTCGCTAAGGGAGTGGGAGGGGGGTAAAAAAAATAATGGAATTTGACAATCAAAAGCTGAAACAGCTGAGATAAAAAGAGGCCAAAACAAACTGAGGAGGTTGAGAATCTCAACTTGGATCATAACAAAAGAGAAAGCCGGGTACAGGCTAGGAACAAATTCATTCACTTTAACTAGGTACACAAAAGTGAGCTACCTTAACCAGGGGAGGGTTCCACAGGAATCCACCCCGATGTAACCAGCAGATCTAAAAGAGAAAATCAAGGCTAGCCCCGTTCACACAAACCAAACTTGCCACATTTACCCACTTTTTGCTGAAGTCTGTTGAAGTCAAATGTTTCCAATCAGTTCTAATCCTTATTTTGAGCTGATGCTCAAAATATTGGATCAGATACTGATATGAAAGATGCTACCCTCGCAAGACTTCCTCCTTTCACATCGTACAAATCACCATTCGAGCCGTGGCAAACAGTGATAGAAACACCATACACTTCATCCCAGAAAACGGGGGCGACACATTGTTGCAGGCAAATGCATGATCAATGAGCATGAGCTCTCGCGGCGCGATACGAGCAGTCAACTTGCCAACATGGGCCCATAGAGGGTGAACCCACAAACAATGGTAGCAGGTGTGTGAAGTCGTTTCTTCCAAGCCAAGAAAATCCGCCAGGTCCCATATGAAGGCCATGTCATTGAGAGGCAACCGATTCCAAGCCAATCACCATGTGAGCAATAACTCAGAGTTGCTGAGATAATCGGTACCTGGCACCCAAGACCAGAACAAGCGAAACTCATCCTCCAACAAGCGGAGCACATCATGTAATGAATCCTTCGAGATGCCCTCCACTAACCCACGATAGAAGACTTTCCTAGGCCGTGAAAGGTCACTGGACTGTGGAATGGCCTGCAAGGCCGCCAGACATTTGAGGAGAAAACTCGATCGCCCTTGAGGTTTACGGCACCGCCTCGAGATGTGGGGAGTGATAGTAAGGCTAGGGAACATGTCCCTCACTATCCCCCTCAGCAATGAGTCTTTCAAAATCGCTCGCCTGAGAAAAACCAACCTTGACACAACCTTATGGCCCATCAGGTACAGCATTCCTAGACCCCCATGACATGGACGTTGGTAACAGACACGTTTGTTGACGTAGTGTTTGTGTCCTCTCCACAAAATGGAGAATAGCAAACGCTCGATCACCTCCCTAAGCTGTTTACAAAGTGGAAGTACTGACAACTGGTAAAGAATAATGGGAAAGACGTATGTAGCACATGCCTCAGCCAAACTCTTTAAGGACAAATTCCTTTGATGCCAAGCCTTGGCCGACTCGCCGACCTTTGTCTGTACTTCAGACCAATTTTTCTCCAACTGTAGGTCAGGCCCGAAACACACTCCAAGAATGCGAACCGGGCCGCCCGTCCAGTTGAAGGGCCCTGGGAGGGTAACACCCTTCCAGGTACCTAACTGCCAGCTGGACAACTTGTTGCGGTTAATCTTGGCCCCTGTCACCTGTTCATACAGCAAAAGCGCCTTCTGTACCACCTTGATGTCACTCCGGGAGGACACAAAAGTAGTGACGTCATCTGAATATGCGGAGACCCTGGTTGAGCACCACCAGGGACAGCGATTCCATCATAGGGCCGGACTGCATGCCCTGTCCCTTAGCCGGCAAAGGAGGGGCTCTAACGCCAAAGCATAAAGTAGGGGTGACAGTGGACAACCCTGTCGGACTGACCTTGACTGTGCCAGGATTTCCGACAACTTTCCCGTTCTCCTGTATTACAGCCGTGGAGGATTGATACAGGAGGCTAATCCAGCGGTGGAAGTTGGTTTCAAATCCAGCGGCCTGCAGGACAGCCGCCAGGTATCGATGGTCGACCCTATCAAATGCCTTGGCCTGATCTGAATTGATCAGCGTGGCTTCTTCGTCGTCTTTTATCCCCTCTATGAGACTCAGCAACTAATTGCAAACGATTTTGCAAGATCTTGGCTGTGTTTAGCAGAGTTATGGGCCGGTAACCCTCTAACTCCTTCCTTACATCCTTGCCTTTTCTCAACAGCGTGATCACACCCTTGGTGAATCGGTTGGGGATGAACCCCTGCTGGAACCAGTTGTTGAACACGACAGTCAAAATCGGGACAAAGATGTGCGACAGCCTCAAGTACAATTCATAGGGCAAACCATCGAGACCCGGCGATTTGCCTCTGCCGAGCTTCTTCAAAGCCGCATAGACTTCATGCTCCGTAATCACTCCCTCACAGTTAAAGCCGGGGGAAGTCAGCCAAATAGCTGTGAAACTCCTCATCATGGAAACCAGGCTCCTTGGTAAACAGGATCTTGAAAAGCCACCGAAACGCCTCAAGCATGTCGTCAGTCCACCGAAGAGTATGTCCCTCCAGGTTGCGAACCTCTTGAATGTCCCTTGTAAGTTTGTGGTATATGATGGATTGGGAGGTGATGGATGGGTTCTTTTGGTGATTGTGCAAATTGTAATGAGTGAGTGGTTCATGATACTGTTTAGCTAGGTATAGGATAGTTAAATGAGTACCAACCTCTGCCCCTTTCCCTTTTCGGCCTTGTGCCACAATTTTGTATTTTTGCAAAATAAATATTGACCCAACTTCTATTCTTGTACACAAAGTGCAGTTGAATCTTTGTTAGTTGGAGTTTTGTTACCTTTAAGTTTGTCATTTTTATCACCAGTTTTTTATTTGTTGCTCGTCTGTTTTATTGTTGAACATTTTTGTGAAAAATTTGTGTCGTGAGGTGGGGCAATTCAAATTATGGCTTCGTCTCCCCAGCCCTCAACATCTGACGCTGTCCCGTCGGTGACTCCTTGACCCTCAGTGTGGGCTAAACCTCTGACCAAGAAGGACGCCAATTATTACTTTCAAATGAAGGACAAATATAAGGATTATATTGTAGACAACGAGCTGGTAGTCATTCCGGAGGTCATGGATGTGAGATCAGTTAAAATTATCTCCCTGCTGACATTGGATGCGAAAACTCGTAAATTCGTTGGTGTAAGCGGGGAGAACATGGAGGAAGTCCTAAAGAGCCTGAATATTGTCCCTAAGATACTAGCACGAAGATCTTGTGCAATGTGGGACGTTCTGCTGAATTCCGAAAATGAAGCCAAAAATTTAGCAGGAAGCACGTTGACTGCGAAAGGGATAAGACTGCAAACTGAGTACATGGGTACTAGAAAGACCAAAGTACTTATCCATGGTGTACCAGTTGAAATTTTGTGTGACCACGTTGGAGCTTTTTTTTGTGAGGTTTGGATCAGTGGAGGGGGTGGTGCGAGTATTGAGCAAGGCAGGTGTGTCCACTGAACATGTATGTGTAAACATTGTGGTGGACAGACCTAATTTTTTAAAAATCCCCGATACTTTATTATGTAGGGGTAGGAAATTGTTTATTGTGGTTGAGGGACGGAAACCACATTGTTGGGCCTGTGGAGAGGCAGGTCACATTTTCAAAGCATGTCCTGGAAGAAAATTAGACGTGGAACAAGTGCCACCAGCAACACCGCCGGTGGCAAAAATACCGGTCGCTGAGGCAAAATAAGCCGAGGATGGAAGTAGTGAGTGGATGGAGGTGGTTAGGAGGGGGAAGAAAATGGCTTCCCCTCCTCATCAACAGAAGAAACCACCATTCCCAGAAAAGAGGAAGCCTCGTAAAGAGGCTAAACAACAACAGCAACAACAAAAAAATCAGCCACAGTAACAACAACAACAACAACAACAACAACAGATACCAAGCAAGGATATGGAGGTGGAGGTAATGCCTCCACCACGGTCGTCGTCCCTGAAAAGGGGAAGGGAAGAGGAAGAAGAAACTACCCAAAAAGAGGGGAAAGTAGACGTGGAAGAGCATGACTGGACAGAGCGGGTTATCATCAACAACCAATCTGCTCCTGTATCACCTGTCAGAAAAGGCAAAGTAATGGGGAGGAGTCATTCCGTCTCCCCAACTAGAACTTTGTCTAGGCTTTCCCTCGCACCCCTCTCCATAACGCAAAAACCTTCTTCCCAACCTTCTCCCGATAAAACTCCTCCCTCCCAATCAGAAACCCCTTTTACTGAAGCAACTCAGTCTGCCCCTAAACCAGATAAAGAAAAAAAGAAAAAAACATCAAACCCTTCAAGAGGGTGGACATATGTAAAGTAGATAGGTTGGCCTTAGAGAGAGACCTTTCTTCTCAGAAGAAGGCCCTCCCAAGGCCACTATTTAAGTTAACGGAGATTGATGCTTAGTCAATTGAGGACCCAGCAAATTTCCAGAGTTCACCCGGTGTACTTACACTAATTAGAAACACCAGGGGTAATTTAAAAGCTTGGGATTTTGTGCAGGGGGCTGTTGATGCCTTCCCAAAAATTAAAATGGTGCAGACAGGCAAAAAATATTTACAAAGACTATCACATTTCTGTTCTGGTAGGGCATTCCAGTCCCCCACTAAAATGAGTTGCGTTGAATCTACCAGGAAGGGCTCCAACTGCCGAAAAAACAAGACGTGCTCCTCCTGGTCATTGGGCGCATAAACTGCAACTAGTCAAAACGCATCGCTTTTCACTGCAATATCGACCACAATCAGTCGGCCCTTGGCACTGACATGGACAAGATACACCTTCGCGTCCAGGGTATGCTTAACCAGCAAAGAAACTCCTATGGCTAGCTGGTCTCCGTATGCTGAATAGACGACAAAGTCGTTAGACAGCACACAGGCATCGGCCTTGCAAACAAAGTGAGCCTCTTGGATTGCGGCGACACCCACACCAAAGGATAAGAGGTTCTGAAGCAGGCGGGCAGCCTTACTCCGATCCCTAAGGCCCTTTGCATTCAAACTGGCTAACTTAATTGACATCTTTTAGACCTGTAAAGAGAAAGCAGAAAATTACTTCTGGTCACATAAGGGGCGAAAATCCGTGGGAACAGGGACCCCGACGGATTGTCCCAGAGAACCAGTGCCAATATCGGATGTAATTCGTCCATCCAGGACAATGCTGCCAACGTCTATAGGGAACGTTAGTTTTGCCGCCCTATATAAAGAAGGATGGAGGATAACAGGGACCCTCCCAGCACAAAAATTAGATAATTTTTTCAAATAGTTTGTACGCATCTGGGCCATCCTAATTTTAGGGAATGCCTCTATGGCTCCCTGGACAAAGTCCCAGACTTTTAAATTGCTCCCGGTACTTCTAATTAGGATTAACACCCCGGGAGCCTCAGGAAAGTATTCTGGGTCTTCAGTTGACTTTCCATCAACAGAAGTAAATTTGAAAAGGGGCCTTAGAAGGGCCTTTTTTTGAGAACTAAGGTCCTTTTCCAGGGTCTATCTATCTACGTTGCAGACCTCAGGGTTTCTGAAGGGGTTTTTCCTTTTCTTTTTTCCCCTTTTTGTGAAGAATTTTCTATATTGGGGGAGGGATGATTAACTTTGGGGGAGGGTGTTTCAGGATCGGAAGAGGGTAATTCCGTTTGGGAAGAGGGGGCCTCTGACTGGGAAGAGGGCGTCTCTGGTGTGGAGGAGGGCGTGGGGGAAGGAGACGACTTCCTTATTAATGGAGAGGCGGACTGACTCCTCCCTACCACGGTAATTGTCCTTTCCGGTGAGACGAGTGCGAACTGAGTCCTTGTTGCTGTTGTAGTTCATCCTTCTTATCTTTTTAGAAGGAGAAGCTGCCTTCCTTGTTGGGGAGTCCTGTTTCAAAGGAGAGGAAGCCCCATTCTTCCCCTTCTTCAATACCTCTGTCCATCCGGCCTTTGTTGGGGAGGCTGACTTTTCCGTCAACACTGCCGGTGCTTTCTTTGTTGCTGGTGTCACTGGAGATTCTTTTGTTTTTCCTTCTGTCTGGCTTTCCTGCTTTCTTGAGGGGCACATTTTGGCTATATGACCTGCCGCACCACAAAACCAACAATGCGGCCTACGCCCCTCCACAGCAACAAATAGCTTTCTTCCACCACATAGAAGGATGTCGGGCACCTGGAGAAAATTTGCCCTGGCTACATAGGCACTGATGTCTTCAGTAGAAACCCCAGCCTTGCTGATTACTCTGTTAACCTCCTCGACTGTGCCAAACTGAGTCAAAAAGGCTCCCATATGGTCACAGCTAATCTCCAGCGGCACTCCATGGATCATTATATGGGTGTGTCTTGTGCCCATATATTTGGTCAGTAACCGAACTCCTTTAGTCTGCAGACATGTGCCCGCTAATTTTTAGCTTCGTCCTCAGTGCCAAGGAGGACATCCCACATGGCACGGGATCTACTAGTGAGTACTTTCAGGTTAATACCCAGGCTCTTCAGGGTCTCCTCCATGTTTTCCCTGCTGATGCCCACAAACTTCCGTGTTTTCGGGTCTGATGTCAGCAGGGAAATTGTCCTAGTAGCTATGTCTTTTCCCACTTCCGGGATGACGATTAGCTCATTTTCTTTGATGTAGTCTTTGTATTTCTCCCGCATCTGCAGGTAATAACCTGAATCCCTCTTCACGGGGGCATTCTTCCACACACTATTGGCATACCAACTGAAGAAGTAGACGGCTGGGGAGACGGAGCCATAATTAGGCCTGCTCCCCCTCACGATACAAAAAATTCCTCAAAAAAGTTCAACAAATAACGCATACGATCGACAAAGACAAATAAAACACTGGTAACAAAAATGACGAACTCACAGTTGACAAAAATCTAGGTAACAATAATTCCAACACAACTCTATGGGCAAATTGGTAGGTGGTTTAAATAATAACCTGAGCGATTCCATTCTGTTACAGGCAAGTCTATTCTGTAAGCAGTGATTGGCTGATAATTTCAGTGTGTACATTGAGCTCCATAAACATTCAGCACAATATCCACCATTTGTCATTGGACCACATACAACAGGTGTTCTTTTCTGGCACTATTGTCATTTGTGGAGAAAGTATCTGTGCAGCTGAGGTTCGATAACGCACAAAATCGGGGTTCGCTCGTTGGTTCGTCAAAGTTCGTTTTTGGTTCGGTACGCCCAAGTCGGTACGCTAAAAGTTGGTATGGAACGAGAAAGTTGGTACGATAAACTTGGTACGGAACGCTAAAATTACTTCACAGTAATTGAGGTTCGACAAAAGTAGTGGTACGATATCTGTGGGCGTGTGAGCAATAAGTGGCGGTCGAGGGTCCCAACACCCGTTGGGATTGCCCGAGCAAGGGGCAAACTTGACCTAAAAACCGGGTCGTAGCCTCCAGGCGCAGGAGGAACATGGCAGACGGGTCACCCGTTCCTTCCACCTCGATGTTGTAAGCAAAGGAAGGAGACTGGAAAGTTGGTCAGGCTGGGGACCAGGCAATTATCGTAAAAACGGTGGCGGCTTGGCAAAGCGAAACGTTTGGTAACCCTATTTCGCAGGCTTCAAGTAAGCCAGTATCTCCCATTCCTTCCACCTCTGGTAAAAAGGACGGGAAAGTGAGAAAGGAGGAGGACTATTACAAGTCCTTACAAGAAAAATATGCGGACTACATTTCTGGGACAGAATTGCTGTCTGTCCCAGAAACACTTGCAACAATCGAGCCAAGGATTATTTCTTTGGTAACCAGAGATGCCAAGACATTCAAACTGATGGGTGTCAATAGAGACACGATAGAAGAGACAATTAATACAGTCAACATCAAGGCAAGAGCAGTCGTGAGAAGGAGCCATGCAATGTGGGACGTCCTGCTTGGAAGCATGGAGGAGGCCAAGCAACTAGCAGGAACCACACTACTCACCAATACCTTGAGTCTCCAGACGGAATATATGGGCACGAGAAAAACCAAAGTTACTCTTCATGGAGTACCAATGGACATCACTCATGACCACCTAGGTGCATTCTTCTCGAAATATGGAAGAGTAGCCGAGGTATCATCCGTTCTGTCGAAAGCTGGTTTTGTGACTGGAGACGTCACACTGCAGGTGACGGTTACAAGAAGGGAATTTGCGGCCATACCCAACATCCTCACCTGCAGGGGACGATTGATTTACGTGCTGGTTGAAGGAAGAAGACCAAGTTGTTGGGTATGTGGGGCAACTGACCACGTTGCCAAGGCATGCCCAAAAAAAACCCCGATGCTGAAAGTGCAGGCAACGCAACCAACACAGTCAACACAGGCAGAGGATATCACACCTAGCCAAGTCATCACAAAACAGCAGTTGATAACAAAACAGACGGCAAAAGATGGTGAGTGGGCGGTGGTAGGGAAAAAGAGCAAAACTTCTTCTGTTAAGCCTACGCAGAAGCCAACCTCACCAGCAAAGTCAACTTCACCAGCAAAATCAACAAAATCACCCCCAACAGCACAATCACCAGCAGTAGACTCACCAACAAAGACGCCAACAAAGACACCTTTGTCGCCTCCCAAGCAGGAGGACCCACGGATAAAACAGAAAAAGGAAGCAGCAAACAGAGAAGAGGAAGATATGGAGACACAGAGGTCGTCCTCTCTTAAACGTGGAAGAGAGGAGGAAGAAGAAGTGGGTGAAAAGCCCAAGTCGCTACGGAAAAGCAGAAACATGGAGAAGAAGCCTGGAAAAACGAGATCATCGTCGGTACCGGAATCTCCGGTCAAAACTTCATACGCAGACAAAACCAAGAGTCTTCCGCCTTCCCCACAAAAACCTTCCCAGACCCCAACCTTCAAGTTGATCCCCCTGTCACCAGCTCCATCCCCTACACCTGAGCCCACTCCCTTGCCAACCTGAGCAAAAAAGAAAAAAGCTCTGCCCCAAGGGGAAGACTTACTAAAGGTGGATGAGGAACTAGTCAAAGAATGGACTGTAAAAAGACGAAAGCTATTAAAGCCTTTATTAAAATTAAGAATGGTAGATGGACTTTCTACCGAAGATCCCAAGAACTTTTCCCGGGCCGCAGGTGTCATCACCCTCATTAGAAACACAGGTGGCAACCTGAGGGTCTGGGACCACATTGAAGCTGTTGAAAAGTATTATGATTGCATTAACATGTATTTAAGTAATACTCCTGAATTAAAAAAAATGTCCAAAGCTTGTACAGGGAGGACCCCCGTTTTGCTCCACCCCTGTTTGTATAGGACATTAAAACTAACGTATCCAACGGACGTCGGCGGAATTGTCACTGGCGGGCGGATAACGTCCGACATTGGTACAGAGTCCCTGGGACAATCCGTCGGGGTCCTAACTGCCCAAGATTTTCAGCCGGTATGCAACTAAGTTTGTTTTTCCTCCTTTTCAGATCTAAAAAATGTTTATCAAACTAGCCACTGTGAATGCGAATGGCCTGAGGAATCGGGGCAAGGCTGCCCGCCTGCTTCGTGACCTCTTGTCGTTTGATGTGGATGTTGCCGCGATCCAAGAAACACACTTTGTTTGCGACGTCGATGCTTGTGTGCTGGCGAACGACTTTGTCGTTTATTCAACATATGGGAACCGGCAAGCCAGAGGTGTTTCTTTGCTGGTGAAGCGTACCCTGGATGCGAGGGTTGACCTTGTCCATCACGGTGCTGAGGGCCGGCTGATCGTAGCTGATATTGCAGTGAAAAGCAAGTCGTTTCGTCTAATTGTGGTTTATGCGCCCAATGACAAAGGTGAGTGTGTTGATTTTTTCGTCTGTTAGAGCCCTTCCTGGTCGATTTCAAGCGACTAGTTCTAGTGGGGGACTGGAATGCCGTCCTGGACCCCAAGCTGGATAGAGGGTGGGGCGCTAGCGGGAGGTGTGGTGATCGTAGCCTGGTTGATCTGATCGGCGATTTTGGCCTTGTCGATAGATACCGGGTCGATCATCCGGGCGGGAGCATGTGGACGTGGGCGCATAGTTGGCCCATAGTTCATTCTTGAATGTCGTAAGGCCTTAATGGCCATTCTGTGGTCCAGTGACCTTTCACAGCCTAGGAAACTCTTCTATCAGGGATTAGTGGAAGGTGTCGCGAAGGATCGTCTGCGGGAGAAGCTCGGCATGACAATGGATGAATATCGCTCTCATTGGTCTTGGGCGATTGGCTCGGAATGGTTTGTCTCTCAATGACTTGCGTTTCATAATGGGCCTGGCGGATTTGCCAGACTGTGAGCGTTGCAATCTTGGTATTAAGGAGACGTCTTCGCACGCCTTCTATCATTGTTTGCTCGTTCGTCCATTATGGGATCGAGTCGGCGAGTTGACTGCTCGTATCATGCCGCGGGAGCTTTTGCTCATTGATCGTGCATACGCTGTTGATAATGTGTTGCCACCGTACTCTGGAGTGAAGCGTATGGTGTTTCTGTCGCTGCTGGCCACGGCTCGAATGGTGATATGGATGACGCGATTGGAGGAAGTCTTGCAGGGCAATCGTCTTTCACATCAGGATCTGATCCGTTATTTTGAGCATCAGCTCAGAATAAAGATTAGAACTGATTGGAAACGGTTGCATCCGACAGACTTCAGCGAAAGGTGGGTAATGCGGCGAGCCTGGTTCGTATGACTAGCCTTGATTTTCTTTTTTAGATCTGCCAGTTGCATCGGCTTGGATTCCTTGGAACCCTTCCCGTGGTTAAGGTAAGTCCCTATTTGTGTACCTAGTTAATGTGTATGAATGTGTTTCCAAGCCTGTCCCCGGCATGTTGTCTTTTGTTATGTTTCAGACTGTGATTCCCAGTTTCCCTTTTATTTTATCCCCACCTTTTTATCACAGCTGAATCAGCTTTTTTCATTCCCAGTCCAATGTTATCTTTCCTCCTTCCCTCCCCGTAGGAAGTGTGTTGCTTGATTCTGTCATATTGGCAGAATACAGTAACCTCTTTGTTTTTTGAGGGTTGGGTGGGTCCAGCTAACACAATGCTTATGTTGTATGTTATGTTTTCTCTTTTGTTGGGGATTTGTGTCATACCCCCGCCCTATATCATTTCATGACATATTTTATGCATATTTGATATATTACCATTGAAATTTTTATGTACATCTGGAGTGTTTTTAGGTTCCCTAGAGTGAGTTGTGGTATTCTGGTGTGTGGCAAGTATGGGTGCTGATGGGCAAGTTCTTTTGGTGAAAGAGGAAAATTGTAATGTATGTTTGGGTCGCGAATGAAATTAGCTAGGTATAGGATAGAGTACTGTAAGACCAGCCTCAGTTTTGTTTCCCCCGCCCGACTAGGCCTTGTGCCGCAATTATGTAATTGGTACATAATAAATACACACATACAACAGGGGTTCGTGTTGTTTGTGCTACTCTTCAAAGGCGATTGAAGCGTAGTATCGGTGCGATCAAAGCTGCGTTGGCGAAAGCAACTCGTCGGGTTTTGGTACGATTTCGGTACGGCGTTTGTAGGCGATCGTAAGGGAGAGTGACGGCGATAATCAAAGCCTCCGTCAGCAGGAGGACAATGGCCGAGGAAAGGCCCAAGAGTCCGGTTCCCGCGGCGACTGGGAAAGGGAAGGAATGACAAGCACCTAGCATGGAAAAAATGCGCTTGGCCATGACTTCCAAGCAGTTGGAAGAACCTGTGCCCTCCACCTCGATGTGGGCATCAAAAGAAGGGGAATGGCAGACGCCAATTATGGAGGAAACACCGATTTCTCCTAGTGGAAAGGTAGCAGAGAGTCAAAAGTCGCCGGTTCCCTCCACCGTGGCCTGGGTTGGTGGGAATATTAAGAAAGACGAGCGGTATTACGAGGAAGCAAAGGAGAGATTTAAGGACTACATCTCCGGAAATGAACTCCTTTCAGTTCCAGAACAGCTCAGCAACATTGAGCCGAAGATCCTGTCCCTGCTGACTAAGGACCCCAAGACTCACAAGTTTGTGGGGGTCAGCAGGGAAGCAATTGAAGAAGCGGTGAAATCGTTGGAAATCAGAGCAAAAATGATTGCCCGGAGGAGCCATGCCATGTGGGACGTCCTGCTTGGCTCAGCGGATGAAGCGAAAGAGCTGGCCGGTGCTACCTTAGCCACGAAGACACTCCAACTACAAACGGAGTACATGGGTACCCGCAAAACACGTGTAACTCTACACGGGGTACCCATGGATATTACTCTTGACCATGTCGGGGCGTTCTTCGCAAGATATGGCAGGGTAGCGGAGGTCTCTGCAGTTGTGTCTAAGACGGGATTCCAGACTGGGGATATGACAGTAAACATCACCGTCTCCAGGAAGGAATTCAACGAGATACCTAACATAATAACCTGCAGAGGAAGATCCATCTTTGTGGTGGTTGAGGGAAGGAGGCCATTTTGTTGGGTCTGCGGGGCCTCGGAACACATGGCAAAGGTGTGTCCAACCAAGAATCCGGCCCCAAAGACATAAACAACAAAAACTCAGCAGACGTCGCAACCATCTCCGAAGACAACCCCGGAAAAACAAACTGCAGAAAAAGCAGTAGACAAAAGTAAGGAAGGAGATGGAGAGTGGAAAAAGGTGGTCAAGAAGGGTGCTCAAAGGTGAAGGCCCCACAGGGAAAAACACCTTCTCCTCAAAAGTCACCTCCACCACCAAAAGTACCTCCAAAGCAGGATGTCTCACGGGCTAAAACAAAAACGACCCCAACAAAGCAGCAGCAGGAAGCAAAATCTCCAGAGAAGATGGATGTGGAGATGGAGCCGCCTAGAACAGCATCCCTTAAAAGGAGCAGGGAAGTTGAGGAGGAGGAAGAAAACCCAAAAGTGCTGCGCAAAAGTCGCAGCAAAGAGAAGGAAGTGGTACTGAAGACTGTGTCAGCACCGGTGTCTCCAGTACGGCCTAAGGAGACTTATGCTGAGAAGGCAAGAAGCCTTCCGTCATCCCCGCGAAAGCGTTCCCAGTCCCCGGTCCATAAGCTAACCCCCCTAATTTCGGAGACACTAAGAAAATCCCCTACCCTTTCCACTCCCTCTACTCCTTCAACTCTAACCCCTGGAAAAGGCAAAAAGAAGAAATCTCTCCCACAAGGGGAAGAGATCATGAAAATTGATCAAAAAGAGATCAAAAAGGACTGGACGACACAAAGGAGAGCGTTACTTAAACCATTGCTCAAGTGTACGTCCATCGACGGAAAATCAACGGAAGACCTGGCTAATTTCCTGAAGGCCCCTGGTGTACTCACTTTATTAAGATGCACTGGCGGGAGTCTGAAGGTTTGGGATCATATAAACGCTGCAGAAAAGCAGTACCCAAACATTGTCTTGTGCAGGACTGGAACACCGGAACTGAATAAAATGGCAAAGCTGTGTGCTGGGAGGGTCCCAGTTTTGCTCCACCCCTCATTATATAGGGTGGTAAAATTAACGTACCCTACAGACGTTGGCGGGATTGTCCTGGATGGACGGATTACGTCCGATGTTGGTACAGGGTCCCTGGGACAATCCGTCGGGGTCTTGTCTGCTAGGGATTTCTATCCCGTATGCACTTAATTTTTTGAGTTCTTCTCTTTTCAGATCTAAACAGTGTCTATCAAGATAGCCAGTTTGAATGCGAATGGCTTGAGGGATCGGGGTAAGGCAGCCTGCCTGCTTCGTGACCTCTTGTCGTTCGACGTGGATGTGGCTGCGATCCAAGAGACTCACTTTGTTTGCGACGTCGATTCTTGTGTGCTGTCTAATGACTTTGTCGTTTATTCAGCATATGGGAACCGGTATGCCAGAGGTGTTTCTTTGCTGGTCAGACGTACCCTGGATGCGAGGGTGGACCTTGCCCATGTCGGTGCCGAGGGCCGGTTGATCGTGGCCGATATTGCAGTGAAAAGCAACTTGTTCCGGTTGATTGCGGTTTATGCGCCTAATGATCAAGGTGAGCGGGTCTCTTTTTTCGGCTGTTGGAGCCCTTCCTGGTGGATTCAACACGACTAATCCTAGTGGGGGACTGGAATGCCATCCTGGACCCCAAATTGGATAGAGGGTGGGGCACTAGTGGGAGGAGTGGTGAGCGTAGCCTGGTTGATCTCATTGACGATTTTGGTCTCGTTGATAGATACCGGGTCGATCATCTGGGCGGGAGCATGTGGATGTGGGCGCGTAGTTGGCCCTCTACCAAGGTAGTCAGCTACCTGGATAGAGTGTTAGTCAGAGAAGCCGACGTAGACTTCTTAGAATGCCCAACGTTCCACTGGTTAGGCTATACGGACCACAAACTTGTTTGTGCCCGTGTAGCATTAGAATTTAGGGCTAGAATGGCTGGTTATTGGAAGTTCAACCAGTCCTTACTGGACAGGTGGGACTTTTGGTGCCAGCTAATTAACTTAGTGCAGCGGGCGTTAACTGGGGGAGTCATTGGGAATAAGTGGTGGGAGAACCTTAAGAATAGCATTAGGTCTTTCGCCACTCAATATAGCCAGCGGCTCAAACTAGTTAAGGCTAACAAGGCGAAGACACTTAGAGCTAATTACTCCCGGGTGGAGGCTGGTGGGGATCCCCTAGAGATAGCCTTAACTAAGGAGGCCCTTGAGCGTTCGACTAGCGGGCGTTACTTGGGTCAGGTAATGAGACATAAGTTAAGCAAGATGTCTTCCGAAGTTGTGAACTTGGGCGCGGATCTGCACAGGGAAGAAATTCGCCAAGGCGGCGATCTCTACATTCGAGAGGTGCGCGACCCGGCGGGGCATCTCCTAAGGTCCACTGACGACATGTGCGAGGCGTTTCGGCGGCATTTCGAACACCGGTTTACCAAGGAGCCTGGTCTCCGTGAAGAGGAGTTTCGCAGCTATTTGGCTGACTTTCCCCGGCTTTTGTCGGCTGAAGCGGCTAGTTGCGAGGGAGAGATTACAGAGGACGAAGTCTACGCGGCTTTGAAGAAGGTCGGCAGAGGCAAGTCGCCTGGTTTGGATGGTTTGCCCTATGAATTGTACTTGAGGCTGTCGCAAATCTTTGTCCCGATCTTGACTGTTGTGTTCAACAACTGGTTCCGGTAGGGGTACATCCCCAGCTAGTTCACCAGGGGTGTGGTCACACTGTTGAGAAAAGGCAAGGATGTTGGGAGGGAATTAGATGATTACAGGCCCATAACTCTGCTAAACACAGAGTTAAAGATTTTGGCCAAGATCCTGAGGAATCGCTTGCAGCTAGTTGCCGAGTCTCTGTTGGGACCTGATCAGACTTGTTCTGTGAAGGGCCGAACAATTCAGAGCAACCTGCACTTGATCCGCACGATCCTAGAGGGTGTAAAAGACGACGATGAGGCCACGCTGATCAATTTGGATCAGTCCAAGGCATTTGATAGGATTGACCATGGCTACCTGGCTGCTGTCCTGCAAGCCGCCGGATTCGCACCCGACTTCTGCCGCTGGATTAGTCTCCTGTATCGCTCCCCCACGGCTGTGGTACAGGTGAACGGGAAGCTGTCGAGCGCTTTTGCACTGTCTAGGTCGGTCCGACAGGGTTGTCCACTGTCGTCCTTACTTTATGTCTTGGCGTTGGAGCCCCTCCTTCGCCGGCTGAGGGACGGGACGTGCAGGCCGGTCCTACGCGGAATCAAGGTACCTGGTGGTGCTCGAGCCAGCGTTTCTGCGTACGCCGATGACGTAACGACTTTTGTGTCCTCCCGCGGGGACATAAGAGCGGTACAGAAGGCGCTTGAACGGTACGAACAGGTGACAGGGGCCAAAATTAACTGCGACAAGTCTTCTGGCTTGCGGTTAGGTGCCTGGAAGGGTTCTGCCCTCCCAGGGCCCTTCGACTGGACGGACGGACGGACCGGTCAAAATCCTCGGAGTTTGGTTCAGTCCGGACTTACAGTTGAAGAAGAATTGGTCTGAAGTACAGGCAAAGGTCGGCGCGGCGGTCAAGACTTGGCGTCGAAGGAAGTTGTCCTTAAAGGGCTTGGCGGAGGTGTGTTCTACATATCTCTTTCCTAAGATCCTTTACCGGCTGTCTGTACTTCCCCTTTGTGACGAACGTGAGGAGGCGATCGAGCGTTTGCTATTCTCCTTTCTTTGGAGAGGACGCAAACATTACGTCGACAAAGGAGTCTGTTACCAACGTCCGTGCAATGGGGGTCTGGGAATGCCGCACGTGGCGAGCCACAAGCTCGCCTCAAGGCTGGCGTTTCTCAGGCGCGCGTTATAGGAAGATATGTTGCTTACGGGGGTAGTGAGGGACGCGTTCCCTAGCCTCACTAACA
Organism: Ascarosepion bandense; assembly: GCA_037127315.1. Classification (NCBI taxonomy): domain Eukaryota; kingdom Metazoa; phylum Mollusca; class Cephalopoda; order Sepiida; family Sepiidae; genus Ascarosepion; species Ascarosepion bandense. The sequence goes on along the minus strand of JBBBDQ010001567.1, from coordinate 343,454 downwards.
CAAGCCTCGGGGGCAACCGAAATTCCTGCTCGAATGTGCGGAGGCCCTAAGGGCCATTCCACGGTCTAGTGACCTTTCTCAGCCTAGGAAAGTCTTCTATCGGGGATTAGTGGCGGGTGTCGTGAAGGATCCACTACGCGAATCGCTCGGCATGTCGGAGGATGAGTTTCGCTTGCATTGGTCTTGGGCGCCAGGTTCGGATTATCTCAGCAACCCTGAGTTTACTCTGACTTGGCGATTAGCTCGGAATCGGTTGTCTCTCAATGATGTGCAATTCGCAATGGGTGCGGCAGATTTGCCAGACTGTGAACGTTGCGTACTTGGTTTAAAGGAGACGTCTGCGCACGCCTTCTACCATTGTATGCGCGTTCGCCCGTTGTGGGATCGTGTCGGCGAGTTGACTGCTCGTATCGCACCGCGTGAGCTCGTGCTCATTGATCGTGCATACGCCTGTGACAATGTGTCGCCCCCGTTCTCTGGAGTGAAGCGGATGGTGTTTCTGACGCTGCTAGCCACGGCCTGAATGGTGATTTGGACGACGCAAATGGAGGAAGTCTTGCGGGGTGGTCGTCTTTCACATCAGGATTTGATCCGATATTTTGAGCATCAGCTCAAAAGGAAGATTAGAACTGATTGGAAATGATTGACGTCGACAGACTTCAGCGAAAGGTGGATAAAAGTGGCGAGCCTGGTTCGCGTGAACGGGGCTAGCCTTGATTTTCTCTTCTAGATCTACCAAGTGCATCGGGGTGGATTCCCCTGGAACCCTCCCCTAGGTTAAGGTAAGTCCCTTTTTGTGTACCTAGTTAATGTGAGTGATTGTGTTTCCCGGCCTGTTCCCTGGCATTACCTCTTTGGTTATGGGCCAGCTCGAGATTCCCGGTTCCGTGTTATTTTTTTGTCCCGTTTTATCTCGGCTGGTTCAGCATTTCATCGTCTCCCAGCCAATTTATTTTCTCTACCCCATTCCCTGTAGAAAGCGAGCTGCTTGATTCTGCCCTATGGGCAGAATACAGTGGCCTCTTTGTTTTTAGGGTTGGGTGGGTCCAGCTAACATCATGTTTTGTTTGTACTTTTGTTTGAAAAATTTCTGTTGGGGATATTGTCATCTTACCCCCGCCCCTCATGACATTTCATGTTAATATATTTTTATATATTTTTGTATTATATTGTGCATCTTTATTTTTATGCTCATTTGGGGTGTTTTTTTTTTTTAGGCCCCTGGAATGCTGTGTGGTATTTTGGTGTATGGCGGTATGTATGTAGATGGATAAGTGCTTATGGTGAAAGAGAAATATTGTAACATGTGTCTGGGTCGTGAATCAGATTAGCTAGGTATAAGATAGTTAGTGGCAGACCAACCCAAGTTTTCTTCTCCCTCCCCTTTTTCGGCCTTGTGCCACAATTGTATATTGTATGCAATAAATAGATGTCTTTGGGCCGCATAGTGACATGTATGTGGTTCTTCTTGGTGTTTTTCACTAAGATTAAAGTGTAGTATCTGTGCACGTTGGATTGTTTTGAGCTTTGCTCTGTCGGGTTGTGGAGAGGTATTTGTTGGCAATCATAGTGTCGGGTTCACTTGAGTGTGGAGAGGTTCGTTGGCGTTCGGTACTCGGGGAGAGTTTGCGTTGATCATCAGCCTCCGTCGACAGGAGGTCAATGGCCGCAGATAGGCCAAAGTGTCCGGCTCCCTCCACAATGGCGTTATGTGGAGCGGAAGAAGGCGAATGTAGCAGTTCGGAGGTAGACGAGGAAATACCTCACAGAATCCAGGAGTCGGGTGCTGTACCTTCCACTTCGGCGTGGAGTGGAAAGGAAGGAGAGTGGCATGCGCCGCATGCAGAAGGCAAGTATTCAACGGTTACAGTCATGTCGGCGGCGGAAAAGGAAAGGTTCGGTTCTCCCATTTCGCAGGTCCCGAAAAGGCCTGAATCACCCATCCCTTCCACCTCGGGGTGGAAAGGGGGGAAAGTGAGAAAGGGAGCTGAATATTATAGTGAGTTGTGGGAGAAATATAACAGGTATATTGAAGGAACCGAACTCCTGTCAGTTCCCGAGACGTTGGCGGCGATTGAGCCCAGGATTATCTCCCTGTTGACGAAGGACCCCAAAACCCAAAAGTTTGTGGGGGTCACCAGGGAGATCATTGAGGAAGCAGTGAAAGCTTTAAACATTAAAGCTAAAGCTGTAGCTAGGAGGAGCCATGCCATGTGGGATATCCTGCTTGGCACCATGGAGGAAGCAAAGCAGTTGGCCGGCACAACATTGGCAACGAAGAACCTGAAGCTCCAGACAGAATATATGGGGACCAGGAAAATGAAGGTCACACTTCATGGAGTCCCTATGGATATAAGTGAAGATCATGTCGGCGCATTCTTCTCTAGTTATGGTAGAGTGGCGGAGGTGACGTCAGTCCTGTCGAAGTCGGGTTTCATGACTGGAGACATCACCCTGCAGGTGATGGTGACGCGAAAGGAGTTTACCAACATTCCCAACATTCCCAACATCCTCAACATCTACGTCGTGGTAGAAGGGAGAAGGCCATGCTGCTGGGCATGTGGCGCTTCAGACCATGTGGCTAAGGCTTGCCCGAAGAAGGACCCAGCTCCAAAGCCACAATCAGAATAACAACCAGTGGAGAAGGCGGCAACTAGACCAGCGGCCAAAGAAAAAGAGGGTGAATGGCAGACGGCCGGAAAGAAGAATACAAGATCATCTTCCCAAACGACTGCCCCTGCTAAACCCATGCAGTCGCCAAAATCAGTGTCACCAGCGAAGTCAACTCCAAAGTCACCTTCGCCACCAGTGTCACCTCCCAAGCAGGATGTCCCACAAGGGAAGGCAACAAAGGCGTCGAAAAAAACTCCTCATAAGCCTCCGCAGAAAGAGGCGTCAACCGAGGAAGACATGGAAACCCAAAGGTCTTCCTCACTCAAACGAGGGAGAGAGGAAGAAGAGGATGAGCAGCCAGAGAACAACAAAAATATGCGGAAGACTAGGAGTGTCGAAAGGATCAAAAGCAAAACAAGATCCACGTCCATGCACACCCCTACTACGCCTACTCCCGCCCCCACCCTCGTCAAAAAGAAGAAAGCTCTTCCCCAGGTGGAGGAGTTAATGAAAATTAATAAGAAAGACATTGTGAAAGACTGGTCAGCCCAGAGGCGTGCGCTACTTAAGCCTTTGCTGAAGCTGACTTCGGTGGATGGCAAATCCACTGAAGACCCCTCCAACTTCCCTAATGCCCCTGGTGTGCTCACACTTGTGCGTAGCACAGGGGGTAACCTGAGGGTGTGGGAGCATATACACCAAGCCAGCAAGGTCTACGATGACATGGTATTGTGCAGAAGCAACACTCCAGAGTTAAAAAAAATGGAAAAAAATTGTTCAGGGAGGTTCCCTGTTCTTCTCCATCCATCTCTATATAGGGTAGTTAAACTAACCTACCCTCCGGACGTCGGCGGGATTGTCCAAGACGGGCGGATTACGTCTGATGTTGGTACAGGGTCCCTTGGACAGGCCGTCGGGGTCCCATCTGCCAGAGATTTTTATCCCGTATGTGATTAGATTAATTCGCTTTTTCTAATTTCAGGTCTAACGGATGTCAATTAAGATAGCCAGTTTGAATGCGAATGGCTTGAGGGATCGGGGTAAGGCGGCCCGCCTGCTTCGTGACCTCTTGTCGTTCGGCGTGGATGTGGCCGCGATCCAAGAGACTCACGTTGTTTGCGACGTTGATTCTTGTGTGCTGGCTAACGACTTTGTCGTCTATTCAGCATATGGGAACCGGCAAGCCAGAGGTGTTTCTTTGCTGGTCAAGCATACCCTGGACGCGGAGGTCGACCCTGTCCATGCCGGTGCCGAGGGCCGGTTGATCGTGGCTGATGTTGCAGTGAAAAGCAAGAAGTTTCGTCTGGTCGCGGTTTATGCGCCCAATGACCATGAGGAGCGTGTCGACTTTTTCCGGCTGTTGGAGCCCTTCCTGGTCGATTTCAAGTGACTAGTTCTAGTTGGGGACTGGAATGCCATCCTGGACCCCAAATTGGATAGAGGGTGGGGTTCTAGCGGGAGGAGTGGTGATCGTAGCCTGGTCGATCTGATTGACAAATTTGGTCTCGTCGATAGATACCGGGTCGATCATCCGGGCGGGAAAATGTGGACGTGGGCGAATAGTTGGCCTTCTACCAAGGTGGTTTCCTACCATGTTAGTGAGAGAGGCCGATATAGATTTCTTAGAATGCCCGACGTTCCACTGGTTAGGTTACACGGACCATAAAATGGTATGTGCCCATGTGGTGTTAGAATTTAGGGCTAGAATGGCTGGCTTCTGGAAGTTCAACCAGTCCTTACTGGACAGGCGGGACTTCCGGGACCAGCTGATTATCGTAGTTCAGCGGGCGTTAACTGGGGGAGTCATCGGGAATAGGTGGTGGGCTAGTCTTAAGGATAGGATTAGGTCTTTCACCACTGAATACAGCCAACGGCTCAACCTAGATAAGGCTGCCAAGGTGAAGACGCTTAGATCTAATTTTTCCCGGGCGGAGGCTGGTGGGGATCCCCTAGAGATAGCCTTAGCTAGGGAGGCCCTTGAGCGGTCGACTAGCGATCGTTACATGGGTCAGGTAATTAGACATAAGTTAAGCAAGATGTCTTCCGAAGCCGTGAACATGGGCGCGGAACTGCGCAAGGAGGATGTCCGTCAAGGTGGCGACCGGTACATCCTCGAAATACGAGACCCGGAGGGGCACACCCTTAGGTCGACTGATGACATGTGCGAGGCGTTTCGGCAGCATTTCGAACGCCGCTTCACCAAGGAGCCTGGTCTCCGCGACAAGGAGTTTCGCAGTTATTTGGCTGACTTTCCCCGGCTTTTGCCGGCTGAAGCGGCTAGTTGCGAGGGAGAGGTTACGGAGGACGAAGTCTACGCGGCTTTGAAGATAGTCGGCAGTGGCAAGTCGCCAGGTTTGGATGGTTTGCCCTATGAATTGTACTTGAGGCTGTTGCACATCTTTGTCCCTATCTTGACAGTTGTGTTCAACAACTGGAAACGTCAGGGGTCCATCCCCAGTCGGTTCACCAGGGGTGTGGTCACGCTGTTGAGAAAAGGCAAGGATGTTGGGAGGGAATTAGACGGTTACAGGCCCATAACTCTGCTAAACACAGAGTTAAAGATTTTGGCCAAGATCCTGAGGAATCGCTTGCAGCTAGTTGCTGAGTCTCTGCGCTGTGAAGGGCCGAACAATTCAGAGCAACCTGCACTTGATCCGCACGATCCTAGAGGGTGTAAAAGACGACGATGAGGCCGCGCTGATCAATTTGGATCAGTCCAAGGCATTTGATAGGGTTGACCATGGCTACCTGGCGGCTGTCCTGCAGGCTGCCGGATTCGAAACCGACTTCTGCCGCTGGATTAGTCTCCTGTATCGCTCCCCCACGGCTGTGGTGCAGGTGAACGGAAAGCTGTCGAGCGCTTTTGCGCTGTCTAGGTCGGTTCGACAGGGTTGCCCGCTGTCGTCCTTACTCTATGTTTTGGTGTTGGAGCCCCTCCTTCGCCGGCTTAGAGACAGGTCATGCAGTCCGGCCCTATGTGGAATCGTCATCCCTGGTGATGCTCGAGCCAGGGTTTCCGCATACGCCGATGACATAACGACTTTTGTGTCCTCCCGCAGGGACATAAGAGCGGTACAGAAGGCACTTGAATGGTACGAACAGGTGACAGGGGCCAAGATTAACCGCGACAAGTCTTCCGGCTTGCGGTTAGGTGCCTGGAAGGGGATTCCCCTCCCGGGGCCCTTTGACTGGACGGACGGACCGGTCAAAATCCTCGGAATTTGGTTCGGTCCGGACTTGCAGTTGGAGAAGAATTGGTCTGATATACAGGCAAAGGTCGACGCGTCGGTCGAAACTTGGCGTCAGCGGAGTCTCTCCGTAAAGGGCCTGGCGGAGGCGTGTGCCGCTTACGTCTTCCCCATGGTCCTTTATCGGCTGTCTGTACTTCCACTTTGTGAAGAGCGTGAGGAGGCGATCGAGCGTCTGCTATTCTCCCTTCTGTGGAGAGGACGCAGACATCACGTTGACAAACGTGTCTGTTACCAACGTCCGTGTCAAGGGGGACTGGGAATGCCGCACGTGGCGAGCCATCGGCGTGCCTCGAGGTTGGCATTTCTCAGTCGTGCGTTAATGGAAGACTCGTTGCTTATGGGGGTAGTGAGGGACGCGTTCCCTAGCCTCACTATCACTCCCCCGGTCTCGTTGCACTGCCGCAAGCTTCGAGGGCAACCGGCTTTCATCCGCGAATGCTGGAGGGCCTTGTGGGCCACTCCACGGTCTAGTGACCTTTCTCGGCCTAGGAGGCACTTCTATCGGGGATTAGTGGAGGGCGTCGCGAAGGATCGATTGAGGGAGGAGCTCGGCATGACAGAGGAGGAGTATCGCTCTCATTGGTCTTGGGCGCCAGGATTGGATTGGCTCAGCAACTCTGAGTTTTCTCTGACCTGGCGACTAGCTCGTAACGCCTTGTCTCTCAATGACATGCGTTTCATAATGGGCCTGGCGGATTTGCCAGATTGTGAACGTTGCAACCTTGGCTTAATGGAGATGTCGGCGCACGCCTTCTTCCATTGTTCGCGCGTTCGCCCGTTGTGGGATCGTGTCAGCGAGTCGACTGCTTGCATCGCGCCGCGAGAACTCGTGTCCATTGAGCGTGCATACGCCTGTGATAATGTGTCGCCCCGTACACCGGAGTGAAACGGATGGTGTTTCTGTCGCTTCTGGCCACGGCTCGAATGGTGATATGGACGACGCGTTTGGAGGAAGTCTTGCGGGGTGGCCGTCTTTCGCATCAGGATCTAATCCGATATTTTGAGTACCAACTCAAAATGAAGATTAGAACTGATCGGAAACGGTTGCCACCGACAGAGTTCAGCAAAAGGTGGGTAAATGTGGCGAGCCTGGTTCGCGTGACTGGGGCTAGCCTTGATTTTCTCTTTTAGATCTGGTAGTCACATCGGGTTGGATTCCTTTGGAACCCTCCTCTTGGTTAAGGTAAGTCCCTATTTGTGTACCTAGTTAATGTGAATGAATGTGATGTCCGGGCCGGTTCCCTGGCCATGTATCATTTGTTATGGTTCAGTTTGAGATTCCCAGGTTCCGTTATTTATTTATGTCCCATTTTATCTCATCTGTGCCAGTATTTTATTTTCCCCAGTCCAGTTTCTTTTCGCCTCTCCTCTCCCTGTAGAAAGAGAGTTTCTTGATTTCGTCCTTTGGGCGGAATACAGCGACCTCTTTGTTTTGAGGGTAGGTTGGGTCCAACTAACACAAAGTTTATGTTGTTGTTTTTAGTTTGATTTTATTTGGGGTTTTGTGTCATGCCCCCTCCACCTTGTCATTTCATGTGAAAATTTTTATGTATTTTTGTAAAATTTATTGTAAATATTGTATATTGTCAAAATTTTTATGTTCATTGTGGGTAATTTTTAGGTCCCCGGTATGCTTTGTGGTATTTTGGTGTACGGCAATATGAGTGTCGATGGACAAGTTTTTGTGGTGATAAATTGTAACGTATGTCTGGGTCGCGAAAGAGATTAGCTAGGTATAAGATAGTTACGGAAGACCATCCTCAGTCCCCCCCCCTCTTTCGGCCTTGTGCCACAAACACTGTAAAAAGTGTTAAATAAACATAGGGACATGTATTCAGTTACAACCCTTTAGTGTTCCTCAAGTACTTTTTGCATCTGTTTGTATGAAAATTACGTTTGGGAATTTTTTACGTGAATCCTTGTTACTCATGAGTATGTTGTTTTTCTCTGTAGTGTTTGATTGTTCTTATTGCTCGTCTGTGTGGATTACAGAACTGTTTGTTTTTTCTTTTGCATTGTGGTGGGGGGGGCAAGTCCAATTATGGCTTCGTCTCCCCAACCATCTACTTCTTCTGCGGTTATGCCAACAGTGACTTCTCCACTGTCGGCCTGGAACAACGATCCAGCAAAAAAGGATGCAACATACTACCAAGGTTTGCAAGAGAAGTTTAAAGAATACATTGTGGGACATGAGCTAATTGTTATTCCCAAAGTTATCAATGTCATATCTGTGAGAATGATCTCCCTGCTGATGTCGGACCCAAAAATGTGTAAGTTTGTGGGTGTCAGCAGGGAAAACATGGAATAGGCCTTGAAATGCCTAAAAATTATCCCCAAAGTGCTGGTGCAACGGTCTTGTGCTATGTGGGACGTTCTCCTTAGTACAGAAGAGGAGGCCAAAAAATTAGCCGGCACAACTTTGACTGCGAAAGGAATTAGGCTTCAAAAGGAGTATATGGGCACCAGGGGGACCCAATTTATTATCCACGGCATGTCGCTTGGAATCTTGGAGGCTTACTTTGCCCAGTTTGGAGCAGTGGAGGAGGTGGCCCATGTTAACAGCAAAGCGGGTTTACCCACGGAAGATGTGGAGGTACAAGTAGTCGTGGACAAGCTGAGTTTTCTGAGAATGCCAGATGTTTTAATTTGTGGAGGCCGAAAACTTTTTGTGGCAGTGGAAGAGCAAAGCCGCACTGTTGGCTTTGTGGGATGGCAGGCCATGTGGCCAAAATGTGCCTCGCAAAAAAAGACACTGAAACCAAAACACCAACACCGATTACACCGGCAACACTGCTGGTGACAAAAACGCCAGTCCCGGTTACAAAAGAAGTTGTGGCAAAAGATGGACAAAAGGAGTGGACGGAATTGGTTAGGAAGGGAAAGAAGGTAGCTTCCTCCGATCCTCAACTGGAGAAACTTCCATCCCCAGTGAAGGATAAACCCCAAAAAGAGGCTAAGCAGCAACAAAAGCAGCAGCATCTATGACAACAACAACAGGAAGGACAACAACAACAACAACAACAACAACAACACCAAGAAGTGGCGGTTGTAGAAATGCCTCCTCCACATTCCTCATCTTTGAAGAGAGGACGGGAGGAGGAAGAGGAGAGTTCACAGAAAAAAGGAAAGAAGGAGCTGGTTGGACGTAGCAGGGCAGAGCGAGTTATGGTAACAGCCAAGGCCCAATCGGCCCCTGCATCACCGATTAGAGAAGCTCGTATGGGAGGGAGAAGTCAATCTGCCTCCCCAGTCCGAAGTATTTTGTCTTCTTCCTATACACCCTCTTCCAGACCAGAACAACCTCCCAACCCTCCCAAAAAGAAACACCTCCTACCCAACCTGAAGCATCTTCCCCAGAAACTACTCAACCTACTCCCAAACCTGGAAAAGGGAAAAGAAGGAAAAACAATCTGTACAAGACAACGGAGGTGTGTAAAATAAACAGAACAGACTTAGAGGGACCTTTCCTCCCAACAAAGGACCCTCTTGAGACCACTATTCAAGTTATCCACAGTGAATGGTATGTCAGTAGAGGATCCCAGCAACTTTCCAAAAGCCCCTGGAGTATTGACACTTGTTCATAATACCGGGGGCAGTCTCAAGGTCTGGGACTTTTTGCAGGCTGCTGTGGATGCATATCCAAAAATTAAAATGGCCCAAATGGGCACTAATTATTTAAGAAAATTAGCCAATTTTTGTGCTGGGAGAGTTCCTGTCATCCTCCACCCCTCATTGTATAGGGTTGTAAAGTTAACGTTCCCTAAGGACATCCCTATTGGCGGTATTGTCCAGGACAGACGGATTACGTCCGATATTGGTACTGAAAGCCTAAGACAATCCGTCGGGATTCCTACTGCCACTGATTTTCACTCTGTATGTGACCAGGAGTAATTTTTGCTTTCTCTTTTCAGGTCTAAAAGATGTCAATTAAGTTAGCCAGTTTGAATGCGAAGAGCCTTCGGGACCTCTTGTCCTTTGGTGTGGATGTTGCCACAATCCAAGAGACTCACTTTGTTTGCAAGGCCGATGCCTGTGTGCTGTCTAACGACTTTCTTGTCTATTCAGCATATGGGAACCAGCTAGCCAGAGGAGCTTCTTTGCTGGTTAAGCGTACCCTGGATGTGAAGGTGGATCTTGTCCTTGTGCCGAGGGCTGGCTGATCGTGGCTGATATTGCAGTGAAAAGCAATGCATTTTGACTGGTTGCGGTTTATGCACCCAATGACTGGGAGGAGAGTGTCTCGTTTTTTTGGCAGTTGGAGCCCTTCCTGGTGGATTCAATGCAACTCATTTTAGTGGGGGACTGGAATGCCATCTTGGACCCCAAGTTGGATAGAGGGTGGGAAGCTAGAGGGAAGGCACGTGGTTGATCTTATCGAGGATTTCGGTCTTGTTGATAGATACTGGGTCGATCACAAGGGTGGGAAGATGTGGATGTGGCCTAATAGTTAAATGTTAGTTCGTGAAGCCGACATAGATCTTTTAGATTGTCCCACATTTCACTGGTTAGGTTACTCGGATCACTCGGGTAAAGTTAGAAAATAGGCCTAGAGTGGTTGGTTGCTGGAAGTTCAACGTGTCCTTACTGGACAGGCGAGACTTCCGGTGCCAGCTAATTAACTTAGTGCAGCAGGCGTTAACTGAGGGAGTCATTGGGAATAAGTGGTGGGAGAACCTTAAGAATAGTAATAGGTCTTTCACCACCAAGTTCATCAAACAGCTCAAACTAGATAAGGCTGACAAGGTGAAGACACTTAGAGCTAATTACTCCAGGGCAGTCACTGGTGGGGAATGGGGATCCCCTAGAGATAGTCATAGTTAAGGAGGCCGTGGAGTGGTCGAATAGCGATCGTTACATGGGCCAGGTAGTTAGACATTGGTTAAGCAAGATGTCTTCCAAATCTGTGAACATGGGTGCAGAACTGCGCAAGGAAGAGATTTGCCAAGGTGGCGACCAGTACATTCGAGAGGTTTGCAACCCGGAGGGGCATACTCTTCGGTTGACAGACGACATGTGCGAGTCGTTTTGGCGGCATTTCGAGATCCTGTTTACCAAGGAGCCTGGTCTCCATGATAAGGAGTTTCATAGCTATTTGGCTGACTTCCCCCGGCTTTTGCCAGCTGATGCAGCTAGCTGTGTGGGAGAGATTACAGAGGGCAAAGTCTACGTGGCTCTAAAGAAGGTTGGCAGAGGCAAATCGCCGGGTCTTGATGGTTTGCCCTATGAATTGTACTTGAGGCTGTCGCACATCTTTGTCCTGATTTTGACTATCTTGTTCAACAACTGATTCTGGCAGGGGCCCATCCAGCGGTGTGATCACGTTGTTGAGAAAAGGCGAGGATGTGAGGAAGGAGTTAGAGGGTTACCGGCCCATAACTCTGTTAAACACAGAGTTAACGATTTTGGCCAAGATCTTGCAAAATCGTTTGCAATTAGCTGCCGAGTCTCTGTTGGGACTTGAGCAGACTTGTGCTGTGAAGGGCCGAACAATTCAGAGCAACCTGCATCTGATACGCATGATCATAAAGGGGATAAAAGACAATGAACAAGCCATGCTGATCAATTTGGATCAGTCCAAGGCATCTGATAGGGTTGACCATCGTTACCTGGCAGCTGTCCTGCAAGCCACTGGATTAGAAACCAACTTCTGCCACTGGATTAGCCTCCTGTATCAATCCCTCACAGCTGTGGTACAGGTGAACGGAAAGTTGTCAGGCATTCTGGCACTGTCTAGGTCGGTCCGACAGGGTTGTCCACTGTCGCCCCTACTTTATACTTCGGCATTGGAGCCTCTCCTTCGCCGGCTAAGGGACAGGGCGTGCAGTCTGGCCCTATGTGGAATCGCTGTCCCTGGTGGTGCTCAAGCCAGGGTTTCCACGTACGCTGATGATATCTCTACTTTCATGTCCTCCCGGAGTGACATTGAGGTGGTACAGAACGGTACGAACAGGTGACAGGGGCCAAGATTAACTGCAACAAGTCGTCCGGCTTGCGGTTAGGTGCCTGAAAGGGTGTTACCCTCCCGGGGCCCTTCGACTGGACGGACAGCCCGGTCTGCATTCTTGGAGTGTGGTTTGGGCCCGACCTACAGTTGGAGAAAAATTGGTCTGAAGTACTGGCAAAGGTCGGCATGTCGGCCAAGACTTGGCATAGAAGGAATTTGTCCTTAAAGGGTTTGGCTGAGGCGTGTGCTACATATGTCTTTCCCATTATCCTTTACCAGTTGTCAGTAATTCCACTTTGTAGATGGTATTGGGAGGCTATTGAGCATTTGCTATTCTTCATTCCGTGGAGAGGACGCAAACACTACGTCTACAAATGTGTCTGTTACCAACATCTGTGTCATGGGGGTCTGGGAATGCCATACCTGGGCCATAAGGTTGTGTCAAGGTTGGTTTTTCTCAGGCTAGTGATTTTGGAAGACTCATTGCTGAGGGAGATAGTGAGGGACATGTTCACTAGCCTTACTATCATCCCCCCCCTCATCTCGAGGGCGATAAAGTTTTCTCCTTGAATGTCTGGTGGCCCTGTGGGCCATTCCATGGTCCAGTGACTTTTCACGGCCTAGGAGAGTCTTCTATCGTGGGTAAGTGGAGGGCATCGCGAAGGATTCATTATGTGATGTGCTCCGCTTGCTGGAGGATGAGTTTCACTCGTTCTGGTCTTGGGTGCCAGGTACTGATTATCTCAACAACTCTGAGTTTTCGCTCACCTGGTTATAGGCTTGAAATCGGTTGCCTCTCAATGACAAGGCCTTCATATGGGGCCTGGCAGATTTGCCAGATTGTGAACGCTGTGACCTTGGTTTAGAAGAAACGACTTCGCACGCCTTCTACCATTGTTCGCAGGTTTGCCCTCTATGGGACTGGATCGGCGAGTTGACTGCTCATATCGCGCCGCAAGAGCTGGTGCTCACTGATCGTGCATTTGCCTGTGACAATGTGTCACCCCCGTTTTCTGGGATGAAGCATATGTTGTTTCTGTCGCTGCTAGCCACAGCTCGAATGGTGATTTGGACGATGTGAAAGGAGAAAATCTTGCAAAGTCTGCGTCTTTCACATCAGGATTTGATCTGATATTTTGAGCATCAGCTCAACATAAGAATTAGAACTGATTGGAAACGTTTGACTTCGACAGACCTCAGCAAAAATTGGGTAAATGTGGTGAACCTGGTTTGCGTGCACGGGGCTCGTCTTGATTTTCTCTTTTAGATCTGCTGGTTACATTGGGGTGGATTCCTGTGGAACCCTCCCTTGGTTAAAGTAGCTCACTTTTGTGTACCTAGTTAAAGTGAATGAATGTGTTCCCAGCCTGTACTCGGCTTTCTCTTTTGTTATGATCCAAGTTGAGATTCCCAACCTCCCCAGTTTGTTTTGGCCTCCTTTTATCTCGGCTGGTTTAGCCTTCCATTAATTTTTTTAACCTTCTTCCTACTCCCTTTTTCTGGGATGGACGGGTCTTACTAACATTGTGTATTATTTTAGTTTAAAAATTTGTTGTATTTTTCGTTTGTTTTTGGGTTCATCCCCCTCCCATCATTTTATCTTTCATTAAATGTTTTAAAATATATGTTATATTGTATATAAACACATTTTATTGTCATGGGTTTTTCCCCCGTTTTTAGATGCCCCTCGTAAATATGTGATATTATGGTGTATGAAGGTTTGGGAGATGATGGATGGGTTCTTTTGGTGATTTAGCAAATTGTAATGAGTGAATGGGTCATGATAGAGTTTAGCTAGGTATAGGATAGTTAAGTGAGTACCACCCTCTACCCCTCCCCTTTTTGGCCTTGTGCCATAATTTGTATTTTTTAATACGAATAAATACTGTATTCAGTTACAACCCTGTTTATTTTTGTCTGCCAACTGGACGCTAGTTGGAAACATCAGGAAGGTGAGTCTCACACTCTTGAATATTCACCTTTCTACAGGGAGACAAAAGGAGACAGCCATGTTGAAAGGTAAGTTATTTGACTTCTACAACTGTTGATATTACAACTCATTTCTGACATCTTTCAATTATAATACGTGAAAGATTATCCATGAATATGAACGGATTTTATTAAAAATAAACAGACACAATATTTGCAATTTATTTAATCTGACATTTCTAAAAGAAAATTTGCTGCCTAAATACACAAATTCCGCCATCAGAGTGTTGATGATGTTACGAGGATGCATTTATATATAAAAATAATATTAATAATGTATAAAAAGTTATAGTAATGGATTCTATTGAGGCTTAAGTGTTATTCCAAAAAAGTTTTAATTCATGAAGTAGTCGTAAAAATAAGGAAATTAGAAATAGAACGTTTGGAAGATGCCAGAATGTTCCAGTAAAATCTAGAGAGTTCTAAAGGATTTTAGAATATGCAAAATAGGTTTTGGGCAGAGAGTAGTCAGTTGTTACCAGGGTTTGCTGATGTTATCAACTCTGGTTGTGATTCAAGGATTTATATCCAGCTGAAAGAATCTATAAAAAGTTGCCGACCAACTAACACCTGAAAGAGAACCTCATGGAACTATATTGGTAAATACATATTTTTGACTCTTTCATTGACCATACTTAAAATTATTCTATATATAGTCATTTGAGGATTTCCAAAAAGTATAGCACTTAACTTCCTCGCCAACTTAACTGGGTAAAGATACTGACCTTACCTTTCCCTTCTCTCCTCGTAACACTTGCCAGTAGTAAACTGTTTCTTGTTTTGAATGCAACAAAAATTGCATATTTGTAAATATTTAATTGGTGTGTTTTTGTAAATTAAATATTTGTCTGTGATTTATCTCTGAGTTTTGGTCAATCGTCTTTTTTATCATTTTCTTTTTCTTAGACTTGGGTTGCTAACAACCTGCCTAACTTGTTCTTGCAAGTTAGGCAGGTTGTTAGCAACCCAATAGGATAAAAATAAGATCTCCCAAGGAGCAGAAGAACTCTTGATGAGTCAACAGCCAGTTAACTAGAGGTGGTGTCTCAATAAACCACTGAAGAAGTTGATGGAAAACTACTCCACTGTTAATTCCAAGAAATATCATGGCAATTATCAAACAAAACATTAAATCTTATGATGTGGAGAGCGATTAAATCTATGGAAATTAACTTCTCACTCAGTAGGGAACAACATGCACAACAAGTGTCATCTGATCGTAATCCAATGAGTGATAGCATAAATGACATAAAGTGAATTATTTGTATTTCCTTAATGATAACTCCTAGTATGTCAAACCATTTTAAATTTTATTCTGTACTTCAAGTTCTTATGGAAAAATATGCTCTTAATCTTAACAAAGATTACTATTAAAATAAAAAATTAAGATAAAAAATTTTTATTTGCTTTTTTTTAAACAAAATACATTGTAGAAATATTAAATTTGCAACATATTGAATAATTCTAAATCATTATATTGCATACAAATGAACATTTGTGTATTTTTGATTTAATTTCTTTTTGTGTGTTTTCATTTCTTTTCCATGGCAGTTTTAGCTGAAGCAGTTGTTAAGCAAAGACAGAAAAGAAATTGTAAATTTGAAAAAGAAAAGCTTATTCAAATAGCCTAAAACAAAAAATGTCGAAAAAACCCCCAAAAAAAACAAGAAAAATTGATTGGAGTTACTCAAGTAGAACTATAGAAGTGTACATATTGATGATTTAAAAACATCTCTGAATGAGGTTTCAAAATCTAGCATAGACCTAATGTAAGCAGATCATTTTAAACCAGAGGTTATTGCTTCTGAATAAGATTTGATCTTGTCAAAAACAAAATATTGGTTCTAAAGTTATACTGCTTGATAACTAAATCTCTAGATGGTAGTCATGAAATTAAAAGAAATATTTCTGTATTATTCATATAGCATGCCAATAAACTTATTTCAGAACTGAAGTGTTGATAATTTTTTCTAATATAACTACCTGTTCAACTCTTGGTAGTGCAGTACAACAAATGACAAAGGACTAAATTTGCAGATTTCAGAATCCTATTGTACCCTATCACTATCTGTCTGCTTTCCTGTAGGGGTTTAGAAATAATAGCAGTGCATGGATTTAATAAATATCCCTCACAGTTTCAACAATGATAAGAGGAGGTCAGCAAATAAAAAAAAAGAAACTAGCTAGATAAGTAAGTGGCAGAAATGGGGAAAAGCAGAGAAAGAAAAGAAAAGTGGTAGAGGAGTGGTAAAGAGAAGAGAAATAAATATAGAGAAAGAGTGTGGGATGCATGAGAGCTTTTTCTTTTTTTTTTATTTACTCATTTGAGAGATTAAAATTTAAATTTGTTGGCCAAAGTTGAATCTTACCCCTAAGAGATCAACTTCTTGTAAAAATTTCCAGCTGACAGAGACCAAAGCTTCTTCTGGCCATTCATGAAACCAGTCAATACTTGTACAATTTGTAATGGCTGGGAATTTTCGACTCCGAACTCGCAATGTTGGTCCAACTGGAGAAAAACAAAGAACCATCTGCAATGAAACAAAAGTTTTTTTTTAATTTAATTAATAAAAAAAATTTCAAACAAATAAACTATAGCTGATAGCTTAGTTGGTCAGTCAATGTTAAGTTTATAAAACAAAATAAACTTCGTATGTATGTTAGGATTGTATGATTTGTTTCTTTAGATAGTTTTTGTATGATAAATTTTTTTATTTGAACTGTATGGTTTATGTACTTGTCATAAAAACTAATAGCTTTTAGAGTTTGAAGAGAGAAAATTTTATGGAAACGCTGATAAAAATAGCACATCCAGCTTAGTTTTTGCTAATGTTGCTGTTAGAGTGGAAGGTCTTTTGATAATGCCAATGCCAATTTCTATTTAAATAAATTATTAAATTAAATTGAAAACATTGCTACATATGATGGAAAAGACCTTATTGTTTTGGAATTCAAGAAGAAACACATCATTCTACTTTTATTCTGCATGTGGAAAATGATCATCCAGAATACAGTCAATATTACTAAGTTGATTTACATTAATAACATTTTACATTACCTCAAAATGCAGAATTTTTGCTTAATGTGATGAAGACAATAAAAAAATGAATTTTTTTACAACATAAGCTACATAAAAATATATATTTGGTAGAGTTACAAAAACAGGAATGTGCACTTTCTCCACAAATATAAATTGCACTTTAGATGAGGCTCTGACATCAGTTGATAGAATTTTTCTATAAGTAATGAAATCCTGAAAATGTTTACTGGTAAAAATGGAGTCCCTCCAGGAAATAGTGCCATTATAATTCATCCATCAAATGAACTGCCAATAAGGTTCTAATATAAGTTTTGCTATCTTGACCCAGTTTGTTATTCATTTTATTTCCTAATGGCACATTTTTATATAGCATATTCAAGAAAAATGAACTGCATTTCTAAATTGCTTTATATAATTCACTAACTCAAAGCCCATGTTATTGAGTTACTGAATGATATAAAGAAATGATATATTTTTGACATTCCAGTTTTACAAGTCCATGTAAGAGAATTTTAGAAATGCAGTTATTTTTTTTTTTAATCGTATCACCCCGAGCAAGTTAAGATGTAGATAAAATAAACTGAGATGATACTGACAAAGCAGAGTTTCAGCAGAAATTCCAGATAAATATGAAGATAAGGGATTCTTATATATTTACCATGATAATAATTCTTTACAGAATGCTCCAGATCAAAACAGCAGCTTACTCATTGTAAATACAGACTTTATGTTCAGTTTGAGTTGAATAAATTCATATTTACATGGTAATTCATTTCATTACAGTTTATTGAACTTGTAGCAGACATTAAACCTTTTTGCTAGATAAGCATGCAGCAGGACTTTTCAGCTTTTGGACAAACAAACTGGGAGCATGTGTGCTATGAATCCCAAGAGGCTAGCTCTCTCTCTCTCTCTTACTTTGTGTAGAGGTCTAGATAGGGTGCTAATGTTAGTGCTCCATGTAATAGACACGTAAGGCTTAGAAAATACAAATCACTTGCTCTTTATCTCACCAACAGAGTAAATTCAAAATTTTTCTTCACTTTTTTTTACAGAGACTTTCTTTCTTAAATTTGCACTTTCTTTCAACTATCCTTGAAATTTTCTCTACACAAAAAAGTTCTCAATAGAATAAAAAGTTCTATCTTGTTTTGTTTCACTCTCTTGTTTTTCAAGTTTCTCAACTAATTCAACACTTTCAGTTTTTGTTCATCAACATACAATATCATCTCAACTTCAAATGATGACTCTAAACCTTTAACAAAAAGCATATCCTGCATCCTGTAAGACTGAACATAGAATCAAATGCTACTGAAGCTAGAAAGCAATACCAGCATCAAATAATGTTATTCAAAATTTCATTGGTGAATGCTGGGACAGTCAGTCAGTCAGTCAGTTAAGTGCCATACGTGATAAACACTTGGGTGATCATGTCAATTTCAAGACATGACTGACTGGGCAGAAGATTATCCTGCAGTAGGTTGCCATTACTTTTGTGGTAGACTGGTTGCCAGCCAAGACTATAGAACCTATTCAGTCCTGTTATTTAATCCATAACTGAAAAGAAGAGCTTTTCCAAGAGTATTTGTGCATAAGTGAATGCAAGGAATTCAACTGAAATTTGAACTTGGCTCCCCAATTTCATGTTCTAAGCCAATATCCACTACACCACAATGCTGGGACAACACTGCAAATAAACAATGTTGTCTTAAAAAATATACATGCATTTCAATCTATTAAGTTATATCAGACTGTACAAGTAACATCTGACATTGACAGCCTGAATAAATATTTTATTTAAAAAAAAAACAATTTTGTTATCTTCTATGAGATGACAAACAGACCAAACATATTGATGAGTTTCTCTGGGAACTAGACAAGGTGAATAAAACCTGTCAACTTGTAGATGTTACTGCTGAACAGTAGGATCAGGAATTAGTTCACAATAATTTATTGATGGACTACCATCCAATACAATTTGACAGTGTTTACTAGAATTCCAAGAGTTAAATTTCAATGAGGACTGTGACACTGCTTATACACAGTTCAGATTGGTATTGGATGTGTATTGTGGTGCAGTGGATATCGGCTCAGAATGAGAAATCAGAGAACTGAGTTTGAATCCCACTTGAGTTCATTGCTTTCACATATGTGCAAACACCCTTGGGAAAGGTATGAATCCATCCAGCTGTGGGTTAAATAACAGTAAAGATTGGGTTCTATAGCCTTGGTTGGCAATTTGTCTACTGCAGAAAGTAATGGTAACCTACTGCGGAAATATTTTCTGCTCAGTCAGTCATGTCTCTTTCAAGACATGATCGCCCAAGTGTGTATCATGTATGGCACTTAACTGACTGATTATCAGAATAGCCACTCAGGTAAGTGCTGTTATGACTACAAAAAATAACATTTTCATCCTCCCAATGAGAGTACAAGTGAACTCTGCTTCTGGAAATATTGCTAAGGTAAAGAAACAAATGCTGGTTTTGTGGTGGTAAATTATACTATCATTTTAAATACCCAGCTTGAAATAGTAATTGTACTTCAAGATTTTATTACAAGTACAAAATTAAAGCAATAAAATCAGACATAAATAGAATGAACAAAAAAGGAAAACAATTAAAATAATTGGCAATACAAAATTAAAGCAGAAACTAAAGGGAAAAAGTTTATTCTTTTGTTTTCATTTGTTTTCTTTCTTGGAGCTGTTAGCCATTAGTGTTTATGTGCATTTCTGGCTGAAGCTCACACTGTTTATCATCTTCCACCATTCCCGTTTTGAGAAATGACTACTGATCTTCAGCATTGATTCAGCAATTCTTATAGCTTGTTGCAAGGTCAGTTGTGGTAACCAACTTTACAGACTTTTAAGAAAAGGTGAAGTGACATAGGAAAAGCAAGGATGACAAAAACAAAATGTTGAGGGACAAAAGTTGCCAAAGTTTGACAACTTTTATTGTGCTACAATTCAAACAATCTCTTGGGCCATTGTAAAGCAGCTTTTAATTGAGCGGTGCATACCACTCACAAGCTTGAGTTGACCAATGTGTGCAGCTAGCGGTTTGTAGGACAGAGAATAAGGCCTGCATTGTTAGTTGTTGCTGTACTGGGCTGATAGGATTGGTTGGTTGAGTTGGGTGTTGCTACTGTCAGGTGGCATAGATTATACTAACTGTTCAAGTATGGGTCAATCCAGTGACGGGAATGTAGACCATGTTAGTAGTTGATAGTTGATTGGTCTGGAGTTGAAATAGGGCTGCTACCTTCAGGTCTGTGCTGGGTCAAACTGGATTGGTAGCTAGGTCACTGCTGGGTTGAACTGAACTGCTTTCTTGCCCTCAAGAGGCAGTTGTAGTAATTTGTGAAAAGACCAGTTTGTTGTCCTGAAAAGGACAGTCACAGTAGCAGTAGTAATGATCAGAGCTGTCAGGCAAGGTGTTAGCAATGGATTGGAGGCGTTGGTATCAGTCAGGTCGCTGGAACAACATCATCCTCCTTTGCCCAGTTAGACCAGCTACTGAAGAAATTTGGCTTTAGGCTACTGCTTTTATATACCTGTGTGAAAGTCACAGTCATTATCTGCATTTTTGTTTTTCTGAGTCATAGTCATATGATGCAAACACAAGAGCTTTGAGGTGACTAGCCTGGGGCTATGATAAGCTTTATAGACTGAGTCTTAAGCTAAAAATTAAATGATACAGATGTTATAATACACTAGCTATGTCTACTAAGAAGGCTCTAATTAAATTGAAAGTATATGTCATGTTGAAATTGTAATTAGTAACGAAAAATAAAACACTTTTTTGAAAATATTGGAAAATCTTTGCCTGGCCTTGACTTTCAAAAATAGCATATTGCTCCCACTTTCTTGCATAGCAGAACTGAAACTGAACAAACATTGTTGTTCGAAAAAATGAATCAGAATGAAGAGCATATACTCACCAACTCCTGTCAAAGAAGAGAGCAAAAAAGAAAATGGATACATGTGGCCTTAAACCTTGGTTCCTTTCTTTTTAATTTACCAGCATTAGAACTGTTAGAATTCTGTTTTGACCTATCCAGCCAAATATTTCCTTGATTTCTGTCCCTTTTCCTCTTATAACTTTCACTACTTTCTCCTTTCTCAGATAGCAATTTGCTTCTGCTTCTCTTAATGCAGAAACAAAAAGAAAAAACTTTCCTGCTACTACCAGGTAGTGGAATATATGTACACATTTTTCCCACAATGTCTTTGAACCTGTCCATAAAACACTCTCCTCATTCACTTAATTTCTCTACAGACACTAGGTAAGTAAAACATCTTCCTCTGTTCATTCATTCAAACCACAACCATATATATGATGAATTGTAACAAAATTTTCTATTTATAATGAAGTTGATTTGTAATATATTTTTTTAATTTCACCCCAAGTAAGGCAATAAAGCTACTAAGATGCATGGGTTACCGAGTGTGAAAGAATATGAGAAAAAGAAAAGCATTATTAAGAAGAGAGAAGAAAATTTTTGAGGAACAACATTGACTGGAAAGCAAGAAGCTGTAAGAGAGTTCCACAAGCGAGAAGTGCAGTTACATCACCATTTCAACTGTAAAATGATGAAACTGAGCAGTCAATCTATTACTATGCTTTAACTTCATAAAATTGAGAATCCAAAGAGGAAAACCCATCAGAACAGTTACTATGAAAATATTTATAGAAAAAGCACAGAAAAATAATGTTACAATAGTGGGAAAGTGACTGAAGCTGAGATGATACCAGTAACATTGTAGATTCTTCTTTGAAGAAACTAAATACATAGTAGAAATAACAGACAAAATGTGATAGCCTTATTTAATGCATGGTTTAATGGTAGACTTAGAAATGTGTAAGATAAATTCTGGCAAGAAAAATGATCTAGCATGACACAGTGAATCAACTTTCTTAGCAGCAGTTGATTCGATATAAGCTTTTTATTTCATGTCAGCAGAGAATCATGAAAAAGCAATAAATGATGATTAAATAAGAGCAGTTTAGTTTTAGAGGTGTTAAAATATTCAGTTTGTCTACAGTAACCAAAATGAAGGGTCACTTTCTTGAGAAAGATTGCAGCTTTCAAATTCATGGTGCTGAATCTGTGGCAGACATAGTGAACTAGAACTGCAGAGTAGCAGAAATGGTGAATAGGACTTGCTTCATTCTTAACAAAAGAGATTTCATCATTGTCTAGATTGTAGTACTTCAATCTAAGAAAAGTCTATAATACCATTGTGGTGAAGAAAACGACAAAGAAGAAAAAAACTAAATAAAATTAATAGCACAAGTAGAACTGTTATGTGTATCCAAAATTATGCTATGATTCTTGCCTCAGCATCTGGTGTGGCCAATTAGAAAAATTGCTTGGTGAATAAAGGCTGTTGCTTTTTTATTTATGGGAGTTGGATTTTCGGGAGATTGGTGAGCGAAAGTACATTTCTGTTGCTGCAAGGCTTTCTGTCTCTGTTTTTGTTACTACATTGTCAGCTGAACTGTTCATGAGATATTTGCCACTAAATTTCTTGCTGGCACATGGATTTCCTACACTAACCAATTTCTGTTTTAAAATTTATAATTTCCTATAAGCCATTTTTGGCAAAATGGGAGACAAATTCGACTTAAAACTCATCCCAGAGTTTGATGGCCCCACTCTTGAGTTGGAATGGGTAGAAAAAGTTGAATTAATTTCTTGTCTGTGTGAATTAAAATGACTGATTGGCGGTGAAATATGCTGTATATCAACATCTTACTGATAAGGAAAAGAAAGATCCAGCTAGAATTAAGGTAGTACTCTAAAAGGCATTTGCCATTCATCCCTGCATTGCCTATGAACAGTTTGTAACACGGACTTTGCAGCCAGGTGAAGCTGAGGATGTTTATTTGGATGCAATGAAGAAGCTGGCAATTAACTGAATGAACATCAGCATATGCTTTCTTAGCAGGGCTCTCTGCTGTAGAAATCAAATAACTTGCCTTCTAACATGGCTGCTTTCTTTTTGTCTCCTTGAAGTAATCTACCTCATTCATAGGAGAGTATCTAATTGGTGGGTTAGTCTACTATAGTATAATGAACCTGTCCAACACATTTGCATGAGTGGATTCTATTCACTCATATATATCACTCAATAGGTTTTCCTTTCATTTGGAGTGGAGATTTTTCCTTTCATTAAGAGGCTTTTGCGATTTTTGTGTCAGACCTGTTTCTGAAAAAAAGTACTGTTTTGTGTTTGTCAGAATATTGTCTTCTGTAAGTGCTTTTTCTATGTTTTTGAATTGTTTGTTGTGAGTGTTGGCGTGGGAACCCCTCCACTATGGTGGAGGATCCTCCACAATTGTCAAAGTCAGCATCGGCAGGAGTTTCTGCTTGGTCCTCTAATAGGCCAGGAAAAAAGTTCCTAAGGACTACTTGGCATTACAGAAGCAGTATGTGCCATAGGCAATGAATTTCTAACAATCCTGAGTGTGTTGGATTCGATTATCTCTCGTGTCATTTCTCTGCTGACGTCAACGTAACTATGCGGAAACTGACTGGCATCAATATGGAAATCATGGAGAAGGCACTAAAGAGCCTCCAAATACAACTAAAAGTACTGGCGAAGCATTCCAGAGCCATGTGGAACATCCTGCTGGCTAATGAGGAGGAGGCCAAAAAGTTGGCTGACCACAAAGTCAGTACGTTTGCAAACTGAATACATGAGCACCCGGAGAACTAGAGTTACACTACATGGAGTACCCATGGATATTACAGAGGAGCGGCTAGGGGCTTTCTTTTCCAAATTTGGACAAGTGAATGATGTTTTGGCTCTTGCCAGCAAAACAGGGATTTTGACAGGAGATTATGTATTGCAGATTACACTCAAGCGGAAAGAGTTCTTAAAAATTCCTGATGTTCTCTCCTGTCAAAGCTGGAATATCTTTGTAGTCGTGGAAGAGTATCATCTTCACTGCTGGTCCTGTGGTGCTGCCGGACATCTTTTAAAAATGTGAAAGATGCCGGTACCTTCAACATCATCAGCAGCAGGACTGGAAGAAGCAGTTGAAGCAGAAAAACCAGTGGAGGTGGAAAAATTTGACCAAGTTCCTAGTAGCTCCTCTGAATGGATGGAAGTAGTGAGGAGGGGGTTCAAATGCTGCCTCTCCTCCTCCCCAGCAGGCTGTTCTATCAAAGAAGAAGGAGAAAAAGCAGCAACAGCAACATCATCAGCAGCAGTCACTTAAAGAGAAACAGCCAAAGGAACAGAGGCTGAAACAGTTTCTAAAGGTGCTGCATCAAGCAGAGGAGCAGTAAGAGAAAAGTTAGCAGCTCAGTCTCAACCAATAGAGGTACAGGAACTGGACTGCTTCAAGGAGGGGGAAGAAATGCCTGCACCTTGAAAATCATTGCTAAAGAGGGGGAGGGAAGAAGAAAAAGAAGAAAAAAGGGAAAATCGTTAAAAAGGACAAAAAATCAAGTCAAAGTAGGGCGGAGAAGGCTCTGGTTTCAGTCAAGGCCCAATTTGCTCCTGCTTCACCAGCCAAGAGCAATCACCAGGTAAGGCAAGAAGCCTTTCTTCTTCCTCTTCTAGGGCTTCCCTTCTCCCTCCCACAATCATTCCCAAAACCTTTCCCAAAAGAAAAAAGAGAGACAATTCCCCAGTGTGGAGAAAAATGTCAAGTAGACAGGAACGTTTTGGAAAGGGATCTCTCTTCGCAGAGAAAAATCCTGATGTGGTCACGCTTTAAGATGACCTTTGTTGATGGCAAGATGAAATTTCTCAAAGACCCCCAGAGTGATCACCCTTATATGTAATACAGGAGGAAAACTCAGGGTATGGGATCACTTAACAGAGACCAAAAAAGTGTTTTCTCAGATCCAGATGGCACAGGTCGAGTCACCGGAACTTAAAAAATTAAGTAGACTCTGTGCTGGAAGGGTCCCTGTTTTGCTCCACCCCTCCTAATATAGGATCTTAAAATTTATCTGATGGATGTCAGCAGAATTGTCTTGGATGGGTGAATTATGCCCGACATTGGCACTGGAAGTCTAGGACAAGCCATCAGTGTTCTGACACCTAGAGATTTCAGACCAGTCTGTATTTAAAGGAACAAACTTGAAAAATGTCTATCAAGCTAGCTAGCTTGAATGTGAGGGACCTGAGAGATCGGAGTAAGGCTGCCTGCCAGCTTCGTGATCTCTTGTCCTTTGGAGTGAATGTGGCTGTGATCTAGGACACTCACTTTGTGATGTTGATGCTCGTGTGCTGTTTAGTGACTTTGTTGTCTATTCAGTATACGGGATCACCAGGCCAGAGATGGTTTCTTGTTAGTTAAATGCACCCTGGGTGTGGCGGTGGACCTTCTCCATGTTGGTGCAGGGGGCTGGTAGGTCATGGCCAATATTGCTGTGTAAAGTAAATTGTTTCGGATCGTTGCGGTTTATGCACCCAGTGACCGGGACTAGTGTGTCTCGTTTTTTCTGTCAGTTAAGGCTGTTCCTGGTTGATTCTTCGCGCCTAGTCTTAGTGGGGGACAGGAATGCTGTCCTGGACCCCAAATTATATAGGGGGTGGGGAGCTAGCGGGATGTGGAGTGATTGGTGCCTAGTTGATCTGATTGATGAGTTCAGTCTCGTCGATAGATACTGGGTTGATCACCCTGGGGGGAAAATGTGGATGTTGGCTGTCTACCCAGATAGTTAGATATCTGAATAGAATGTTAGTAAGAAGGGGCGATCTAGATTTGTTAAATTGTTCCACTGCTTAGGCTACTCGGACCACAAACTCGTTTGTGCCCGGGTGATGTTAGACAGTAGGCCTAGGTTGGTTGGACACTGGAAGTTCAACGTGTGTCTTTAGTGGACAAGCAGGACTTCTGGCAACAGCTAACTAGATTAGTGCAGCGGGAATTAGTGGGGGCGGTTATCGGGAATAGGTGGTGGGAGAGGCTTAAGGATAGCATTAGGTCTTTCACCAGTGACTATAGCTGTCAACTTGCCCTAGTTAACACTTAAAGGAGGCTGGGGGAATCCCCTAGAGATAGTGTTAGCTAGGCAGGCCTTGGACTACTTGGCTAGCAAGTGGTACCATAGTCAGGTAATTAGACATAGGTTAAACAAGATGTCTAACGAATCCGTGAATATGGGCACAGAATTTCACAAAGAAGAAATCTGTTGAGGTGGTGATCAATATATATTTGATAGGTCAAGACCCCAGTGGGGCATACTCTGAGGTTGACTGTTGATATGTGTGGCGCGTTTTGATGGCATTTTGAGAGCCACATTACCAAGGAGCCTGGTCTCCGTGAAGAAGAGTTTCGTAGCTATTTAGCTGACTTTCCTTGGCTTGAGCCGACTGAAGCAGCTAGCTGTGAGGGAGATCATGGAGGCACTGAAGAGGGTCAGTATGGGCAAGTCTCCGGGACTTGATGGTCTACCCTATGAATTGTACTTGAGGTTGTTGCACATCTTTATACCGAGTTTGATGGTGGTCTTCAACAACTGATTCTGCCAGGTTTTCGTGCCCGAGTGGATTTCCAGGGGTATGATCATGCTGTTGAAAAAGGTCAAGGGTGTTGGGGAGGGTTTAGACAATTACAGGCCCATAACTTTGCTAAACACAGAGTTAAAGATTTTGGCCAAGATCCTAACGGAACGCTTGCAGACAGTTGCCGAGATTCTGTTGGGACTCAAGCAGACGTTGTGAGGGGCCAAACAATTCAGAGCAAGCTGCACTTGATCTGCACAATCATAGAAGATGTAAAAGAAGCTGCGTTGATCAATTTGGATCAGTCCAAGGCATTTGATAAGGTTGACCATCGGTATCTGGCAGCTGTCCTGCAGGCCGCAGGATTCAAAGCTGACTTCTGCAAGTGGATCAGCCTATTGTATCGTTCCCTCAGTGCTGTGGTACAGGTGAATGAAAAGCAGTTGGGTGCTTTTGCGCTGTCTCGGTCAGTTCGTCAGGATTGCCCGTTGTCGCCCTAACTTTATTCTTTGGCGTTGGAGCCCCTCCTTTGCCAGTTAAAGAACAGGGTGTGCAGTCTGACCCTATCACGGAATGTGGGGCTCGAGCCAGGGTTTCTGTGCATGCCAATGACATATCCATTTTTGTATTGTCCCGGGATGGCATTGAGGTGGTACAGAAGGCCAAAAAGCTGACAGGGGCCAAAACTAACTGCGACAAGTCTTCCGGCTTTTGGTTAGGTGCCTGGAAGGGCGTTGCTCTCCCGGGGCTCTTCAGTTGGACTAACAGTCCCATTCGCATTCTTGAAGTGTGGTTTGGGCTGGATCTCCAGCTGGAGAAAAATTGGTCAGAGGTACTGGCAAAGGTCAGAGCATCAGTGGCGCCTTGGCTTTGGCGGCAGTTGTCTGTGAAGGGAAGGCTAAGGTGTGTGTTACATACACCTTTTCCCTTGTCATTTACCGGTTGTTGGTACTCCATCTTTGTAAAGACTGTAGGAAGGTGATCGAGCGCTTGTTGTTCGACTTCTTGTAGGGAGGACACAAGCATCAGATCAACAACGAAGTCTGTGCCAAAAGTCCGTCTAAAGGAGGCTGGGAATGCCACATGTGGAGTGTCACCAACCTGCCTCGAGGTTGGCTTTCCTATGCCGCATCTTGACAGAGGATTCGATTTTGGAGAGGAGTGTCAGGGAAGTTGTAGACCCTGAAATCAATCGAAATTCCTGCTTGAATGTTGAAGTGCCTTGCAGGCTATTCCTCAGTCCACTGACCTTTCTCGGCCTTGGAGGCAATTGTATCGTGTATTAGTGGAATGAGTGACAATGAAGGACCCTCTACATGATCAGCTCAGCTTGTCTTTGGATGAGTCATGCTCATTTTGGTCTTGGGTGCCAGTTTTGTATTACCTCAGCAACCCTGAGTTCTTGCTTAGCTGACAATTGATTTGAAATGTACTATCTCTCAATGACAGGGCCTTCAAATGGGGAGGGGCAGATATGCCCAATTGTCATCGGTGTGACCTTGGTTTAGAAGAAACGGCTGTGCAAGCCTTCTACCATTGTCCTCAGGTGTGCCACTTTTGGGACTATATCGGTGAGTTGACAGCTCATATCACGCTTGATCTTCTTGTGTCCAGCGATCCCACGTACGCATGTGATAATGTGTTGCCCCCTCATTTTCTGGGGTTTTGCTTGCCATAGCTTGAATGGTGATATGGATGTCGCAAAAGGAGGGAATCTTGCGATATGAGTGTTATTCTTATCAGCATCTGGTTGGATTCTTTAAGCATCAGCTTAAGATGAAGATCAGATCTGATAGAAAGTGCTTGATATCAACAGATTTCAGCAAAAGGTGGGTAACTGTAGCAAGCCTGGTTCGCATGAATAGGGCCAGTCTTGATTTTTTTTTTAAATCCCATACGGTACAATGGGGTGTTTCCTGTGAACCCCTCCATGGTTAAGTTAGTTGTTTTTTGTGTACCTAGTTAATGTGAAATAATGGGTTCCCAGTTTGTTCCTGGCTCTCTTTTGTTATGAGCCAAATCAAGATTCCTAATCTCCACAGTTTGTTTTGGTCCCCATTTTTATCTTGACTGGTTCAGTATTTGATCTTCCCATTCCATAATTTATTTTATCCTCTCCCATTCTCTTAGCGAGTGTGCTTCTTGATTTGGCGGAATACAGCAGCCACTGAGTTTTGTGGGATGGACAGGTCTTACTAACATTGGTTCATTTTAGTTTGTGATATTTAGTTTGTTTGGGGTATTTCATCACCCTCCCCTATATCATTTCATTTTCATTAACCCTTTTAAATATATTTTTATATTATTGTAAATAATAGCATTTTTATGTCATGGGTTTGTTTCCCCTTTTTAGGTACCCCTTGTAAATATGTGGTATTGTGGTGCGTGAAGGATTGGGAGGTAATGAATAGGTTGTTGTGGTGAATGTGCAAATTGTTAATGAGTGTTAGGGTCGTGAAAGTGTTTAGCTAGGTACAGGATAGTTACTGAAGACCAAACTCTACACACCCACTTTTTTGGCCATGTGCCACATTTGTATACTTTATACAATAAATATATTTTCCTTTCATTTGGAGTGACTACACCAATTTAGTTTTGTGTCAAATCACGTGCTATTAACCAACATCCAACATAGCACTGTGAACAGGATCTGATGATTGGCAAGAACTTCTTATCAAAATTGGTATTTGGGCTGACCCTGCCAGGCAGGACTTATGAAATTTTTGTCAAAGAAAGAATCATCAAAGATAGTCTTTCTATGATAGACAGGGAAATCCTCAAAGAGTTGGATGTCACAACCATGGGACATGCCTTGGCCATATTAAAACTAGCAAAAGAGCAGTCTTTGACATCAAATAGCTACACAAGGCCCCTGCAGTTAAACTCCTCCAGCTCCATTCAAACATGACATCTCAACAATTCCAGAAGTTCAGGATTGACTGGGAAATATTTGTACGAATGACAAACATGCCTCTTATGCAGACCAACATTCAATTATACAACTGCGCCAATGAGACTGTTCATACTGCAATAAACACGTACACCAAATTTTTCTCCAAAAAACCAAATAAACTCCTGGACATGTTGGAGACATTAGTCATGCAAAAATCAAGCCCCATGGTTCATAGATTGTCTTTTGCCTCGATTTTTCAAGGCCAAGGGGGATCATTCCAGCAATTTGTCGTCCGCCTCAGAAGTGCAGCACAGGTTTGTGACTTTACATGTCCCATTTGCAATCATGACCTATTGAATATTAAAGACCAGCTGGTCAAAGGCACAGCAAATGATGCCCTCCATGCAGATCTACTAGCAAAGGCTAGCTCGTTAAAAACCCTTGAGCAAAATATCAACTAAGCTGAGGCATTTGAAGCAGCACTATGTGACCAAGCACAAATAGCAGGGACACTTGAAATATCAGCATTGCATGTATCAACCTATTGCAAATGAAGAAAAACACAAGCTAAAAACGATTTTTCTCAATCTGAATGCCCCAAGAATCAGAGCATAAAAAGAAACAATTCGTGTTGTAGCTGATGTGGCAGCCACAAGCATGGCATCCCAGGAACCATTACTCGCCAACAAGCATGTCCCACATGGATCAGACATGTAACTTGTGTGGCATCAAAGGTCATTTTTCAAATGTTTGCGGGTCCAAATCAAGAAGTCACCCTAGTGAAGTGAGAGGTCTTCAAAATGATGAAGCTAACATGGACAGTTTAATCGCACATGTAGAGTTTGACCAAGAGAAAAACACATATGTGTCCTCTAACAAAAATAGTGTCATGGAGATAGAAGCAACACTATTTCCATTATGCTACCCTTTCAGGACCTAGTCAAAAAGAATTCAAAATTTGCCTGGAACCAGACCCTTGAGAAAGCCTTTTAGGAATCAAAGCAGGTTATTGTTAGGCTAGTAAGACAGGGCGTCTCAACATTTGACATTAACAGAGTTACCTGCTTAGCTCCTGACTAGAGTAAAGATGGTATGGGATTTTTACTTCTTCAGAAGCACTGCTCTTGTGCAATCGAAAAAGCCCCAGTCTGTTATCCTGAAAGCTGGCTCCTTGTATTTGCTAGAAGCAGATTTTGTACTGATACTGAACAAAGACATGCACCCATAGAAGGTGAAGCAGCATCTATAACTTGGGCGCTCGAGAAGTGCCATATGTTTGTACTAGGTTGCCCAAATGTTATAGTGGTGACTGACTATGAGCTACTCAAAGGACTTTTTGGTGATCGAGATCTCAGCAAAATTCACAACCCATGCCTATTCAGGCTCAAAAAAAACCCCTGAGATACGGTTTTACCATGCCCTTGTAAATGGCATAGGGTCTCCGATGCTATTTCTCACAACCCTGTTGCTACAGTTCAGAGTCTGTTTGATATATTCTCAATAGTACCCTCCAATATAGACATCAATGAATTGGATAAGCCTTGTGTGGCAATGAAATCAACAGCCTTCACATCCATATCTCAATTAGATAATAACCCTGCCATAGCCTCCCTTGACCACATTTGCTAAGCTGATCAGAGAGACGCACAATACACCTTATTAGGTAAGACCATAAACAAGGGTTTTCCAAACAGTCATCAAGCAACAGTGCCTACAATCCAAGAATACTGGGAAGTTCGTATCCACCTCAGCAATGACAATGGCCTAATACTACTGGACAGGAGAGTAGTAATACCAACATCCCAACCCAAAAGCATATTAAGGTGCTTACATTCAGCTCATCAAAGCATAGTGGGCATGAAAGCATGTGCTAATGAGTCAGTTTACTGGCCTGGAATGAATGCCTCAATTGGCAATTACAGAGATAATTGCATTACGTGTTCAAATAATGCCCCAAGTTTACCACATAGACCAATCCACATGACACTTTCACCAGAATGGCCTTTTCAACAAAGAGCGATGGGCTTATTCTGTGTTCAATCCTTCACATATCTTGCCTGTGCAGACAGGCTCACCAGATAGCTCATTCTGTACTACATCAAGCCTGGGCAGGCAGTTACCTTCAGGTTGATAAACATCACCAGGGAAATATTCCAAACATATGGTGCATCTTAGTACTGATGGTGGGCTGCCATTCTCAGCTTACTCATTCCAACAGTTCCTAAAAACCTGGGCTGTTAAACAAAGGATTTTAAACTAACGGATGAGCAGAATTAGTAGTCAAGACTGCAAAAAACTCATAAAGGACTGCACAGGACACCAAGGTTCCTTGGACAATGATATGGCAGCACAAGCAATCTTGCAATATAGAAACACACCTATCCAAGGTATTGGCTTATCATTAGCACAACTCATAGACGTCTTCAGGATTTTATCCCATCACACCCACAATTATATAATCCACACTCTGAGTGGATAGCTGCAGCCCAAAGACATGAAAAGACATTATTCAAACAAAATGCAGGCCTCATCGAAAGGTACAATTGTACTGCACATACCCTATCCCCGCTTCAGGAGGGCAACACAGTTTCCATTCAAAAGCCAAATAATCATCAATGGGACATTACTGGGTGAATAGTAGAAATGCTTCCCAACCGTCAATATAGGATTAGAGTTGCAGGATCAGGTAGAATAACCCTGCGGAATCATAGATTCCTGAGGAAACTTGAAGCACCTGGAATCAAAACTCCCTATCCTGAGTGCCTTGCCTGTGTCTCTTGGACCGACAGTCACGGATGTATGTAGGCCACATCAATCTGACGAGAAATCTGGGAATGGCGGCATCACTTTGCAAAGTGACCTGGCATCTCATGGCGCTACTCAATCACTGCCATCAAGAACCAGGATCCCCAGGGTACTATCCTGACTACTCCCATGCAATCAGCCAGGCAATAATGAACTGATTTCTCCCCAGCAGCCACTACACTCCCACAATGGGGAGAGGAGAGAGATGTAGAAATCAAATAACTTGCCTTCTAACATTACTGCCTGCTTTTTGTTCCCGTTAAGTAATCTACCTCATTCACTGAAGAGTATTTAATTCAGCAGGTAGGTTAGTCCACTATACTATAATGGACCTGCCCAACAAATTTGCATGAGTGGTTTCTATTCACTCATATA
Organism: Ascarosepion bandense; assembly: GCA_037127315.1. Classification (NCBI taxonomy): domain Eukaryota; kingdom Metazoa; phylum Mollusca; class Cephalopoda; order Sepiida; family Sepiidae; genus Ascarosepion; species Ascarosepion bandense. Next base: position 311,072 of record JBBBDQ010001567.1, on the reverse strand, counting down.
TATCTCTCCATTAGATCACTCAGTAGGTTTTCTTTTCATTTGAAGTGACTACACCAATCTACTTGTGTGTCAAATCACTTGCTATTAACCAATATCCAACACCAGCTAGAGTAAAGCAACTTCTACGGACAAACTCTAATGTAGACTTGCTAACATTCGACAAATTATTGGACTGGGCCAGGGCTATTCTGAAAAATGACTCTACCTTAGATGAAACCATCACTGTGGCCATTCAAACAAACCAGAGTAGTGTTAGAACTTCCTTTGGTTTGGGTTCATGCACAGGAATCGTTTGCTATAAATGTAAGTCAGTTCCATGTTGCAAGAAATTGCATGAATAGAAAACAAGGAGTGCATGTACACTGTTATCAATGAGGCCAGACATATTGTTCAGGATTCCTGGGAACAAGATAGCTCCAATTGGATTTTCGGAAGATTGATGAGCAAAAGTATATTTCTGTTGCTGTGAGGGGAAGATTGGTTTTCTGTCTCTGTTATTGTTACTATGTTGCTGGCTAAACTGTTCACGAGAAATTTCAACTGAATTTCTTATTGGCACACAGATTTCCTATACTAAACAAATTCTGATTTAAAATTCATAATTTCCCACAGTTTCTTTTTGGGAATATATTTTTCCCAGATATTGAAATAAACTTCAGCTCACAGTCCTCAATTTGGGAAAACTCCAATGCTCACTGTTTCCTGTTCATGTAATATATCCTTGCCTGGGACATAGATCAATCCAGCCCATTTGAATCTGGAGTCCTAAGTCTGGTTTCTCGAAACACAGATTTATCCCCATATTATATATAAGACCTTTCCTTTTTGTTTCTCTTTACACTCTGCTTTGCAGTGTAGATGTATATGTGATATATTATTCTCTGCATGAGACATGTGTATATATGTATATATAGTGTTTTGTATGACTTAGTAGTATAAAACATTGTTATTATAGCATGTATATAGTAATGCCCATAAAGGGGGAAATACAAAAAGGAGAATAAATCTTTCTACCATTGCTCTCTTCCTTTACACTTAGTTACAAAGTAGGTGAAATTGGTGCATGTGAAGCATTCAATATCTTAAGACAACTGCTCATAAATACTGCATTTCACTGCCTGGATAATGATTTAGCATAGTTGATAAAGCAAAATACGATGTATTGCATTCTATCACATATAACGACATGTAATAGTATGCAATGCATTGCATGTTGCTCTATCAGTTTTGTTAACTCAGTTTAGATGACCTGTTGTACTCATGTTGTGAACCTTGAAGTATCATGATGCTCATTATCTTGCTACTGAACAATACTACTGGATTGACTAAAACTGTCAAACTGTTTATATTCCTGAAACAAAAACCCATGATTATCTCAATTTTGCTGAAGGGTAAATCACAACTATTTTCAAGAATGCATTCATTTATCTTGCATTATTAGTATACTGTGAATGCCAAATTCTATTGCTGCATTCTTTCCAGAACTTCCACAAATATAAATATGGCCAACCAAATAAGGTAGACAGTGATGTTAAAATAAAAACAAAAATGCTCTTTTCTGATAGCTTAGTGTAATCATGGAAGATATATTCCCCATATTCTTTAGTTTCTGAAATAGTTTATAAGGAGTTATTAGGGGAAGTTTGTTTGTATCTTTATTTTCTTTACCCATTGTCATAACTATTGATATTTCAGTTAAAACTGTTATTTCTAAAAGTATAAAAGGTTTGTAGTGTCAGAAATGACAGTAATTTAAGTGATTCAGTTACTGATCCAAAAATGTTTTGGCTTACCAGTGAAGAAGTGAATTCAATCAATTATCAATAGAAATTTATTCCAATAACATTTTTACAGGTGATCTGAATAAATGGGAAATGACTGACAGAAAAAAGTAGACAACAAAAATCTTACATCATTTCTAAGTTGTGATGAAGGGGAGAAGCTCAAATTGTTTAGGTAAAGATAAAAATAGAAAATTGGACATACCTTAAGAGTTTTCCGCACTTTGTCAATGTAAAACCGCCAGCAGTTTTCCCGAGTATCCTCTAAGCCTTGCCCTTTGACCTCATTTCGCATACTAGAGATTATATTCTCAACTTCATCATCAGCAAAAAGGTCTGGAATCTCTCCAGATGCCAACAGATCATTGATAAGGACAAGAAATTTTTCGTCAGCAACCTGAGCATCATTGAGAATAAACACTGTGCCAATATTCTTGACTCCAGCTTTCTGGTACTGGATATTCAAGTCCACTAAAATAAGATTTAATGTGAATACAATACAGAAGGATTATGACATTGAAGTGGTCAAGTTAAGAACATAAACAAAGAGAAAATGATAAATTTCAATTCATATATTAAAAATTAACAAAGATGCAAAGCAGTTGACTTTTTCAGATTTGGTTCAGCTTCAGTTTTTTGTCAGTTGATATAATGCTCATCTTGCAAATGTTGACTGCTACATATTTGCTCTAACTTTAATCACGTTTAATGTAAGTGAGGTGAATGTATGTCAGTGCAGACACAAAAGGGGCCTCAGATCGCATGTCAACACCAGCATCATCTGGATTCCTCTCATTAGCAGCAAAACAGTTTGGCATGTCTAGTTAGATATGGACTACTCTGCAATTGGTCAATATCCTGGTCTTTGTAAAATTCCTCATGCCAATAAAATCTAGGGAAAAACAGTAGTTGGTGGTCAAAAAGACGCAGAGTTTTTTGAAGTTGGTTCTGTGGGCACTTTTTTCCTCTAAGTTTTCTGTGGTTTCCGAGGCAGTGTTATTTCTTTGCCCTCTATACTATAATAAAAAAATTAAACTAAAAATTAAGTAAAAATGACTTATTGTGTATATATTAAAATTTATCAAATTATATATTTATTATGGATCTAATGTTGGAGTTATGGAAATCATTGAACTTGTATTATTTTTGTTGTTTAAAGATTTTGAACACATTGAATCTGACTACAAAACTGACATCTAACCTCCAATTTTATTAGTCACTAAAAAGTATAATTCATAAGTTGTTAATACAACCTGAAGATTTTTGACACTATATTTGATAGAATTAAATTTATAAGCAAATTATAATTTATAAGATTTTATAAAAACATTTTGTAGAAGATTTTTATATTGCAATTGCAATAAAAACTGGACGATTCATTCATCTACATTTCTTTTTATCTATATTTTTTTTAACTTTATTAAATGCATAAAAGAAGATAATTTGTTTTCATTATGAACATCTTTCTTTCATACTTTCTTTGTTTCTTTCTGTTTCATTTTAAAATAAAAGTATTCTTTAGATCTTTAGATCTCAAATTAATTTCTCATTTTTTTCAATGTGTTTTCCAGGTAACATAGCACATAACATAAATCATTTCCTGATAATAACATTTGAATTTCAGTGCATTTAAACAGATTGGGAGGGAGGATCAAGTCTGAAATGAGAATGTTTTTCTTTTGAAAGAAAATGAAAGTTAGTTATACATCTTTGAGAGAATCTAAAAAAAGAGGATAGATGCTGCTATTATAACAAAAAAGATAAGGAAATAAATGGAGCCAATTTTTAAAGGGTAATAAAAAAAGTAGATGAGTTGGGTAACTTACATTTTAAATCTGGAATACCATAACCTTTTCGTAGAGTTATTTGAAAAACTTCTAAACTGCTAATGTAGGCAGCCAGTCGGGATAAACTCTGTTTACCACTGCCACCAACACCAATTAGAAGAGCGTTTCCTCGTGGACTCTCCAAGATTCGGTTAATTCGACAGATGTGAGTCATGGCATCTTCAAATAGGACGAGGTTCATGGCTGCATTGATTTCATTGTAAGTATCCATAGCATCAGTCAAAGTCTTATTAATGCTCTTCCAGTCTGACACAGGCATATATTTTGGATCTCCAATTCCAGTGGCAAAATGACAGTAGAGCAATGGCTGTTTGGTTAGACTTGCTTCATCCACATCCTGTAAACAAAATCAAAGGAATAATAGAACTTTTATGAAATAAACATTAAGTGACTTACTTTGCATTACTGGGAAAATATGTTCCTTCTAAAAAGATTCTTAGTGATAAATGCTTACAAGAAATCTTTCAAAATTCCTCATACAAAAACTACTTAAAATTCTTATTTATTGCAGAACACCTAATGAGAAAAAAGAATTTGTATGCTTATCAAATGTTAAGTGATCATGTATCACAACTTTTGGAGGAGATTATACTGTAAATATTTAACTTTCCAAAATGCTTGGAATATATATAATAAAAAAAAAAGATAAATCTTAATTAAAGTGTAGTGATATCAAAATAAGCTTTGCTTCATTTACATATGAATGCATAGAATTATATGTATAGTCCTTCTGAAAGTGAGAAAAAATCAATCAAGTAGAATAACCTTAATCACATACTTCACAATAGTAAGTTTTATTCCATATACATATTACATAAAAATGAATTATTATGATTCTACAGTATAAATAAGCAAATTAAATTACTAGAAATTATTAAAAATTATTAGCAACTGATGTTTATTTCAGAGTATTTAAGTTGTTTCTATCATTAATTTGATATATCTTTTTGAAGAACTTTTAATTTAAACTAAAATGGCTTATGAAAAAACTACAAACCTTAAACAATTGCAATGTTTATTTTAAAAGTTTTTTGTAAAGATTCAAGAGAGAAAAATTGTTTTTTTGCAATATTATTTTTCTCTTCTTTAGAAAGTTTACAGAATTACCTACACTTTCCAATGACTCATTATTCTTGGCACTTCATAAGTGAACAGTACTTTATAATTTTCCTTTTAAAAGCTGCTCGTATCTGATGTATACAATCTCAGTGATTAGAATCTGTGCAAACTTTCAATAAATGCCTTGTTAATTATTTTTCTTATTATTATTATGTTCAGTCATCACTCTCACTCTCATAGGAATATGGGGAGAATCTTCACAATTGGCATGGTTGAAGAGTCTGAAGGTAGCTTTTAAGGTTGATTCCTGCTTGGAATCAGCAAGGACAATAAGGAAAGAAATTTGTTCCCAGAGGAACATTTTGTTTTTGTTTCTTTTCTTGAATATAATTCTTTCTTTGTATTTTGAAGTAAGCTCTGACATCTAGGATAGCGTTTCTCTAATGATTGACATCTGCAGCTTCAACTTGTATTGGTCTTTGTACTGGCAGTTTGGGTAACTTTAGTGGTGGATGCCAGTGACAAGCTTGCCACATAAGGTACAGCAAAGCAGCCTTGCTTGGTCCAAGCATTGGACATTCCCCATCCAGCACAGATGATGTTCAATGATTTTGCTCTCTATGCTTTGGCTTTTTGTCTATTTGGGCACTTGGATATTTGATACAAAATTTAGAGAATTCTTTTAAGGTTACACTCACTCAAAATGAGTTTGCATGGAGGATAAGTTTCTATCCCAATGCACAGATTGGTTGTAAAGAGATACAACTTATTTAATTTCTGGAGAGAGTAGTGGATTCATGTCTTTCAGTGTTTGAACAACTTCAAATAACTTTATTCATTTTTTGATAGTTTATCTATTTTATTAGCAAGTACCTGAACAGGCCCAACTTTACTATAAACCTATTGTGATTCCATAAGAAATAAGTACCACATTTCAGAAGTAAATATTTCATTACCTCAAAGCTTTTCTTGATGATGTCTCTTTGGGTCTTCATGTAGGATGTAATATCATCAGAGTTAATGAGTTTATCACAATAAACTCGTTGTGATTCATGCATCCAAAGGCGAATGAAGTCCATAGATGTCTTGCAGCATTCAGGATTAGAGAAAAGTAAACCCTGAAAAACCAAACTACATATGAAAATAAACACTTTTTCCAACTTAGCAAAATGATAATCTAGGAAGAAAATATAAGAGGTAAATACATAAAGTTACATTGAATAATAAAACCAACATTTAAAAGGATTTTATAGTGAAAAACTTTTTTCAATTATACTTGGTTATTTTCTTGAATTGTCAATATTTTTAAAAAGTAAAATTCAAATGATAAACAAAAATATTTTTAATAGCTATTATAAAACTTTTCAAATTCAGAATAGCCAACATTAAATTGGATTAATCAATTTCAAATTGAGAAAATTTGAATATGAACCAAGAATTTACTTTTGTATATATTTGAATTCAAATTTTACAAAATTGGATGTCCATTTTAACAAGTGAATTTAACACCTGTCTCGTCAACAATAATAAAACATTATGGGAAAATAAATTTATTTGTTTATATATATATATATATATATATATATATATATAGATGTTCAATGATCAATGTATAATGATATATATATATATATATATATATAAATAATGATATATATATATATATATATATATATAATGATATATATATGTGTGTGTGTGTGTGTGTGTATGAATATGTGTGTGTGTGTATATATATATATATATATATATATATATATATATATATATATATAGGTAATGATAAACTGCGAGGATAATCCAAAAAGATCTACTTAATATAAAATATTAAGTGATAGATCTGTATAGAGAGCTCAATGGATGTTATCCAGAGCAACATCATATCTATAAAGGAAAACTCAATGCAGCATATAAAGTGGTTACAAATTATAATCCATTTCTATGAAGTAATTAATTTATTTCATCAGGCCACATTACATGACCCAGTACCGAAATCTTTAGCCTTATCTCAGGCAAGAATCAACATGGCCAGATGTCAATGATTTACAGATTCTTGTTTTTTCCAGAATTTTCCAATTTACAATAATAGTGATTTACAAGAACTGATTTTTTTTACCATTTTTTATTGTAAATCACTTGAAGATACCAAAGAATTGAAACCTAGGTTGCAGAAATAATTAATTTCCAAATGAAATATATATATATATATATATATATATATATATATATATATATATATATTATAAATTATAGTTTAGAACATGTACAAATTTCTATCCACTTTGTAATGGATAAAAATTTGTACATGTTCTAAACTATAATTTACAATAAATATTCACAGCTGTATATTATATATCGAGCACTATTTTCAATTAATGTTTTGAACGTTGTAAATTTTTCTTTGTTCTTTATTCACTCGGATATATATATATATATATGGGTGCAGGGACAAGAGGTTCTTTCTGACCACGAATCCTGGGTTCAGTCCTCACCATAGTCAATTTGTCAGAAAAGTGACTTCTTGATGCTGTTGGTCTGGTGTAGCTGATCACAGTGTGTGGCACCTTTGGAAAGTGCCAAAAAACCATACCACAGGTTGACACAAGCCTTGTGAATGAAACTGAGTAGACAGCTCTCTTTGAGAAGTCATTGATGGTTTGCTAACTCAAAGTCACAAGTCATCTTGACCGAGGGTATGAGTGTCCTGGCCTTGTTCAGACTATTGTTCATGCTAGATAACACTCTCTCTCCCAGAAACTATAACTAAAGTCTGCTCAACATAGTTGCAGTACAAACCATAGGTGGTCTCTATGGGTGTTGAACAAACACAAGTATGCCTGAATGGGCGTCTGCATTGGGGATTAGCTCGCTGCCCTGGTAGATGAGTATCCTCAAATATGAGTGGCCAGCCATTATATAAACATATGTATGTATTCATTTTATTTATTTAAACATTATCAATTTATTTATTTAAACATTATTTTTCATAGATACGTGTATATGAGTAGGTACTCTGTGTTTTATAATTAAACAGTATATTTATATATATATCTACTGACTTGAATAATCAAAAAATAAATCTTGTTAGGAAAATCTGAGAGGACACAGGTTTCTGTCACCTTCTTGTGTTTGTATTATTATTTTTTTCTTATGTCTTAATGTAAAGTACTCAATAGTAATGCATCCAGGCCTAAAATATATATGGGGTCATAAATAAAAAATCCATATGATTTTTATAAAGTACAAACCTTCAAATGATACGTGACAAAATTTGGGCCCAGTCAGATTATTACTTTACAAATTACAGTTATTTAAGGGAAGCTACTGTTGTAAATTTTCAAAATATTGGAAAAATCTAAATTCCATTGCTTTTAGATGGAAAAAATACTGTTCAAGCAAAGCAATGGCTTGAAAAGTGTTATTTGAACTCTGCTCCATTGGAAACAGTGGATAAAAAATGGTATGCAGTTGTACAGACACAAATGATGCTGAACACTCAGGTCACCCAAAATCAGCAGATGTCCCAGAAAACACCAAAAACATCCACAAACTTGTTTTGAACAATTGTAAATTGAAGTTGTGTGTGATAGCAGAGGAACTGAACATATTAGAAGGCAATGTATTCGCCATTTTATGAGCATTTGTCAATGAGGAAGCTGTGTTTAAAGTGGGTGCCACATTTTCTCACAGTTGATCAAAAACAACAATGCATTGATGATTCAGAGCATTGCTTGCAACTGTTTCAATGCAACAAGAAGGAGTTTTTGCATAAATATATGACAATGGATGAAACCTGGATCCACTACTTCACTCCAGAGACAAATCAACAGTCAGCTGAGTGAACAGAAGCAGGTGAAAGCCATCCAAAGCGACCAAAGATGCAAATATCAGCAGGCAAGATTTTGACCTCCATATTTTTGGATGCACAAGGTGTTTTGTTCATCAACTACCTTGAGAAAGAAAGAACTATCAATAACAAATATTATATAGCATTATTAGTGCATTTGAAGGAAGAAATTACCAAAAAAGTACCACAAATGAAGAAGAAAAAAGTGATCTTTCACCAAGACAATGAACTGTGTCACAAGTTGATCGCAATGATGGCAAAACTACATGAATTGTACTTTGAATTGATTCCGCATCCACCCTATTCTTCAGATTTGGCCCCATTGACTACTCAAAAAAATGCTTCAGGGAAAGAGATTTGGTTTCAATGAAGAAGTGACATTGGAAACTCAGGCATATTTTGAGGTCAAAAGATAGGCATTAAATTGTTAGAGAAGTGTTGGAATCTAGAAGGAGACTATGTTGATGAATAAAGTCAAATTTTGCCTAAAAGTTGTACATTTATTTGTTAGGCCCGGGATTTATTGAGTGATATGTTAGGTACATCAATATATATGTGGCTGTTATTCTAGATGTCATATCAATATAAATATTTTACTGCCATTTTTTATGACACTGGCCCACTAGTATTTAATATTAAAATAACACCAATATGCAATGAAAAAATTATATCAAGAAGTTTTCAAAGGAATCCATCTATGATTATAGTGGCATACGTAATAGATGGAGATTGGAGAGGCTTGGCTAATTTGATGAAATACACTATAAACTTTTCTAAAGCATCTATCCATGAACACATGTTTATTACTATATACAATAAAGCCTGTTTATTATGAACCAGAAGCCACCAGCTACCAGGTGAATACAAAAAAAAGAAAGAACGTACCAGATTCCTGTTTACATACTAGTCTTAGTGTCTGCCAAAACTTTATATGGATGAGACTAACTTTAAAATTCATATCACTAGAGATAGAAACAAGGCCCAAAATGGAACCAAATGTAAAACTCTTGTGACAGTGTAACCCTATTTTCGATGGCTGGTATTAATTTTAAGTGATTTTCAAGATGAGAAGAGATTTCTCTAAAATTGGAGAATATAAGTATTTTGTCAGGAAAAGTAGCTGAAGTGATAAAATTGGAAAATACAGATTTAAAGACACAAAGAGTGCAAATCACTTTTGTCAGTAGAAGTAAGCAAATTTATCAAAGCTAGTTATCTAAAAGTGTAATCAAAATATTGTTATTGGGTTTTGACAGTTTGTGACTAAGTCAAAATCTGGTCTTGAGAATTTCCTGTTTACTAACTACCAGGATGGCTTGTAAGAACAGGCAGATAATAGCAGAGAGTGAGTTTTCTCCCTTTTCATCAAAAGACTTGCTCAAAATGGTTAAATGATATTACTTACATGGTAAGTTGTACATAGGGAGGGGAAATAAACATCCAGTACCCTCTTTCAACACCCCAATTTGTGCCTTTTTAATAAAACTGGGGTGAAAAATGAAATTTAGTGACATCGGGACCAAGGATGGAATGATACGGTTAAGCTGAAATAGCCTGCCACCAGAGATAGAGACTGTCAGCCCAAATTTGGTGTGCTGTAAATTGAGCAAACCACTGTCCCATGGTGATAATAGATTACGAACTACCAGTCAACTACAGAAATACCAGCCAACTGATATTTTTTGCGTCACTTAACTTTGACTTGCTTATAATCTTGTATCTATTCGATATATATAAATGGATGTAAATCTAAACTGTGGCATAGCAGTCTTAAGTCTGGTTTTCATTTTTTCCTGATTTTTCATGGCCTTAAGAAAGCAACGTTATGGAAAGTCTTGATTGTTTTTGTTATTTTAATTTTCATAATACATTATATTTTTCTTTTTTATTATATTATGATATTTTAGTTATGTTATTTTTTATTTACAGTATTTAATATATGCATTCTATAACGTTTTTGTATGTGTTTACATAATTTTAGCTTATTTATATATCTAAGCATAAACATTTATTTATCTGTTGTTTTTACGAATGTGGTCGTAATTTTTGAAAGTAGTGGAAAGCATTTTTTTCCATTTTTAGTTATTTTCAAACAGAGTTTCTTTTATAACATTTAGTATGAATTTTAAATCTTTACATTTTCTTAATTTTTTTATCTGCAAAGTAACGTAATTTCAATTTTATTGTAAATGCGTTCCTAGTTATAACGTTATTTTGTTTCGTTCTTACTTCTAGTCAATTTGTTCTATTTTTATCATTCAAATTTTTAAATTCACACATTTAATTTCATATTGCTTATTCCGACATTTAATGTAAATATATATATATATATATATATATATATATATATATATATATATATATTATTGTTTACTTTTGGTTGCTTTTTTTTAATTTTGGGAATGTATTTTATTTACCTAATGTACAACACATTTTGTTTTGTCTTTTTCATAGCAATGGTTATATTATATTTTTATTTTAAAAATTGAGTTAGTACTTTTAAAGGCTTTTCGTTTATCTTGAGTTTTCCTTAACGGGCATTGGGGGGGTTACTGCAAAATTATTGGATTGCTTCTTTCGACTTATACTAAATTAAAACTTAATTAAAAAATCTTTTCTTTTTTTTTCCTTTTTTTAATTGGAGTAGATAGACGCTTCTATTGCCCAGTTCACAATTCTCCCTCTTCTTTTGGACAGGAGTAGAAGTGCGCACCTTGTTTTCTGTTTAGGAAAGGGTTCCCGGTTTCTTTTCTCTCCTCTGGTCCTAGTCCTAGTGCTGTCACAAGCTTTTTGCAGTGTTTGTGGATGGTGGCAACGTCTCTTCATTCTGAAGGTACCAGGTTGGCAGTTTCCTGATTGCTGCTTCTGACTGGTAGTTAGGAGCCTGAACTCGTGTGTAGCGTCATGAGGGGCTGCTCTGATCAACAGTTGAATAATATTGGGGATATATGTAGTGCTATATTGCACATGGATGGGTGTCCCTGCATGAACCTCCAGTGGGCAAGCTCATGGCCACATTATGCTGCAGTCTGCGCCAGTTTCCCTCCCACACACGCTGCATACAGCAACCAACTGATTCTACTCTAGGCCTCTCTCCTAATAAAACAATCATGAATACATGATATCATAAAAGCAAATCTAAACCAGCTAACCTAAAAACACCCAAATCCATCAACATCTCCTTCGCTAACATACGAGATATACGCACCAACTTTTACAGTGTGGAATCCTTTCTTCAAGTCAATTCACCTGACATTCTAGCCTTCTGTGAAATTAACCCTGATCTTTCTATCCTTTCTTCTGAATTCTATGTCCCTGGTTACCTTCCCCTCTTCAAGAAGGACTCCAATGTTCACATGCATGGGCTTGGTGTCTATGTCAGTGAACACCTCCCTCTAGCTAGGGTGATCTCTCTTGAATTAATAGATCATTCTTATATGTGTTTCTGTCTCTCCCTACTAAGCACAGTTAGCTATCTCTTCTTCCTCTACTGCTCACCCTCATCTCCCAACTGTTCCATTCTTGACAGCATCTCCAATAATATTGACAAGGCCATTTCCTCTCATCTGTCTGCCCATAAATTTGTGTTTGGTGACTTTAACCCCCACCACGCCAAGTGGCTGAAAAAATCTGTCACAGATCTTGCTGATGGCCACACCATGAATTTTTTAATCACTCAGTCCCTTATGCAAGTGATGGAGTTCCCAACGCATTTCTCTAATAACTCTAATATACACGACTCACTCCTAGATCTCTGTTTTACTTCCATCTCTGACTCTTGTAATGTTAAGCAACTTTGACCCTCGGAAATTCTGACCATATTATGGTTACCATTAACATCTCCTTCCACTCCCACTCCACCCAAGAACCTCAGACTAGCAGAATATCTTACTGCTACCAAAGAGCCGAATGGGACTCATTCCGCAATTTCCTGTGTGACGTCCCTTGGAACAAAGTCTTTAGTCTTCCCGTTGAAGACTGTGTGGCTGAGGTCTCTTCTTGGGTTAAGGCTGGCATCAACCAGGAAGTTGAGACTTAAATCCCACTTGTTCCCTTGGTTCTACTCCGCTTGCTTGGCTGTCATCGCCCATCAAAATCACTTCCAATTTTATCGGAGTCACGTGTTGGACCATAACAAGCACCTCTTTGCCTCTGCTCGCAATGAGTGCAAGAAGATACTTAAAGAATCCAAGTTGCTGTTTGCAGTCAGAATGAAGCAGCTGATAACATAAGTTTGGTTCCAAAGACTACTGGAGGCTAAACAATACTAAACAATAGCAAACCTTCAATTCCCCCTCTAATCAACGAATTTGAGGTTCTTACCTCTACAACAGACAAGGCTGAGTGCTTCGCTTGCAGATTCTCCACCAACTTGACACTAGGCTCTTCTGGAGTATCTGTACCAAACTTCCCACCCAGAACTAAGGCTCAACTGAATGATATCCACATTACTCCCTCGGTGGTCTCTAAGATAATTTCAAAGCTTGACCACCATAAAGCGAGCGGCGGTGACGGAATCCCAATCATTGTCCTGAAGAAATGTTCCCCTGAACACTCCTTTGTTCTTTCCAAACTCTATAACTACTGCCTCTCTGCTTCTTGCTTTCCTGCCTGCTGGAAGTTCTCCTCCATAGTTCCAATATATAAAAACACTGGTGAATCCTTTGATCCTTCTAATTATCACCCTATGAGCCTCCTATCGATTTTTGGCAAAGTGTTCGAAGCCATCATCAACGCCGAGGTGGTTCAACATCTCATAGCCCACAGACTATTCTCTGACAAACAGTATGGTTTCTGCTTCACCAGGTCTACTGCTGATATGCTCACGACCATCACTGAATATATACATCAGGATCTCGACAAGAACGGCGAAGCCCGAACTGTTGCCTTAGTTATCTCAAAAGCATTTGACAGAGTCTGGCATGCTGGCCTTCAACACAAGCTCTGCGGTTATGGTATAACTGGATAATTGTTTGACCTTATCCAGTCATTCCTTTCAAATCGTATAATGAAGGTAGTATTGAACAGATATGCTTCCCACTACTATCATACAAATGCGGGTGTCCCTCAAGGCTCTATTATAGGTCCTATGCTTTTCCTTATTTATATTAATGATCTCCCAGATGTAATAAAATCCCAAGTAGGCATATACGCTGACGACATTACAGTTTACTCTCGCATCGATCAAAAATCTGCTGAGGCTGACAAAGCAAACCTTGCTGTTGAGCTTGAAATGGACCTCCGATACGTGGCAGACTGGGGTAAGAAATCTACCATTAACCCGTGCATTGGATACTGCTGTCATATCTGGTTGGATGCTCCTGCTATCCACCTAGGTGTGCTAGACAAAATCCAATGGAGAATCTGTAATGTGAGAGATCCTGACTTGGCAGCTCGGATACAGCTACTTTCTCACCGGCGCAATGTGGCTTCCCTGTGTCTCTTCTATAAATACTTTCATGACTTCTGCTCCGATGAACTTAGCTCACCGGTGTCCCCTATAAATTTACTTGAGCCATAAGATTAGCAACTAGGTCCCATCCTTTTACTGTGAAACCAATAAATTGTAAACGTAAATTCTACTCCAGCAGGTTCTTTTCTTGCACTTCTCGCCTGTGGAATTTCCTTCCATTTACTTGCTTTCCCGACAGCTATATCTCCAAGAATTTAAATGTAAAGTCAATAGTCATCTCCTATCTCACTAACTTTCATCCACTCTCTCATGCTTTTTTCTTCATCCACTCCACTCTCATCAGTATTCTCATCCTTCTCTTACCCACTTCCTGACACCCCCTATAACCAGTCACTCTTTCTCATAACTTTCCTCCTATGTAACCCCCTGCAAAACAGTGGCAATAAAATGCCTTGCTTGGGGGTGATATGATTATAAAAAAAAATACCGTTCTCTCACATGTCTGGGCTAACCCAGTTGGGTGATGACATGCGATCCTGCTTTAGACACAACACAACGTGGGTGTAATTGATAAAAGGTCAGGAAGGTTGGCTGGACTCAGCTAGGTTTTGTGTTATGACAGAATCAAAAATCAAATACACACCTAGAAATATGAAAAGTATCCAGTAACAAGCAAAATGTATAAACCTGGGTGAAAGTGTGCTTGAGAAAAGCTAATTATATATAACTGTCCTATAATGCTAAAATTAGGAAAGGTGCTTGCTCCCTCTGATATCAAAATACTCTTGGAGGATAAATTTAAGGCATGTAAATTTATGAAGGCATATGTTAAGAAAAATCTGAGAAAGAATAGTAAGGCAATATTGATAGATGAGAGCTTAAATGAAATTTTAAAGGCTGAATATTGTGTAAGAAAATTGATTGAGTTTATAGAAAATTGTGTATGAGGTAAAGGTTCTAAAATATGTGCATGTTTTAACTACCCCATCCAGAATTAGTTTGCCAATGTGTTGGAATTAAAATCCTTTAAATTTTAATCTGCTGTCTTTTAAATTAATTATAATACATCATTTTTGATAAACAATAATTTTATGAGGACAAGCAAATTATTAAAATCAAATAGAAAGGTTTATGAATTACTAATTATATACAGTGAATAAAATCTTCACACACAGTTTGAACAAAGTATAAAAAGGTCCCCCTTCATCCTACATGGAGTAGTAATTATCAGCAAGACTAGCTAGTTAAACATTACACCATGACATGGTGAGTGGGCTAGTGAATGCTATGTTTTTTTTTAAATTGTTGAAAATTGCAAAAATCATAAAGTAAAATAATCAGTACATTTGTTCCTATATCTTGTCTGCATTGTGTTGCAGCTGGCTAAATAACTGCCAGCCTGTGGCTGCTGCACTATGCTGGTCAGTGGGCCAAGCAACTTTATCTTACTGACACAGAATGGTTACTGTGTCTGTTCCTGTGTCTTCTCCAGATTGCATTTTGGCTAGCTTGACAGTTATTCAGTGGTGATGACTGTTTAACTAGTAAGTATACAGGGAACACTTAGATATTAAAGTATTGCCTTTATTTAACATTTAAAAAAACCTGAGTAAAGTATGTCTTTGATTTGTTGAAAATTGTGAAACAAAATCTCATTACTTGGAGTGACTGAAAGAAGATTTTTCTTCATTAGATAACAACTGACATAAAAAAAAAATTTTTTTTAAAAAGTGAGAAGGTATGTTACTTAATTAACAGTTGAAATTTAGTTTTTCCTGAGCTCTTTTATTAATCAGCTTAATTTTATTTGGGCATTATTTTCTTGTGTTAGCAAGTTGTAAACATAATTACCTGAAAAATGTTTGAAAGATCCCTGAGATTAAATACATAATGAAATTTGATTGCAGTGGGCAAGAAATTGGAAGACACCTTCTGGTGAAGAGCTAAAGCAGCTGCAATGATATTGGGAGAAAATTTCTGTACAACAGGAGTAAAATTATTGATGGTCAAATGTTGACTCAGAATGCTACTGTAGATAGTATGCAAAGCATCCTGGGAAGGAAAGCTGATTGCAAATACACAGAAATGCCTCTGAAATAAAAAAAATGCAACAAATATAAATTATTATTTGACTGCAAGCAAGAAATTGTTAAGTTTGTACAGTATCACATTTTTATGATGAAAAGCCATGTAGTAAAGTTTGATATCAAAAGAAGTACATGATTTTTAGAATATTTACAATTTGAAGTTGAAAATGTATTATAAATAATCTTGAAAAGTTGCAAGGTGCTATAAGTAATCATTTTTTGACTCAGTTGAAGGCAGCAATACTTAAAAAGAAGATCTAAAGGTAACAAGAGTTTTCTAATGAGAGATGATGTTACAAATATCTTCTTTGGATTTCACTAGTCCAAGTAAGAGTTTTTGAACTTTATTAAATATGGTGCATACAAAAGAGTTTAATATAATGACTATTGATAATTAGATCATGTGATTTATTCGCATGAATAATGTTAAAATTCAATGGGAAGTTTATTTTAAAACTGATCAGTCTAAATAGTCTAAGAAACATTATCCCAGTAATCAATGATACTGCTAAATGGCAAACCTCCCTTTCATAAAGATATTTTCAGGCACCAAACTTCTCCCTAAAGATATTTTGATGCATAAATCCTTTTCTTCTGATGATACTAATCCTGCAATACCCAAGGTCATCAATCCTCGACTATCTAAAGTTATCTCCAGATACAAATCAGTCATTGTTTTAGCCAAAGACATTGCCAAGCACTAGTTTTCCACTACCCAGACACTTCAAGGTACCAATCTTCACCTACCTAGAATTGTTTCCAAGCACGGTTCCTTGCCAACCCAAGGATACTTGTAGGTATATATCCCTTTCTACGAAAAGACATTTGGAGGAAATGTCCGCTTCATATCTTTCTGTTTTTATCAATTGTGCTAGATCCAGTATTACAAAGAAAAGATAATTTATTTTAATAGTATTTATTTTAATTTTTAATGTGATGCTGAGTGTCATCATTTTAATAACCATGCCTGCTGTTTGGTTACAGTGAAATACTTTGTAACAATGTTAAGAAATTGTTCTTTATGAATCCATAAAGATTACTGCAAATGTTCAATGTAAATTGACACTGAAATTGCTTACCTGCAATCTTGAATCAATGGTAAAACTACCTGCTGTTGGGTTCATACAGGCAACATACTGGGTGTTATGGATGTCCTTCAAAGTTAGCTTTACTCTGTCATACCAGTGGCTGTGATCCAAGTGTTGTCTCATTAATGTATGTGGTTGAACAGTGAAATATTGGTCTACCTGCACAGGCACAATTCAACCAAAAACATTTAATAAATTAGGAAGACAAAGGACAGACTGAGAAATATTTTCAGTGACTAATAAAATGAGTCTCTTGGAAATCTAAACTTATTTATAAATGGAACTTTGTGTGTGCGTGTGTGTGTGTGTGTGCGTGTCCCCGTTATCTATAGACTCCGAAATGGCTGAACCAATTTTCTTGAAAATTTACACAGTTGTACTATAAGTGTCTGCGAGTGTTCTTAGCTATGTTTTGTGTTGAGGTACCCCCGATAAATATCGAAAATCAATACTTGAAAAAATCGGGTTATAGAAGGGGTGGTCCGATTTTAATTAAATTTGATACACTCATAGACAAAGACATAAGAAATGATATTCAGAAGTTTCAAGGTTTGCAGTTCTTACAATACTGCAGAAAATCGATAATATATATATATATATATATATAGTAAAGTTTTGTAATTTGCTTGAAGCATTGCGTAAAATAGTTGTATGTGTTATGTCTTGAAGGCTGTCACAATGCGTTGAATCAAATAAAGGAAGGTTGGGAGGTGTTTGTATGACCTGTTTATTATTATATTGATATTTCAAGACTATAATCTCATCATCAGAATAGCAGAGAAATCCTCAGAATGTCCATGTTTTTTAGCTGCCCATCTATGAATGGCTGGCTTTATCCACTGCTGCTGTACATGTATGTATGTGTGCGTGTGCGAGTGTGTATCTGTGTGTGTTCTAGTTGGGGTCTTTTTTTTTATGGTCTAATGGTGTGTGTGTGAGTGAGTGTGTATGTGTGTGTATTCAAGTTGTGGTCTGATGGAATCAGTTCTTAGGATCTGGGAGTTGATATGACTTTGACCAGGTCAACGAGTATCAGTTTCATTGCTGTTGTCTTATCCATCTGATTTATCTGGTGGTGTTTGCTCGTTGTGTGTGCTGTAATTGAATCTACTTTATTTTGTATATATATCTGTGTGTGTGTGTGTATGTGTGTGTGTTCTGTCTTGGTACCTGGTTTGTTATGAGCACCTCTGCTACTACAACCCGGGGGGGGGGAGAAAATGTGTTTGCGTGGTTATTGTAACTAATTTTTTTCTGTGTGTATAGGCTATGTGTAGTATTGTAATTAAATCTACCTTATTTTATTTATCTGTGTGTGTGTGTGTGTGCATGCACACACACACACACACAGATAAATAAAATAAGGTCAAAGTCACATCAACTCCCAGATCCTATGAACTGATTCCATCAGACCAATAAAATCCCAACTTGAATACACACACATACACACTCACTCACACACCATTAAACCATAAAAAAGACCCCAACTAGAACACACACAGATACACACTCGCACACACACACACACACACACATACAGCAGCAGTGGATAAAGCCAGCCATCCATAGATGGGCAGCTAAAAAACACAGACATTCTGAGGATTTCTCTGCCATTCTGATAATGAGATTATAGTCTCGAAATATCAATATAATAATAAACAGCTCATACAAACACTCCTGACCTTCCTTTATTTGATTCAACGCATTGTGACAGCCTTCAAGACAAAACACACACACACACACACACACACACACACACACACACACATATATATATATATATATATATATATATATATATATATATATATATATAAGGCAAGATGTTTGTGTGTGTGTCTGTTTATCTGCCTGTATGTCTGTATTTTTTCAGCCCTTTTATTTTAGTTTTTGTTTCGGGTTTGGCTCTAAGTAGGTATAATTGTAGTTCTTAGTCTCAGCCATAATACCATTTACTCAGAGGACTCATTTAACCTTTAAAATTCAGTTTACAACAAAAAAAACTTATTTGATATCGATACCAGGAAATCAAAATTTGACTTACATCCATTCATTTTTCTTTCAGTCTATGGTTTCGCTTTAACTGGAAACAACTATTGCTTTTTAGTCTTTTGTGCCAATGTCCAAAGAGTCTGAGCTCTAGGACCATGGATTAGTTTTAAAGCTTTCATTACACCCGAGCAACACCAGGCTACACTGCTAGTTAAACATAAATTGTTATGATAACTTTCAAAGGTTTATAATAGATACTTACCTTTCTCTGGAAGTAAGAAGGTAATAATATGTATTTGTAAAATCTGAAGGTATAGATATATATATGAAATATCTATAATTTTATATGAATAATTAAATACTGTGAAATATTTTTCTTGGTAGTTGTTAACAAAATTATTGAAAAATCTAACAAATAATTATTTTAATATTTTTTTTTGATACTTCATCTTGGCTAGTACATTTTGACAAACATTTTTAAATTTATATCACTCAATAAATCCTGGGCCTAACTAATAAAACAATGACCTTTAGGCAAAACTTGACTTTCTAGGATGATACACTGATTCCGACACTTCTCTAATAAGTCAATGCTCTTTTTTGTAGAACAAATTTTTTTGACCTCGAAATACACCTCAGTTTCTGATATCATTTCTTCATTGGAGCCAAATCTCTTTTCCTAAAGCATTCTTTTGAGGTCAGCAAACAGCCAGTAGTTGCTGGGGGCCAGATCTGGAAAATAACATGGATGCAGAAGAAATGCAAAGTGCAAGTCATGTATTTTTGACATTGTTGTGATTGGCTCGTGATTCAGTGTGTTGTCTTGGTGAAAGATCACTTTTTCTTTTTCATTTCTGGCCATTTTTAGTAATTTCTTCCTTCAAATGCACCAATAATGCTATATAATATTTGCTATTGATGGTTCTTCCTTTCTCAAGGTAATTGATAAACAAAATACCTTGCACATTCCAAAATATGGAGGCCATACCTTGCCTGCTGATGTTTGGTTTTTGGTCACTTTGGATGGCATTTACTTGCTGCTGTTCACTCAACTGACTGCTAATTTGACTCCATATTTACACAAAAACTCCTTCTTGTTGTGTTGAAACAGTTGACTCACAAAACTCTGGATCGTCAATGCATTGTTGTTTTTGATTGACTGTGAGCAAATGTAGCACCCACTTTGAACACAGCTTTCTCATTGACAAATGTTCATGCAAAATGGTGAGTACACTGCCTTCTGATATCTTCAACTCCTCTGCTATCTCAAACAACTTCAATTTACGATCAGCCAAAACAAATTTGTGGATTTTTTAGTGTTTTCTGGGACAACGGCCAATTTTCGTTGAACATTCAGCATCATTTGTGTCTGTACAATCGCGTTTCAGGTCAGCATACCACCTCTTAACCATTGTTTCTGATGAAGCAGAAACACTTATCAAGCCATTGCTTTGCTTGAACAGTATTTTTTCCCATCAGAAAGCAATGCTTTATCAACACACAAAATTCAGAATTTTTCATTGTTTTGAAAATTTGCAACAGTAGCTTCACTTAAATAACTGTAATTTGTAAACTAATAATCCGATTGGGCACAAATTTTGTCACCGCCATTTGAAGGTTAGTACTTCATAAAAATCATATGGATTTTTTATTAGTGGTGGCATCTATATACCAGATCCAGGACTTATTGAGTGATGTGTTAGATATGATATTAGAGTTGCATAATTTACAGATATGCATATTGTTACGAGGATGCATTTATATATAAAAATAATATTAATAATGTCTAAAAAGTTGTAGTAAGAGATTCTATTAAGTCCTAATTGTTATTACGCAAAAGTTTTAATTCATGAAATAGTCGTAAAATTAAGGAAATTAGAAATAGAACATTTAGAAGATGCTAGAATGATTGAGAAAATTCTAGTAGATTTGAAATGTTCTAGAAATATGCAAATTAGGTGTTAGCCCCTATAAAAATAGGTTTGGGGAAGAGAGTATTTAGTTGTTAACAGGATTTGCTGACATTATCAACTCCGGCCTGATTCGTGGATCTGTGCATCCAGCTGAAAGAAAAGTTGCTGGCCAACTAAAACCTGAAAGAGAACCTCATGGAACTATATGGTTAAATAGATATTTTTGACTCTTTCACTGACCAAACTAATAATTATTCTTTATATACACATTTAAAGATTTCCAAAAAGTTATGGAATATTATGGCTATTACTGCTGGGTTGATTTTTTCGCCTAAACATCCAAAACTTGTTAAATAGCTTTTGCCGCTGAAATAAATAGGCAAAGATAAAAGGAAAGATACAGAGACACTAGAGGGACAGTTTGGACACTGATTTTATTTTTGGTTCCAATGACCTCTTGTTGGGGAAATTCCTTCCCAAACAGTTTGGCACGTCTTTACCATCCAAAGTCCAACAGAGAAAAAGAGATAGAGTTTATTTTTGGCACCAGGAAGCCTCTCTTTTTTGTGCATGTGTCAGTTGTCTTTCCTGTCAGAGGACTCCTGGGAGATTTTTATGTTTATTCTATTTTGTATTTTTATTTTATTTTGTAGTTTTTATTTTATTTTGTATTCTTATTTTATTTCGTATTTTTATTCAATCCCTACAAAGTATAACACTTAAATTACTTTTCTAACTTAAATGGGTAAAGATACTGACCCTTCCTTCTCCTTCATAATACTTTGCCTGCCAGTAGTAAACTCTACGTTTCTGTTTTGAATGCAAAAATTGTAAATTTTGTATATATATCATTCTGAGTTTTGGTCAATAATTTTTTTTTCTTTTGTTACACTTAACACGTAACAATATGTACATTTTAATACCTAAATTTTCCTTTATTCTTGTTTTGTTCACTCAACAATAAAAAATGAAATACTCACTTCTGGCATATTCATATCATCAACAAAGTAGATCAGTCTTTTGTTGCCCACAGGTCCATAATTACGTCCAGCTTTCTTTTCAAGTGGTTTTTCAAGAACCCGCTGTAACATTTCAGAAGTGGTATAAAAATTGAAAGGGACATTTGCAATTACATAATCATCTGAGAGTGACACAAGTTTGTTTTGCATTAGAACACTTTTGCCACATCCTGCTGTACCTACCAGCATCACTGGTCGTTTGGAGGCAATCAGAATATCTAGGAAGTAGCGAATTCTTGTAGTTTCAGCTGTTGGTACCATTGTAGCCTGCAAGAAACAATTGATTTGAGTAAAAATAATGGAGGAAATAAAATGCTGAGAATGCTGGTTAAAATTCATAGCCTTTTTAGGCAGGTTCTCGATTTATTATAGCATAAGTACAGTGCAAAATGTCAGATAATCACCTGTAAAGGAATTTCAGGATCTAGCTCAAATTTGGCCACTCGTTTTGACCAATGCTCAAATCTTTTTGTTTCAGGATCAATGTAATAATCAAATACAGTTCCTTGACTGGGAAACTTTACTGACTTGAATTCATTTACCCACCATTTTGTAAATTCATTTCTGTAATCAATCATCTGCAATAAGAAAATAATAAATTAGAAAGCACTATACAGGGGATGATATTTATGTTAGATCTGAAGAAGGATTTCTTAAAAATTTTACTAAATGACATACTTAAAAATGCATGCGTTTGTAGGATGCATAAAAGTATCTGAAACAAAAGTGAAATTATGAAACAAAGGGGAAAAGCAACAACTCTAATATATATATATATATATATATATATATATATATATATATATATATATAAAGAAACAAACACTTTCTGGTATTTGGTCATAGGATCTGATCAGGTAATTTAATTTATTGCCCTTGTTACTCTAAAAAATCCTAATGCATTTTCTTTACACTGTTTTGTCTTTCATTCTGAATTGAAGAAGCTGAGACCAACAGACATCAGTAAAATGCATCATTTATCATTTTAAAAATGTAATCTATAAAGAAATTACTGAAAAAGAGCATATTTCTTTCTAGAAATGACTAACAAGCTTATTTGAATAATGACAATAAATATACCCAATATTAAACTAGATTAATAATATCAAGCCATATTATAAAGGCAAAATTCAATTGACTAACTGAGGACTAAATTACAAAATCCAACTGTATGTTCTAATTTGACTTCTTACTAGTTGTCCCTAAAGTATAACAAAAATGTTTGCATTCATAACAGACTTGTGTTTATATGTATTGTACATGAAACAAATTTCAGAGAGTGGAGATATTGGGTCATCACAAAAATTCAACTGAGTAGTTACATAAAAATATAGAGAACTCTAAGACAATTTTGACTGAAGAAAATCAACCACAAATATTATGGGTACCAAAATACAAAGGTATCATTGTTAGAATATACATCCAGTAGCATTATATACACCTCTAAATGTAACATAAGTAAATATGAAAAGGAAAAAATACGAAATAATGATGATGCAGGAAATAACAAAATTGCTTAATTTAAGTGAACTATTGGAAAAGAAAACTTGAAATAGGACTCACTAAAGGAAGTGATAGTGACATCAGCAAACAACATTGCCCCAAAAGAAATCAGAAGCAGCTTGACATGATGTAAAGGAGACAAAAAATGATGCCAAGACATGAAATGGAATACAGGTAACTATACAAGGAAATAAGGAGCAAATGCAGACAGGCTAAAGAGGAATGGCTCAACAACAAATGTGCAGAAATAGAGAGATTGAGCAGGACTAATAAAGCAGACATGCATAAAGAAATAAGAGAACTGGCAGGACAAAAAACCTGCTTCTCAACAGGATGTATAAAATCCAACGATGAAAGGATCATTTTAGAGAAAGTGGAAATACTCCAGCAATGGGAAGAATATATAAAAGATCTTTTCCATGACAAGAGAGAACAACTGATAATACACAAAGATGAGGACCGACCAGAAATATTAAAGTCCAAAGTGGAAGCTGCAATAGCCAAACTGAATAGAAACAAAGCAGCTGGACCAGATAGCATTGTAATAGAGCTGCTGATAGCCATGAAAGAAAATTACAGAAATAATAAATTAAATTTATAATAGTGGTGTAATACCAGATGGCCTAAGCAAGTCGATTTTCATAACACTGCCTAAGAAGCCAGGTGCAAACAAGGACAAACTCCACCAAACAATCAGTTTAATGAGCCAGATTACAAAACTGATTGTCAGAATCCTGATGAATAGAGCAAGAAGCAGAATCAGATCAGAGATAGGACAAGAACAGTGCGGGTTCGTCAAAGGCACTGAAACAAGGAATGCCATATTTATGATTAGGATGCTCTCTGGAAGGGCTATACAAATGAAGTGGGACTTATACCTATCTTTTATCAATTATGCAAAGGCGTTCAACAAAATACGCCACAAAGAATTGATAAAGATGCCTGGCAGCCTTGACATATTTGGGAAAGACATAAGAGTAATCAAGAACCTCTACTGGCAGCAAACTGCCTGCATACGGACAGGTAATGAATTCAGTAGATGTACAAAGATAGAAAGGGGCGTAAGACAAGGATGTGTCTTTTCACCGGATCTCTTCAACTTGTATAGTGAGACTATTCTGAGGACCCCAGATGTTATGCCAGGATTTGTCAGGATTTTTCATTGGAGGACACAATTTGAACAACATAAGGTACGCAAATGATACGGAAAGGAAACTACAAGACCTCCTACAGAAGGTAGCTGAAGAGTGTGACAAGAAAGGACGACAAATAAACTGCAAGAAAACTGAATGCATGAAGAGCAGCCCAAAATGCCAAATACAGGTGGAGGATACTAAAATCAAGCTGGTGCAAAAATCTAAATACCTGGGAAGTGTTCTAACAGAAGACAGAAAGTGTGACAAAGAGATTTGAAGGCAAATTGGCATGGCAAAGGATGCACTCCAGAAGCTGAGTAGAGTATTAAGAGACATGAAAATGTCGCTAATAACAAAGAAGAGAGTACTGGATTGCTGTGTGATGTCAGTTCTTCAATATGGCAGTGAATGCTGGTCAATATCATCAAATATGAAGAAAAACTTGAAGCAACTGAAATGTGGTTCTACAGAAGGATGCTGCAGATATCATGGATCGAGCATGATTAGTGGGCAATGATTAGGTTTTGGAAAGGATGGAAATGAAAAGGAAATTAATACTGAGCATCAGGAAGAGACAGCTAAAGTTCCTGGGACATGCAATGAGGAAGGAGGGTGTAGTGACACTGGCAAATTAATATGCCTAATTTGAATAAGTGCAAGAGAGAGCCTATATAACTTGTCACTGAGAATAAGTATGGACAATCTTAACGACTGAGTAGTGCTAAACTTGACTTCATATCAATGGCATCGCCGATAGAATCCCATTTGCCTCTAGAAGCTCCAGATTTTGTAGATTCATGGATTCGCTGTTTTTCTGCCAGTGCGAGAAGTAAAAAGCTGAAAGACAACAAGGAGAAGAGAGGTGAAAATGAAATTATGGATTTAATTTTGGCTACAGCAGGATGTGAGGCAATAATGAAAGTCTCCACCATGGCATATCCCACAAACTTGGAAGACCAGATTATAAAGAGAAATATGAGGCCCAAGAAAAGACTGGTAATGGCGGAAAGAACAAAATTAATGTCAGTGATACAAAAAATTGACAAACCAATTATAAAATATCTTATAAAATATAAAATATAAAATTATAATTATAAAATAGATATTTCAAATTTGAAAAACTCAGACTAGATGGACAAACTATTGAAGAGGACTTGATTCAATTAAGGTTAATTAAAGGTATGTGCACTGCATCACACCGATATAAAATAATGGAACAACTACAGATGGGAAATATGTCATTCACAGTAACAAGAATTAAGACAGAAATACAACCATCATAAAAGTCAACCCAGAGAACAAATATCCGCTGAGACATACATGGTAAAAAAGATAAGAAAATGTTCATATTGTGGATGTGATCACGAAAAAAAAAAAAAGGAAAAGTGCCTAGCATTTGGAAAAACCTGTAAAAATTGCTTAAAAAAGAACCACTTTCAAGCAGTATGCAAAGTAAAAAAGAAAAATGTTGAAAAAGTTGAAGAAAATGAAACCAATATGGAGGTTTTTTCATTAAAAAATAAGAATATAGAAAAAATTGAACAAAAGAAAAAAGACATTATATTAAAGGTTAAAATTAACAACTACAATTTAGATATGCAAATGGATACTGGGAGTGAAGTAACACTGATACCAAAAAATTTTGGGGAACGCATTGGAAAGCCACTCTTACGAAAGAGCAGTTTACAACTCCTCCAAACGGTTATAAAAACTTTAGGATACTTTGAAGGTTCCTTGGAGTTAGAAGGTAAATTTGAAGTAATACCTATAATTGTTACAAGTTGTAAAAAGAACCACAAAGTTCTTGGAAACAATGTGCTTAACATAAGTTCTACTAAAGTAATTAATGAGATAAAAATGGAAAACACCAGAAAGTTAAAAAACTAAGAAGCAAGTTTAAAATTAAAAGAAAATGTCTCCTCGTCTTATTATGAGGCACAAAAAGTGCCAGTACATTTGTTGTCATTAGTAGTAACAAAACTATGAAAATTAATAGAACAAGAACTTCTTGAACATGTTCCCTTTGTGGGTAGCAAGTGGGCATCACTCATTGTCGTGTTGAGGAAGACAGATGGTGATTTACGTATTTGTGGAGATTACAAAATAGGTTTAAATCATAAAATCTGTTCAAATTCGTATCCCATACCGAATGTTGAAGTTGCATTGCATGCACTGGCAGGAATGAGCGTTTTTGCAAAAATAGATTTAAAAACAGCATACCACCAAGTGATGATAGATGATAACTTCAAAGAAGTAATCATGATAAATACGCCAATAGGGTTACTAAGATGAAAAGGATGCCATATGGAATAAAAACCGCAAGCGCCTTATTTCAAACGGTCATCGAACAGGTTTTAGGAAATATGAAAAATATGATTTATTACCAAGATGATATATGCATAGGAGCCACTAATGAAATGGAATTAAAAAAGAAAACTGACATAATCTTGAATAGATTAAAAAAATGCTGGAATGACAATAAATGAAAAAAGTGCATAAGCAATTGTAGTAACATATCTTTTTTAGGTTATTCCATTTCAAAAGAAGGTATACCACCGGACCTTGATAGAAAAAATACTAAAAGAGTCTTTTTGAGATTGGTAAATTTTTACAGGCGATATTTACCAAAATACACGGACTTGACTGAACCATTTGCAAATTTAAGAAAAAAGAAGTTTGAATTTATTTGGTCAGAGAAACAACAAAAAGCTTTTAACAGATTAGAAATAATTATGGCAAAGAAACCAGTAGTGAAAATGTTTGATCCAAAAAAGGATGTGATATGCAAAAGGATGCGATATGCACAGATGCAAGCGAACATTCAATATTGGGAATATTATCACAAGAAGGACATCCAATAATGTATTTATCAAGAAGACTAAAGAACACCGAATTTAATTATTCAAATATAGAGAAAGAAGCATTAGTTATCGTGTGGACAACTACTAGAGCCTGACAATTTTTAATTGGAAAAAAATTTCTGTTAAGAAGTTATCATAGACCATTAGAGTTTATATTTAACCCAAGGAAAGAGTTACCTAAAGTCACAACATTGAGGATACTAAGATGAGCAATAAGATTAATGGAATTTGATTTTGATATAGAATATGTCAAAGGTAATTCAATTTCACACACAGACGCACTATCAAGATTGCGATTTTACAAGGAGACAAAAGATAAAACAGAAGAAGAATTTGAAGATGCATTCTTACATTGGGTAGAGACTGATGGCTGCAGAAACTAGACATGATCCAGTACTAAGTAGGATATTATCGAGAATAAGAAAAAAATCCTGGGAAAATTGTTCTAGGATGAAAAGACCCTACAAAGAAATGACAGAAATTAACGATAGAACATGGAGTGGTTTGTAATGGGGATCTGTAGTTCTCCCAGAAACGCAAAGAAAATTGGTAATAAAAGGTGTACATGATGATGTACATTGTGGAGTGGCGGCCACACAAAAAAGGATAAAATTAGAAGCATGGTGGCCTGGATATTCAAGAGTTGTCGAAAAATATATTAAAAGGTGCAAAAAATGTAAAGAGTTAAGAAATTTTACACAGACTATTTTACATTTGTAGCCCAGAGAAGTGGAGCCATGGAGTAGGGTGCATATGGATCATGCATATATTAATGGAGTGGGACTCTTATTAATTCTAGTAGACTCTTTTCCAGGCTGGCCTGAAATAATCCGGGTGCTAGACAAGAAAAGTTCTACGGTAAAACAGATTCTAAGGGTGATATTTTCCAGAAATGGCATACCAAAAACCCTGGTATCTGACAACGCACCAGAATTTTGTAATGATGATCTTAATTTATGGTTAGAAAATATAGGATGTAAACCGTATAAGACACCCCCATATCACCCTCAGTCGAATGGGTTAGCGGAAAGAATGATGCAGACCATAAAAAAGGGACTAAAAGCATGCTCTCAGCAAAAAGAAAAAGTAAAAGTTTTTCTACTGAGGCTGCTTTTAAGCTATCACACAATACCACATGCTGGAAGACTAGAAAGCCCATCAGCTTTAATGGGAAATCAAATTAGAGTTCCGCAAACAATGTCATATTCCACAAATGAAAAAATGTGGTAAAAAAGAACAAAGAAGCTTATCTGGAAAGGGCAGAATTTATCATGCAAAAAGGCCAAAATACAGCTATAATAAATAGAGAATATGGCAACAGTATATTAGCCCATGCAGATCAAATAAGGACCCAGGGTGAATATGAAGAACAAAATGAGGAAGAAATGGATACAATTCCATCTGGTAATGATTCATTAGAACAACTGCTACAGAATGAAACATCAGAAGACAAAGTAATGCAGGATCAAGTGGACCAGAATGAGTTGGAAAGTTCGGATGAAGATCAAATAATGCTAGACAATGCAGATGATTACAGCTGGATGCGGGACAGATCTAGGTCTCCCAGAAAAAGAAATATGAGAGAGAGAGAAGTAGAGCAAAGTAATGAAACTATCATGAGAAGAAGTACAAGAACTACTAGAGGTATAAAACCTAAATATTTCAGGGAGATGTAGTGACACTGGCAAATTAATATGCCTAATTTGCATAAGTGCAAGAGAGAGCCTATGTAACTCGTCACTGAGAATAAGTATGGAAAATCTTAGCGACTGAGTAGTGTTAAACTTCACTTCACATCAGAAGGCTTGGAGAACCTGATACTAACAGGCCAGATAGAGGGAAAAAGAAACAGAGGAAAGCAGGGGATAACATATTTGAAGGGCCTGAGCAGGTAGATGACAGAATGGGTGTTGCATGGTGTAACAGGAGAAAGCATGCTAAGAGCCACCATGGACAGGGAGACGTAGAAAACCATGATCACCTATGTCCTGAAAGGACAAGGCACATAGAAGAAGTAGTTTTAAAAAGAACCATAACAGATTTACACAAGTTGTTTAAGGGAAACCTCTCAAATGGGTTATCCTGTTCCTAAAATTCACCATTCAGCTTAGAATCATCTCTATATATAAAAGGCAATCTGTGAGTCTGTGTGTGACTGTTCCCTATGCACACCTACATTTTTTAAGTTACACCATTCAAACTTTCTAGGGACACATATCTACAGGGAAGCCAGGTCAACACATACTCTTTGAGTTTGAGTTCAGCAATTTTCCCTTTTGCACTTTTTGGCCAATGGAGCCGATTGTTTACATTTGCTCTGTAAAACATCAAAGATCTAAGATGGTTGTTAAATTACATCACAGAAATCAAATCACACGTGTCAAACACGACTAAAATAATTTTTATTAAAAAAACTGAGCCTTTATATTTAATTTTTATTCTGACATTTTAAAAATTCATTTGGTCAACAAAAAAATGTGGATATTTTTCCCTGTCATTTTGAAACAAAAGAAATATTTTTAAAAAGTGTTTTTTCAAACAAAAACAAAATGTGTAAAAAAAAAAAAAGTGCCAATGGTTAATTTAATTATTTAAGTCTTTTTTTTTTTCAGATTTAATATTTCATATTTCAGAAAATAAAATTAAAAAAAATAAAGCTTTTTTTTTGCTAAATATTTCATGCAGGAAATCAACTGTCTGTAATTCATGTGGCATTAATGTAACTTTTTCCTCTAAAATTAAATGTCTACATTTTTAAATATTCTTTGAAAATTTCTGATATGGACTTGGTATGGGACCATAAAATAATGAGTCAACACGGTGGTAGGTCAAGAACATATATTATGTCAACAAGAGATATAAACAGATACAAAGAGATACAAAGAGAAAGAGTAATAATAGCTTGGCTACAAGTGACTGACAGACAGACTAGGCTGAACTGAACTGAAGTCATACTGGAAACCAGTGTCTCTGTTGCCCTGGCTCCGACCTCGAGAGTAATTAACTCTCGGTTAATATAGGCAAAGAAGAGTCCATTATTAAGTGGGTAACTCCCCACAACAATTTCTGAACTGAGCGGTTTTATATTTCTAATTTCAGTAATACAAAATAAATAATTTTTGAGTTGCATCGGCAACTTTATGAATTTATTAGCAATGCTAGTAAATTCATATAAAGTAGGAATGCAATTTTCATTACTCAAAGAGTAATGAAAATTACTTTCATCTCCAAAGAGTACTCAAAGAGCACTATATCTTTCATCCTTAAAGAGTACTCAAAGAGCACTATATAATCTAAAAAGGTTTTGGCTAGCATATTTGAGCCTTTTGTTATGACCATGGCCCACAGCTAAAAAAAAATGATAATTTTTTTAATATAAACTCAGTAATTTTATTCCATCCATCAGACTGCATCACTCTAAGAAAAAGAATTATGGGTATTACCTAATGTCTGCTGCTGCCACCTGTTTTTTGAGACATTGTCTGGCTATTTGATCTTTTTTAAAAAAAAATACCAGCAGGGGCATTTTTTACTACTGTTTATAATTTTTACCATTTAAAAAAGGAATGTCACTAGTGCAATATTTGATTTTTTAAATGATAAAAAGTCTGCAGAAGCATATATCACTTGAGGAAGGTGAGAGATTGACAATAGAAAAATTATAAATTTTACTTTCAGACAATGGCACACTTAAATAAAAACATTTAAAACTGGAAAACGTTTTATTTTTTTACCTGATCCTGGAACATAGCACCACCAAAAGCCCAAACACATGCAAAAACAAAATAAAGTTCATAAAGTTCTTTAGGAGAATCTGCTGGTGTGTTTTCTGGAGTCAAGAGACATTCCAATAAATAACATAACATTTGAATATGACTGCATTCAGCAATTGGAGTGATTTTTTTAAAGCGTTGTCGTAAAGTCTCAAGGCATGATGGAACATACTTATCAAATAAAATGGTAAGGTTTGCTTTCTCTGATTGAACTTCCCTTGTGTCAATCCAACTCTGTACATATCTACATTAAGGAAAAGAAAACAAGACAATGAAAAGCAGTGGGCATCTTCGTTGAAAACTTACAGTACAATAATGATATTGCTGATTCACTGCTTTATCCCACATTATTCCAATACTTATTTTTACATTGAATTAATTATATCTATGAACTAATTTAAAAAGTAACTTTTAATCTTGTTGAAACTGCGTATGCAGTGAGATCATGTGATTTTGCTACTAAAAATTTACTTTGTTCATTTTCATGAAAGGATTAAATTTAGCTTTTTGCTCTTTACAGTTCATCTTGTAAGACTATTTATTTTTAATTTTATTGAAAAATAATTTGAACATTAATTGATGATTTTTACCTTATTGTTAAAATTAGGTTTCAACTGACCATATTGAGGGACATATCTGATCTATCTAATGTGGATTTTAATCAACTGTTCAAATGATTTCAAACTAGAGTGCAATTTTGCCTGTATTAGTAATATTGTCAGGAGATAATTTTTAATGAAAATATTTTTAAAAAATTATTTGGCAGAATCAATATATAAATTTTATCAGAAATAGAAAAGATTACAATATATACAAAAAAGTTACTATTGATAAATACTTTAAAACATGTGTACAAATTATAGATGTACAATACAAAGACATTTAATAGAGAAGAACAAGGACTGAAAACAAAAATGAATTAAAACAAATTTGTTTTTCTTGTTATTATTTTCTATTATTCCTCAGTATTTTGAGTTTTCAATTTAAGTAGTTTTATTTTTATATATGATGACTGCTGAATTATTTTTTTTGTTTTATAACTTGTGCTGTAAATTAAAAAAAAACTTGATGCAATGAATGATTTGGTCATATTATATTGAAACACTAGTTATTGTCAGATCAACAAAGTTAAGCAATGTTAAGCCTGGATGGGTGATCGTTTTGTAAGCTTGGATGTACATATGGTGTAATGCATGATAGCTTGGAATGAGAAATTGGAGAGCTGAGTCCAAATTCCAGTTGAATTTGTTAGATTTGCTTACATGCAGATACTCTTGGACAATCATGTATAAAAAAGAAACATGATCACCCAAGTATGTCCCATCCACCCCTACCAACAAGCATTGGGTAAGCACAGTAGGGTAATGGCCCATTTCTCCTGGGGATGGACAAGATCCAACAAAAGACCTAATCAGGATGAGAAGAAGTAGAAAATTCAATGAAAGGTAGAAATTAATAAAAAGTTCATATTCATAAGGCATTAGTTGTAATTCAAAATAAGTTCCTGGTATATGAACTTAGTATTATTATCATCTCCGAAACAGAATTTGATATTTCTGACTTATTAAGTTGAGATAAAAGTTTTCTAACATCAATGTTAGGCTTATATCTTTGAAGTTTACTTAGCTCTTGTGCAATCAGTGAATTTTATGTTATTATGCTTCAGGAAATATTCATAAAGTCAAGCAATAGCTTTCACATGAACTTATGAAAATTGGTCAACATTTAAACATTTATCTTTTACTTTTTGTTCAAAACAGAAAAATTTGATAACAAAAAATAAAAATTTGGAATAAGATAATCAGTAATGAAAAATTGATTTATTATAAATATAAAAATGAAGATGATATTGGAAAATTTCTTATAGAATTCATTGAATCAAAACTGAAACCATTCAACTAAGCTGAAAAGGTGGCATAAAGTATACTTTACAGAGGCAATGAATTTATATGAATATTTTTTAACATGTAACTATTGTATGATCTTAATGAGCAAGAAAATCTTGTATAGTCTTAACAAGCAACTCATAAAAATAAGGAAGTCTGTTAAACTTACGGGTTCCATCCAAGATCAGCTGGATTAATATAGAGAATTCCAGCTCTGGACACTGTTGCAGGAGTTGCAGTCTTCAAATGACTGATTTCAAACAGCAAGCGCATAGAAGGGGTCAGAGGAATACGTTCATTGCTGGCAAGTGTTAACACTTTGTTGTCATCCATGACTGTGTTAAGAGACTCAATCCACATGGGATCAATATCACCATCAAGAACAATCCATTTTGGTCCATCTCCACTCATGTTAGCTAAATCACGCATTATCACAGAAAAAAGGCCTGGCAGAAAGAAATAAAAGAACATCATTTTATACAGAATTACTTTTTGAGAAACAACATGACTGACTGAAAGCTTAAAAATTGGTGATGTTCCTATAATGAAGAAAATATGAATAACACATGATGCAAAAAGCT
This sequence comes from Ascarosepion bandense, assembly GCA_037127315.1. Taxonomy (NCBI): domain Eukaryota; kingdom Metazoa; phylum Mollusca; class Cephalopoda; order Sepiida; family Sepiidae; genus Ascarosepion; species Ascarosepion bandense. Next base: position 277,286 of record JBBBDQ010001567.1, on the reverse strand, counting down.
GCTCTAACCAGTGGTAACTACCTAATATACTGGAACCAATAGTTAGAAAAAAATGAATTAATGCTTTAACCTTATTTCTTACACTTTTTTTATTTGTAATTTCTTTCAATCAAGACAAAATCTGATTCTTTACCAACTTCCTTATTGTTTTCTCTCTTACATGCAAAAATAAGGTAGTGTTTTTACTGAGCAAAAAATCTATTTGAATAGAGTTCTTACCATCTTTCCATTCCCTTGTGGATGGGTTTATGATTCCAAAGAGTTCATCATTTGTAACAGCTTTTGGATCCAGATCTATAGTAACTGGTTTTCTCTTTAAATTGCGATGGGTTTGCAACAATGTAGTCCATACTTTGCTCTTGCCTGTGCCTGCGTTTCCAATAATGAAGACTGAATGACGAACATCAAATAGTTCCTGTAACTGGACAACCTGAAAAACAATACAGGAAACATTATATATATATATATATATATATATATATATATATATATATTTGGATATTTGGGCAGCAATCACTCTCTAATACTCATCTCATTAAAAATGACTGAAAAATGTTATGTTAAGTTTTTCTGGCATTATTCTTGTATACAAACAAAAAAGTTACTTTTTTTAACTGTAAAAATATTCAAAGGAGTGTTAAGGTATCCAAATCAAATTGTTTCTTTCAAAATTAGATAACAGTAACACAGTTCAAAGAAATAACAATCAAAATCAAAAGCACAGAAATTACAAACAGGACCAATTTATTCCAAGGAACCTTATAAAAATGCATCTCTTCAGTTGCTACTGTGGCTAAATCTCATGCCATGAAGGTGTTGAGCCCATGAGAGCCACCTTGTTCCTCCAGCTCTCACAGTCTTAGAAGAGTGCTAGAACATCCTCTAGCCTCAGATTGATTTGCTGGAGGTCCAGCAGCCTTTGTGGTCTACCTTGAGGTCATCTCTAGTCTGCAGATGGCAGGTTGAACTGGTAGATGACTTTGGTAGGGTGGTTTTCATGTTGTCACAGGATGTGACCAAGCCAGTGAACATGGCATTGAGTGATGGTGCTGGCTGGTCTTCTGGCAAATAGACATAAGATCAGACTAGCGCACTCACTTGTTAACGCTGAGGGCACAAGCCTCAAATCATGAACACCAAGGAATTATGGAAATATCATAAAGCTCTGGGTTGTGTAACCTTATTGGAAGATAATAAAATATTGGTGGGGATTATTCTTAGTATTAGTGGAATCATATTCAGGATGGCCAGAAGTTGTCAGAGTAAAAGACAGAAAAGCCACCACAATAAAACAAATACTAAGAACCATATTCTCAAGGAATGGAGTATCCCAGACATTAATCACCAACAATGCACCCGAATTTCACAACAAGAATTTATATGTATGGTTTAAACAAATTGAATGTACCCCATACAAGACATACCATATCACCCACAGTCTAATGGCATTGTGGAAAGAATGGTACAAACACTGAAAATGGAATTAAAGGCATTCTCACCACTTATGGAAAATGTAGAAGCATATTTACTAAAAATGCTTCTCAGTTACAGATCTACTTCACATGCAGGAAAGAAACTGAGGCTACTAGCATTAATGGGAAAACAAATTAGAGCTCCCATAACTATGTTTTTGCAACAAGAGAAAAGATGTGGTATAGATAGAAAAAGAGATGAATTCAGAAGCAAATTTCATGATGCAAAAAGGTTACAACATGGCTATATTAGAAAAGAAGGGACAAAATAAACTGTCACATGCAGATCAGAAGCAGAAATGAGCTGGAGGATGTAGAGATGGAAGATCAGGAACAAGAACAATATATACTGGCGCATGCAGATCAATTCAGAAGTAGAGACAATCTGGAGGATGTGGAAATGGAGCAAGAACAAGAAGAGTCAGAATGTTATAAAAGTGGAACAAAGCAGGAAATGAAAAATGTTGAGAATGAGGAGATGAATGAAGTGGAGGAGGAAAATGAAGAGAGACTGAAATCACCATTGAAGAGAAAACAAGAGAGACAAGAAGAAGGACAGTACAAAACAAAAGTAATTAGGAGCAGTAAGAGAAAAAACAATTTGGGGAGGTGTAGTATTGTATGCAAATGAAGAGACCAGTATACATAGAGAGTACTTGGAAAAGTAAGACAGAAAATAGCCTGTTGTCACAGAGCCCAATCAGAGTTGTGCTATGACTACTGCTACTCACATTGATATGCAAAACATAACAGTCTGGTTGTGTAATTTTTATTTATATTTTTCCAATTTTTGATTAAAGTGTTATATATCAGGATCAAAATTATAGAAGTTCATGCTTGTTCTGTTTAAGTGCTCTTGACTGTCTCAATCATTATCAAGAGCCAAGTGTGGTAGGTAAGATTCTGTTGTCTACATCCTAGCATTTTAACAGCTGATACTTTGGATCAGTTCAAAGTGATATAACAGTTAGGATGAGTAAATGCATGTATCTAACATACATATTGTTATTTTGTACATGTAATTTATTTTATAGACATTTCAAGATATTGTCTCTTGCCATGGAAGATATTTCATTTAATGAAATTAGGTACCTTATAATATTTGTTTTATGTTGATAGCTGTATTTTGGTTGTTTGTCATGTGACAATCAATATGTGCACAAATTGCACTAAGTTTCATTCCAGTAACAAGTCAACACAAGATTGTAGTGCATGTGTGGCTAATGTAAGAATTTAATGCTGTCCTTTGTTTGTTAATAATTGAAATGTAATCTCCCAAAGCTCATACGAATTAAAAAAAAACGTTTTTATATAAGAGGGAATTTCAAGGTTCAGAGTTAATGATAATAATAGTTTGATGTTTCAAACTTTTTATTATCAATGATAAAACTAAAATATTTGTTGAGATTATTAAGTGATATATACTTGTTATGTATAGTGTTAATGTTTTGCTATTCTGAACAACTTTAACAGTGAATAACAAGACAAAATATACTGTGTATCTGAGCAACCCATGACATAACTGCTTGTAGCCACAGGCACTACTCTTTATTGAAATGTGATTGGTCTCTAGAAATAGTTGCAAGAGAATTAACTCTATATTTATCAATACATCATATCCCATCTCAGGATATGAGAATTATAATGTTTATTATTGATAGACAAAAATATTTATATAGTCAATGTCATTAAGATGTGACACTATTTAGTTGCTGTTAATTAATAATAAATTTTATTACTTAAATATATGGAGATGTATACTGACACCCATTAACCAGTATAAAAATATTCCTAGGAATTGAAACTAGGTACAAATCTAATTTAGGTGTTGATGGTTAGCCGATGAAAGAAACTGTAAAAACCCTAAGTGCCAGTTAAAAAGGAGAGTAAAAGGTTACTCAATGAAAAGTCAGGTGTTTGGGATTGAAACCATGTGAAGGAAATTTAGCTGGTAAAATTTATTTTGGTTAAAACAATTCCCCAGTGTTGAATGATTTGCCCGACAAAGGAAACAAGAAAATTTAGTTTTGTTTGGAAACAATACAGAGGAGGGAGGACCTGCTTGCAACCATTAACCGAGAGAGGGAAAGACAACCAAGTTAGAAATATAATTTAACCCCCCACCACACCTTTGCACTAGTTCAGGGCCAATACCAATAAAAGTGAATACCCAAAGAGACACAGAGAAAGATCCGAGATTCGGGTCAAGAGGACGGTCGGAGATTGACCGCATGTGACTACTGCCTAAGCATAACTCTGGCGCATCAGCACTGAGCCAGACTTACCAAGAAATTACAAAAAAAATCTCCTCAATATGAGTATTGTCTTTCTTTATATTATTACGTCGCTGATATTCTTCCATTATTTTTGTAGTGTAATCTCCGGATTCTGTTCCATGATAGTGAGGATTTGTGACTTCATATCTTTGTCCTTCGGTGTCGTTAGCCTCTGAACAAAAATTAGACACTTGAACATATCGCTAGACAATTCCTTCAATTTAAATGCCTCACACAGTGCATTAACCATATCTGCATATGTAACAAAATCATCCTCTTCTTTTATGATATTCAGACACATATATCGTGTGTGGAATATACTATCTCTTTTATCGAAAATTTTCGATAAAATTTCAACTCTTTTGTTGAATGTCATTTCTTCTGGCTTCTTTGGGAGGATTAAATTTGTATATTTTGTATTTTCTTCCGTTCCCAACTTCTGTCACAATAGCAAGATTTTTTTTTCATCCGACCATTGTTCACATCGTTTCATAAATATTGTTTCGAATCTCTGAAAATAAGCTGGAAATGTTGAACCACTGTTGGGGATGTACTTAAATTCAGATAGTGAATTTGCAGTACCTTCTGCAGAAAAAAATGTAGCATCCGGTTCTTTTATTCTCCTTGATAATATGTTTTCCAAAAGTACTTCATTATCCTTTGCCTTTTTGTTTGAATAATTTTTCAAACGTATCTTTACGTTGCATAAATTTTTGTTGTTGGAATTGTAATTGTTGCTGAATAAGTTGCTGTTGTTCTTGTTGTTGCTGTAAAGTGCCTTGTAGCACCTTAATTAATTCAACAATTTGTTCCATTTTACCAACATATTCAATTTATGTATACAAAAAAAATCTTCCAAGTCCAACAAGAGGGGGGCACTTTTTTACTACTTGTAAGTGTTACCAAAGTTTTTCCTCTTCTAACGTTCCTCGTTAGAAGTGTTCAACAAAAAATTAGGAAACACTTACTTACTTTTTGTAAGTGTTACAAGTATTTCTAACGTTCTTCATTAGTATTTTTTATCTTGTGAACTTGTTTCAAATTCTTCGTCGACAACTGATATGTCCTGGAAAGGGATATATATATATATATATATATATATATATATATATATATATAGGAAAAACTGCTAAAAAGTTGTAAGTTTAAAAATGTATTTTTCTGACAGTATTTATTTATTTCTATTATTATATTTGATATTTCAGACCGTCCTGAAATATCAAATATAATAATAGAAATATCAAATATAATAGAAATATCAAATATAATAATAGAAATAAATAAATACTGTCAGAAAAATACATTTTTAAACTTACAACTTTTTAGTAGTTTTTCCTATACATATTATTAAGACAGTATACGGGGATCATCACTATGTTATATATATATATATCAAGAGGCTATCCATGGTCGAGTGGTCAAGACGGTACCAGATCAAATGGTATGATTCCCCTATGTAATAGGGGTCGCAGGTTCGAATCCTGCTGGATAGCACACATTTTCGTAATAAAAATTTATCGTAAATAATCAGGCCGGTAGATATGAATATAAAAATACTGTTTAATTAAAAACAGAATATCTACTTAAATATGAGTATCGGTAAAAATAATGTTCAAAATAATTCATTACAAATTGTAGGTTGCTTATAACCAAGTTTCGTTAAAATTTGTTAATTTCTGTAACATGTTTATATATATATATATATATATATATATATATATATATATCAATACAAGGTAGTTAAGTGGTTTAAGCAAATGTAATGAGGTAGATCAAACTAAAAAAGATTTTTGGCAGTATATAGGATCACACCAAACCTGAGTATGACATCAGGATTATCGCCAGTAGAGTTAATGTTTGCGAGGAAAATACACTCTGTCTTTGACAGGTTGTTGCCTAGTCCAGCAAAGGAAACTGCGAAAAAAGAAAACCAGATGACTAAAGCGTATAAGCCAGGTGAAAATATTTTTTAAGAACTTTAGGGCTGGAAAAATGTATTGGGAAGAAGGAAATATAATCAAAACAGTTGGACAGGTCATATATGACATAAAAGGGGAAAAATTTTGGAGTAAAGGACATTGGAATCAATTTAGACGAAGGCAAGAACACATGGATGTCTGCCACTAAAAGTCTACATCCATAGGTCTGCCACTAGAGGTCTACAGGTCTTCAACTAGAGATCTACATTTATTGGTCTATGTCTCAGGATACTGCATATGACGAGTACCATTCATTATGTCTACTTATTTACTTATTATGAGAATAATGTAAAGAAGACTTATAGACATATTCAATAAGAAAACAGATAATTTATTTGTTAAATAAATAATATTTAGCATTTGAAACCTGACTAAAATTTTGCATTTTCAACTATGAAGTATAAAAATCTAATGGAAATTCAATGCAACAACTCCTTTCAACTAACAATTGTATGAATCATTTGGACAACATATAATAGCAAACTTCATTTCCCAGTCTGGTGTATTATTTTCATAACACATTTTTTACAGATGAATTTGCTTACCTTAAGGATAAAACTATCCTCAGGTTGTAATTTCTGATCTACAACTGCCTGTCTGATATTCTTCTCAAATTCCAAGTCCCGTTTTCTGGGAACATCCAGGGATGGAAACAAATCAGATATCAATCCCATAAAGACGGGTAAATCATCAGTCACAATTTTAGGAATGTTGAAATCTCGAAGGGCTCTCATCAGTACCTTGAAAAAAAAATAAACATCTTCAGTTTAGCATTCAATCTTAAGTTAAAGCAAAATTATTAAAGTAAAAGCTTTCAGAATAAATAGCACAATCCTGACAAGATGAGGCTATTCTGAGAACTGACAATTCAGACCTTGTATGTTCACCATATAATGCAAATATTCAACTTAATGATACAATGAGTAACTGCTCTTTCAAGTAGATTTTTTTCTTTTAAATGAATTTTGAAGTAAAGATATTCATCAGCCTAGCACTCAAAATAGTGTTAGGTCTCTAGTTATCAGCTGTCAACTCTCTCTGTAAATTATATCTACAAATAGTATAAAGAAAGTAGTTTTTTTTTTTTTAACACTCAATGAGTACAAATTTTATAAGGACTAGGGTTTTATTTTTTGTAATTAGAATTTTGCCCTATACTTGACTGTTATGATATTTTCAAAGCCCCTCATTTTATATTTTCATCATTTAGAAATGACAAGTATGTAAATTTTCTGAAAATGAACAAAAAAATATGCAGTATTGTGATGCCCCGCCCACGCTGGTCGTTGATGGCGTCGATCCAGTAGCTGGTCTTCGAGTTGACTCTTCCAATGGTGATCGCCCTTGCTCACGTTGTGAAATTTGATCTCAAGGAATTTTTGCTAGATGTCTCTCTGCCAAGTAAAATCAAGCTGGACATGTGCACACAACTGGATAAACAAAATGGCACCAAAAATAAACAGTATGACGCCTGAATAAATTGAAGAAAAGTCTTTATATACAAAAAAGAAACTAGAGTAAAACAATCACCAATCGTCTTCTCCCCAAGCCCTGTTTCTATCAAGCTGGTAATGAAACGGAAGTTTCAACCAATTTCTCTAAGTAGTGATTTGTGAAGTGTTTTCCTTCCTATCCTTAATTCCAGTTTCTGATTAGCAATATCACTTCACTCCAATCAGAGTTTTAAGTTCGTGGCAATTTGAAATGTCTTTGTTTCCCTTCACACTGGAGTTTGTGGTGATTTGGAATGTCTTTTTTTCACTTCACACTAGAGCTTCACGGAAACTCCCGAAGTGTTGTCTTTGAGTGTGGCGACTAAGGCTGGCAGTGGTGTTGATACTTTGGACTGTTCCTCAATCCGAGCCGAGACTCAACTGACTTTGGCCCTTTGGGGCAATGTTTTTATGCTTGTTCCTGCCTTATTTGGGAAGAAATGATGAATACTAGGTGTCTATGTAAATCTAGTTTTCTGGCCCTTGTGGCCAATAAAATCACAACTTCAGCTCTCTCTGTCCTCCTCCCCCTGACACAGCCAATCGAGTAGCACTATTTTTATGAAGTCAGTTCTTTCTAACTTCTTTCCTTTTGGTTAACAAATCTAGTATTTTGTTCTTGTGGCCAATGAAATCACAACTTCAGCTTTCTCTTCTGTCTCTTCCTTTTGACGCAGCCAATCGAGTAGCACTATTTTTATGATGTCACTTTCTTTCTATCTTCTTTCCTTTTGCTCAACCAATGAGACAGTTTTCTCTATCTTTTTGAGCAGGGCCTTTATGCCTTCCATTCCTTTCTCAGGGAAATCCCAGTTCAGTCATTTTTTCCATAATTAATTAATTATCACTGTCAACAATTAACTTAACCTTTGCACTTATCAGGGACACCTGAATACATGAAATTTCCATCTCTTCATTTGTGACAACCCTTCCTGACATTCCACAGATGTGCTCAGGTCTTGTATCTCGTTGAGATAAAAAAATTTCTTAGGATTTTCTGTTTTCATTTTCTTGATTATATTCTTCATGGTTTTGTCTAGAAAAATATAAGACAACAAAATTTTCATTCTTTAATCATTCTATCCAGGTCAGATAACGCCCATTATCTGTATTTTGACACTTGGTGTCAGATTCCCAAAGTACAGCTGGGAGACTTTCTTTGTTTTTGGAAACAAAAAATTTTATTATCATTTTTCTGTGTGTGGGAAATCTTGACTGGTAATGTACCTTTCGCTTGATAACAGCTAGGTTGATGAAAATAACGATTAATACAAAACAATGGCCGTCCAACTTTGTAACCTTATTAGTTTTGCCACAAACAATGTTTCCCTTACCTTGATATCAGTCAAGAGGATAAAAAAAATAAAAAAACTCAGTCATCTCGTTTCGTAGATAATATTTTGCTTTTCACAATGATGACCGGCTAACTCTGTGACTTGGTTTATTTCTAGGTAAAACAATTACACCTGTAATCTTTTAATTTATATTTATTTTTAGTTTATTTGCAATCTTTCTTTTGGAAAGAAAGAAAACGAATCTTCTCCCCCCGCCCAAAAAAAAAAAATCGTTTTCTCTTTTCTTTTCTCTTGTTCATATTGAAACAGAATAAAAAAAAATTCTTCAGCTGGATCTTTTTGAACTATAAAGTTAATACGAGTAATATAATTTCTTCCATTTGAAATTAATAATATAAACTAATACAATTTCTTCCGTTTGATTGGTTATAATTATTAACTAATATAATTCCTTTCATTCTGGCCATGCTAAATAGTGTTACATCTACTGAATTACATTTGAACTTTCTTTACTACCAAATAAGTTAGCAACTGCCTTAAATGATCAATCATTGAGAGAAAGTATTAAAAAAAAATTGAAAGGAAGACAAGATACCTGGTATAAGAAAAAAAAAAAGAAATGTAAAGGCTTCTGATATACATTTATAAGAGGTTTAATAGTTGCACAATTTGAGAATGTTTTAAAGACTAATAACATTGAAAAACTATATTGAAAACCCATTTGTTACCTACTCTGTAGACTTATGAAAAAATATTACCAGTTTCAAAAGTTACTTGAACTTACTTGATCTTCTGGTCGGCTATGATCACTTCTTTTCAATGAACCAGCCACAACCAAGACTGATTTGATTGCTCGCAAGCCCCAATCATAATGATCCTGCAAATCATAATTTGAAATTTGAAAGTGATTAAAATCATAAAGTGATTTATACTCAATAGGCTGATGAATGTATGGCACATTTAAAAGAATTTGATTAACCAGGAATTGTATTCAGGTTTCATTTATTTCAGTCAATTCATTTAATCCAGACACCTTTTTTATATGCAGATTTTTTTTTGTAAGGACGAGGTATGTGTTGCTTTTATTTTTTAATATTTAGAAATTCTTAGATATTTTTCTTATCTAATTAGTATTTACTTGTTTGTAGATAACTAAAGCAGTGTTGATAATTAGTCACAATACACAAAGATAGGCTGAAAAGTCCTCAGCTCAGCCAAAAACAAATAACCAAAAAATTGATATTTGGTCATTTAGTTAGATTTTGAAGAATGGGCTGAGCTGAAGACTTTTTAGTACCTCTTTGTAGTCGACAACCTTCCAATAATAGTAATAAAATCTAAAACTACAATTTATTTGTATTTTATCAAAAAAGTTTTGTACATATAGATGCAAGTTAATTTTTATGGATGCATTTGACCATAGTAAAAAGTCTTATTTCAAATGTTAATAGAAATAGACATATCTGATATAGAGAAAGTTTGTACAATTTCGCAAATTTAAATACAAATGCTGAAATGTAGTTTCAGTTGTTAGCAAATCTTTTAATTTTTAGCCATTTTGATTTCCTCTTTGAATAAAGGGAATCACTTGGTGTTTATTTATGTGGCATATTTAAGTTGGCTGAGTGCAATATGTTATAAAGACTTGTATTTTTATGTTTTTAGGTGAATACAGACTTGAAGGTTTTTAAATTTAATCAAAGTAATAGTAATTGGTTGGAAACTCTCTTTTTATAATTCATAATTTAATTTTTACTTTATCTATAAATTTCTTCTCTTAGATTTTATTTTTTTAATCCTTTTCTTGAGTCTTTAATATATATATATATATAAGAAAAAGAAATAGGGTTGTTCCAATGAGAGAAATTGGTATAGAATAAAAAGTGTGAGAGGCCATGAATGTTTTGTTTAAAGTGTATATTTATTGTTGTTGCTATACATGTTATGATACATTAAGTGTCCATAATGTTATTTGTGATGCTACACATGTTTCAAGTCTGAAGTTGACTCACTTCAGGCAAATAAACTTGTGGCTTTACGTTTCTTTTGTTTCTGAGGGCCAAGTTGTTGTTTATAAATAAGTAGAAAATAAAAAAATTAAAAATAAATCAAATCAAGTCTATAAAATAAGATAAAATAAATCAAATGTTGGCAGGTTGAATTGTCTGTTGTTTTCACATATATAAATGGATAAACAGATAAATAAATAAATAAATAAATAGATGAATGAATCAAGTGCTTACCCTAATTTGAAATGATTTTGGTTTGGGGTTCTCTCATTAGTACATTAAAATTATCTTCTAGGTGCCATCCTTATAAGTGAGTCTTTTTGTAATTGCCTTCTATCAGTCAGCTGGTTGTTTTTATTGCTTTGATGATATTTTGAATTTGGTGTGCACGCGTGTGTGTGTATGTAAGTGTGTTAGAGCGTTTTTTGATTTCGTCTTTATGTTTTAGAATTGATTTCAATGGGTCATCTGGTTCTTTTTTATTGTTTGGGCTTACCATTTTAATTTGGTGTGTGTGTATGTATGTGTGTGTGTGTGTATGTATGTATTTTTCGATGTGTGTGTTTTTCATGTCATTTTGTTAAGTGAAGGCTTGTATTTTTTTATGAATCTTTCTTCCTGCATTATTAGTGTGTCATAGTCTGTATTTTGGTAGATAGGTATTACTTTGAACTTGCCCCCACTGCATTCATGCAAATGTTGGGAGACATATAATTTCCTGTTATATGATATTTTTATGTTGCTTTTATGAAAGGATATTATATTATTCAAGCATTGTGTTGTTCCCACATATATCTTTTCCTATTTGTTGCATTTTAGAGCATAAACTACATTTTTCGAGTTGCAACTCAGATCTGATTTTATCTTGAATGTAGATGTGTTTTCGAATTTGAAGTGTTTTCCTTCTATTATTATGTTGCATACTCCACATCTTTTTTGGTTGCATTTTGTGACCCCTTGTGCTGTGTGCTGTTTGAATTTCGATGAGGTTAGGATGCCTTTTAAATTTTGGGGCTGGTGTTTGCTATTAATCATTTTAGTTGTCTTAAAGATTTCCTTTATTTTTTCATTATTGTTGACTAATTCCATGTGTGGTTTGATCTTGAATAATTCTGGATTGTTTTTGTTGTGTGTGGAAACATATGCTAGAATGTTTTCTTCTTTTTCATGTTTTTCTTGTTGTTTCTTTGGATTCTGGGGGGGATTCTAATGGTATTTTTTCTGCTAGTTGGAAACCCTTGTTTATTAGTGGAGCAGGGTATCTTCTTATTTGTAATATTTTTCGGAGTTCTTCTAGGTGTATTTTACGAAGGGTTTTGTCAGTTACTATCGTGCAAATTCGTTGTGCTAGGGAATAGGGGATGGATTTTAAACAGCTTTTAGGATGGTGACTCTTGAAGTGGAGGTATTATTGGGTTTGTGGTAAATGTCTGTGATGATGTAATTGTTTTTGTTTTTTATGAGTATGTCTAGGAATTATAATTCTTTATAACTATATTCTAGTGTCAACTTGACTTTGGGGTGCAAGTGTTATAGTATATGGTGTAGTTTGTTTATGTCTCCCCATGTTGATTTCCAAAAGATAAAACAGTCATTTAGGAATCCCTAAATTTTGTGAATTTTGTTTTTATGTCTTCCCCATATTTATGTCCTATTTGGTTGTATAGGTTTTCTTCTAGATATGATAGGGTGAGTGTTGCATATGCCGGTGCCATATTTGTTCCCATCGTGGTACCTGTTGTTTGTATATAATTTTTGTTGTTAAACTGGAAGGAATTGTTGTCTAAAATTAGTTCTATACTTTGTATAATAAATTCTTTTGTGAAGCGTGTGGGGAGTATTTCTGGGTGTTTCTCTATCCAAAATGCAATAGCTTGTTTTCTTAGTTCATGAGGTATGTTGCTGTACAGGTTGTTCCCATCATAAGTTACTATGAGTGTATCTAGGTCTACTTTTGTGGCATGAAGCTTAGGAAATGTATGCTGTCTCTGATGTAACTTTTTATTTTTGTGGTGTATGGTTGAAATATTTTATCAGTTAAATTGCTCAGTCTGCTTGTAGGGCAGGTTGGCCCTGCTACAATTGGTCTAAATTTAAGGGCACTGGGGTTTGGGGTGTGAGTATATTTCGATTTTTGTTCCTGGATAGCTGCTTTAATTGTGTTTGTGTATTTTTGGAAGTCTGTAAAAATTACTGGTTTTTGAAGTAAAGTCTGTAAGAAAATCTTTTTCTTTTTTTGTTAGTATTCTACTGTGTGTAAGGCAGAGTTCTTTTATTTTTGATGTGATGTTTTCATCTATATTCTGGCTGATTATTTTGTAGTTATTTTCATTTCCTAGCATATCTTGAATATTTGTTTTGTAATAAGTTTTATTCATAATGACTACATCACCGCCTTTGTCTGCTTCCTTTATTATTATATCTTTGTTCTTACGGATGTTTTCTAGTGCTATTTTTTGTTTATGTGTAATATTTCTATGGGTGTTGTGTTTGCTTTGAAAGCATGTATCCCAGATTTTTCAAAGAATATGTTCATTTCATTTGAATTATTGATTTGTGAGGGCAATATTTAGATTTATTTTTTACTATTGAGTCATCAGTAGTGTTGTTGTTTAATGTTTCAAGAAGTCTAACTTTCTGTCTGAATGCTTTAAGGTCTTTTTAGGTCTGTAATGTTCTTTTTTGGGGTGGGACAGAATTTTAGACCAGATTTTTCCTCTTCTTTTAAAGGATATGAGGAAAGATTAATGAGAATGGGTTTTGTATTTTTAGAATTTTTTAAATTGGTCTTTTCCATTGGCTCGGATATTCTAAAAAATGCTTATTAGATGGTGAGGCATCCCTATTCAGATGTTTTGAAAATTCTGGGTGGTAGGTGTTTGTATGCCTGGGTAATCTTTGGTGTGTGAGTGTATTTCCATACAGGCATTTGTAGTAGTAGTTGTGGTGTTCATTCTGTGTTTTGAGGAATGCTTTGTAATTTTGTCTGTTTGTGTTATGATACATAGGTTCGTTGATGTTTGGCCTGGTATGGGTGGATGTGAAGGTATGTGAATATTGTAATTATTATTATAAAATAATTGTTTGCTCTGTGGGTTTGTTATTATGTGGTTCGGTGTGATTTTGTTTGTGTACCTGATGTTTGGATGTGTTTGTGTGTTATAATAATGTGCTCTGAAATGTTTACATCTGGTAACACCAAACAATAAAAAAGAACCAGATGACCCATAAAAATCAATTCTAAAACAAGGACGAAATCAAAAAATGCTCTCACACATGCACATACACACACACATCAAATTCAAAATATGTCTAAGTAATAAAAACAACCAGCTGACCAATAGAAGACAATTACAAAAAGACTCATATATAAGGAAGGCTCCTGGAAGATAATTTTAACGTACTAATGAGGGAACCCCAAACCAAAATCATTTCAAATTGGGGTAAGCATTTGATTCATTCATCTATTTATTTATTTATCCATTTATACACATGAAAACCACAGACAATTCAACCTGCCAACATTTGATGTATTTTATCTTATTTTATTAACTTGATTTGATTTATTTTTTTATTTTTCTACTTATTTATAAACAACAACTTGGCCCTAAGAAACAAAAGGAACTTGATACGTAAAGCCACAAGTTTATTCGCCTGAAGAGAGTCAACTTTAGACACAAAACACGTGTAACGTCACAAACACCATTATGGACACTTAATGTATCATAACATGTATAATAACAACAACAATAAATATACACTTTAAACAAAATATTCATGGCCTCTCACACTTTATTCGATATATATATATATATTGATTTTTTGTGTAGCTTTTTATGTTTCAGAAGGCTTCACATTCTATCTATTTTAGTTATTAAAAATTATCTGTTTAGATTTTTCTATATTTCCCACATATTTGATAAAAGAGTAGCATTAATGCAAACATTTTATTTACTATTATGATATTTTTAGTATTTGTCTAATGCATGAGGATAACAACTCTCAGAAAACAACCTAGGTCTGTCTACCCTATGTAAAAGGGTTATTAGAGAAAATACAAAGGATCTGTGGTCCATATAACATCAAGTCAATCTTCAGAAGTGTTTCTACACTTTGCAGGTACCTCTCCTGAGTAAGAGTAAGACCCCTAATAGAGAAGGACATGATTAAGGTCTGTGTAGATGTCATTCCATGTAGCTGTGGAAAGAAATATAAAGAAAAAACAGGTCCCCACCCTTAAGGTAAGGCTATAAGAACATTGCAAGATAGTAACACAAGGAGAGATAGGAAAATTAGGTGTAGCTGACCATATATGGAGGGAGAAAGGAGATCACCACCCCCTATGGGATGAAGTTGAAATAATAGATAGACCAAGCATAGAAATGAATACAATATGGGAACCAGTAATACAGAGTGTCAGAGAAAATCTTTAGGGTCAAAAATTGCAATATGTGCTCTGGTAAAAATACTAGAGAAAACCATTAACATAAAAAATTGCAATATGAACTCTGGTAAAAAAGGGTTACTGAACATTAGGTTTATAAGTCCCAAAAAGTTAGTTGTTCTTGTCCTTAAGGACACATAGCCCAGTGGATATAGATGTTGGTTAGTTTCAGTGACTTGACCCAAAGAGTTGTGAGTTCAATACCAGGCTACAGCAGTGGAGAACAAGAAACTTAGAGTTAGGTTAGAGGGAGATAACTCATGACTGCCTAAAGAGAGTTTTGTACAAGGAATGAGTATGATATAACCCAGTGATTTTAATAGAGTTTGGTTAAAAATTCCTAGCACCTGAAGAAGGCTGGAGTATACAATGGCTGAACATCATACAAATGGTAACCAAGATGAGGACAATTGACTGAATATATAAATAGTATATGATATTTTTAATTAATATTTTTATGGCTTCATAATTTTTTAATTAATATTTTTATGTCTTTTCAGATATTGTTAATCTATCATTACAAATTTAATGATTTCTACATAAAATTCTAGTTTAAAATTATATTAGCTATACTAATTCACTAAGTTAAATGATGATGGATAGTTTTGACATAAAGAAACAATATGGTCATATGTGTGCAAACTGAACAATCAAATATCAACTCATACATTTAATCAAATGGTTGCAGCGTATTGTACAGCATTTCATGAAATTATTTCAAGTTAAATATAAGACAAAGCCAAAAACTTACTTGCTTTGACAAAAGCTCTTTACACAGACTGTACAATGTGATAAACTTTCTTGCCAGAAGACGGGCATCAAGGAATCCTTCAGCCACTAACATAATTTCACAAATGAGTTCAAAGTCTGGCACAACCATTGCACACGGCCTTAAAGTAAGATACAATTAAATATTTCTGTAGGATGAAATAACTGTAACAAATATTGATTAAGTGTATATTTAAAAGAAAACCACTTAGTTGATTAAGCTTAATGGAAGCAATATAGCTTTACAAATAATACTACTGACCTTCCAATATTTTTTTTATTTTTTCCAAAACTATATACCAAACAATTATAGAAAACATAAAGTATTCAAATATTTTTGATAAAATACATTTTTCTCATTTATTTAAGAGAAAATTTTACATCCAGATAACAGATGCACTCCTTGCTTCAATTACAACACAAAGTCAACTTAGCTATATACAGCTGAACAACACTGGATTTTCTTGGTTTTTGAAAATATTAGAAAATGGTTTGCTTGACTGCTTCATTATATTTTTTGTCTATCTGATTCCTCTTAAGAAATATGCTCTTATGATTTTCTATCTAAAACAGTTTATATAATTACATAAAACAAATTTATATTTTTTCAAACATCTTCTGCTATACATGAGGTGAAGATAATAAATGAGAAAAGGCCAGGTTTTATTAACTATACCGCCATTTTTATTTTTGACTCTATATGGTTACATATTTTGTTATATGTGAATGATTACACTGGTTAACAACAAATTTATTGTCTAAGTTTTTTTAGCTGATTTAGGACAATTTTGATGTACTGAATCCAAAAATAACATTGGTTTTGCTCAATCAAGTCAACTTTCTGAACTAAAGCACATGTTGTTTTTGGACGTTTTTGTTTTCGCTTTATATAATAAAAATACTTTTTTATTTCTTGAAATAAATGAACTCTGAAGAGTTTACATGTGTCACTTTATGGCTAATTGTTATTTTTATGTATTTTGATATTAAACTTGATGATCAGGATAAAATTTGGATACCAAACATGGTGTGCAAAGCATGCACAGAGTATCTGTGTCAATGTACCAAAAACAACAAGATTTGTCTAAAGTTTGGGATTCCTATGGTTTGGCGGGAGATGACAAATCATGGCACTGATTGCTACTTCTGCACTATTCATGTGACTAGGGTCAACAGAAAGAACAGGAGCAGACTCAAGTATCCTGATCTTGAATCAGCATGTTGTCCTGGAGTTCACTTTGATGAAATTCTGTTACCTGCCTTTGGAGAACTTCCTGACATTAGTGACAAAGATTCCTCCAATATTCAAGAAAATGAAGAAGTGGTTCTTAATGATAAGTCTCTACATCCCTTTTTTCCAAAAGAAGCTAAATGATCTTGTTCGTAATCTCAGCTTGTCAAAGTCCTCTGCTGAACTGTTGGCATTCAGATTGAAGGAATAAAACCTCCTCTCTGACAGTACCCGCATCACCTTTTATTGCAACAGGTATCAAGAGTACCTTCATTTCTTTCTTTGAAGAGAAGGACTTGGTGGACTGTATAGATATTTCTCAGCTTCTGCACAAGCTTGGAGTGCCACAGTATGAACACAAAGACTGGAGACTGTTCATTGACAATAGCAAGTAATTGCTAAAATGTGTTTTACTGCACAACAGAAACCAGTTTATCTCTGTAACCATTGCTCACTTGACTACACTGAAGGAAAAGTATGAAGTGGTGAAGTATGTGCTGGAAAAAATTTGTTATGATCAGCATGAATGGTTTATTTGTGTTGACCTGAAGATGGTGAATTTTTTTGTTGAGAGAGCAGTCCAGCTTCAAGAAGTACCCATGCTTTCCGTGCATGTGGAATAGTAGGAACACTTGGATTACACGAAGAATGACTGACCTGTGCAGGAGAAATTGGTGGCTTGCAGAGCAAAGAACATCATCAACAACCATTTGGTAGGCATTTGGCTAAGGATGGTGGCTGCTTCACTTATTTGTGCCAGGCTTTTCCAGGATTGACCATGGAGAAGTTGAAAGCTGGCATCTTTGATTCCATTAGTTCAAAGATCCTGAGTTTGAAAACTCAATGAACAAAGTGAAAAAGGAAGCGTTCTGATTGTGAAGAACTTTCTTGGCAAACACCAAAGTCAGGAAATATGCAGAACTTGTCACCAATATACTGACTGCTTTCAGGAACCTTGGATGCAACAGGAGCATCAAGGTGCATAACATTCTTACATATAGATTGGTTTTCTGAGAATCGGATCAATGAGTGACGAGCTGGAGAAAGAACATGAAAGAGATAAACATCAGGTATCAAGGATGCTGAAATGCAGTCATGATGGCTGATTACTGTTGGACTCTGAAGAGAGACATCCCTGCCAGTGATTTGAATAAATGGAAGTACATGCCCTGAATTTTGCACAATGATGATGTAACATTCAATTTACTTGTACTTATCTTTATCAATGTCTATTATCCAATTCACAGAAATCAAATTTTTAACATTTAATTAATACAATGTGCTAGAAAACAATTTTTTTCTCTAAAAAACTTATTTCTGGTGTGAAATATTAACAAAAATTAACGTATAATGTCACAAAAATGTAATTGATTTAGTTAGAAGATCAGATTTTTAAAAAATCAACTTACATAAAAACCTGATCTGTTCAAGAGAAACAGATGTCATTGTCAGATTCAGCAGTGCAAAACTGTCCTAAATCAGTTGAAAAAAGATAGACAATTTACAAAAAAATATTTTGTAACTCAGCGTTATTATTTCTGTCCTTTCTGTATTTTGTGTCTTTGATATGTTTCTTGTATAAGTCATTGTGGTATTCACGTGAATGTTCATTATTATACATGTATTGCTGTGTTCAGATTATAAAGGGTTTTTCTTCTGTGTATATGTATATTCATGTAAATATAGTATATTTGTTTCTCCACATGTGTGTCAGGTGACATGTAGTTTCAGGCTGCTGTTTATGCTATGTTATATTATGCTCTGAGTACTTGAGTGTATGTATTGTACTCTTGAATTCATTCATTGGTTTTTTTGCATATTCTTTTCATGAAGATTATTTAAAGCACATTTTCCTTTGGCTGGTTGGTGTGTTGATAGAATCTTTGATGACTGCTACAAGCACCACATGTCCAGTGGGCAAAATGGGACCAACTACTATTCACATGTTCACTGTTTATATTTACTTAATTTACTTAATGCCAGTGTATTTCTGACTTGATTTTCATGGGAGTGTTAATCATTGTCTGATTTTTAACATGACATTGGTGGACCAAATAAACTACATTTGGGTTATAATACCAGAAATATGCAGTAATAAAAAAAGGAACAGAATGTATGTGTTGAGAGAAAAAGAGAGTATATTTCAATATGCTTTAATTACAACCCATCTACTCACCTCAATCTTTTCCTTGAAATCCCTAACAAACCTACATAAGTATGAAAAATTCCTAAGACTCAGGGAGTAGAGTCAATTAAAAATATATGTAGGTTTCTACTTAAGTTTAAAATCATATTATAATTCTGCATGATTCTTCCTTCATAAGTCAGTTATGATTTGCCATTACCTCAAATATTTAACTCATCATTTTGCTTACTCATGAGGAAAGATAGAAGAAAAAGATATATCAGAGATGCTATTTGGTTTTAGTAAGGAAAAGAAAGTATGAATAATAATAACAATAAAGAAAGATGAAGCAATAACACTTAATGTCTGCTTCAGTAAAATGGAAGCAATGAAGACTGTACCTCCTTCAATATTATTTAAGTTTCATAGAGAGTGATATAAATTTATCTATATTTTATTTTACTTTATGTCTATATAGGTATCTATATAGACATAAAGTAAATTAAAAGTTTATCTTATGAAAATCAAACTTTTTATATGAAGTGTTTGTTATTTGGAATAAAGTGTTACAATAGAGCATTATAAACATATATAAATATGCAGTAAAGTTTTCTCAATTTTGAATTTTTTATTTTCACCATCTTGCTTCATAATTGTAATTGTTGCTGTAATATTTGCTAAAGTTATTAATCTGAAATACTTAACAAGTATTAACAAGTAGTGGAGTTTCCACTCGTATTTTATCATTATATAAATTACAAGAAGTGTATTCAATCATTAAATTAAGAATTATGACATGAGAAAGTTGAAAATTACCTGAATAGAGCTTTAAGGTTCTCTGGGAGTTCTGTCCGTCCAGCATAACCAGGATTCATAGTGATGAATATACCTACAGTAGGAACAATCTTGATATTTTCTCCCATGAAATTGAAATCCTTTTTCTTATCCTTAATAGCATCCTGAATACTCTTCACTTGTACAGCTACCACAGACAGCACTTCAACTGAGATGCGGTTGAATTCATCAAAGCATCCCCAAGCACCAGACTGGGCCAGTCCTTTATAGATATTTCCAATGGACTGTAATCAAATAGATATATAATTACTAAAGTGATTCTAAATGCAAAATTGATGCTGTGAAGATAAGTTTAATGAAATCATGCCAGAAAGTAAACTGCAGTCTCTACAGTCACCGTTCTTATCAATGATAACCATCTATAAAACAAATAATAAGAGATGTGTTTTATAGCACAAAATACCTTCTTCAATGCGCCTCTACTTTAGACATAAAATTGAGTAAAATTCATTATCTATCTCTCTCTTTCTCTCAAATTAACTAAACAAATAAATAACCCTGTCAAACTCTTACATATTACAAAAATTGAGTGAAATTCATTGATTTTCATTCTCTCTCTTTCTTTAATTTAATCATAGTATTAACAACCAAATTAGAAACTTAAAAAGAAATTTATTAAATTTTTATATGAAACCAAGCAACCCTTTTGACCAGTAAGACAATATTTCATGGAAAATTATGATGGAAGAAAAATTATCATTAAATTAGCTGCCTCACAGATAACACGACTTTCTGTATATTATGTCGAAAAAGGATCTAATTTTTTTTTACTTATTTGCAAATAAATGAATAAGAGATATTACTTTATAATTAGCATTTAACAAATATCTCCATTAAAAATTTGTTCTTTCTAATTGAGTGCAAATACAGATACCACAATATTATCATTCAGTTGAAAATCACCAGGCTTTTTCTATCTTAATCTCAAGCCACTATCCATTACAACACACATCCAATTAAATTTAAGAAAGAAGAAATAAATTAACTCGTAGTGTAAAATTTCTTTCTTATATAATGTCATGAAAAACTGTCTATCAAAAATACTGTTTTGGCTTCTTGAAGAGGAAAAAAGCATTTTTCAGCTTAAATATATTTTATTAATCAATTTTAAACCTTAAAACACACATGTGAAAAAAATGAACTCACCTTGTAATCCATTTGTTCTGAACAATTAAAGACATATACCATAATTCCAAGAGCTCGACCCAAATCTTTAGTGGTCTCTGTTTTCCCTGTTCCAGCAGGACCAGCAGGAGCCCCACTCATGATTAAATGAAGGGATTGTGTCAGTGTAATGTAACATCTAAAAAAATAAATAACAGTGTTTCATGACTTCAAAACAATCTAGAAATTATGTTCATTACTTTCATTTGAAATGCTTATGACAATGCAATGAGAACCTCTTAAGATTTGTGAGAAAATTTTTTGTCTTAACATTTTTGTAGCCATTCAAATAGATTACCAAGACTTTTATAACCTTTTTCCTACATGTAACTTGAAAGAAAAAAATTTTATTGCTTGTTATGAGAAGAGAAAAACTTACGACAAGAAAAGTCTTAGTATTTGTCTATATTTCTGAGATGAGGTAGTATTTACATTATTCGGACTATTGTCTGAATCTTTTGTTGCATTTGTAAGACATTTTGGCCGTTGTATGCTAGGAATTTCAAACAGAACCCTTTATTACCATCCGTTTTGCATAGAGCCTCTTTTTGGTAGTCATGAGTTTTCTCCCTCTAACCCTGTAAGTTATTTCACCACTGCTGTAGCCTGGAATTGAACTCACAACTCTTTGGGTTAAGTTACAGGAACTAACCAATGTCTATATCCACTGGACCAAGAACAATGTCTATATCCACTTAAAGACAAGAACAACTGAATTTTGGGGACTTATAAACCTAATTTTTACCAGATTTCATATTGCAATTTTTTATGTTAATGGTTTTCTCTAGTGTTTTTGATGTTAATGGTTTTCTCTATCATTTTTTCACCAGAGCTCATATTGCAATTTTTGACACTAATGGTTTTCTTTGGCACTTCATATTACTGGTTCCCATATTGTGTTCATCTCTATGCTTTGATGGCTTAGGTGATTTTTGTAGCCTAGCATATGTGCTGATTCCTTAACATCATGAGGAATGAGAACATCATCATACTACCAGCTGATAAAGGCAATGCAACAGTAGTGACAGACAAAACTGAATACACCAAGAAACTAGAAGACCTTATTAGAAGTGGTAGCTATAAGAAACACCCCATGCCGAAAACAGAATGACAGCTGCCGTAGATCCTAATTAAGAACAAGGATCACTTTGCAGGTACCTCTCCTGAGTAAGACCTCCAACAGAGGAGGACATGATTAAGGACTGTGTGTATGCCATTCCATGTAGCTGTGGAAAGAAATATAAAGGGAAATAGGCCACCCCTTAATGTAAGGCTACAAGAACATTGCAAGGCCATAACATTATGGGAGAGGGGAGATAGAAAAATCAGGTGTAGCTGACAACATATGAAAGGAGAAAGATGATCACCACCCTCTATGGGATGAAGTTGAAATAGTAGATAGAGAATGCCACTGGAAACTATGTAAACTTAAGGAATCAGCACATATGCTAGGCTACAAAAATCTCCTAAGCTGACCAACCATAGAGATGAAAACAATAAGGGAACCAGTAATATGGAGTGCCAGAGAAAATCATTAGTGTCAAAAAATTGCAATATAAGCTCTGGTAAAAATAGAGAAGATCATTTACATCAAAAATTGCAATATGAACTTTGGTAAAAAAGGGTTACTGAACATTAGGTTTATAAGTCCCAAAAAATTCAGTTGCTCTTGTCCTTAAGGACACATGGCCCAGTGGATATAGACATTTGTGAACTCCTGTAATTTGACCCAATGAGTTGTGAGTTCAATACCAGGCTACAGTGGTGAACAAGTAACTTAGAGGGACTTAGACTTAGAGGGAGATAACTCATGACGACCAAAAAGAGGCCCTACGCAAAAGAGATGGAGATGATATACCCCAGTGATTGTAATAAAGGGTTCTGTTCGAAATTCTTAGAAGACCGGAGTGTACAACAACCAAAACGTTGTACAAATGCAACAAAAGATGAGGATAATAGTCTGAATAATGTAAATACTGTAAGAAAACTCTTCACATATACTGATCAGAGCAGTCCTCACAAATCAGACATTTCAAAGTTAAGATCTAATTCCAAAACCCAAGTATAAAAATATAAAGAGAAATGCTGAGAAAAGTTTCCAAACTTCTACACACTGGCTTTCTATGATCAAAAGTTCATATATGGAAAAGGATTAATATAGATAGAACAAAGAATTAAAAACAGAATTACAATTTGTTTAACATTATCTTGAATATTTTTACAATTTTTAACCTTCTTTTCAAGTGTTCTTTCAATGCTAAACAAACATTCATGCAAGATATTTTTTGAATCTGAATTTATTGCATAAAAATATTGAAAATGAAATAAAAAGAAGTTGAACAACAAATCTTTCCAAAAAATGAAGCAAATCAAAATATGCACAACATAAAAAATGAGGAATGTTATGAATTTCAAATTTACCTGCCATCAAAAACAATATTTACCTATCTGTGAGTGGAGTGATCACAAGACGTGGAGTATTTCCTAAATACTCATGGCTGTATTGAAATTGGGCATCACAGATATTGGCAAAACAATCTTTTGCTTGTTCATCCCATCGATGTCGAAGCTGTGACAGCCATGTGAATGCCTGGGCATTGTCCACTTTGGCTGTAATCATTTTGGCCACAACATCACGAGCATGTACATCAATTGTACAAATGGTCATAATTTTTTGGCGGTCACCTTTGCTTAGCTCTCCCAAAAGCATTGTAATCAAGGCATTCAGTTGTTGGATCTGTAAACAAAATATACATTTTATTGATTTGGTATGAACTAAAATAGACAAATGCAGACTGAAAGAGAAAAAAAGGCATATAATGAGGTAGAAAAAAAGAAAAAGACATATAATGAGGTAGAAAAAAAGAAAGGGAAGAAACAAAACGAGAGTAAAAAAGAGAACCTGTATTTATCTATGAAATATGTTTGAAGTTGGAATCCCCAGTTTCTATGTCAATGCAGAAATATGTTGTTCTTAATTTTCATCAAGAAATTTCCTGATGCTATCAGTTCTCAACTTGGTATCTATACTGATGACACAACTAGTTACTCCCTTATAAAATATCACCATACCAGCTGCAAATCGAATGGAACTGCAGACAGGATGGTGAAAATGGGATTGAAGGCATTTTCTCCATCCAGAGACACCACAGATTGCTAACTACTGAAACTATTACTGAGTTATAGAACCATTCCACGTGCATGTAGAGTGTAAAATCTTTCTGCATTTATTGGAAGACAAATTAGATCTCCTATATCAATGTTGCTTTCAAGTTAAAACATGAATTAAGTAGCATTTTCCTC
The DNA here is from genome assembly GCA_037127315.1 of Ascarosepion bandense. Taxonomy (NCBI): domain Eukaryota; kingdom Metazoa; phylum Mollusca; class Cephalopoda; order Sepiida; family Sepiidae; genus Ascarosepion; species Ascarosepion bandense. Next base: position 252,872 of record JBBBDQ010001567.1, on the reverse strand, counting down.
AATTGCAATTAATCTTAGTTGGATTAATTCTTCTACAAGCATTGAATCATTTTCCAATCTTTTGAATTCACAGTATATACTGGAATCTCTTGGTTAAGCTAAAAATTTTATAATTCTTTTGCTGGCCTCTTGTTTTAAAGACATGAACTCAGTTTGCTCTGCAATGACTGTCATCTTTTTGGGGCCTAATATTTTTCTTGATTATCTCACTAATTTCCTTAAATGTTAAGTTTTCAAATTCTTTGAGATAAGTCTTTTTAGTTACAGCAGAGTGTTACTCATTATTGTGCCACACCCTGCTGTAACTAAAAATAAATTGATTTTCATCTTCCCCTACTTAGTTGTTTTTAATTTCTTTGATCTACTATTAGCTGTAAAACATAATAACCATGTTTCAATAAAGTCAGGTTTGTCCATTTATAATAAAGATGGTAATACTATTGTTGATTTGCATATGTTTTGCTAAAACTCCCACAATGAAATAAGCACAAACTTTACTTTAGTTGTTCCAACTCAGTGCAAGGCTGACTTGAGCTTGACCATTAGAACAATGCTTATACTTACTTACTTACTCTAACTTCTGAAAGAGAAAAAGAAAATGAACATATGCAAGTGACATTGAAAACTTTATTTCCCTATAGTTTCCACTAGAAAAAAAAATAGTCTGCAGTATAAACAGTTTTTGTATGTTTATTCTTTAATTCTTTATATGTGAAAACATACACGCACACACACCTACAATAAATATGCATGAAACCTTAAATTCCATACAGCACTCATATAAACTGAGAAGATTATTTACATATAGAGCAGTATTTATACTTAGGATCAGAGTAACTGAGTGCTCTAACTAGTATCAAAGTGTTACATGCCAACCAACAATATTGTATGCGTGCACTCTGTGAAAAATTGTTGCCATGAAAAATATAGATATTTGGATAGACTGTTTTAAATTATGATTTTTATATGACTAATACAACAACAACAAAATATCCAATTTCAAGTCTGGTATAGGAACTGAACTTTTCATATGAGTACCACAAAAAATAAAACTTTGATCTACTACCAAAAGGGTTTAAATTTTTTATCCATTTTACTTTATAAAAAGTATCCTCTTTTCAGTTAGATTCAATTACCTGAGGAGAGAGACTTAGATACGTGTGATGCATATCTATTACTGCTTCATCTATGTGCCATGTCCCTTCAGGATGTAGGCAATCAAAGCCTTTTACATCTCTCTATTCCTTGTGGCTCTCTTTCTCTTGTACTCCTCTCAAACCCTACTCTGCCATTCAGTTGCTGAAGCTATCAAGTATGTCATACATTGCTTTCTCATGTCCCTCTATCTACCCTGTGAGTATCAGATTCTTTAAGACCTCATGACCTAGAAACTTCAGCTGTCTCTTCTTGATTTCAAGTATCAGTTTCCTTTTCATTTCCATCCTCTCTAAATCCTCATTGTTGCTCACATATTCAGTCCATGTTATCCTCAGCATCCTTCTATAGAACCACATTTTGGTTGCTTCAAGTCTTTCCTTCATCTTTAATGAGATTGTCTATCATTCACTGCCATAGTGAAGAACAGACATCACATAACAATCCAGTACTCTCTTCTTTGTTTCTGGCAAAATTTTTCTGTCTCTCAATACTCTATTCAGCTTTTGAAATGCATCATTGGCCATGCTAATATGCTTTCAGATCTCAATGTTGCACCTTCCGTCCTCTGTTAGAACACTTCCCAGATATTTAAATTTCTGTTTTGATTTTAGTATACTTAGTCTGTAGTTAACATTTTGGGCTCCTCTTTTTATTGATGACTATGCATTCAGTTTTCTTGTTGTTTATATGTAGTCATTTCTTTCCGCTTTCTTTAGCTACCTTCTGTAGGAGGTCTTGCAGTTATCTTTCCATGTCTGCTATCAGCACTGTATCATCTGTGTATCTTATATCATTCAGATTGTGGCCACCAATGATGAATCCTGGCAGGACTTCTAGACCTCTCAGAATTGTCTTGCTGTATAGGTTGGTGAGAAGACATCTATCTTTGTATATCTACTGAACTGGTTTCCTGTCCATATGTAGGTGGTTTGCTGTCAGCACAAGTTTTTGATTACTCTAATGTCTTTCCCAAATACATTAAGGCTGCTGAGCATCTCTATCAAGTGTTTGTGGTGCATGTTGTTGAATGCTTTTACGTAGTCTATGAAACACAAGTACACATCTTTCTGCATTTGTATTGCTCTTTCTGATAAAATTCTGCACATAAATATTGTGTTCCTTGTTTCAGTGTTCTTGACAAAACTGCACAGTCTTGTTCTATCTCTGGCCTGAGTCTGCTGCACATTTTATTCATCAGAATTCGAATGATGAGTTTTGTTATGTGATTCATTAAGCTGATTGTTTATTTGTGTGCACCTGGCTTCTTAGGCAATGCTATAGAAATCAATCTGCTTAGATCTTCTGGTATATTGCCACTGTTGTAGATCTAATTTATTATTTCTTTAATTTTGTCTAAGGCTGTCAGCATCTCTATTACAGTACCATCTGGTTCTGCTGCTTTGTTGATATTCAGTTTAACCAGTACAATTTCTGCTTTGGTTTTTAATATTTTCAGTCTGCCAGTATTTCTGACTATTGTTTGTTGCTCCCTTTTGTTGTGGGAAAGATCTCTAATATATTATTTCCATTGCTGAAGTATCTTCTCTTTCTCTAATATGAGCATTCCATCCTTGGATTTTATACATTCTGTCTTTTGTCTTGTCCTCTTATCTCATATCTGATCCACTCATTTTTCCTTCTACATCTGTTTTCTTTAGGGATGATGTCATTTGCTGATGTTACTAATGCTTCTTTTAGTGTGTCCCATTTAGAGATTTAATTTCTAATTTGTCCCTAATATCTTTTTCACATTGTCCATGTATTTTTCCTGCAATTTGAGATTAATTATGAGTCTTTTGCATTGCAGTCTGTGTGCTGCACTAGGCTTCTTCAATCTCCAAAGTATTTCATCCTTAGTTTACATATAATCTGGTAATGGTCACTTTTACAGTCAACACTTGGATAAGTTTTGCAATGAACAACTGTATTTCCGAATTTCCTATTTATAGTTATATAGTCAATTTGTTTTTTTTTTGTGTCTCTTCCTGGGCTTCTCCATATTCATATATTACCACTGTGCACCATTGGACCTATTTGTCTTGTCAGTCATTGTGTTTTCCTAGTCTGAAGTTGCCAACTGTTACACATTCCTTCTCCTTGCTTAAAGCATTCAGGTCTTCCATGATCATTTTAATTTCTTGTGTTTTGCACTTAGCCTTGGTATTGTCCAGTATGGAGTACAAAATTTCTATTTCTTCCTCAGTGCTTTGCGTTGTGCATACACTATTATAACAGCTATGTTGAAGGGCTTTCCTATCAGTTTGACCACAAGAACTTTCTTGGGATAACTTGCAGTACCCCAGGACACATTTCTTCATGTCTTTGTCCAGTATCAAACCAACTACTTTTACATTCTTTTTTCTGCCTGCATATATGATCATATGGTGTTTGCCACCTAGTTTTGTCTATGTCTAAAATGTTGATATTCAATCTGCTTATCTCCTGCTTGACATTTTTCAGTTATTCACAGTTGTTCAATGTTCTGATGTTCCATATCCCTAGAACAATTTTTGTTTGATGTGGACAGTTGCAAGATAATGGTTTGGTGTCACCTGTTATAAATGTCATTCCTTCCTGGGTATGGAATCAGCTCTGAGGACTTGAATCCCCTTTATGCTGTTTAAATTCCATCTTGTTTAATTTAGCTTCTCACTGTTAAAGAAAACTAACTGAAAGAAAAAGTGAAATTTTCACTTTTTTTCTCAATTATATTTTTGTAATTTTAAATTTCATTTTACTCAGTAGATAAATATTCAAATTTGAAGCTGGATTCAGCGTGACAGCTTTCAAGACCTAATATACACAATGCTTCAAGCAAATTACAAAACTTCATTATATATATATATATATATATATATATATATATAGTCATCCGCAGACAGATTTGTTTTGCTTTATCACAGCACATCAGTATGGTTAGACATCTGATTGCTTTTTACCCAGGATTGAAACCCTGCTGAATTGGCATCAGTTGGCGATTATACCTCTGAGCTATGGGCGCTTGGTAGAAGAAGGCAGTCTTTTTTGCGTGTATATTATCATTATACACGCCCAATAGCCAGAGTGCTCTAATTCATTACTGAATGAGCAATGTATTGGTTATAAACTCCCTCTTGTTTAATCTAACAAAGAAAAGGTGAAATTTTCAGGTTTTTTATTTAGTGAATCAAATATAGTAGAGAACATTACCTGTTTTTTGTTGTAATCTTTCAATGCATTCTCATAGCCTTCCTCCAAACGACCAAAGGCTATGTTAACGTCACTGGTCCACCAAATTTGCGTCCCACACAAGGCCACTTGAGCTGGATAATCAAATAGCCATTGTTCTCGTGGCTTCTCTTCATATCCAACAACAGCCTCAGTCATTTGATAACAAATTGTGCTTCTCATGGCTTCAAGTACACGATTTAACCAAATTTCAACCTTTAAACAAGCAAAAGTGCTAAATAATTAAAAACTTTACTTTGAAATTAATTTTTTTAAACATTTTCATTTAAAATCTTTTGGTTAAAAAAATAACAAATGACTTAGTATGAAATTTGAATATTAATGATTTTAAGTAAATTTCTTAAATATATTCTTTGGGACACCACATTTTTTTTATAATCATTTCACTCCAAGCAAAGCAGTACTGCCACTAGTGCGCAGGGGGTTACATAAGAGGAGAGAGTTGAGAAAGAAGAATAAGTTACAGGGGGTGTCAGAAAATGGGTAAAAGAAAGATGAGAACCCTGGTGTGAAGAGAGCTGCATGAGAGTAGAGTGGACAGGGAAAAGAACATGATACAAGGGTTGTTAGGGAAAGGATGTAAGTAAAGGAGATAGGATGGCAATTGACATTATATTTGAATTCTTGGAGATTGTAGCTGTCAGGGAAGCAAGTATACAGAAGGGAATTCGACAGGTGGGAAGTGTGAGAAAAGAAGCTGATAGAGGAGAAGTTGTGACTACATTTGATTGGTTTCACTGTAAAAGTTTCTAGTCTAGTAGGTCAAGTAAATTCATGTATAGGGGCACCAGGAGCTAAGCTCATTGGAGCAGAAGTTGTGAAAGTATTTGTAGAAAAGACAGATGGAAGGCACATTACATTGGTGAGAATGTGATTGGAGCTAAGCTAGATTCTCCATCAGATTTTGTCAAGAACCCTGAGATGAATAGCAGGAGCACCCAACCAGATGTGACAGCAGTATTCAATTCAAGGGTGGCTGGTTGATTTATATATGCGCAGGCTGGATTCAGATGGGAAAAACTTACTGGCCTTACACAGTGAACCAAACTTCCGAGCAGCAGATTTAGCTTTTTATAATAGCCATTAAAAGAGACAATTTTATTAAAGATCTAGAAAGGAAAAAATAGCTTATAATTACCTAAACAGCAAACTGAAAAAACTGAGAAAGCTAAAAAAACTGACTTATTTTTATTTTCACTTTTCAATGCCCATTGACTAAAATAAGGAACACTTTTTTTAGAAAGATATACACATTTATTAATAATATACAAATATATGCATATAAACACATAAGGAAATCATAGTGAAACCTCACTGTTTACAAAGCAAAAGCTGTAAAGATTAAATATACATGATTTCTAATATTGTTTTTCTTACTTTAGTGACTAAACTGTGTACATCTGTTTTAAGTTTTTCATTGAGCCCTGAAGAGTCAAGGATGAAAAATGATGAGCATTTTCTTTCTCCAATATTTGTCTATATTTCTGAGATTGTAATTATTTACATTATTGACATTGTTCAGACTGTTGTCCTCATCTTCATTGCCATATTCATGTTTTGAATGTTGTACACTCTGGTTGCCTTCTGGTGATTGGAATTTCGAAATGAACCCTTTTAAATCTGTCTCGCTATTTATTTTTTACCAGAACTCCTATTACAATTTTGTTGCTATTACTGTTTTTTTTTCCTTTTCCCTCCACATGGCGGGAAAAGAGAGACAATCACCCCCAGTAGGATGTGGTTGAAATAATAGAAAACATCACTTGAAAATACAAAAACTTAAGGAATCAGAGCATATGTTAAGCAATAAAAATCTCCTAAGCTAGCCAAGTATAGAAATGAATACAATACCAAAACCAGTAATATAGAATGCTAGAAAAAACCCATTGCTAACACCAATATTGTAATATGAGTTCTAGTAAAAATCTTTATTGAGACATTAGATTTGTAAGTTTCAAAAATTAATGCACTGATACCCTCAAGGAGACATGGCCCAGTGGATCTTTATCTACTGTTGGCCATGTGTTAGATGAATCCAGTGACTTGAGCCAAAGAGTTGTGGGTTCAATACCTGGCAACAGCAGAGTTGAACAAAAACATGGAGAGTTTAGCTGAAGAGAGATAACTGATATTGAGACATCTGAAAGAAGTATAGTACATGGAACTAGAATCATTTACCTTGGTGGATGAAATAAAGGGCTTAGTTTGAAATTCCAATCACCTGAAGAAGGATGGTGTATACAATGCCTGAAATGTTGTTAATATGACAACGAAGATGAGGACAGTCTGAACAATGTAAATAGCATAAATAATTTCTCTTTTCTTTCTCATTCTTTTCAAGTTGCCGTTTATGATAATCATACCTTTTTTTTTCATGTTCTTTGATTATTCAAGAAATAAGTGTTTTAATATATCTTTTCCTGATTCTGATTTATCTTCTCTCATAGTTAAGTATTTTCCTGATTCCAAATTTTTTGTGTTTATAAATGTGAAAAACTGGCTATAAGAAAATGAAACAAAACTGTTTGACTAAAAAAAAAGATGTCATCACTTAAAAGTATTAAATAAAATTCCTGTGAGTGTGAATTTTTAAAATGCAATCCAGACAGTAAAGTTAATTCAAACTGTTGAAGGTGAAAGATTTGTGTTTTTGTTTACTTGATCTGAAAATGATAAAGAAGTTGGTCAATGGAAATAGTTGCCGGAAAGAAGAGGGCAGTTCTGAATCTGTTCAATTATCTCTTAATGTGAAAAAAGAAATAAAACTGAAGAAGCTAATAATTAAATCCTAAGATTATATAGCATTGGATACAGGTTGCTCAATGATGGTGTGCAGTAATATGTAGTTGGAGACTTATCTGGCATCTCTTGAGTGCTTCTCCGAGATAGTTTTTACATTTTGAAGCTTCTATAATACATATTTCCCAATTAAAGCAAACTACAGTCTTGAGAATTTCCTGTGTACTAGATTACCAGGGCAGTTAATAAAAGCAGGCAGACAATAAGAGGTGGTGTGAAGTTTTAATGGATAAATATAATTGTTTTCATTTTGAGATGGTAAGGGTTATACAGGGAGTGGGATGAAAACCTTACACCACTCTTTCCCAGCCCGGTCTGAGTGCTATTTAACAAAATCAGGTTGCAAGATGAATTTAATCAGTCAGGCGCAAGTGTTTGGAACAAGACAGTAGTCACTGTAAGTAGTGGGGAAGTGATTTGAAGGTGGTTTGAATAATACGGTCAGCCTGCATAACACCTGCAGCTAGAAATAATAGGAAAATAGTCAGAGAGAGACAGTCTCATAGAAATAATATAACATGAATATTCTACTGAGTATCAGCCAACTGACATTTCTTTTCCGTCACTTATTTTGACTTACTTGTAATCTTGTAATTATTTGAAATATATAAATATATATATATATAAATCTACACTGTGTCATTGTGGTCTTGAATCTGTTTTTTTTTATCATATACCAATCCCTCGCAAGTCTGGTCCATCAAGTGGTAATAAGCGGTCCTGCTTTGGCTACTCTGAGATCAGCAATACAGCGTGGGCAGAATCAGCCAAAGGTCAGTGAGGTTGACTGGACGTGCTATGGGTCATGCAGATCAATTTAGAAAAATGATTGTGTTGGACGATGTGGAGATGGAAGTTGAGAGGAGGATGGTAACTACAATGAGAAGGTAGAGCAGAGAACAGAAACGTAGAAGCAAGAAGAGAGAGAAAACTACAGTGATGAGGATGAACAAGAAATGGATATAAGTGGAGAAGAAAAAACTAATGAAGAGGAGGATGAAGAAAGACAAAGCTCGCCAATAAAACGTAGAAGAGAGGAGCAAAAACAAGAACTATATAAATCAAGCGTAGTTAGATGTAGCAAAAAGAAAAACAAAGGGATATGACCACTTCAATTCAGGGAGGGTGTGGTATCCTATGCAAATTAGCTAAGTTGTAATTAAATGCTAAACCACTGTCAAAACTCCATTACATCATACATAACAGTGTACTATGTACTGAGCACTGAAACTGTGAGATATACCAGACATAACACTTTGATAATATAATGATAATGATCTTATTTATAATGAGTTGTTGTCAGTTAGGTACAAATTCTAGTAATTAGTTATTTTATAAATTATTTCAACTGTGGTCTGGTCTCTGATAAAAGATAAAGTATAATGCTAGATGAAAGAGAAGGATGATAATGCTAACTTTACTTTGAATAGACACAAACTTAATGTCACATTCTGACTTAGTTTAACTGTAACTGGGATTTCTAAATTCAAATTATTTAATTAAAGCTTACAACCAGATACTCTTGATGACCTAAATTCTGAATGAATTTGTGTTGTTTCTGTAAGTATGAATAATATCAATTTGGTTTACCTGTCCAGAGCAGTCACATTTGTTGTTCAGGTCTACATACTCTCCATCTTTACTGTACATTCCTAGAGCTGTCTTGTTGTCACTGCCATCAGAAAGAGGTTGTTCAAATTTCAATTTAGCCAAACTGTCAAACAGTTTGGTGAGATGAGTACAAACCTATAATAGAGACAAATAAAACCAATATGAGTTGGATGTTAATAATGATTCAAACAATTTAACCCCAGAACACTAACCATCAATTAAAGTTACACGACTACTAACCATGGATATATCATACCTGATTTTGAAAATATCAAAAAAATATTAAATATAAATCATTATTTTAAATATTTTACATGTAGGCACTCCAAAATTTGTACTTTGAGTTAACATTAATAGGAACTGAAAAACATTGTTTAGGTAAGAAAATCAGGTACTGAAAATTTAATTAAATTGTAATTAAAATGGTGTCATTTGTGCTGGGTACTATATACCCATGGTTAGTGTTCTTGGGTTAATGCTTAAGTAGATTTTATTTTCATCAAATTATTAAAAAATCACAAAAATTATATATTTTTTATTTGATCAAATCTTTGATAAATTTAAAAAAAATACTATCCAATGTGAAAGAACAAATATTCTCTTTCAGATATGATGTAAATAGTTTTTTATTTGTTACATTCAAAATGTTAATTCAGATTTGGTACATGTATTTTTGTTTGAAAATTAATTTATTCTCTGAATGCCTTGGCTTTGATTTTCTGTTTCAAAGCTTTGTATTTGTTTCTGTTTCTTCTTTGAATATCAATAAATATTCTTTTACTGAGTCTATTAAATTTTTTTACAATTATCTTTGTTCTTAGTGCAAGCCTCCTCTCATTGATGTACCTAAAGGTTCAGTTATTCTAGACTTTTTTGATATTATAATATACACTAGATCCTTTCATGGGATTATAGGTAGAAAGGAGTTACACTAGTGAAAGATGGACATTTGTTGTCAAAATTTTATGTCTCTTTTCATTTTCCCAACATTAATCTTAGCCGAAGTTTTACATTATTTTCTACAATTCCTTAGCTGATGCATGTTCTTGTGTGGCCATACCTGATAAACTGTTAAATGATCATGTGTATCCTTATGTGTATACCTATGTTAAATGTGACTCTTGGGTCTCCTGAAAAATAGTATCCCACCTCAGCTCACTATTACTTGATATTTTATTACTCCACAAGTCTTATAACTTACTGATTTACCCAGAACACTTACACCAGACTGTTTTCTGTATCAATGTACCAGCTGAAAATTGATCTTGTTAAGTCTTAAACCCATCTTCTTGTCCTTTCTTATTTATTTTTTATACAATCTTTTTTAAAATTTTTTTAAAATACTAATTTTCTATCAGGTTTCTCTCATTCTCACTAATTTTTATTTATTGTATAATGGAAAATTTAAAAATATGTATTAAGTTAGAAAATCTAGGTATTAATATTATTGCTAGTTCCTCTCTATCTGCCAATCGACAAAGTGCATAATACTTTCTACACTTCAACAAAAAGAAAAAAAATGGCCTTATCTCATTACCAACAGATACATTTATGATTTTTATTAATGGTATCAACAATCTTTTCAATGTTCCTATAGAGCAATTATGCCATTAAAAAATATCAGAGTAATCTGATCGCAAGACATTACCTCATCTTTTTTTCTAAATTATGACTGTTGTTACAAGGATGCATTTATATATAAAAATGATATTAATAATGTCTAAAAAGTTATAGTAAGGGATTCTGTTGAGTCCTGCTTGTTATTACAAAAAAGTTTTAATTTATGAAGTAGTCATAAAAATAAGGAAATTAGAAATAGAACGTTTGGAAGATGCTAGAATGTCTGAGAAAAATTTGAGTAAAATTGAGAGAATTCAAAATGTTCTAGAAATATTCAAATTAGGTGTTAGCTCCTATAAAAATAGGTTTTGGGAAGAGAGTAGTTAGTTGTTAATAGGATTTGCTGACATTATCAACTCCGGATGGATTTGTGGATCTGTGCATCCAGCCGAAAGAATCTCTAAGAAAAGTTGCCAACCTGAAAGAGAACCTCATGGAACTAAAAGAGTAAATAGATATTTTTGACTTTTTCATTGACCAAACTAATAATTATTCTTTATATACACATTTAAGGATTTCCTAAAAGTATAGCACTTAAACTTCTTCCCTATCTTAACTGGGTAAAGATATTTGACACCTTCCTTCCCCTTTGTAACACTTACCCATCACTCTGCCAGTAGTAAACTCTGTTTTCTGTTTTGAATGCAAAAAATTGTAAATTTTATATATATATAATTTTGTGTTTATCATAAATTAAATATTTGTATGTGATTTTTGGTCAATCATTTTTTTTGCTTTTGTTACACATAACACGTAACACTATACTATTGGAAAAATTCTAATTATGGAATTTATTAACAAAGCAAATAATTTCCAGATCTAGTATTTAGCCGCATACAATTTTATATTGTTGTCCAGAGTCAGGACATTGAAAAGTGAAAAAACAGAAGTCATATGAAAGTTGAGCCAAGAAAAATAAGTAAGAAGGAAAATTTTTGTTTCAAAAAGCACTAGAAAATTAACAATTTTTTTTCCTTAAATATCTAAAGATTTGTAAATTAAAAGCTATTATCTAAAAGTTTCTTTTGGCATTATTAAGATATATTCCATTTAGTGCTACATTTTGCAATTGCAAAAATTGACCATGAAAATTCCATGGATACTGATAATCAACTTTTATAGTATTATGATTATTTTTCAAAATAATTTCCCTATAAAAGAAAGCTATATTGAATAACTAAATGAGAAAAAAATATGCAGAACTACTTACAATTATTGGGTTGTTTCCATTGGACAGGATATCAAGCAGATCAGCAGAAGATACAAAATAAAAACGAGGAAATGCCAACCGCTTAGTTTCCAAATATTCTGCTAAGGCCTTCTCACATTTTACTAATTCCTGTTGCAGAGTCTCTAATCTCTCATACAATTTAGCTTGACTGGTAGCTTGCACAACATTCTTGGTTACCTCAATTTCTGAAACAATTTCCTGCAAAATAAAAACAGTCAATTCAGAATTTAAAAAAAGCAACATAAAAAAATTAATTCTATACAATGTTTTCACATTTTTTATTTATAGCAATGTTCTGTACTGACTAACTTGTTAATACTCTTTAGGGATGATAGATTACCTGAAAATAGTTTCATCAATGTTAAACATCCCAAAGTGGTTAAATTCTCTATGATTTGACATTCAACAAGTTTTGTTTAGAATTTCTACCAATACATGAAGTCAGACTAAATAATACATACACACAAAAACCAGCATGCACAAAAAATTGCACATATGTATATAAGATCATCATATATAAGTATATATTATTTTTTAAAAGAATATTTTAAATTAGAATCATATGAGATTTGAAAACTAAATATCTGATGTTAAATCTTGTGCACAGATATATTAATCATCCACATACAAGCATGTTTCGCTGTATCACAGCTCATCAGTGTGGCTAGACACATCCACTTGCCTCTGGCCGGGATCGAAACTTGACCAATTTGGTGTCAGTCGGAGTCTCTACTTCCTAAGCGATCAATGTATGGTATCAGAGAAGGGAAATTTTATGTTATATATATATATATAACATAGTGATGATTCACGTATACTGTCTTAATATGTATAGGAAAGAATATTAAAAAGTTTTGAGTTTAAAAATGTGTTTTTTTGACATAAATATAAGATTGCACTCGCACTTTTTTTTTTTTAATCATCTCACCCCAAGCAAGGCATTCCACTGCCACTATTGCGCATGGGGCTACATAGGGGAAGGTAAAGAGAAGGAGTGGTTAGACATAGGGAATGTCAGGAGGAAGGTGACAGATGATTAAGGATACCGAGGATGAGGGTTGGGCAGATGGGAAGAGTGTTTGATAGAATGGGAACAGGTTAGTGTGTTAGGAGGTGTCTATTGACCTTACATTTAAACTCCTGGAGATTGTAGAACTCAATAATAAATCTTTGTAGAGTTTCTAGCTTTGTTAGAATAGCTTCACAGTAGAGACTGAACAGATTTGGGGAGAAGACATATCTATGTCTTATATGTTTTTCTATTTTTCTTCCTTTTTCTTTGCTCAACAATGTCCACTTTTCTAGATGTAGAGCAACATTACAGCTTTCATCTGTCCATACACATACTCAAATCACATTATGTTCAGATGAGTTAAAGTCCATTTTGAGAGCTTTCTCTTTCTCACCTTGTGTGTGTGTGTGTGTGTGTGTGTTTTAATGCTCAATAACATCCCAATATTTGTCATTGTGGGTCTGCTAATTAGTAGTAGAATATTACTACCAACTACATCTACAGCAATTTTCAAATTCTTTTCACAAATTATCACAACAACCAATTCTTTTTCACTTTTTATTTCTTTTCTATCACCAAATCTGTAGTGTGATGATCTAGCTCTTGCAGATTTATTCACATCATTCTTTTCATCTTTGTTAATTTATATGTGTCCATCTATAATTTTTGTTCAAACACAGTCAAGAATGCCTTGTGCTAATGTTAGCATGACTTCCTGATCTTTGCTTGCTGATCCTGTAATGAGTGTTAGATGAATTGGCATTCTTGATCTCCCTGTGTGCACAATCAGATAGAAAATGCTTTGTGGCATTGCATAACAACCCCGTCAGAATCCACTGGATTTCCTTTTCCTCTAAAGAAGCTCCAAGATTTTGATTAAATCCTTTGGGTATTTTAGTAATTTTTTTGTTTTGAAACTTTATTAAATTCATGACATCTATGACCATGGTGACTGTATCACTTCATCCTTTACCAGCAATGTTCCAGCATGTTCATCTTCCCTTCCATCATACTTGCCAAATACTCTTTCTAACTTGTTTCTCATTTTATTGAATCCCAAGGATGCTGTTGCTCTAACTGTCCATAGTCATCTGATGAATTAGCTGCTTGTACTATACTTATCTGCCCTTGGCATTTTGTTGGTGTAATTACTTCCCTTACTTGCATTCGCCAGTTGACGAATTGCTTAGTCAGGAAATGTTTTGTTGATTAAATCCTTGTTAAGGAAAACCAGTCTTGTCAACTCATTTCAATTTAATCAACAAAACATATTCAACAGTATGGATAAATACTTGAAGCCGGAACGTTTGGGCACCCCTCCTAATACAACATCCTCAAGTAAGCACTTTAATCACTGGCTTCGAAGTTTCTTGTCGTTCCTACGTAAAATTGTTGACCCTAACATCCATACTGATTTGGATAAACTCGATACACTGATAAACTGTATTTCTTCTGAGGTATACGAATACATTGCTGAATGTGATACGTTTGATAGTGCTGAAAGAACTGTACATAAAACCCCCGAACGAAGTTTTCGCCCGGCATTTACTTGCCACTTGCGGCCAAAAAGAGGAGGAAAATATTGACGAATACGTGCAAAGACTACAGTTACTAGCGAAAGAATGTAATTTTAAACCAGTTGATGCGATTCAAAACCGAGACGACTGTGTCAGAGATGCATTCATCACAGGTTTACGTTCAAACGTTATTCGACAACGGCTACTTGAAAACAAAACACTGCATTTAAATATAGCTATCGACCAAGCTAGAGCGCTCCATGCAGCTCAGAAAAATTCAGAAGCATATACATACACTCAAACACCAATTGTGGGTGCAGTTCCTCAGGAAAATAACTGTACCGGTGTCCAGTCAATGGTCCCCATTAATGCTTGTTGTGCAGCTTCGGCTAACACCAAGTATACGTGTTTTTTTTGTGGAGGACCTCGTCATAACAGAAGTGTGTGTGCAGCAAGAAACGCTACCTGTTTTAAATGTAAAAAAGAAGGCCATTTCTCAAAAATGTGCCGTTCGAACCCAAATACGACATCTGCTGCAACATGCTCTCACAGACTCGCGACAATGTTGATATCCAACACTACGTCTGCCTCCTTAGGATCCCTAAAACAGGCTGCATTATACGTATTGGTCGGGAAAAATGGCGCCGGTACGGCGCTAATGGATACGGGGAGCTCAGGATCCTTTATCTCCCTCAGTTATGTGAGGAAACACAAAATACAAATAAAACCTGCTACTGGTAACGTGTCCATGGCGTCATCATCACTTAAAGCTTCTATCAAAGGACAGTGTACGGTGGATTTGAACCTTCTGGGTGAGTGGTATCCAAATGTAAAACTTTCAGTTCTACCCAACCTCTGCTCTGATATTATTCTTGGCCAAGATTTCATGTCACAACATTCCACTATATCTTTTGCATTCGGTGGCTCTAAGAAAGATCTTGAAATCTCTCATCCTATCTCCTGTAGTGTGCCCTCGGCATTAGTGGACACACCATCTTTATTTTCCAACATTGATCCAGACTGTAAACCTATTACAACTAAATCTAAAAGGTGTGGAGAGGGTGACAGACGTTTCATACAGACTGAGATTGAGAAAATGATCAGAGAGGGTGTAATTCAGGAAAGTACTTCCCCTTGGAGGGCTCAGGTTTTAATAGTAACAAATGAACGTCAAAGAAAGAGACTAGTAGTCGATTATAGTAGAACAATTAACAGATTTACTAGATTGGATGCTTATCCATTACCAAGAATGGATGACTTAGCCCAGGAAATATCAAAATTTAAAGTTTATAGCTCATTGGATCTGAAGAGTGCATATCACCAGATACCAATAAAAGAAGAAGATAAGCCTTATACAGCATTTGAAGCTAATGGTAAACTTTACCAATTTTGTAGAATTCCTTTTGGAGTGACCAATGGTGTTGCATGTTTCCAAAGGATAATAGACAAGATTATTAAGGAAAATAATCTAACGGGAGTGTATGCCTATGTAGACAACATTGTCGTAGTCGGGAAAAATCAGCAAGACCATGATGAGAACTTAGAAAAATTAAAAAAGATTATTACCCAGTATAACCTCACTCTCAATGAAGAGAAGTCCGTGTTCTCTAAAACATCCATTGATTTTCTCGGCTATAGTATATCACAGGGCTTACTTAGACCTGATGCAGAACGTCTACGGCCATTAAGAGAGTTACCTATTCCTCAGAACAAAACCTCTCTGCGTCGAGTGCTTGGATTATTCTCTTACTACTCCCAGTGGATACCCAAATTCTCTGATAAGATTAGACCCTTGATAACAGCTAATTCATTCCCCCTTGATCCAGAATCGATAAAAACATTTGAAATCTTCAAGGAGGAAATTGAAAAGGCCTTATTGCACTCAGTCGACGAAAAGATACCTCTTGTAGTAGAAACCGATGCCTCTGATACTGCTATTGCAGCCACTCTCAATCAAGCAAACCGTCCAGTAGCATTCTTTTCGCGCACACTTACGACTACAGAACGAAAACACTCTTCCGTAGAAAAGGAGGCTTGTGCAATAGTAGAGGCAGTTAAAAAGTGGTCACATTATCTATCAGCACGACGTTTTGTGATAGTCACAGATCAACAAGCTGTGAATTTCATGTTTGATGCAAGAAGGCATGGAAAGATCAAGAACAGCAAGATCGAAAGATGGAGAATGGAATTGGGGTGTTACGAGTACGATATCATGTACCGACCAGGGAAAAACAATATTCCAGCCGATACGCTCTCGCGTGTCCAGTGCAATGCACTCGACAACATGGGAAGATTGCATGAAATACACGACCATCTTTGTCATCCGGGTATAACCAGGTTAGCTCATTTTGTTAAAGTAAGGAATCTTCCGTACTCTATTGAAGAGGTTAAGAGAGTGTGTGCAGCATGTGCAGTGTGTGCCAGATGGAAACCACGCTTCTATACACCAGAAGCTGGACGCCTAGTCAAAGCTACACAACCAATGGAACGACTCAGCATTGACTTTAAGGGGCCCCTTCCTTCAACTTCGAAAAACCGTTACCTATTAACGGTTATAGATGAGTACTCACGTTTCCCTTTTGCTTTCGCATGTACAAGCACTAATTCAGACTCTGTAATACAGGGTCTAAGTCAAATATTCATAGTATTTGGCATGCCATCCTACATCCATTCGGATAAGGGTGCATCCTTCTTATCAAAGGAAGTACGTGAATATCTCACCAATCTCGGGATTGCTACTAGCCGGACAACGCCTTATCACCCCCAAGGAAACGGTCAGTGTGAAAGGTATAACGGGATTATATGGAAACACACATTATTAGCCCTAGCCTCAAGAAATCTCAAGGAATCGCAGTGGGAAACGGTTTTGCCTGAAGTGCTACACTCCATAAGATCTCTTCTTTGTACCGCTACTAATGCCACACCACATGAAAGACTCTTTTCATATCAACGGCGAACTCCCAGCGGCCATTCCTTACCCACTTGGCTATCTAAGCCAGGGCCTGTTCTTTTGCGTCGCCATGTCCGAGCGAGTAAGTACGAACCATTGGTTGACGAAGTAGAGTTAAAAAAAAAAAAAAAAAAGAAAAGAAGGAGAAAAAGAGGAAAAAAAAAAAAAAAAAGGAGGGGGAGAATGTACTATACTTATCTGCCCTTGGCATTTTGTTGGTGTAATTACTTCCCTTACTTGCATTCGCCAGTTGACGAATTGCTTAGTCAGGAAATGTTTTGTTGATTAAATCCTTGTTAAGGAAAACCAGTCTTGTCAACTCATTTCACTGCTGCCAACAAAATGTATGCCATAAAGATAACTTGTATGCCAAAATGATAACTTGTACTTTTTACTTTTCTGTATCTGTTGTTAAATTCAGTCAAGAACTTTGGGAAACTGTGTCTACCTTTCCTGCAAAATTCTACAAAAGACTTAACAACACAGAATGCATGAGAAGTTTCATCTTTTAGGTAAACAGCATCTAAAGCAGCAATCACTTTTTCAAATCCATCATCTGCTACTAATTCTGTAGGACCATCTCTGGCATCTCTATATATACACTACCAGCTGTTAATAATGCACAATAACATATGCATCAAATGAACTGTTTTGGTGCTCTCTTCCCCATGCTAGTCTCTTCTTCTTATTGGTTGGCCGAAGCAACGGCTTCCTGGCTGCCTTGTAAAACTTTGCAAAGTAATAATAGCAAAAGAACCATTCTATTTTCATTTAGAATTATCCACTTGGCAATAAATACTAAAAATAGTATGAAATACATAATTTTTTTTAAAAACTGAGGTGGCCTAATAATTAAAGCCGGTAGTGTACATTTTTTTTAAATAATCATTTCACTCCAAGTAAAGCAGTACTGTTACTGGTGTGCAGGGGGTCACATAGGAGAAGAGTGATGAGAAAGAGGAACAAGTTACAGGGGGTGTCAGAGAAGGATGAGAACATTGGTGTGAAGAGAGCTGCATGAGACTAGAGTAGACAGAGAAAAGAACATGATACAAGGGTTGTCAAGGAAAGGATGTGAGTCAAGGAGACAGGATAGCAATTGACATTACATTTAAATTCTTGGAGATTATAGCTGTCAGGGAAGCAAGTATACAGAAGGGAATTCCATAGGCAGGAAGTGTGAGAAAAGAAGCTGCTAGAGTATAAGTTATGATTACATTTGATTGGTTTCATTGTAAAAGAGTAGGACCTAGTTGCTAGTCTAGTAGCTCTAATAAATTCATGAAGAGGGGGCACCAGGAATTAAGTTCATCAGAGCAGAAGCTGTGAAAGTATTTGTAGAAGAGACAGAAGGAAACCATATTATGTCAGTGAGAAAGTGACTAGATTGGGGTTGATTACATTGCAGTACCAAAAGATGAATAGCAAGGGCACTCCTTAGCATATCAGCAGTAGACCTGGTGAAGCAGAAACCATACTGTTTGTCAAAGATACTGTGGGCTATGAGCCAAAAATTGGTAGAAGGCAGATAGGGTGATAATTAGAGGAGTCTGAGGGTTCTCCAGAGTTTTTAAATACAGGAACCACAGAGGAAGACTTCCAGCAGGCAGGAAAGCAAGAAGCAGAGAAGCAGTAGTTGTAGACTTTGGAAAGGACAGAGGAGAGTTCAGGGGCACATTTCTTCAGGACAATGATTGGGATTCCATTATCTTATGGGGATCAAGCTTTAAAATTATGTTAGAGTAAGTGGGTAATGTGAACATCACTCAGTTGAGCTTCAGTTCTTGGTGGGAAGTCGGTGCAGATACCCCAGACAAATCAAATGTTGAGTTGGTGGAGAATCTGTGAGCAAAGCACTCGGCCTTGTCTGCTGAAGATTTAGTGATTAAAGGTGGGGATAGAGGGCTTATTGTTTTACACATTTTTACAGAGCTTCCAGTAGTCTTTGGAACCAAGCTTGCAGGATGCTATACACTGCACCATTCTGTCAGCAAACAACAGCTTAGCATCATTTAAGATCCTCATGCACTCTTTATGAGCAGAGGCAAAAAGGAAAAAATATTGAAAAAAAGGTTGAATGTTGAAAATGATCAGACACATGGCTCTGATAAAGCCGGAACAAGTGGTTCTTGTGGGCTGAGCAAGTAGGGGAGAACCAGGGGGATGAAATGGGTTTAAGTCTTAACTTCCTGACTGGGATGAAAGCATTGATGCCAGCTTTAACCCAAGAGGAGACCTCAGATGCACAGTCTTCAACGAGAAGACTAAAAACTTTGTTCTAAGGGATGTCACACAGGAAATTGTGGAACAACTCTCAGTCTTCTCATTGGTAGCAGTAAGATATTCTGCTGGTCAGAGGTTCCTGAGAGGAGGGGAAGTAGAAGAGATATTAATGGAAACACCAGCATGATTAGAGTTGCTAAGAGGGCAAAGCTGCACGATATGGCAAGAGTTATAGTGTGTTATCCGTTATAGTGAAGTTTATGTGTGTTAAGACAAATTAGTTTGATTTGGCCTTGTTAGTTAGATAGCCCACTATAAGAGGGGTATAAAACAAGTAAATAGAAACAACAATTTTTATACATATAAATCAATTAAGGTTTTTACAAATAAAAGTAATGTATTTTGGTTGATACAAGGTCATTAAAATGTTCATAGTAGTCCTTGCAAGAATGAGTTTATGTGTATGTAGGTAGAAACGTATGTGTGCATGTATGTATGAGGTTTATTGCTGGTAGGAGTGTCTTTGAAGTATTTGCTCAGCCTTAAAGGGTTCTGTCTGGTTATCAAGCATAAGAAAAGGCAGAGGTGAGGGAGAAATATAGAGATAATAAAAATAACTTGAGGTTTTTCGAGGAACATGTTAATTACTCTCATTTTTTCTCTCTGGTGACAGTCCTCTTGTTCCATCTTTTATATTGTTTTGGGGCTTGAAAAGGTCATTTGGGAATTCCCTCCTGGATGTGATTCTGGCCTTTACATTGGACGACAAACAAACTTTGCGTCAGCTCGCAAAAACGGTCCGTAAAAAGAATTTGTTTCCGATAATTAAAGATTATTTGAATTTTGTTTTTTTAGATGTTTTCTCATTTTCTATTGGCCAAAAAACATTTTGCATCAAGGTGTGAAATTTTATGAGTTTTGTGTGTGTTAAGCAAAGTTTGTAAATTCGAAAAAATTTGTTTATTTCTTACAAGATCAATGAGTCAGTGCTAAGCATTTGAATTTTTAAATCTAGAACTTGTTTTGTTCACTACAGAGTCAGGGACAGAAGTGAAACAGAGATCTAGCAGTGAGTTGGTCCATTAGGGATTATTAGAGAAACATGTGGGGAAATCCATCATTTGCGTAAGGGATTGAGTGATTGAAAAGTTCATGTGACAAAGGTTTCTAGCCACTTGACATGGTGGGCATTAAAGTCTCCAAACACAAATATATGAGTGAATGGATGAGAGAAACTTGCCTTATCTATATTGTTTGAGATGTTGTCAAGTATGGAACAGTCAAGAGATGAAGGGGAGCGGTAGAGAAAGAAAAGATAGCTAACTGAGCTTAGTAGAGAGAGATGGAGACACATGTAGGAATGAATAGAAGATTCGAGAGAAATCACCTTAACTACTGAAAGAAACTGTAGGGCCATGTCTAAATTTTTCATCCTTTGTAAATAATCTCCAAACTTCTACTTATGCTTTCCAGTTCACAAAAGAATCACCATGATCAGGGTTGAATACTGCTGGTTGTTTAAAAAAAACTATCACTACTTATATCACAAACCACACTCTACCACTGTTTGCTGGTGGTTGTAAGTTCAATTCCTGTACTGGGCAATATATAAGTCTATACAACAAGAACAAATTTCCTGATGGATCTAGTTAATTTATAGTTAATTTATTTATAGTATAACATTGTGTGTGATATCTATTCTGGCATCATGCTATAATATCATTGAAATGATAACAAGAAGACATGAGACATTCAGAATGCTTTAATGAACTAACTTCTTCTTCTTCTATGTGCTCTGTCCCTTCAGAACGTAGGTGATCATGGTTCTCCACGTCTCCCTATCCCTTGCGGCTCTTAGTATGTTTACCCCTGTTACTCCGGGCAACCCCCGTTCCATCATCCACCTGATCAGGACCTGCAAATGTTACCCGCTGCTTTCCTCCGTCTCTCTTTCCTTCTATCTGGCCAGTCAGTATCAGGTTCTCTAAGCTCTCCTTTCTTATTGCGTGTCCCAGGAACTTCAGTTGTCTCTTCCTGATGCTCAGTATTAATTTCCTTTTTGTTGCCATTCTTTCATACAAGTTGAACAGTTCCAGTGGAAAGACACATCCTTGTCTTACGCCTCTTTCTATCTTTGTAAATCTGCGCCGTTTGCTGCCAGTAGAGATTCTTGATTACTCTGATGTCTTTCCCAAAAATGTCAAGGCTACTGAGGATCTCCATCAATTATTTGTGTCGTATCTTGTTGAATGCCTTCGCATAATCGATAAAACATAGGTACAAGTCTTTCTTCATTTATATTGCCCTTTCGGAGAGCATCCTAATCATAAATATGGCGTTCCTTGTTCCAGTGTCTTTGACGAACCTGCACTGTTCCTGTCCTATCTCTGGCCTGATTCTGCTTCTTGCTCTATTCATCAGGATTCTGACAATCAGTTTTGTAATGTGACTCATTAAGCTGATAGTTCTGTGTAGTTCACACTCGTTTGCACCTGGTTTCTTCAGCAGTGCTATAAATATAGACTAGCATAGGTTGTCTGGTATTATTCCACTACTATAAATTTCGTTTATTATGTCGGTAATTTTTTCTATGCCATATTCTTCCAGGGCTATCAGCAGCTCTATCACGATGCCATCTGGAACAGCTGCTTTGTTTCTGTTCAGTTTGGTCATTGCAGCTTCCACTTTGGATTTTAGTATTTCTGGTCCATCCTCCTCCTTGTGTATTTTCAGTTGTTCTCTCCTGTCACAAAAAAGATCCTTTATATGCTCTTCCCATCGCTGGAGTATTTCCTCGTTCTCCAATATGATTGTTCCATCCTTGGCTTTTATGCATCCTGTTGAGGAGCAGGTTTTTTGTTCTGTCAGTTCTCTTATCTCTTTATGCATTTCTGCTTTATTGGTCCTGCTCAGTCTCTCTAATTCTGCGCATTTGTTGTTGAGCCATTCCTCTTTAGCCTGTCTGCATTTGTTCCTTATCTCCCTGTGAAGTTTCTTGTACTCTCCTCGATGTCTTGGCATTATTTTTTGTCTCCTTTGCATCATGTGGAGAATCTCTTTAGTCATCCACTCGTTTTTTCTTCTGCGTCTGATTTCCTTTGGGGCAATGTTGTTCACTGTGGTCACCATCGTTTCCTTTAGTGAGTCCCATTTTGAGTGCCCTTTTCCAATTTGTTCTTCATATTTCTTTCTCACGCTGTTAGTGTATTCTTTCTGCAGGGTGAGGTTATTCACAAGCATGTTGTATTGCATCCTTGGTGATGTGCTGGGCTTCTTCATTCTCTGGAGTTTTATCCTTAGTTTGCAGATGACTGGGACATGGTCACTTCCGCAGTCGGCACCTGGATATGTTTTGCATTGGACCATTGCATTCCTGAATCTCAATGAACTAACAAGATGGCTAAATTTTCTATTGAAGTGTCAACAACAAAGGGAGATTATTTATAGTACGTCAAAAGGGAGATTCCTAGGAAAAGACTTGTTCTGAAAGGAACAGAAGTGTTCTGAATTCTCCCTTACTTAGTGTTCTTGATAACAAACAGGCTTACGACATTCTTTTACAGATCGTCTTTGTGGTTCCAATGCAACAAAAGTGAGAGTGGAGGGTTTAGTTGGTGACTGAAATTCAGGTTGATTCTTTGATTCCTTGGTTGGAGAACCACTAAACCTTGGTGCATGAATTCCATCTATAGTTTTCTATTGTTCAGGAACATTCAAGTCTTCCAAGTCAGAAAGTAGAATCACAGATTCCATCAAACCAGTCTCTACATGAATGCTAAACGTCTTCCTGCCTTGTGACATATCACCAGTTGGAGCTAAGTCTGAGACTGTCCATCTGAATATTATACATGGGCGTATTGTGAATTAGCTTCCAACAAATCCACTTCATCATTGTATTTACTGCTACAGACATGGCAATATGCTAATACTGGTCCTGGTACAGAGATCCAGTTAGGTAAAGAGCAGCCATTCAGAGAATATTTGATTCAGAGATTGGGGTTTCTAGGGATGAGAATGTGAATGTAGATGAAAAACAAGAATACTTATCTATTACTGTAAGTAGCAATTCCTGGAGATAGAGGGTGGAATCATTTAGAATTTCATGCTGCTTAGTTCCAAGGATTGTGCGACCTTGATAAGATCAAATGTCCTTGGAATGTAAAATCATGATTTTAGCCAAGCAAATATAAGGCACTTAGTATATACATCTTCAATAGAGTAAAGAAGGTTTCTTATTCTTACTGAACCCCCTGGCTACTCACCTCAAAGCTCTGGTGTGTATGTCACATGTCCATGACTCAGTGAAATGATTGTTATCACATGCCAAAAACATTTTTGAGATGATTAATTCCATGAGTCTCAGAAATAGTAAATGGTTACTACTGATAGCAAAATGTATTCCCAACTTTCTTGTGATAACATAATGACCAACCTCTTTATACAAAGAATGAAAAATAAAGAAGGATCATAGTTTGACCCTGAAAAGCCCTAAAACGAAAATGAGATGCATAACAACTGTGACTTATACAGGGACTTATAAAAGCAGCAGTCAAAAGACAAATTCTTCAGTAGCCAGCTCAACATAAGTGAAAGAAGTTCAGGAATTTGATACCGTGCTAGCAACCTGACTGATGCTACTGATGCCAGACTATCACATCTGGCCTGATAGTGACTTGAGTTCCTGAGTTTCTGCCTGACACCTTCAACTACTACCACTGCTACCATAATTGTCCTTTTAAGGACAAAACAACCCTGTTCTTTTTAGGACAAAAAACAAGACTTTTTTTTGTTCTACAACAACTGTCTTTGTTAGGGTAAGAAAATCTACCTTACCACAATGCACCAGCTCAATGCAGCAACCCAGCACTTGCAACATAGAGTCCAGTTTGATCTTGCACTGCCAATGCAGTGTCCCAGTGATTTTCAGTGGAGCAAGCAGCCCGGTTTGACCTGGCAAATCAGCAACTTTCCGTGTAGCAGCCCCGGTTTGACCTGACACTGCTAACACAGCGATCCAGTAACCTCTAGCATAGTAATTCTACTTCAATTCTGCACTGATCAACTGTTTTCTGCTAACGTATCCACTGTAGGATCAACCCATACTCCAACAGTTAGCACAGTTTATGCCACCTGACTGTGACAACATCCGACAAACCAATCTAATCAGCCCAGTTCAAAAGACTTGCAACTCAGACCTCATTCCCTGGTCTATGAATTGCTAGCCGTATGCACTGACGGCTCCAGTTTGCAAGTCATGGACATTGTTCAGCCAACAACAGCTCCATGGTGATTCAAGAGATTGTTTGAACTGTAATAACAGCACAATAACAGTTTTCACAGTTTGGCAACTGCATTACTATACATCTTGTTTTTCTTATTTTTGCTTTTCCTGTCTCACTCACCTTTTTCATAAAAGCCTGTAGAGATGGTTACCATAACCAACTCTGCAGCATCCTAACAAAATGAGCTAGTCATGTTATTCTAGGATGATAAAGATGAAGATGAACATGGATGTTTGATAATTTTTCTTTTGTTGATGGCAGGCCAACAATGCATTCTTGAGTGTATGTCTGCTGGGATATTATATCATATCGAACCCAATTCTATCTATCCTCCATCATTGAATTTTATTGTTTTTAATTTTTCCCAGTCTTTGTTGATTTGTGATTATTGTAAACTTTTGTCCCAACATGTAGTGAGACCATTTTTTCACAGCCTCTATGATGGCAAAGGCCTCTGTTCCATAGGGGTGAGAGAATGGAAAAAGAAGGCAACTGACCAACCAGCTTGCTCAGAGTAGCTGTTACAGAAGCATTAGTTTCTACTATGAGTGGTAGTGTCTCATCAATGGAAGGCAACAAAGCTTTTTTTTCCAATTTCCTCTTTAAGGTCACTGAAGGCCTTTACTACTTCTTGATTGAGGGGAAATGTTTCAGCAGCAACCATTATTAAAAAACTTTGAAATCCACTGAAAATAATAGGAGCAAAGGTCAATGACATGGGATAAAGTGATCTTGTCCTTAAGGGCTGATTGATCTTTAAGGGGTCTCAGTTTTTCTGCATCAGGTCTTAGCAAACTATAGGTTATGGTATATCTGAGAAAGTAAATTGATTCAGCTGATATGACCGACTTCTTTTCATTGAGCTGGGCAGTCTCACAGAACATTTCCAGATTTTAGCTGTGTTCTTGCCGTGATTATCTAGTAATATTTTCTATACAGTTGTAGGTTCTAAGCAGATAATGTTGTTTTATTATGTCAGCTATAGTCCTTTGAAAATAGGCTATGCCATTCATGAATTCAAATCGAATTCTGCAGAATTGGTAAAGCTTGCCGTTAAGCTCAAAGGCTGTGTATGGTTTATCCTTCAGATGGATATGGTGGTAAGCACTATAATGCTTGACCTGAGAAATCTTTTAGACAGGCTCATTTATCCTCAGTAAAGGATAAGCATTAAGGTGGGTAAATCTGTTGATAGTCTGGTTACAGTTGAAAATCAGTCTCTTTTGATGATATTCGTTGGTTACAATAAGGACCTGAGACCTACAAAGAAATGTACTTTTTTCAATAACTCCTTCCTGTAGCATATTATTAGTTTCAGACAGTACAAACCTCTTGAATAAGTTTGAAATATAGGGTCAGGTTGGAAAATAGAGAAGGCATGTTCACTGAAGCAGATAGTACACTGCAAGAAGTAAATTTAGAAATGTGAAGACTTTTCTTAGTGCCACCAAAAGTGAACAATACTTCTGAGTGTTGACCCACGACAACTTGACCTACAATGACATCATGGGAGAAATCAACTAAAACTGAAAGCCTTTAGTTAGGGTATGATTTGCCTAATATGTTTATCCTGACTGTACAGAGTCTCCTTACTGGAGACATCAATGACAAAGGAGTCATGGATACATTCCTAGTTGCAGAATCTATGTTCAGTCTATGCTTCTGTTATAAAACTGAATGTCATATCTCCTCTGATTTACAATCACTTACTGAAAACACTCATAATCTGCATAGCACATATACAATTCTGGCTTTGAATTGGATTTTGTTATTCTGTCTCAGAAAACCATTATAAATTTCAATGATGTACATAAATTTTCGTCCAAAAATTCAGGAACATTATCTAACTCTAATGTTATAACTTGCAAATACATCTCTCAAAATCTGTTTGACTGTGGATGGTCTTTAACCTTGATTACTTCTGGCCAACCAAAAGTAAACTACAATGGCTTTAGTAGAAATACCTAGTAAAAGATTTTGTGCCCTCCAAACAATTGCTAGGGCCACTTTTTCAATGTTTGAGAAATTTATCTCTTCCATTGTCAATTTCCTAGATAATTACATTATCGGATGATCTTCCTGTGATAGGATGGCAGCAATCACTTTCTCACTTGTGTCCATGGTCAGCGTTACCTCTTTCTTAGGATCAAACACATTGTTATAGGTTTCTTTTTCATAAATACTTTTAGTATCATAAAAGTGTTATTTTGTTTTTGTGTCCATTCAAACTGTTTTTTTTTTTACGCAACTCTGACAATGGTTCAATTAGTTCACTATATTTATAGATTGTATCTACTGTAAAATTTTATCAACCATAAAATGGATACCAATTCCTTTTTATTAGTTGGAGTCGCTACCTCTACAATCTTTTTTGTTAGCCTTTCAACAAGTGCTATACTGGTCTTCGATATTTGGTAGCCCAAATATGCCAGGTTATTGCAATCGAAGTTACATTTGTTATTATCAATGGTTAATCCAGCCTTTTTCAATTGCCATAATATTTGATCCACTTCTTGTTTGGGCTTTGCTCCTACCCCTATATCATCACTCCTGCCCTGTATAATCATGTTAGTTACCTTGCCTAACAATATTTCTTTGATTACCCTTTGAAATATATGACTAGAAGTTTTAATTCCAAATGGGAAGCAAGTCCACCTTAAAAAAGCTATAGGGGTGTTGATTGTGGCGACTTTTTAAAATTTTTCTTCAATCTGAATTTGGTTGTAGGCAGATCTCAAGTCAATTTTTGCAAAATATTCCATGTGTGCCAATTCATGACATCCCGTTTTGATGTTTGGTAATGGAAACGAGTCTGATCATATCTGGTGATTTACTCTAATTTTATAGTCACTGCATATCCATCAACCTTTTTTTATTGCTACAATAAGTGTGGCCCAGTTACTTCCACCATGTGTAACGTTTTTACGAATTGATCATGCATTACAACTTGGCTACCACTAAAGGCAGTATATGTACTGGTACTTTTCTGGCTTGAATGCATTTAGGGTGGTAATTTTCTTTTAATTGAATACTCGTATCATTTTAGAAGTTGCAGCTCACACTCTCGTGCTTCCATGGAGTTTATTAATTTGGTTGTATCTACTTTTACTATGTCAATACCTAACATTCTGTGGTCCTTCTTACATGCTACTACCATGATTTGAATAACCCCAAACTGAGTATCAGTTTCAAATATGCCACGGAAGGTACCCACTGTTTTTATTGTTGTTCTGTCAAACTGTTTTAACTTTAAACAAATTTCTTTTAACTTGGGTCGATCTAGCTTGATCCAAAAATTTCTTGGAATTAGGGTTATCTCGCTACCTGTGTCAACTTGCATGCTAAATGTAAGGCCATTTATTTTCATGTTCTCGCTACCATTCTTTTGTGTATTTACCACAAATACACTGGCTTCCCGCTGTTCTTCAGGTAAGGAGTGGGGGCTTATTACTTTCATTTTTCTACATGTTTTTCACTTTTGCAAACGGTCTTAAAATGATTCATTTTTCCACATTTAAGACACCGTTTCCCAGAGCAGAACACTTGAATTTATTCTTTTCGTGCACCGTTCGGCAATAACTGCACTTCCCTTTGGTTATATTCAGCTTGTATGACTCCAACACTTCTCTTAGCTGGTTGAAATCAGCTTCAGCTCCTGTCCACATTTAATTCTAAGTATATATGGCCACCTTGCATGCTTTCCAATACTTTTCATTTAAGCAGCGGTTCATTAAGTCTTTCAGTTGATCATAATAGAATCAGCCCGTTTTCAATTGACATGCCTTTGGTACCTAGTTTTTCAAATTTGCACTGCTTTGCCTGTCCGTTGAGTCAGTGTACATACCACATAATAGATTCCTTTGGCCACTGCCTGGTTACTAAAAAAATTTTGTCCTTTCAGTGATGACCAGTTTTCTGTTCAGCCTAATGTTTCTTTTTATTATACTGACAACTTCAAAAGACATCTAATTCTTGTGAGTATGCCATTGTGGATATTTTCTTTAACACCTCACACCCCACAGAAGCAATAAACAAGTCCATTATTTGTTTCTGTCAGCCTTCCATTCTTGGGTCTTTGAGATTATGCACTCTTGCTGTAGCTGCAAAGACTTTTATCCAAATTTTGGCATATTCAGGATCGTCCATGGAACCCAAGCATCCTATCACTAACGCCATTTCTTATGTCTGGTATATCTTGCAGTTTCAGTGCTCAGTATGTAGTACACCATTACATGTGACATAATGGAGCCTCGGCAGTTAGCACTTAAATACAACTCAGATAATTTGCATAGGATACCACAGTACCAATGCACAAAATCCTTGTCCACTGAGGGAATGTTTGGTGATACATTCAAACATTCTACTTTGAAGAGTTTATCTATATTTGGTTTATGCCCAACTTATTCTCTGTTAGTTCCTTAAACTGAAATAATAACAAGAAGATTTCAGACTTTTAGAAGGCTTTAATGGACAAGATAGCTATACTTTCTATTGAAGGGTCAACAACAAAGGAAGGTTATTAAGAAAAGACCTGTTCTCAAAAAGAAAAGGTAATCATATTGCATAAAGAGAAGAGGACAAGTTATATATATCCTAATAGATAACTGTGAATAATCAATATGTGTGTCTGAGAGCTGCTTATTTGCCTTCTGTGATTATTTAAAAATAGAAAAAAAGGTATAGTGTTACGATGATGCATTTATATACAAAAAAAAAATAATAATAATATTTGAAAAGTTGTAGTAAGGGATTCTATGGAGTCCTACTTGTTATTACAAAAATATTTTAATTCAGGAAGTAGTCGAAAAAATAAGAAAATTAGAAATAGAATGCTTGGAAGATGCCAGAATGTTCCAGTAAAATCTAGAGAGTTCTAAAAGTTCTAGAAATATGCAAATTAGGTGTTAGCCCCTATAAAAATAGGTTTTGGGCATGGAGCAGTTAGTTGATAACAAAATGGGCTGACCTCATCAGCTCCTTTTTTGATTCAAGGATTTATATCCAGCTTAAAGAATCTCATAGAAAAGTTCGACCAACTAAAACCTGAAAGAGAACCTCATGGAACTATTTGGGTAAATACATATTTTTGCCTCTTTCATTGACCAAGCCAATAATTATTCTTTATATACACATTTAAGGATTTCCAAAAAGTATAGCACTTAACTTCCTCGCCAACTTAACTGGGTAAAGATATTTGACACCTTACCTTCCCCTTCATGACACTTCACCCACCAGTAGTAAACTATACGTTTTCTATTTGAATGCAGAACTGTATATTTGTAAATATTTTTATTTAATGTTTTTGTAAATTAAATATTTGTCTGTATTTTAACTCTGAGTTTTGGTCAATCATTTTTCTTTTTTTTCTTTTTGTTACACTGAACACATAACAATAGTTATACAATTTCTATTGCTACTTACCTTGAAATTATTGTCAATATTATCAAATCGCTTTGAGTCTTCAGGAAGCTGTTTCCTGATGTCATCTGAGCCAATGAAGATGCTTTCTAAATGTGACCAAGTGCGCTGAACTTCCATCCAAATAGAAATTACTTGGTCAGCTGTTGATAGCTTCATTTGCCAACTGGTTACTTCAGTCCCAAAGTAGTCAATAAACTTGGATGTGAGCATATTTTGCAATTGAACCTAAATATAAAATGAAACAAATAAATTTTTTACTTCCAAAGTACTCAAAGATAGATCAAAGAGTAATATTATATTATTCCTCATCCTAACAACACAAATTCAGTTATTTACATATACAACAAATGAGCAAAATTCTTTCATCAAATTTAAAAAGATTATATTTGACTTGTTTGAATCAGACAGAGATAAAAATATAGAGAAAAAGACAACATATTTTCTAGCACTGAAATGTTTGCTACTTAAAATTCATCAAATTTCTTGCTTAATATTAATATTGCTATCAAAATTACTTCTGATGAATTTAAAGAACATTCCTTTTATTTTATTGCTGGGCATCAATGGTGGCCTCTTTTCTTAGAAACTAAACATCATGAAATGTTGCTGTTGATAGTAGAAAAACTTTGCTTTCATTTTTAAAGTGTTTACACAAAAACAACCATAAGTTAGTCTTATATTTAAACAAGCATCATTACTCATCTTACAGTGATCCTTATCATCAACTCAACTTCCAAATTCACGTTCTGTAATCTGGAATACTGTGTGGATTGCCAACATTTAAGATTTTAAATTAGCCATTTAATAAATACAGCCTGCACAGCTCAGATAGTTCATTGGAAGATTTTTTTGTTTTCCTTGGTTCAGTTCCATAGTTGAGTTACTTAAGAAAATAACTGATGGTTTAGTCTTGATTTGAAGTTAATACCAACACTTATTGTTACTCTTACTCAAACTGATGTAACCATATACATGGACTTCTCTTACACTGTACATGATCCAATATATCTGTATATGAAGACAACACTTGAGCTGGGTGCATTCCAAGTTTATAATTGTCTCAGTGCACAGACTACCATCAAAATGCATTTAAATTTTTTAACAAATTATCTTTGTACAAATTATTGATATTATTTTCACAGCCACCTTAGAATTAGAAAAAAGAAAAGAAAAAGAAAAAGAAAAAATAGATTTTTATTTAGTGTACCTGATTTTCTTCCAATGTCTCAATCAGTTCTTCACTAGTACGCAACAGTGTGATTTGGGTTCGTGGGTGTTTATCATGTTCAAACTCCATGATAGACCATGTCTCATGGAGGTCCTTCAGAACTTTCTCCATGCTCATTTCTTTTACTGCTTTGTCTACAATGTTCTTCACCTCATCTTCATAGCTGTGCAAGTTCAGTAACAGTAAATCTGCCAGTGTGGTTGTTTCATCCATTACAAAGCGAACCTTGGAAGAAAAGCAAGCAAAATGCATAAAGTGGGCTATTTTTCTGATTCAAGATTTTTATGGAAAAAATTTTTTTTTCATAATCATTTCACCCCAAGCAAGGTAGCACAGTAGGCTACATAAGAGGAGAGTGAAAGGTTTCATAAGAGGAGAGTAAACAGAAAGAGGAACTGGTTACAGAGGGTGTCAGAAAATGGGTAAGAGAAGGAATACTGGTAGGAAGAGGGTTATGTGAGAGTAGAGTGAAAACCTTCTCAGACTAATGTTTCATACTGATATGAACACGACACAGAAGGTTTTGGAGAAAGGATAAGAGAAGGATGGGAGTCAGGGGATAAGAGATGAGAATTGATGTTACATTTAAACTTTTGGAGATTGTACCTGTCAGGGAAGCAAGTATACAGAAGGGAGTTCCACACACAGAAAGTGTGAGAAAAGACACTGATAAAGGAGAAGTGATGGCTGCATTTGGTTGTTTTGACTGTAAAAGGATGGTACCTTGTTGCTAGTCTAGTTTCTTGAGTAAATTTGTGTAGAGGGGACATCAGGGAGCTAAGCTCATTGGAGCAGAAGCTGTGAAAATATTTGTAGAGACAGAGGGAAGCCATATTACATCAATGAGAAAGTAACTAGAGTCAAGCTACCAAATCAGGATTGATTACATTGCAGATTCTCTGTTGAATTTTTGTCAAAAATCCCGGGATGAATAGTAGGGGTACCTGACCAGATGTGACAGCAGTATTCAATACACAGGCGGATGGTAGATTTATACATGTGCAAGATGAATTCAGAGGAGAAAAAGTTCTTGGCCCGACACAGTGACCCAACTTTCTGAGCAGTAGATTTAGCAGTTTAGATTCAATGTAGTCATTCCACTTGTGGTCAACTGAGAGAGAGAGGCTGAGTAGGTGCAGTGTATTGCTTTCCAGGAGACTAGTTTGACCCATGCTGATAGGGGGATAGGAGGAACTGTCTATGGTGGTTAAAGGATAACAGCTTTGTTTTGGAAGCATTAAAATTTACAAACCATTTCTTATCCCAGTCCACCAAAGGTTGGAGGTCCATTTCAAGATCAGCAACAAGGTTATCTTTGTCAGCCTTGGTAGATTTCTTACTGAGGCAGGAGTAAATGGTGATGTCATCAGCATTAATGCCTACTTGGGATTTGATCACATTGGGGAGATCATTGGTGAAGATCAGAAAGAGTGTCAGACCTAGGATAGAGCCCTGGGAGTCACTCACATTTGTGTGATAAGATCTGGTGGCATGCCTGTTCAAAATGACCTTCATTACATGGCTTGATAGAAACAATTGGGTAAAATCAAACAAATGTCCAGTTATACCATAGCCTTGTAGCCTGCACAGAAGGCCAGCATGCCAGACTCTGTTAAATGATATGGAGATTTCCAGGGCAACTGCAACAGCTCTAGCTTTGCTGTCCTTATCAAGAGTATATCTACTGGGTGATGGTCATTAGCATATCAGTAGTAGACCTGGCAAAGCAGACGCTGTACTGTCTGTTGGGGAATAGGCTGTGAGATGCTAAACCACTCCAGTATTGATGATAGCCTAGAACACTTTTCCAAAATTCAGTAGGAAGCTGATAGGGCAATAATTAGAGAGGTCTGAGGGTTCTCCAGAGTACTTAAATATAGGAACCACAGAGGAGGACTTCCAATAGGAAACAGAAAAGCATGAAGCAGAGAGGCATTAGTTAGAGTTTGGCAAGGACAGAGGAGAGTATAGGGGCACATTTCTTCATGACAATGACTGGAATTCTGTCACCTCCGTTCACCTTATGGGGGTCAAGCTTTAAAATTATGTTAAAGGTCAGAGAGAGGGATATGTATACATTATGTATTGAGCCTCAGTTCTAGGTGAGAAGTTGGATGCGGATACTCCAGATGAGTCAAATGTGATGTTATAGAAAAATCTATGAGCAAAGCACTCGATCTTATCCACTGTGAGGACCTCAAATTTATTGAATACTTTAAAGGAAAAAGTTCAGAATTGTAGAAAGAATCAAAATAACAATAACAGAGTAAATTAGGTTAAGATAGTGCCAAAAAAGAATGAAAAAGCATTCAAATTAACCTGTAAAACAAAGAGATGTGCCCTTTTAATTGTCTGAGTGAACACTTTTTGTCTTCCATCAACATTGCTGATTCTAACCTAATTTTGTGTAAAAAACTTCATAGTGCCTTCTCAGACTAACATTTCACACTGACATGAAGTGGAAAGATTATATTGAATAAATTGCTGGGTCTGTTGCTTGGAAAGTTGGTTCTAACTTGTGTGTTAAACAATTTTTCTTGCCAGAGACTATCTTATTGATTTATAAGTCTACCATTCATCTATGCATTGCATATTTCTGTCACATCCGGTGCTTCTGTTATATACCTAGAGATTTTTTTATAAAATCCAAAGAATTTACAATGTTATTGATCCTGATCTGGCATCTCAGCTTCCCACTCCTATAACTTAGCTCTCTGTGCTTTTTCTAGAAATATTTTCATGGTAATTATTCTGATGAACTTTCCTCAATGATACCTTGACTTTATGAATTTAAGTTGCAGTACTAGAGTAAGATTTCATCATTTTAAAGTCAAAATAGCTAGGTGTTATCATAAGTTCTATGCTAGCAGTTTCTTTTTTTGCACTTCTCACTTGTAGAAATCTCTTCCCTCTTGTTGCTTCTATAGGATACAAATCCTATATAATCCATCAAACAACTAAAACACACAAAATAAATTACGCACCTGCAAAAAGGGATTCAAATGACTTTTTTACAAGTCAGTGTGAAAAATCATATTCTGAATCCTGATTGATCATCAAATTGCAAAATTCAAAATACATCAGAAAAACGGTTTTTCCACAGCTAAAGAAAAAATTCCTTGCTAGAGCCACCCCAAGTGACTGGATTCAATATTTAAGGATGGCCTCTAACCGGTCACAGCAGTCAGTCTGTCAGAGGGAAGCAGTTAGCTGACACCTTGCCACTGTGTAAGGAAGAAACCTCAAATTGACTGGCCTTTGCAGGCCAATTTTCTTATCATCTTTTTCACACCATGCCGCTAAAGAGGACAGCACACAACCAAATGGACAAGTGTGAAAGACCACTCCTTTATTTGTTTTGCCTTCTCCTTCTCTCAGCCTGTTGGGGCCTACCAAAAAGAGGAGCAAACAAACCCTTACTTTAATGTAAACTTCCATAGAAACAAGACTCAACATTTTACTTCTATCAGTTTACACCCCGGGACACTTAGCGACTTACTACTATCAAATGCACAAACTAAACTACTGCAGTGGGACCATTTTAAAAACTTTACATTTCAGTTTGCAAATCAGTTACATGAATTACACTTTGCAAACCAATTACATACATTTCTCGATGAAAATTGACATCTCCTTCTTCTCACAACTATGTAATTTTTAACAGTGAACAGAATTTTACTTATTTTTTCCACAACCTGATGCTATCTTTAAATACGTGGAGTGTCGGCTATGTTTGGAATTGGCCTTGTACCAGGCATAGCCGGCACCCCCTACAAAGTAGTTTACCCTGACGTGATACGTACACATAACCTTCAGCATATTTGATAAAAAAAACACTAGGAACACGCACACTACATATTTGATAAAACCTGAAAGGAACACGCACTTTACTTGAAATGTGTCCACGCTAAGAACACACAAACCTACAGAGGGATAAAACCACAAAGAACATGCAAAGAAATACTTATCTCAACATATTTGATAAAACCGCAAGAACACGTGGTAGAACAGAATGGCGACTACTCATAAAAACATACTCTTGTTAAAATAAATTTAATATTTATATACAAAAACGAGAGACTTTATCAACAAGAAGTACTTTTCAACTTCCTCACTACAATGAATGGCGACCACGTGAAGAAACGTTGAGAATTCTGTCTCTACCAAATGTTGACTGCAACATACAACATTCAACCACTACTACATAAAATGGCGACCACACATAGAACATTGCACATTTTACTAGACAGCACAACTGTCAACTCTCCCAGGCTTTCCAGAAAAAGGATGGCACAATGTCAAATCACTGACGTTTTTCATGATTCAATGCAACGGTGACTCATTGACGCCTTTATTCTTCATTCAACCAGAACTACTAAGACATCTGCAAGTTCAAATTATTGATACTAGAGATAACTGAGACCTCCAAAACAACTTGACATTAAATGCAAATATCTTTTAACACACAAACATCAATTAACTACTTTGCAAATCAAAGTTTTTTCCTAACTGTTAATTCTTCTAACACCAAGATAAATCCACACACACATCAAGACACAGGGATCCTTACAAATGCAATCAACTCAATGTGGAGCATAGGAATAAATTAGAAGAATTTTAACAGTTATATCAACCACTGAGAATTTCCCAGAGCATGCTAGATTCTGAAATAAACAACACTCTGATAGGGATACACTTTCACAAAACCTCTATTCACATGCATTGGAGTAGAGAGATCTATCTATCACCCGATTCACACTCCACCCACTTCTATTGAACAGGTTAAGAGGCTCATCCCTTGTTACCTGTTTAGGATTTGGTTTCCGGCTTTCTCTTTTCCAATCTTCTCAATTTGTTTTTTTTTTTCAGTTGGAGTTGATAAATCTATTTATCACCTGGTTCACAATCCACCCACTTCTATTGAACAAGTTAAGAGGCTCATCCCTTGTTCCCTGTTTAGGATGTGGTTTCCGGCTTTCTCTTTTCCAATCTTTCCACTATTATGTAGCCCCTTGCACATCAGTGGTGTTACCGCCTTGCTCGGGGTGATACGATTAAAAAAAAAAAAAGAAAGAAAAAAAAAGAAATCTTAACTCAGACTCTTTATTTTTCAGCCTACGAGAGACCACAAAAAATTCAAACTCGCACAAACTACTTACAATGAACGAACACATATGCCATATGCAAGCTTCAATTCAGAAAAACTCTTCACTGGACAATGACAAATCGTAACAAGTTTCAGCAACGTGAACAAACTTATCTTTTATTTCATGCTTTAAATGACCATAATAACATGGATATGAACATATATGACATATTGAAAAATATTTTCAATATTTATCAATCTTCAGTGGGGGTTTATAGGATACAAATCCTATATAATCCATCAAACAACTAAAACACACAAAATAAATTACACACCCTCAAAAAAAGATTCAAATGACTTTTTTACAAGTCAGTGTGAAAAATCATATTCTGAATCCTGATTGATCATCAAATTGCAAAATTCAGAATACATCAGAAAAACGGTTTTTCCACAGCTAAAGAAAAAAATTCCTTGCCAGAGCCACCCCAAGTGACTGGATTCAATATTTAAGGATGGCCTCTAACCGGTCACAGCAGTCAGTCTGTCAGAGGGAAGCAGTTAGCTGACACCTTGCCACTATGTAAGGAAGAAACCTCAAATTGACTGGCCTTTGCAGGCCAATTTTCTTGTCATCTTTTTCACACCATGCCAAAGAGGACAGCACACAACCAAATGGACAAGTGCTAAAGACCACTCCTTTATTTGTTTTGCCTTCTCCTTCTCTCAACCTGTCATGACCTACTAAAAAAAAAAAGGAAGGAACAAAACTTTTATAATCTGCTGCTACACAAATATAAACTCTAAACTTCTTTGGACATTTATATACCTACATTCCTCTACAACAATCTTACTGACATAGCATGCATATTCTCAATGAACATTTTCTTTCAGTTAATGAATTTCACTTATATTTTTCTTACACCTTTTCATTCTGTAAATAAATCTTTACTTTAATATACACATGAAATATTTTATCCTTTCACATTTCAACCTTCAACCTTCTAATATTTAAACTGTGCGGACTTCAGACGTGTTTGACATAAAGCCAATTAACCAAGCATTACACTTCCCAGTCAACTCTAATCTTCAAAAATTTAAATTCAATGACAATCATTAGCTTCCTTCTTCGTAATTTGTGTTCTTTTATTCTTCTCTCTCCTTGGTACTTTTTTTTCATATTCTCTTACACTCAGTAACTCCTTGTGTCTTAGTGGCTTTATTGACTTGCTTGGGGTGAAATAACTGAAAAAAAATGTTTTAAGCAGATTTTTCTTCTCAAATAAAATGATTATGTATTTGTCTTAATATGAATTTTCCTAAGAGCATAAATATCAAATATTTCATGAATATCCACTGATTCTGGTAATGGATGATAGAATTTATCTCTGAATTTCAATGTCATTTTTAGTCACTTCATTCTTCTATCCAGCCAACATTACTCAAAGTGAATTTTGATTGTTAAAAAAAGTTCACCAAGGGGTATATATAAAAGTCTCCAGTTCTACTTACATTTGTGGCCTGCATCAGTTGCTGCCAATGACGATCACGAATTGCTGGATTTTGTAATTCTCCAACAGCACGAAGAGACGTGAGCATGTTTCTGACTGTGCTTTCTGCACCTGTATAGGCATCCCATGCTCGCATCTCTTTATCAAGTTGACGGATATCTTTGGCAAATCGTTTACAGTCAATATCCATCTGTTCAACATTGATGTCTGACCAGAGAGTTGTTTTCCAGTCATTGATGCTGCTGCAAAATATGACAATGTAATCCCATAGTTGTTTGAGCATTCGTAGCTCTTTGCGGCACTGTTTCAGCTGCTTAAAGTCAGGAATATTAACCTCAAAGAGGGCAGCTGAAGCCTGCAGGCTATTCATTTCACATTCCATTGAATAAATTTCATTGTGATTCTACAATAAATGGAAACAAATATTAATTTTAAAAATCATGACAGCTATCATATTGAATATTCAGTTTGAAAATTTTGTGTTTGAAAACTTGTGGAAGAATGGTTTATGTCGAAGAAAAATAATTAATTAAATGTATTAAAATATTTATATTTTATCAACTGAACTCGTATCCAATAGTAAGAAACATGTAACAACCTTTTGTTTGTAGTGATCTCACGATCATGAGAAATAAAAATTGTGAAGTTATCTCACAAGCACGAGAAATAAAACAAATCCCTAATTTTCTCATGATTCCCTAGTAAAAAAAAGGAAACTACTCTACTGGCAAGAAATTTAGAATCTGGATTCTTTTCCACAATCTTTTATCATGAGAGCATGTGGATCAGGGCAGCTCTAGGAATGAAAACCAAAGATAAGTTCTACTCAAATATGACTTTCCCATGTTGAATATGACCATTTAATGATAGACTTATCACAAATAAAATAATTCATTCATTCATTCATTCACCAAGATAAACACAAATATCAGAGACATTTAACAACCACGTTACAAGAACTTTCACATATCTACCAAACAACTAAATCCTTCTGATAATAAATCTTTATATATATGTATAAATGCCTCACTTAGTTGTTATAATGTATATCTGCATATTTTACTAACCACAAAAACAGGACAGTATTTACATTATTTGGACTATTGTCCTCATCTTTTTGTATTTTTATGACATTTTAGTCGTTTTATGCTCCAGCCTTTTTCAGGTGCTAGGAATTTTGAACCAAACCCTTTATTATAATCACTAGGATACATAATCCTCATTCCTTGTGTAGTAGCAGTAGTAGTAATGCCTGAAAGTCATGAGTTATCTCCTTCTAACCCTGCAAGTTACTTGTTCACCATTGCTGTAACCTGGTACTGAACTCACAACTCACTTTGCAATTTTTGACACTAATGATTTTCTGGCACTCCATATTACTAGTTCCTATATTGTGTTCATCTCTATGCTTGGTCAGCTTAGGAGATTTTGAAGCCTAGCATATGCGCTGATTCCTTAAGTTCATCCCATTGATCCACTTTTTCCCTCCTTTGTGGTCAGCTACACCTGATTTTTTTTATCTCCCCTCGAGTTACAGCCTTGCAATGTTCTTGTAGCCTTACCTTAAGGGGTGGCCTGTCTCTTCTTTATATTTCTTTCCACAACTACAGGGAATGGCGTACACACAGTCCTTAGTCATGTCCTCCTCTGTTGGGGGTCCTACTTGGGAGAGGTACCTATGAAGTGTAGAACCACTTCTGAAGATCGTCCTGATGTCATATGGACCACAGACCCTTTGTATTTTCTCTGGTAACTCCTTCAAATAGGGTAGAAAAACCGAGGCTGTTTTCTAAGAGTTGTTATTCTCATGCACCAGGGTTCCTGGACATTAGGTTTATAAGGCCCAAAAATTCAGTTGTTCTTGTCCTTAAAGACACATGGTCCAGTGGATATAGACATTGGTTAGTTCCTGTAATTTGACCCAAAGAGTTGGGAGTTCAATACCAGGCTACAGCAGTGGTGAACAAGTAACTTCGAGTCAGGTTAGAAGGAAATAACTCATGACTTTGCACAAGGAAAGGTATTAATCTATCTATTTCCTCCAGTTATGGGTTAAATAACAGGAAAGATTGGATTTTATAGCCTTGGCTTGCAACCAGTCTACCACAGAAAGTAATGGCAATCTACTACAGGATAATCTTCTGCCCAGTCAGTCATGTCTCTTTCAAGACATGATCGCTCAAGCGTGTATCACATATAGCACTTAACTGACTGACTTTCCAACACATTTCATATGAACTCTGAAACAAATTAGCTATCCCAAACACTAGAATCATTACCACCAACTCCAAGACTATTGGTAATATTGTCAGATTAAAAAGAACCTTAAACACCAACTTAATTGATGGGATTTACAAAATACAGTGTCTACAGTGCAATAACATATATATAGGGGAAACATCACGAAATCTAAAAGCGCAGATCTATGAATGTAAAGAAGACTTACATGTTCCAACTCTCTTGTGTTACATCAAAATACAATTTTGAGTTCTCAAATGCTAGTTTAAGGAGGAAGTAGGAAGTACTTTGAAAACATATTAACAGCATTACTACCAACTATGCGATTAAAACATTACACTACTTCTGCATTTTTCACAAATATATAATTCAGGAATCTAAAATACTAATAGATGTCATTAAATAATTTAAAGATAGTTCCTTATATTCTTAACATTGTAATACTTTTCTTTGTATGAACTACATTCTATTTTATTTCAAAATGAATTTGTTTTTCCGTTTCTCCTTATTCCCCTATTCGTATCTATATTTTCTCACTATTATATATATATATATTTAGAAGATAAAACATTTTTTTTTAAATTAAAAAAAAAATTTTTATTAAGAATTTTTTAAAAACACTTATTTTAAAAAAATAATAAATTCACAAGAGAAGATATTTTACAGAAATAAGAAAAGATATTCATAAAAATTAATACAGACAATAACAAAGGAGTCATGTATTGCTAGGAATAATGTTTTTTTCCTTCAAAAATGTATTTTTTTTTTTTTAAATCATATCACCCTGAGCAAGGCGGTAACGCCACTGATGTGCAGGGGGCTACGTAAGAGTGATAAGATTGGAAAAGAGAAAAACCGGAAAGCACATCCTAAACAGGGAACAAGGGATGAGCCTCTTCACCTATTCAATAGACGTGGGTGGAGTGTGAACCGGGCTATAGTTTAGTCTATCTACTCCAATTGAAAAAAAAAAAAAAAAGGAATGACAAGATTGGAAAAGAGAAAAACTGGAAACCACATCCTAAGCAGGGACCAAGGGATGAGCCTCTTCACCTGTTCAATAGACGTGGGTGGAGTGTAAACTGGGTGATAGTTTATTCTATCTACTCCAATTAAAAAAAAATAAAATGAAAAAAAATGAAAAAGTAAAAATTTTTTTTTTTAAATTTTAACTTGTTAAAGTCGAAAGAAGTCTTCGAAGCTAAACTAATTTACAGAACCTTTTCTAGTAAGTTTAAAGAAAAGACCATATAAAGATGAAATAAACAACCCTTCGGCTGTCCAGAAAATGACCAAGTCATTTTTTTAACTGAAGGAAAAAAAAAGATTTTTTTCCGTAAACAGAACCGCTGCTAAATGCTGAAAAACTAATGTACCGTAACAGTTAGAGGCAAAATACAGTTCCTTACTTAACAATGGCAAAAAGAAAATTAATACAAAATACAAAAAAAAGAAGAATGGCCTAGCCAACTTACAACACAGTAAACTTGAACTGAAGTTGAGTGACAAATTCCAGCAGACAATGATACCAAAATAATATTTCAACTCATTATATTTCAGTTACTGCGGCGGTCAACTGATTGTTAATTTGATTGAGCATGAAGAGAGAGAGAGAGAGAGACTACAGAGCATACGACCAATAACCAGGGGGAAGGGATGTAGAATGAACTACCGTCGAAGAGCATCTACACTTAAATTCTTTAAAATAACAATATTGCTAACAAGTTCAAATAATAAAGTTAAGTAAAGTAAGTAAAGTAAATAATACCTCGAGCCGTTCATATCGAAAGAAGCCTTTGAAGCTAAACTAATTTACAGAACCTTCTCTAGCAAGTTTAAAGAAAAGACCATGTAAAGATGAAATAAGCAACCCTTTGGCTGTCCAGAAAATGGCCGAGTCATTTTTTAACTGAAGGAAAAAAAGATTTTTTTCCGTAAACAGAACCGCTGCTAAATGTTGAAAGGCTAATGTACCGTAACAGTTAGAGGCAAAATACAGTTCCTTACTTAACAATGGCAAAAAAAAAAAAAAATTAACATAAAATACAAAAAAAAAAGAAGAATGGCTTAGCCAACTTGAACTGAAGTTGAGTGACAAATTCCAGCAGACAATGATACCAAAATAATATTTCAACTCATTATATTTCAGTTACTGCTGCGGTCAACTGATTGTTAATTTGACTGAGCACGGAGAGAGAGTAGAGACATATAGAGAGAGTGGGAGGGAGAGAGAAAGAGAGAGAGAGACGGGGTATTATGGCAATATTTTTTTTTCCTTCAAAAATGTGTTATGGTAATATTTTTTTCTTCAAAAATGTATTCTTGGTAATATTTTTAAGTCAGAAATTTATATTTTTCTATAAAAGTATATTTTTATACTTTCATAGAGTTTTGACCCCAGTTTTTTTTTTCATATTCCTTAGGACAAATTAGCTTGGTATATGACTTTTTCAGACAACCGAACAGTTACACAATTACAATTACAGAGGGATTTATATTTATTTGGTGATTATAAAAAATATTGTTTAGTATTTTCTTATTATGTGAATTAATGATGGCGTGGATATTGCTTGTACAAGAATAACTAATTTTTAATGTTTTTCTATGAAAGATCTTACATAGTGGGTTGTTAAAATGAAAGTGTTTATTGATCAATTTCAGAAAATATTGACCAATATTAATATTAGACAATTGGCAAAAAACTTTTAAAACCGTTTATCGCATGTTCTGAGTGAAATTAACTTTTATTTATTCTCCATGGTATGAACGAAGCAATATTTCTTTTTGCTGTGGATAATATTTCTATTTTTATCTATTTAATATTTTATATTATTTAGAAAATATCTTTTGGATTATCCTCTCTGTTTTTATGGGTTTAACATCCCCCCCCCTGACACACACACATAATATTTTCTGTAATGTTTATTCAATTGGAAATTCTGAGGGAGAAGTTAAACAATGTTACTACTCCTATAAACACTCCTTTTCCAACCCCCATCTAAAATTTCATATGAAAGAGGAGGGACTTAACCATGACCACCGAAAAGTGAAGGTCAGCTTGATCATGACAAAAATAGTCCTACATAGGTCTTTGGTTAGTAAGACTGGCAGTAATGAATGATTGTAAACTGAAGAAAAAGTCTTAGAAAATGTTTTAAAATTATGTTTAAAAAAGTAAAAAAGGAACATTGTATACTACTGAACTTTATTTAATAATATTCATTCTTTTCTAAATGATTAATAATAATAATAATAATAATAATAATAATAATAATAATAAGGATAGATTATCGAAAGGCATTCGATAGTGTGCCACATTCCTGGATTTTAAAGACTTTAAATATATACAAGATATCGCCCGTCATCATCAATTTCATCAAACAGTGCATGTCTATATGGAAAACAACCCTTTACCTCAATCATATAAATGGAACCTTTTGGAATTTTTCTGATGAAATAAACATCAAAAGAGGTATATTTCAAGGTGATTCTTTATCTCCCTTACTATTCTGCATATCATTAATAGCACTAACCAGTCAACTTAATAAGACAGAATGTGGTTATAAAATAGGCCAAAAGAAAATAAGCCATCTATTTTACATGGATGACTTAAAGTTATATGCTAAGAATGATAATGAGCTGGAAGGTCTTCTGCAAACTGTAAAATGCTTCAGCAAAGACATTGGAATGAAATTTAATTTGAATAAATGTGCTAAAGCTACAGTTTTACGTGGATCAATACAAGAAACATCCTAAATTAGCCTAGACCCTGCTGTAACAATAAAAGAATTGAAACCAGAAGAAGCTTATAAATACCTAGGTGTAAATGAGAGCGAAAACATTCACCATAAAAAGATGAAAGAAATAGTGCGTAAAGAGTACTATAGAAGGCTACGAATGATATTAAAAACTGAATTAAATTCACAGAACAGAGTTATGGCCATTAATAGCCTTGCAATCCCAGTTGTCCAATATAGCTTTAACATCTTAAACTGGACTCTAAATGACATCAGGCGAATGGATGCTAAAACAAGAAAGCTTCTTTCTAAGCATAAGATGCATCATCCAAAGGCTGATGTAGACCGTCTATACATACCCCGTAAAGAAGGTGGAAGAGGTCTTATTCAGCTGGAATTGTCATACAAGACAACAACTATTGGCTTACTAACATACATAGAAACAACAAAGGATTGGATGATACAATTAGTAAGACAACATGAAGAAAGAAAGAAAAAATATTCAATAATAAAAGAAGGCAGTAAATACAAACAAGATTTACAGTTAGTAGATTCTGTAGAAAAGCAAAACAGAAGCCAAGAACCAACTATTGCGGCAAAAAATATGAAAATGAAAGCCAAAGATAAAGCTCTTGAACAGATAAAACAGCGCTGGCAAGACAAACCTCTGCATGGCCAATATCCAGAACGTGCCAATAAATCCAATGTTGACAAAGTTAATACTCATCGATGGTTACGTGCATCTGGATT
Organism: Ascarosepion bandense; assembly: GCA_037127315.1. Lineage (NCBI taxonomy): Eukaryota > Metazoa > Mollusca > Cephalopoda > Sepiida > Sepiidae > Ascarosepion > Ascarosepion bandense. The sequence goes on along the minus strand of JBBBDQ010001567.1, from coordinate 208,273 downwards.
AAAGTCTGAAACTAAAGGCTTTATTCTTGCAGCATAAGACCAAAGTCTTTTCACTAGAAACTTTCAGGCAAATATCATGCATAATAATATGGATCCAAAATGCAGGTTTTGTGATAAACACCAAGAAACAATAGACCACCTAATCTCAGGCTGTTCTGTGCTTGCCCCAAATGAATATAAAAATTGCCACGATAGAGTTGGGCAATATTTACATTGGGCAATGTGCAAACATTATGGAAAGGCTGTAAACAAACACTGGTATGAACATCACCCAGCACCGGTTACAGAAATAGAAGATGTAACCATTCTATGGGATTACACCATCTACACAGACAGAAAAATTGAAGCAAACAGGCCAGACATTATTGTTAAAAACCAGAAGGAGAAAACTTGTCTATTAATTGATATGGCTTGTCCAGCGGATTGTAACATATCAATCAAGGAATTTGAAAAACTGTCAAAATATAAAGACCTGGAAATTGAAATAGAAAAAATGTGGAAATTGAAAACAAGAGTTGTGCCAGTGATAGTAGGTGCACTTGGAATGATAAAAAATGTAACAAAACAACACATTGAAAGAATCCCTGGAAACCCCAGCTTAAGAGATATACAAAAAATTGTCTTATTAAGTACAGCCCACACACTAAGGAAAACTTTATCTATGTAATGCTGGGGATGATAGGGAAGATAGAAAAACATGAAATGGAGCCATAACAACACGCCACTACCTGCCTTAGGTCTCTCTGCAGACTTGGTTGGTAGTGAGACCAAAGCAGAAATCGAAATATGATGAAAAATGACATAATAATAATAATAAATTGTTGCTGAAAGCAGTGTTAAATAAATAAACAACAGTTAAACATCACGTTACATTTCATTAAAATTTAAAAACTGAAATTTGTTCATTATTTTAATTGTTTCAAATTTGAACATTTTTTTTAATAATTTTAATCAGCATTGTTTTAATTTGCATGTTTTTATTTTGATTTTAACAATTATTCTGTAAAGTTACAATATTGTAAGTGATTATTATTCTTATACACTTACAGCAACAACTGAATTATGAATTTGGAACAAACAAATTACAAGTAAATGATTAAAAAATAAAACAACAGAATATAAATTAGAAGTTACAGATACAAAATTTAAAGACTGAAATAAATTCATTCATAATTTTGTTTCAAATTTGAAAACAATTTTTTTATAAATTATAATCAACATTTCTGGAAGAAATTTGCATGTTTTTATTTTAATTTTAACAATTATTCTTTAATGTTACAGTATTGTAATTAAAAAGAAGCTCATTATCTGCCAAAACATTCATAATATTATATGCATGGCTAATTTCCTTTGATTTACCAAATGAAGAAAAGAAGAATTTTTTATCAGCTTACCCATGTTTGCATAATTATATAGAACAAAATTTGTAGTTGTATCATTAGGGTATAAGAGAGAACCTCTATTAATCCCCTGAAAATAGCAGTTTATTTCAGGTATTTCTTCCACATTATCTCTTCCAGATATTAAGTCTTTGCAACTATTTCATTTAATTTTCTTAAAAACTACATGACAGTAATAACTTGCTAAGTATAGTATTACAGGAAGAACTTCTCTACATTTATTAACATCATCCTCTTTGACATCAATTCTAAATTTATAAACATTTTGCTCCTCTGTCACTTGTAACCATTTTCATTCTTGTAAATTCTTTAGATCAATTTTAATGCATTGCTGATTAAATGGTAAGCTCAGTTTTAAAACATTTTTTTCACACTCAAACACTTGCCACATTGAGATATTATATTGATCCCCACTAATTTGTCAGTACTGACCAAACCTTGCCTCAAGGTTATCAGTTTGAAATTTGCCAGGTAATATGTACAGCATTCTCAATTCTTCTTTGTAATACTTGGTCAGTTCTAGAAATGCATAGGTTGTATGATGCAAAGCAGTGAAAGTTTCTTTTGTTTATTTGCCATTTCTTCCAGAAATGATATTCCAAGATTTTAACCAGTCACAGAATAGAGAGAGAAATTTAAAATTTTCTTCAATTACTTTTATTTACTTCATTTACTCATTTAATTAAAGTACTTATTTCTAAGCCGAAAACCTTTATATTTATTTTTTTACATTCATTATTGTCCACCAAATATAAAATATGTTTATATAATCTGGAAAATTAGGCCAACATTTCTGTTTTCCTAAGGTCAATAATCCCTGAATAGTGTACTCATTAAAAAATTTACAGAACTAAATTAACATTTTGCCTTTTAAGATTAGTAGGAGAAAGTGCCTTTGAGGTCAATTTATAACAATATTTCAAAATTGACTGAGATTCAAGGGCATGAAGCTTCTGTAAGGTACAAAATAGGGCATTTTGAATACTATCTGATTCATGATTGCCATTGTGACAAAATTTTGGGAACAGCATGCATTTACTTGTATCTTTTTGACTAAGCCAATTGTTCCTAATGCATCTTAATATATGGACTGAGTCGAATAGGAAAAAAAAGAGGTTGAGACTTCATAACTGGGTTTGGATATGCAATGGAAAGTTTTAGGAGACTGCAAAAAAAAGATATAGCTTTTTTATTTATTGCATTATTATCTATTATGTTTAATACTTGAAAGCCTATCTCCTCTAAAGCAATTATTATACGTTTAACTATGTCAAATAAATTCTCAGCTTTAAGATATTTAGTCGGCATAACATGCACAGCATCCTTATATTGTGAGAATACACTGCTAACCACAAAGGCAAAAGCACTTGTTACAGCCTCATTGCTGTTGTCAGATAAGCCAACATTATTACCACACTTATAATAAAAATAAGGTTTTAGATGAATTTCATCAACAAGTAAAGATACTGTGGTGTCCTTCTGCACTAGTAACTTCAATTTATTTTTAATATACATAAGAAAATTGTTGTCATGTTGCTCAATCAAAAGATTCATACAAAGCTAAGTATGAATAAAGAGAGAATTTTTAATATTTATACATTTTTAAATCAACATAACAAATAAAAAACATTTTTTATGAATAAAACAATTCTAAAAAAATTGTTAGATTATTAGAATTATATGCCTATGAAAATATTCCTTTATAAATTTATATTGAAAATTTCTTTAAATTTTTTTTAATGAGATTTCTAGCTTTTAAAAACTTTTGCAATTTTCTTTTTAATATGTTGTTAATTACAAAGATGAAATTAATTTAATCCTTAAAGTTTCTTTTATTTATGAATAAAACAATTCTAAAGAAATGTTAGAATTATTAGTTATATTTTATGTCTATAAAAATATTCCTTTATGAATTTATATGGAAAATTTCTTTAAAGTTTATTTTTTAAAAATGAGGTTTTATCTTTTAAAAACAATGTAAGTGATAAAGTCAAGTCATGTTGAATATAATTTTCTTGCTAGATTTATGTCGTAACTTTGTGTTGTGAATTACAAAGATATGAAATTGATTTAATCATAAAAGTTTCAGTTAAATTTACTTATTTTTTAATAGAAAAAATATACTCCCTCTGCTGAATTTAGTAGGTAAAAATTTTATCTTGATAGTAAGAATCCAAATATCAGATAATTCTTTATCTTTCGAAAAAGAAAATACATGAACGTTTTGGCTGTTTTTATAATTTCCTTTGCAATGTGGTACAACACATTTGTAAGGCATTGTTTTTGTTTATAAGTTAATGCAATATTTAAAAGAAAAAATAGATAAATAATTTAAAAACACCTTGAAAAATCTAATACACAAACGATGACTCCCTAATTGAAAGTTAAAGGACTCAAGATGACGATGTCACAAGTTCTTGATGTCATATCCACTAGGCCTTAATTTTTCGATGGTTGGGACTTAACTCAATAGTGAGTTAGAGATTAATAAGTTCTGCCCACACTCCCAATAACCTTTGTGATAGATGCAATCTATGTTTAGTTGAAAAAATTAAAATATCCTAAGCAAAATTTGCTTTTGAACTTAAAAGATTTTATAAGCAAATGCAGTCATAGATTTAAATTTAAGTTTAAACTTCCCAATAATCAATCTAAAATTTTAATTTTCATGTAAGTTATGTTTAACCTGTTTATTTTGGTATTAACATTATTCATAGCTCTTTAACAGTGACCTTGAAAATCTGTAATTTTGTTTGACCTGTTTCTTTTTTATTTTTTTGAATTTATTTTATTAAATCTCAATTGTGCTATTGTATAATGTCATCCATATGCCAGCTTTAACATGTTCCTGTAGCAATGCTCTCTCTTATTCTTTCTTTTTCCATACCCTTACTTCTGTTTTACACACACACACACACACACACACACACACACACACACACACACACACACACACACACACAAATTTATTTTCCCATAATGTTTTGGTCTTGCTGATGAGATGGGTGGTTTAATAAATTAAATAAATTATTAATAAATAATTTAAAAACACCTTGAAAAATCTAATACACAAACGATGACTCCCTAATTTAATAAATTAAACCACCCTGTTGAAATGGCTATCTGATATAAGAAAATTTGAATTTATATATATATATATATATATATATATATATATATGTGTGTGTGTGTGTGTGTGAACCACCCGTTTGTACATAAGGATAGAAAGTGGCAGTCATAAAATAATTTTCTGTTCTTTTTAACAAATGTTCCTTACCTTGTCCAAAAGCTCATATGGGTTTTCACAATTGTAAAAAAATGGAGGAATTTTGTGAAAGGCTTCTCGGAATTTGTGTTGTTTCACGTCAAAAGATGCAGTTTTTCTCCGAATATTATTCACTTCAGAAGCTTGCAGAGGTGCAACTTGCTGTTTGACGGTGATTGCAATTTTCTTGGTGTTATTCCATCTTTCAGGGAGTTCCTATGTAAACAAAAGAAAAAATAATTTGATTGCTTTTTATATTTAATGTATATAAGAAATATTTTGATTTCTGAGATGGTAATTATGGAGACAGAATATTGCATAGAAACATATTCCTTTCCTAGATTTTGGTTAAGACACTAATAAACTAAGAATTATGGTTGTAGTCATACCTTGATCTACACAGATATCAGCACCCAACAGTTGCTTCCCTTTTCTATCTAGGTCAGTGTACACTTCTTTTTTTACCTGGCCACCATCATAATTTATTACATTAAGTTTCCCAGAAACAAAATACTTCATTTTTTTCTAAAAGAAAGATGAAGGATGGAAAGCACTTTTAATGGAACCAAAAAAAAAAAAAAAAAGATTTAATACAAAAACTTTTTATGCTTTTCCATAAACATCATGTTTTGACATTAAGTGGATAATATTCAAACAAACTCTGGAGAAAACACTGAAAAGTGTGGCATGCCTGAAACAAAAGTTATCAAGATTTGAACATTGTCAGTTACAATCCAATTGGCTAATTCTATGCCACAGCAATATAATAGTTGTATGACTATGTATTAGGAGCAATATATGTATGAATGATTACATGAACATAAAAAACAATGAGTAGTACTGTTATAGCTAAACAAATAGGTCTTATTTTTCATAGAAGATATTTATTATTGAATTTATGCCTAATAATTGCAATACTTGAGAGAAATTCCATGATGTATCTTTGTAACTTTGAAAGAGAATTTTAATAGTACAAAACATAGCATATTATTAATATGTTAATAATATATCATACATTTATAAGTGTAAAATTTGGTGAATTATTAACCTTAAATTTCAAGAATTTTACAAAAACAATATTTATTGTGAAAAATTTTTCTTTTCTTTTACCTTGTCTTTCTCTTCTGTTTAACTTTATTTCACTTTATGCATCTTGCAATATGCAAGGCTAAATTCTATTAACAGCTGGCATATTACAAAATTTAAGCTTTATGTATAATCACTGAATGGCTTAAAAATTTTCAATCTGAATAGAATCTTAACTATGAGTAGAAGTCAGTCTGTAGCAGCAAAAACAATGTACTTGAAGAAAAGAAAAAAGGTAGGAAAATATATAAAGCACATAGTTTAATATTAAGGTCACTACATCTTTCCATTTAATTTATATCTTTTATAATTAATTTAGGAACAGATGTGTTGAGTCTTGTATAACTCTGTGTGTATCCACAGTCATGATGTATATTTGCTGTAGTAATATTTGTGACATAGCTCTCCTTGTCAAGTGTGATGCATTGGATTGCTGCCTGGCCTGTTATCTACTTACTACTTATATAATGCCAGGCTAATTTGCATGGGATACTATACTCTCCTGAAACAGAAGCAGTCATACACCCTTGTTCTTCCTGTCACTCTTTCTCTAATTACTTTTGTTTTATAATGTCCTTCTGTTCACTCTTGTCATCTCTTCAACAGTGACCTTGGTCTTTCTTCATCCTCATCTGTTTTTTACCTTTATTTAATTCCATATTCTGCTCAATCTCACATCTGCAACTGTCTCTTCATGTTCCTGCACTTCCATTCTCTGCTTTGCCTCATCATTGCACCTTCCATCTTCACATTCTTGTTCTTCCATTTCCATATCCTCCAACACACTCCTACTTCTGAACTGGTCAGCAGGTACCAAAATACATTGCCTTTTCTTTTCAATTGTAACAGAAAATTTGCCTCTTCCGAACTTGCCACTTTGTTATTCTTATACCACACCTTCTCCCTCATGGCAAAAGATATTGTTATGGAGACTCTGATCTACCTTCCCATAAGTGCTGACAGGTTCAGTTTCCTCCTTGCATGTGGGATAGACCTAGAGATAAGGGGTATTTTTTATAAGAATGCCTCAATACTTCCATTAGTAGATGAAAATGACTTCAAAGTCATTTTCACAGTTTGCACCATTCTCTTCAATATTCCATTAATGTGGATGGTATGGCAGTGTCTTATACAGGACGCATTTGATCTGTCTTAACCAAACACACAAACTCTCATTCTAAAACTCAGGTGCATTGGCTGTAACTAACTTTTGAGATACTCCATTTTGTGAAAACATGGGTCTTAAAACCCGTTTTATTATGACCACTCTTCTATCCTTTACTTTGATCATCTCTGGCCAACCTGAGTATATGTCCATAGTTTTAAAAATGACCATGTCCCTTATATGTGCATGGTCCATGTGCCCTCTAACTCAGGGTTGTGCTTCCTTAGGCCATGAATAAATTTCTTTCTGGCTAAAACTTCTCTCATTACACTTTGGACACCTCCTAATATACTCCTTAACATCCTTCAAATATCCTGGCTACCATACTTGCAGTTTTAACTTTCTCCATGTTGCCATTATGCCACAATGCACATTGTCATGCACTCCTCTCACAACATCTTTTTTCAACACCTATGGAGTTACTACTACATCTCCGTTACATACTATACAATTGTCTATGATCAACTTGTGTTTTGCCCCTTTGAATGGTCACTCTACCATTGAGCAAATGCTCCATCTATTACTTCTTATTCTTTCCATCACTCTGCTTAACACTGGATCCTGCTCAGTTTTACTTTTAAGTCTCTTTACAGGAAGCACAGTGTATCCTCACTAGATTTGTGCTTCTCTTCTGTTCCATTCATAAACTGTAACCTTGACAAGGCGTCCACATGAGGAATAGTGTTTTTTTCAAATAAATTATGTTGAAATTAAGTGTCATGATATTTTTCACTCAATGCAGTATCTTTGAAGATGTAACCTTTGGTAATTCTTTCCTCAGGTTGAAAATAAATTCCAACAGCTTGTGGTCTGATTTCAACAAAGATTTTTTACGTAACAAAAAATTACACACCCTCTCCATGCTCCAAACAATTGTTAATGCCTCTTTCTTGATATTTGAATAGTTTTTTTCTGCCGGTGTTAACCTCCTTGAAAATTCATAACTGGATATTCCTTTTGTGATAAAATGGCAGTGACTGCTTTCTCACTTGCATCAGTGGTTACAGTTATTTCTTTTTTAGGATTGAACACATTTATTATCAGTTTTCTCTTCATGATTGTCTTATGTGTTTCAGAAGCATTATTTTGCCTTTGTGTCCACTCAAATTCACTGCTCTTCTTGTGTAGCTCCACAAACAGCTCAATTATTTCACTATACTTTAGAATATACTTGCTGTAGAAATTTATCAATCCAAAAGAAAACTCTAATTCCTTCTTATTCATTGGAGTCACTATATTTGTAATCTTCTTTGTCAATCTCTCATCAGGTGCTATGCTTGTTTGATATCTGATAGCCCTAATACGACAAATTCTTACAATAAAAAATTTCACTTGTCTCTGTTCACCATTAATCCTGCCTTTTTTTAATCTTGTTAATATTTATTCAACTTTAGGATTTAATTCTTCCTTGTTTTTTGCTCCTACCCCTATATCGTCCTGATGTATAATTATGCTACTTATTTTTCCTAATAACACTCTTTCAATCACTTTCTGAAAAATGTGACTGGAGGTCTTAATCCCAAACAGTAGATGAATCCATCTTAGCAGATCTATAGTGGTGTTAATTATGACCATTTCTTTGAACTTATCATTAATTTCAATTTGATTGTATGCAGACTTAAGATCAATTTAGGCAAAGTATTCCATATTCGGATGTGCGTTGTGGTACAGTGGATATCGGCTCAGAACGAGAAGCTGGGGAGCCGAGTTCAAATTCCAGCTGAATCCATTGTATTCACTTACGTGCAAATACCCTTGGGAAAGGTATTAATCCGTCTCTTCCTTCCAGTTATGGGTTAAATAGCAGGACAGATTGGGTTCTATAGCCTTGGTCGGCAACCAGTCTACCACAGAAAGCAATGGCAACCTACTGCGGGATAATCTTCTGCCCAGTCAGTCATGTCTCTTTCGAGACATGATCGCCCAAGCGTGTATCACGTATGGTACTTAACTGATTGACTGATTCCATATTCAACAGCTTGTGGCTTGCAATTTCAATTTTTGGCAATGGAAATGAATCTGAGCATATTTGGTGATTTACTCCTACCTTGTAATCACCATATATCCTTAAGTCTCCATCTGCTTTTTTTATTGCAATAATAGGTGATGCCCAGTTACTTCCACCTTGAGTCACCTTTTCCAGTATGCCCTGTTGTTCATTCTGTTTAATTTTGCCACCACCAAAGAAAGTATGTGAATCAGAACTTTTCTCACCTCAATATATTTAGGGTGATAATTCTCTTTCAACTGAATTCAACTGAATTCAACTTTATCCCCTTTTAACAATCCTATTCTACTTTCTTGTGTCTCCTTGGAATTTATCAGCTTTGCTGTGTTCACCTTTAATACGTCAATTCCTAACAATCCAAGATCCTTATGGCATGCTACCACCACAATTGGAAATTAAAGAAACTCATTGACTTTATGGTTGATCCATCAAACTACTTTAATTTCACATTGCTTTTTTCAGTTTGGGTCATCCTAACGTAATCCAAAGATTTTTTGGCATTAATGTTATTTTGCTACCAGTATCCACCTGAATACTAAATACATGACCATTTATTCTTATAATCTCTTGACCTTTCTTTTATGCATTTACTGCAAATACTCCAGCTTCTTTTTCTTCTTCAGAGGAGGATGTTTTTACTGTCTGCATTCTCTCTACTTGCTTCTTGTACTTACATATACATTTTTTTTGTAATTGTTTCACTCCAAGCAAGGCGGTATTGCCACTGGTGTGCAATGGACTATATAAGAGAAAAATGAAAGTTCAAACAGGAGGAGAGCGAAGAGAAAGATGAACCAGTTACAGGGGGTGTCAGAGAAAGGGCAAGAGAAGGATGGCAATACCGGTGTGAAGACAGTTGCAAGGATAGAGTGAGAAAGGAAAAGAACAAAATATACAGGGTGATGAGGAAAGGAGTGAAGGACTGGAGTGGATAAAAGATGGCAATTGATATTGCACTTAAATTCTTGGAGATTGTACTATCAGGGAAGCAAGTATACAGAAGGGAGTACCACAGGTGGGAAGTGCAAGAAAAAAAGCTGATGGAGTAGAAGTGGCGACTGCATTTGGCTGTTTTAACTGTAGCTTGTTGCCAGTCTGGTTACTTGAGTAAATTCTTGTGGCAGGAGCATCAGTGAACTAAGCTTGTCAAAGCAGAAACCATGAAAATATTTGTAGAAGAAATAGAGAGAAGCCACATCCCATCAGTGGGAAAGTTGCTGGAGTCGAGCTGCCAGGTTCAGACCAATCATAAAACAGATTCTACTTTGAAGCCTATAAAAACTCCTAAGATGAATAGCAGGGGTGCCCGACCAGATATGACAATAGTATTCAATGCACAGGCAGATGGTTGATTTGTATATATACAAGATGGACTCAAACAGGAAAAACTTCCTGGCCTGACATAGTGATCCAACGTTCCTAGCAGTAGATTTAGCTATTGATTCAATGTAATGGTTCCATTTGAGGTCAGAAAACAGGGTGAGGCTGAGGAGGTGCAGAGTATTGCTTTCTGGGAGACTCGCTTGGTTCATGCTGATGCGGGGTAGGAGGGATTGCCTGTGGTGGTTGACAGATAGCAGCTTCATTTTAGAAGCATTAAAATTTACAAGCCATTTCTTACCCCAGTCTACCACAGAGTGGAGGTCCTTCTCAAGATCTGCAGTGAGGTTATCTTTGTCACCAAATTTCTTACTGAGGCAGAAGTAAATGGTGGTGTCATCAGCATAGATACCTACTTGGGATTTGATCATGTCAGGAGATCATTTACGAAGATCAGAAAGAGTGTCGGGCCTAAGATAGATCCCTAGGGAACACCCGTGTTCATGTGGTAGGATGTAGAGGAATGCCCATTCAAGATGACCTTCATTGTGCAGTTTAATAGAAAAGATTGGATTAAACCAAGCAAGCATCCAGTGATACCATAGCCCTGTAGCTTGAACAGAAGGCTAGCGTGCCAGACCCTATCAAATGCTTTGGTGATATCCAGGGCAACAGCTTGAGCTTTACTGCTTTTATTGAGGGCCTGGTATATATACTTGGTGATGGTTGTTAGCATATCGGCAGAAGATCTGGCAAAGCAGAAGCCACACTGTCTGTTCAAAAATAGTTTATAGGCATTGAGATCTTGAACTATTTCAGCATTGATGATAGCCTCAAACACTTTGCCGAAAATTGGTAGGAGGCTGATAGGGTGATAATTAGAAGTATCTGAGGGTTCCCCTGAGTTCTTAAATACAGGAACCACATAAGAGGACTTCCAGCAGGTAGGAAAACAGGAAGCAGAGAGGCAGTAATGATAGAGTTTAGAGAGAACAGAGGAGGGTTCAGGGGGTACATTTCTTCAAAACAATGACCAGGATTCTGTTACCTCTGCTTTCCTTATGGGGGTCATGTTTTGAAATTATCTTAAATACCAGAGAGCAAGGTTATGCAAACATCTCTCAGTTCTGAGAGGGAAGTGGGTGTGGATACTCCAGTTGAGTCAAATATGGAGTTGGAGGAGAATCTGTGAGCAAAGCACTCAGCCTTGTCCATAGATGCCATGAGGACCTCTAAAACTCTGAAATAATTTCTTTTTCTGCAATTCAAGCATAGTTTCCCTAATGCTGGACATTTGTATTTGTTCCTTTCATGCATTCTTTCACAGTATTTCATTCTGAATTTTCACCTTGTACATTTCAAGCTCTTCTTTCAATTTATTGAATTCTCTGATTGGGAAATATGTCTCTTCACTCTAGTTATGGGTTAAATAATAGGACAGATTGGATTCTATAGCCGTGGTTGGCAACCAGTCTACTGCAGAAAGCAATGGCAACTTACTGCGGGATAATCTTCTGCTCAGTCAGTCATGTCTCTTTTGAGACATTATCACCCAAAGCATGGCACTTAACTGACTGATTAACTGTTGTAAAAATTCTATATTTGTTTCCAAATTCATTTGATTGCTTTGCATGCACTCCAACATTTTTGATAATCCCTTGATCAAACTTAAAAGAATCAATATGTCTTTCATGTAATGAATAGGTAATGAATACGTATACACTTTGGTTCCCCCTCACTGGAACGTGATTGGCTGGTGTCAGCCATAAATACAGATGAATGTAAGGACGTCCGGAGGGAGAGAGAGATTTACCACCAGAGGTCTAGTGACTACGTCTCAGGATACTGCATATGACGATTATGTCTATGTACTATTTGGTTACATTTGCCTAAACCACTTCACTACCTCGTATTGATATATATCCTTTTCTGGGACATATCAGTCTTCCACTGACATTTCTTGCATTCCTAATTTTTAGCTCGCTCCTTAAGCCTATGCAAGTATTGCATTACTGATTCCTCTGGCCATTGCCTTGCTTCCAGAAACTTGGTCCTCTCGGCAATAACCAATTTTTTCTTTAGTCTAGTATTCTTTTAAATGACTCTGACAATGTAACGAAAAGGAAATCTGTAATATGTCTGTGTTTCAGGCAAACAAAACTTTTGACGACAACAGGTACTCTCTTGGTTTCCTTACCTTTCCAACATCGTCGTAGTAGTCATCTTCTTCTTCGTTGTCATCTTTTCACTCAAACACTTCGTCAATCGTCTAAGTTCATATTGCACAAATCACCGCCCTTCCTCATTTTATCCCTTTTCTCAGTTGTTTATTTGCATACAAATTATAATGGGTGACTTGTATGTCAACATGGCTGCCTCTCATTTGCATACCTTGTAAAACCGTGTGCCTTTGCATAGGAACAAGGTGTTAGATCACCCGAACGAACACAGACAATTTTCTCAAAAGTCATTTGTTCCAATGGGCAAGACATGGCAGAAATTTTCATTAAAAAAACAAATTTGTTATTTGATTCTCTTCTTCCATCCTTGAGTCCTTCAATTTTTTTGTGACGTATCTTTGTGTGCAGCTATATTCGTGACATAACTCCCCTTGTCAAGTGTGATGCATTGGATTGCTGCCTGGCCTATTATCTACTTACTACTTATATAGTGCCAGGCTAATTTGCATGGGATGCTACAAGATGCATATGTCAATACAGTTAATAGTGCTGAAAAGTTATTGGCACAGCAAAAAGACCATAAAAAATTTGTTTGATGTCTGATCATTTGATCAGATTTTAGTAATAAGTAGTAATGTGTATAAATGATTAAATTAATTATTTTATTGTTCTAAGATATATATTTTAAAACTTCAATTTCAAATTCTAAAACTATTAATTTTAAATGCAAACAATAATGATGCAACATAATCTAAAAGTAAACTGACCTCCAACTGGGTGTGAACCTCTTCTGGCATCTCCTGGTTGTAAGTTTTCAGTAATTCAATGGTTTGTTTTAAAGGTTCAAACATTTCATCTGTTGCAGCCAATCTTTCACGAACAGCCCCAAGGTTTCCCATGATGCCCACCAATCCATCGTAATCACCTTCTTCCACAGGTTTTGTGAGGCCTTCATCAGCAAAGCGAATAAAGTCAGACAAGCCATTCAAACTGAAAAAAAAAAAAAGCAAAGCAAAAAAGCTAACATTAACTTGCTGTAGCATCTCATAATTGGGAAGAATACATCTTATAGAAATCCCTACAAAATGGTTGCACCTTAGAGAGTAAATATTAAAAAAAAATTCTGACAAAGGAAAAAACAAATGTGATTAAACAGAACTAAATTGTTTTAAGTCAGATTAAATTTATAAAATATAAAGAAAAGTTCTTTTTTTTCACTGGCAGCAATGAACATTTTCTTTTTTATCAATGATATAAATATGTTTGCTTTTATCAGATTTTTCACAAGTTTTGAACATTAAAATATTATTTGTCGTAACAATTTATCTCTCATTGAATTCAACAGATTTTGCTTTAAGACAGATGATGTAAACATTTTTATTCTCTATAATCTAAAAGCTACTAAATATTTGGAATTTCTTTCAAAAACAGTGTTTTTGAAGCAATTTATTGTATAGAACACAAGTGCCTAAAGAAGCCATATCCAATGATTTTGAGATTATTTCAAGTGAAAACTATTGTACCAAGTTGATGTTTTTCAAGCACTTTACAAAATGATCACTGCAACCTTATTATTAGATAAAAATATTAAATAACACTCTGTTTTAACATTGAGCAAACGTTAAAGTGTATAACAAGTGCATAATTTTAATCATATGTACTTCAGAAATAACTTCTATTGTTTTCATTCAGCCAATTTGACAATATATGAATGAACTCAGACACACTCAACATGCTTCTGTCACAGTATTTAATATTAAACAAAATAAACTGATTTTGATCATCTTATTAATCTAACAATTTTATTTCATAAGACATCCAACAGAATTAACTAATATACAAGACTTAGAAATTCTTATAATATTAAACACTTAAACTAAAAGGTAATTTTTCCATAAATTTTAGGATTTTTCCATTGAAATATTTCAACATTTTAAGATTTTTGAATGAAAAAGATTTGCTTACAAAATAAATTTAATCTCTTTATAACACATCACTCAATAAATCCCAGACCTAACTAATAAAACAATAACTTTTAGGCAAAATTTGACTTTATTCATCAACATCACTCACTACAAAGATTCTCTAACAATTTGATGCCTTTTTTGTAGAACGATTTGTCTTTGGCCTCAAAATACACCTCAGTTTCTGATATCACTTCTTCATTGAAGCCAAATCTCTTTTCCCAGAGCATTCTTTTGAGGAGTGCAAATAGCTGGGGGCCAGATCTGGAGAATAAGGTGGATGCAGAAGCAGTTTGAAGTGCAATTCATATAGTTTTGCCATCGTTGTGATCAACTTGTGACACTGTGCATTGTCTTGGTGAAAGATAATATTTTCTTCTTCATTTGTGGCCATTTTTTGGTGATTTCTTCATTCAAATGTACTAATAATGCTATACAATATTTTCTATTGATGGTTCTTCCATTCTTAAGGTAATCAATGAACAAAATACCTTGCACATCACAAAATACAGAGGCCAAAATCTTGCCTGTTGATGTTTGCGTATTTGGTCGCTTTGGATGGCTTTCACCTGCTGCTGTTCACTCAGCTGACTGCCAATTTGGATCCAGAATGAAGTCATGGATCTATGTTTCATCCCTTGTCACATAATTACACAAAATCTCCTTCTTGTTGTGTTGAAACAGTTGTAAACAACTCTGAATCATCGACACATTGTTGTATTTGATCAACTGTGAGCAAATGCAGCACCCACTTTGAACACAACTTTCTCACTGACAAATGTTCATGCAAAATGGTGAATACTCTACCTTCTGATATGTTCAACTCCTTTGCTATCTCACACAACTTCAATTTATGATCGGCCAAAACAAGTATATGGATTTTTTGGTATTTTCTGGGACAACTACTGATTTTGGGCAACCTGAGCATTCAGTATCATTTGTGTCTGTACAACCGCATTTAAATTATATATATATATAATCTTTAGCCGAGTTGAATGACCTTTTTCCATTTCACCTGTTGTTTTCATTGGAGCAGAGTCTGAATAACACTTATCAAGCCATTGCTTTGCTTGAACAGTATTCTTTCCTATTAGAAAGCAATGCTTTATCAAAACACAAAGTCAGATTTTTCCATTGTTTGAAAATATGCAACAGTAGCTTCACTTAAATAACAGTAATTTGTAAACTAATAATCTGATTGGGCCCAAATTTTGTCAGATGCCATTTGAAGGTTAGTACTTCATAAAAATCATATGGACTTTTTATTAGTGGCACCATCTATATGTCAGGCCTGGGATCTATTGAGTGATGTGTTATAAAATAAAACAAAGTAATATTCAGGTATTATTAAAAAAAATGAAGAAAAAAGAATTCTGAATAATATTAAGATAACAGGCTCAACTGAATAGGTCTCTCTCTCTTGCTCTATCAATGTGCTTCAGTCTTGCTTCCAATAAAGTAAATTTACCTGTTAGTTACATGATCAATAAGATGTTGCTTAAACATGAAACTCCATCTCTTGATGATGTTTAGCAATGCTTGTTTAAAAGGACTGGCATCAACACTAAACCAAGACTCAAAATTGGTGGATTTTTTAATGGTTTCTGCTTCTTCATAAATTTTTTCATAAGTATCAATCTAAGGAAAAAAAAAATCATTGCTTTTAAAATTAGTCCATTTTTTAAGAATTCAAACATGAACAACCATTTTATTCTCTTGTAAGAAATAAATTTAGTTTCAGTACATATACACTCCTGATCAAAATTTTACGACCACTTAAAAATCTTTAAAAAGAAATATTTTTTTTATGGATAGATTTTAAACTCCTCCCACTTAAGGTTACGGAAACAAAAAGCGATATTCCAAACATTTTATTTAGAAATTTACATTTTTATAAAATGAGGCGATTTACACATGATCAAAATTATAAGACCAGAGACAAAAATTCTACGAAATTGTACAAAAAGTGTATGAAAACATTCAACAACTAAATTTAATAATGAGTTCTACCTCCACTGCTTTTGATGAATTCAAAAATTCTGTCGGGCATGCTAGAAATAAGCATTTCCATTAAGGTGCGGGGGATGTTGCTCCAGCTTCTGAAGATGGCTTCACAAAGTTCATTTTTTGTTGAATATTGTTTGCCATTTCGATAAACATCTCTTGTCATCCATCCTCAAACATTTTCAATTGGGTTCAAGTCTGGTGAGCATGCAGGATGTCCCAAGAAATGGACCCCATTTTCTTATAGAAAGGTCAAGGTCTGTCTTGCAGCGTGGATTGCAGCATTATTCTGTTGGAATAACCATCCATCCCCACACAAATGATGGCCCTCCATCATCAATGATGCTTTTTGTAGCATGCTAACATAACCAGCCACTGTTTGACAACCCTGCACCACCTGGAGTTCCATCGTCCCTCTGTAAGAAAAGGCACACCATACCATTAGGGATTCTCTACCACTATGATGTGTGGAGAAAATTTCAGGAGGCATGTTTTTGTTATGCCAATATTGTTGGAAGCCATCAGGACCATCTAGATTGAATTTTTTCTCATCAGAAAACAGGACTTTCTTCCACTTCTCAATGTCCCATATTTGGTATTCACAACCAAACTTTAAGTAGTCCACCTTGTGATGTGGAATCAGCTGAGAAATTTGTTTACGCTTTTTATTTACCATGCCTTTTTGTCGTAAGTGTCGTTTGATGGTTACGGGGCTGCAATCAGCATCTGTGACTGCCTTAATTTGACTAGAAGAAAGTCCCGCCTCTTTCATAACAACCCGTCTTATTCTCTTACTCAATGCAGGAGAAATCTTTTGGGGCCTACCAGAGGATTTTGCTTTTCCATAATTCTCACTGTTCTTTAGAAAGTTGCAAATCACAGTTTTACTGCGATTTACCTTAGCTGTGATCGCCTGCTGTGACAAACCTTGCTTATGGAATTCTAGAATTCGAGAACGCTCAACTTTGGTAAGTTTGATTGCTTTAGGCATGGTAACACCTTTACGCAGTGATTGCTAATCTCTAACTGAACTAAAAACATTGGAATTACCATAGATCTAACAATTTATACCCCTGGTCTTATAATTTTGATCATGCGTAAATCGCCTCATTTTATAAAAATGTAAATTTCTAAATAAAATGTTTGGAATGTAGCTTTTTGTTTCCATAACCTTTTAGATTGTAGTATTGGTAATCTTAAGTGGTAGGAGTTTAAAATCTATCTGTAAAAAAAAATATTTCTTTTTAAAGATTTTTAAGTGGTCTTAAATTTTTGATCAGGAGTGTAATAATAATTTATTAAATGATAATAAATAATTGCAGAGATGCCATAAATTATCCTCTGGTAGAAAATGTCATTTGTTGTGTCACAATAAAGTTTGAGAAACTACAATATATATTGATTCTATAAAAGTAACATTCAAAATAGTTTTTACAACCTTCAACTTGGCAAAATATAAAATTTGCTAACTATATGTGGGGAAATTAAAGACAAGCAGAAGAAAAGCCCTATTATGATGAGGGATATAATGAAAAAGACACACAGCTTTGGCTGAGGATACTATGCTATGTCAGGAAGAAACATTAGTGATAGTAACTCAAAACAAGGTATATTACTAAATGAAAGATCCAAAGTGATGACAGCATGTAAATACACAAGAAAATTTTTGTAGAAAACTTTGCACCCAGATAGGTTTTATTTTATTATTATAATATACAAATTTTTTCTCATATCACTAAAAGTACATATATAAGTGTGTTAAAACAAATAAGAAGGGAACAAATCATACCTGTTACAACAAATCAACAAATTTGAGGTCCTCACCTCCCCAGCAGATAAGGCTGAATGCTTTGCCTGCAGATTCTCGAACAATTTGAGTCTGGACTCATCTGGAGTTTTTACACCCGACTTCTCACCTAGAACCGAGGCACAACTGAATGATGTCCACATTATACCTTCGCTTGTCTCTAAGATAATCTTAAAACTTGACCCTCACAAAGCGAGCGGTGGTGACGGAATCCCAACCATAGTCTTAAAGAAATGTGCCCCTGAACTCTCCTCTGTCCTTTCTAAGCTCTACAATCTCTGCCTATCTGCTTCCTGCTTTCCTGCCTGTTGGAAATCTTCTTCTGCTATTCTTCTCGGGCTTCTCGATAAGGTTCAGAGGAGGGTCTGTAATGTGATAGGTACCGACTTGGCAGACTGCCTGCAGTCTCTCTCCCACCGGCGCGACGTGGCTTCTCTGTGTCTCTTCTATAAATACTTTCATGGCTTCTGCTCCGATGAACTTAGATCACTGGTGTCCCCTAAATACGTATTTGAACGAGATACTAGATTAGCAACTAGATCCCACCCTTTTACAGTGAAACGTATAAAATGCAACCATAATTTCTACTCCAACAGTTTCATTCCTCGCACTTCCCGACTGTGGAATTCCCTTCCACACGATTGCTTCCCCGACGGCTACAATCTCCAGGAGTTTAAATGTAAGGTCAATAGACACCTCCTAACACACTAACCTGCTCCTATTCTATCAAACACTCTTCCCATCTGCCCAACCCTCATCCTCGGTATCCTTAATCCTCTGTCACCTTCCTCCTGACATTCCCTATGTCTAACCACTCCTTCTCTTTACCTTCCCCTATGTAGCCCCATGCGCAATAGTGGCAGTGGAATGTCTTGCTTGGGGTGAGATGATTAAAAAAAAAACCCTGATGTGCTGCAGATGAAACCGATGAAACATTAGATTTATATATATATATATATATATATATATATATGAAATGATTTGTTTGAACATTATTTTTGATCGATATTCGTATTTAAGTAGATATTCTGTTTATAACAGTATTATATATTCATTTCTACCGGCCTGATTATTTTCAATAAATATTTGTTGTGAAAATGTGTGTCATTTGGCAGGATTCGAACCTATGACTCCTATCCACATAGGGGAAGCCATCATGTGATCTGGTACATCTTAGACCTCTTTACCAGGAATATATATAAACCTTCCTGTGCAAACAACGTTAATTGTTGGCGCTCAATAATATTAGCCTCTAGCTCTTTGTATTCATATTTTTTCCTCATTTTTCATTACACACTCCTGTATTTTAATTCTAGTTTAAATCTCCGGTAGAGGCCTGACAAGAGGGAACAAAACCGGTTGCTTCACTTTTTTTACTATTTTATAATGACCACTTGACCATGAATCAAATGGTATGCTTCCCCTATGTAATTTGATTCATGGTCGATTCATGGTTGCGGGTTCGAATCCTGCTGGATAGCACACATTTTCGTAATAAAAATTTATCGTAAATAATCAGGCCAGTAGATATAAATATAAAAATACTGTTTAATTAAAAACAGAATATCTACTTAAATATGAGTATCGGTAAAAATAATGTTCAAAATAATTCATTACAAATTGTCGGTTGCTTATAACCAAGTTTTGTTAAAATTCGTTAATTTCCGTAACATGTTTACATATATATATATATATGTATGTATATATGTATATATATATTTATATATATATATATATGCAAATGTACATTTAAATAAAGATATTCATCAATGAAGAATTCACTATTTAAATCTCTCTTTCTTTCTCTCTATCCTCCCAACACAATTTTCAGTTTTTCATAGTCTATCATCATCAGTGAAAGTTATGTTTCAAAATTGACTCTCTTTCTTTACATGCTCTACACTCATTTTGAACACTGTTATTGTCTCTGAGGTCGTCAATGTATGTGAAACCCTTACTTTTTATTTATCTAAATTTGTTCTCTAATAATCCTTTGGATATTTGAGTAATAAAGGTTATCAATAAGGTAGTTTAAAAATTTTGTTCTTTGAAATGAGCATACTATTATTATTAGTACTATTTTTGAACAGTAATGTTGAAGCAATTACATCATAATATTTGCATTTATGTCCATGTGCATATGTTTCTATGCATTTAAATTGAAGCAGATTTCAGCCAAATATTGTCTATTGCCTATTGCTTTAATTTTCCAAATAAGAAATTTTAGATCAACTGAAAAAACAATCCTACTTGAGAGTTGAACTAAGAAAAGACAATGAAAAGTCAAAGAAAGATTATATAATGCATGACAAATTTTTGTTTCATGAACATTTGATGAAGTTTCACAATCTGAGAACAATTTAGTTATTTAACTTGCAAATTTTGGTATCTTTCTACAATTCTTTACTTAGTTGAAAGTATAGAAACTAAAAATGTAAGTATAGAAACTTAAAATCATTTGCAACATTTTGAAGACAATAAAGCACTCACAATTTACTTTTATTTTTTAGATATTAGTTATTTTTATTTGTGGTAAATATTTAGTAATTACAAACATTTGTACCTGCTCCTTAAATTGTTCAAGTGTTGGGGGACATTCAGGTACTCCATCTTCTGCATGGGATTCAATTTCCTCAGTAGTCAGCACATGGTTATAAAGCAGAAACTGTCGCATGAATTCATTTCGATCATCTACCCACAGGTAGGCATAAGTATCAAAGGAATTGCGGTAATCACATGCTTTGGTCATCACATTCTGCACACGTTCCATCAGTTCATTTCTCATTTCAATCAAATCTTCCATCCCTTCCAGATCAGCCTGCCCAAATAAATAAACATTCTGAGATCTTCATCCAAATTTGTGAGTGCTAAGTTTGAAAAAAAAAAAAAAAAACACTATATAAAATATACTATTTTTTTGTTCATTATGTTGAATGTATTAAATTCAACTTTTAATAGAAAAAATCTTAATGTTGACAATTGCTGCAAAACATTGTTGATTTATTTAAAATGGAATGATCTATTATGAAATGTCTCTAACTTGTATTTAGATACATTGCATTTATTTTCAATATTTGTAGTTGTAATTATGTAAAAATGAAAATAACACTAATGTTACGAACCTGTTTGGGTCAGCAGCACATAAAAATACAATTTAGTTGGAAAAATTCTGAAGGAAGTGAATTAAACTATAACACAAGATAATTTTATACAGAAAGGAAATTTATTATAACACACAAAAATATTCAGCAAAAACACAGGAATAAGGTGAAAGAACTATAATATACCGGACACTAGAATGGGTTCAACTTCGTACTAGTTTTACACAATATTCACTGGAAAATAAGAGGTGAATCTAACGAGAAAGATATTTGGAGGAAGATTAGGTGAAATGGAAAAAGGTCATTCAACTCGGCTAAAGATTATATATATATATATATATATATATGCAGTTAGGGTTTGGTCAGAATGATTAACAAAACAATCTTTACCTTTCACGGCAACATGTGGTGTATTCACTGGATGTTGAGGAAGGTCTTCATGTGGAGAATTTCAGCTGGTAGCTTGATGAAAGAGGTCACGCCTGGCCGGTAACCCAACAACTCTAGGGTTTTCTACTATTTCTTCCCTTTTATATAGAAACAGGGGCCTATATCCATTGGCCCTCTCTTTCTCTGGTCTTTTTCTTCTTTTCACGTAACCATAGTTACCAGGCTATTTATTCTCTTTTTGGGAAGGGTAGAATCTGACCCAGTGACCTAATTCATACTACTCTCCTTTCTGGAGTGGTAGAACCCTGACCGAATGACCAGTTACTACTACTTTTTTGGAATTGGTGACAACCTGACCAAATAACCTAGTTACTACTATTCTTTTGCTAAGGTGACTATTTTTAGTCATGACCTAAGGCTTTTGAGGCAAAAAAAAAACACTTCTAACTTCCTTGTTACACTAACAACTGATTTTAACAGATAGTTACCAAAATTCAATTGATATCTATTTTCCAATACGACAGAGGATCAAGGGTAAATGATTCATCTTTAAAAGATCTCTATAATTTTAGCAATGGATATTACAATAAACAAAATTATAGCAACTTTCTTATCAATCTACCAGGCCAAGATTCAATCTCAGCTTCAGTGCACCTTTCTTATAATTCCTGAATAGATCTTTTATTTTGTTATTATCACCACATAACAGACTCAAAAAGCATGTTTAAAACTAATTTTATAATTGTTAATTATGATCTGCACTTTGAAATTAGGCTAATTTAAAAAAATGAACAGAAAAAGTTATAACCTACCTGATAGTGTTGCTGGCCATTATGTTCAGCTAACCTTGGAATGAGGGTAGCTTGTTTATAAATGTCTCCTACTAAGCCATCAACAAGATCATAAAATCCATCAGAAACCCCAAAATCTAAAGATGGAGAAAAAACCATATGGGGAACCTGTAATTCTAACTGGGCCTGGAAAAGTGGATCTCGTGTTGTTTTTGAATCAGTGTTGTCTAGTAAGAAAGCCAGACTTGCATGTATTGTGTTGAAGAAGCCATCAACAATCATATCATCTACATAGTCAACATATGCCTTCCACATTTCTGTATGGGGATCTGCTTTGAAAAGTTGAACATTTTCCTATTAAATAAAAATAGATAGAGTAAAAGCATAAAACTTTATAAAAACATGACATATATTGTCAGGTAGTGGGTTTCAAATAAGATATAATATTCCTTAAAGCTTAACAATGTGGAAATTTGGTATCCACTTCATGAATGGATTACAAGTCAATAACTTAAAAGATAAATACAAGTTGATAAAGGAATCTTTGAATAAAAAAAAGAGAAAAATGAAACCAAAATGATAGCATTAGAATTCACCTTTAGTAACTGATGTATTTGGTCTCCTTTTACTTGAATTTCCAAGTATCTTCTTTCCAGGCGTTCTTCTCTGTCATCCAGATTCAGAAGAGAGCCAAATTTTTCTTCTTTCCGCTCAAACAGTGGCGTTTTACTCCAGGTTGCCATTAGCTGAACAATCTTTTGGATATTTGTCTTGGACTTTTGCATTCGTGATTCAAGGTCATAAACCATATTCTTTGTTTTTTCTATATATTCCCAGATTCCTGTCAGGATAGAGACTGACACTCATTTTTTCCATATTACATTTAAAACACTACATATTCAGATATAAACCAATGAACATTAGCATGAATGACCTGAGATTTTTTTCTTTAACTGCCACCTGACAAGTTTTTAGAGAAAAATTCTTATTTCTAAACATTCATTTTATTCTTGTAAAATCTATAATTGCCAAGTGTTGTTAAAAACAATAGACATTTTCAGTCTATTATAATGAATGATCTTTTTTCCAAATGCATGATATTTTTTTCTCAAATATGGTCGCTGTTTGTGGCTGTGTGGATATTGAGACACTAGAAAAAAAGATAATTAAATATAATAGACACATAATGTCTTGCTTTTAGCAATACATTTTTAAAAGAACAATTGCTGCCTAAACATATAGTGAATTCTGAAGTAGTATAAAGTATATAGATTACTGGGATAGGTGAATGGAACATCTAAATTTTTAAACTGAACAAAACTAAGGTTTGAATATGTGTGAATATATACAAGTATAGGGTAGGTATAGATGGAAGAATATTTTGTATCCAAATAAACCTCTTGAAATCTTGAAATAAACCTAATCACTTGATAAGACACAAGTAGTGTTGAAACAAAATAGCTACTTTTGTAGTGATATTATAACATATTCATGTTATAATTTCTGAATTAATATGTGAATATATATTAAAATTATTAAGGCAAAGATTTCAGAAAAATAACAGAGACTGTTCTGCAGGTTAAAAGCTGATAGTTTACCTGGGCTATTCCAGTTCATTACCTCCTCTGCATTTTTCAGTTGTTTGTCTATCATGTTGAGTTGTTCTTCAATGAGAGGGCATTCAACTCCAATAACAGAAGTGCGGATATTGTTATACCACAAGACAGTCATATCCATATTAGTAACAAAACGGAAGAAATCTTCTCTTCGACCATACAAATCATATCCACTTTGTGGAATATCTTCAGTACCTCGGATTTCCATATATTTCACTTCTTTTAGAACTGAAACTAACTATATTCATGAAAAGAGTAAAAAACACAAGTAAATATTTTTAGATAATTTTATCAATTGTAGATTAGAAATCAAATTGCCTTTTTTATAAAATGACATGATCTTTTTTGTTTTGCAAGTGGGGAGTGCAGTTAGCTTTGTAGTAGCTGTGATACTTTATTAATATCATCATTAATGTTTGATAATAAGAAAACATTCTTTTAACTGATATGGACATGCCTGATGCATGTTCTCAGTAAGAATAAAAATCTCAAAAGTTTTCACAAGTGGTTGTTTTCTACTGATTAGCTGTTCCACAATGGACTACAACTGTAGAATACTGATAACAACATATTAAAGTTAAGCTATATCATTTAAATAAACTCTTTATTGTTTTGGTTAGATAAGTAAATTGAAACAGTGAATCACTCTCTTTCCTTTCACTAAATCAGAAATTTCTTTTTGCAGTGAATTAGAAACAGTAAAAGTGAATCCATTTTTCACAAACAATCTTTTTCATTCCCAAATATATTTAAATGCAACAAAATCTCAAAAAACATTTTTAATATTAATAAAGGATGTTTCTGTAGTTTTTCATTTTTATGAAGACAATGTATAAAAATAGCATTTTTTATTAATATTAGTCTTTGGTGTAATAATAAATGTTTAATATCTAGATTGATTTTGTTGTGGAAGCGAAGGAATGGGTGATCTTGAAAGCAGAACTGTAACTGTTGTCATTACTGCTGTAGGGTTAATCCCTTCTTCACCTCAACAATCATAAATTCAGGAAAAAAAGAAAGCATCTGAATTTGGGTAAATAAATGTATAATTTATTCACATATGTACAAAACATAAACTGCTATCTGGTGCTGCTGTGAAGGGAGAGGAAGAAAGAAAAGAGAAAGAGAAAGTGAAAGAGTGTCAGTTGCTATCAGCTGATGTACTGTGTCAACAGCAACATTTATGTCTCTGCATGATTATTTCTTCCCTCTGATGTTTGATTCATGTGGGTTTTTTATAACAAGTTCACATAGACTTGTTACTTTTTCTCAATTCCTCTTCTTTCACTGGTTACCTCTTTAGTCAGTAGGCAATTACTTTTTCTATTAGTCAATACATTTTTTTAACATCAGCTCGCTAAATGAGTAATGAAAATAATTGTTTTGTTATCAGAAGATATGTGTCAATCCATGCAGAACTCAAATCTGTTATTCTACTTTGATCGTTGAGCAGTCAATATCCAGTTAAATAGAAAAGTCTAAGAAACACAACAATTTTTTACATGTTCTTTTGAGAGAAGTGTATTTTTAAGAAAGCCAGATGGTTTGTGTAAAAAATTGTTGTACACATGTATATCTTTTTAGGTTGAGCAGTTAAAAACCACCAAAATTGTTAAGGATCCATTTCAATTTTATGGAAAATTATTTTTTTGGTCTCAAGCCATTGTGAAAATTTTGATAGAACCTTATACAGTATATGTATATAGTGAAATATATTGCAAAAATTTCTGTCAGTAGCACCCCCCCGTACACACACACACACGCACTAAGTATGTAGTATCATAGCGTATGTTGGATGAATGGAGATGATTGAATTCTTGTCATGTAAATTGTAATGAATGAATATTGTCACAAATCAGATTAGCTAGGTTTAGGACAGTCTGAGACAACCAACCTCAACCCACTTCCCCTTTA
The DNA here is from genome assembly GCA_037127315.1 of Ascarosepion bandense. Taxonomy (NCBI): domain Eukaryota; kingdom Metazoa; phylum Mollusca; class Cephalopoda; order Sepiida; family Sepiidae; genus Ascarosepion; species Ascarosepion bandense. Next base: position 182,262 of record JBBBDQ010001567.1, on the reverse strand, counting down.
GCCTTGTGTCATAATTGTAGTTGTCATGCAATAAATAATAAGAAGGCACAGAGTTACAAAGCACTTTTAGAGGGCCCGAAAGAATTTTCATGTTCGCAGGTGAAGATTCTCCTGTGGTTGGACAGCAAGGAGTGAAAAAAATTCACAGGAATTTTTCCAAAAATCTCAGTGAAGCATAAATAGTGTGAATATAAAAAAGACATTTCCTAAATTGTTATTTATCCTAGAAACACTCATGGGACAAGTAAAAGTAGTGTTTTTTTATCTTTTTCTATATAGTGGTTGCACCTTTGTTTTTCTGCCTGCCTGAATGTGTTTTCTCTTTTTATTGTTTTCTAAAATGGATCTATGTCTTTTTCTAAATTATAATTTTTTTCATTTTTGATGGTAATCCTTTTTTGCAATATATCTGTAAATGTTATCCTGCCTTAATTATTTATAAAGTGCACAAAAGTAAATTTTTGTGCAAGAGTCTTACATGTAAATTTTTGTATTTTTTCTTTTTCCTGTATACTTTAATAAATGTGTGTCCTTTAATATTTTATGCAGTGGTTTGAGTCTTGATTGTGCCTTATACAACATTCTCTTTCTACTAACTAGGTTTTTGTGTTTGGTACAAGAATTTAGATATAATAAAATAAATCTTTAAACATGAATTTGTATTTTGTACATTGAACAAAAGTAATGAATACTTTTGTAGCAATTACCCCATTAGGTGCCATTCTATTCAGACACACACATACATTTTCTAACAGCAAAGCCATTTCCATCCTTTTTCAGCTGTGTACTTCTTTTTCTTCTATGTGCCCTGTCCCTTCAGAACGTAGGCAATCATGGTTCTCCACGTCTCCCTATCCTTTGTGGATCTTAGTATGTTTGCTCCTGTTACTCCTGGCAACCCCTGTTCCATCATCCACCTGATCAGGTGCTGCAAATATGTTATCCGCTGCCTTCCTCTATCTCTCTTTCCTTCTATCTGGCCAGTCAGTATCAGGTTCTCCAAGCTCTCCTTCCTCATTGCGTGTCCCAGGAACTTCAGTTGTCTCTTCCTGATGCTCAGTATTAATTTCCTTTTTGTTGCCATTCTTTCCAACACCTCAGTGTTGCTTGCATGCTCAGTCCACAATATCCACAGCATCCTTCTGTAGAACCACATTTCTGCTGCTTCCAGTTTTGTCCTCATTTTCGATGATATTGTCCAGTATTCACTGCCATATTAAGAACTGACATCACATAGCAATCCAGCACTCTTTTCTTTGTTTCTAGTGAAATTTTCCTGTACTAACTTTACTCAGCTTCTGGAATGCATCCTTTGCCATGCCAATTCGCCTTTGGATCTCTGTGTCGCACTTTCCATCTCCTGTTAGAACACTTCCTAGGCATTTAAATTTTTGTACTTGCTTGATTCTGGTATCCCCCACCTGTATTTGGCATTTTGGGTTGCACCTTTTGCTGATTACCATACATTCAGTTTTCTTGAAGTTTATTTGTAGTCCTTTTTTGTCACTTTCCACCGCTCACACAAGTATATTTTCATTTTTCTTGAATTATCTTATTCTTTATATAAATATATGTATAAAAAATCTTCATTCTCATCTGCCACATGTCATAACTCTTCCTGCTACAATTTGTTGATCAACATGAACTTCATCTGTTACAATCAAGTAGCACCACATCACTACACATGACTAATGACATGATATGAACATGCAAAATACAACAAAAAATCTCACCCCATTACAATTGGTAAACTCACACAGTTTTGCAAGATGAAACCTTCTTATAAAAGAACAAATTTTCAACAAAATTTCAAGCTCTACACTTTAATAAAGACATTACAGGGTGGAATTACACTAAAATCAAAATAATACTAAGCATTTGTGCAGAAGTTTCATTTTTCTTTGTTCATTTTCAAAGGACATGTTTGAAATTATGCACTGAATAGAATACAAAAATGCTCTGAATAGAACAAATGTATTAAGGACATTTAAGCTTTCTAATCAGTTCACAGTATTGTTTAATAATTTGTAATATATAGTCATATTATAGATTATATTCTGCAGCTACCATATAAACTTGAGTATAATGCAAATTTGTATTATCAGTTTTTTATACACCCCACCCCCCCAAAAAAAGCAGTCACACAATATGCAGGTATTTTTTTTAAAAGAAGTTATAATCAAACAATTACAGTGCCAGTTACTATATATGGGTAAATATTTTTCCATAGGGAGTTAAAATTAATGCAAAAAAAATCAGGAGTAACATTATACATGAAATTGGCTTATACATGAGTATATATGGTATGTCTTTCTTTTAGAACTTAACCTTCCAGAACCTTCTATTTTATTGATGAAAGGAGGGATGAAGAAAAGTTCTCAACCTGACCAGGAAGCTCTTCAAAAATGATTCTGATGTTTGGTTATATGATAAAATTTTAGAAAGTGGGTGTGACCTAGGATTTTTTAACACACCCTCTCACAGAACCACATTTGAAATTTAAAATCCTTTCTCAAAAAAATGGACTGACCTGTGGATCAAAGTTCACAGCTATTAACTTTGTTTGTTCATTTCTTGTTAGCAAAGGTTGTGACAAGTTAAAATGACATGCCTCATCTACAGTTTTTGCCCAACGGGAATACTGCTGCTGCTCAAAACTGAAACAAAATCAAAAAATTGTATTTTAAAATCATCTTTTAGAGGTAAACCAAAAGCAATGAGTGCAGCAGTGACCCTTTCCATTCTGTGATCTACATAGTTACACAGATTTGCAAGGTGTTACATAAAATCGGTTGATTGAATGAATTTAACAAAGATAGACTTCCATATTTAAGAGACAATACAGGATGATAAGAAAAGTAGAAAAATGTTATTCAGAAGCAATAAATTCCCAAATAACATATTCAGAATTTTTCTGTGCACAGTGCTGAGAATCCTAATTGTGTCCTACAGTTTTAGATTTTTTCATGTGAAGAATGAAAGTAAAATCATTAGGACTAATCTTGAACTTTAAACTGACTCATGGAAGGAAGAAATTTTGAATGGAGTAAACATTTTGACATTACAGTTGTTAACTTTTTAAATTGAGTAGCATATGGTCTTACAGCCATATCATGTATAAACATCTGATCACCAAAGTTAAGTAAGATTGAGCCTGGTTAGTACCTAGATGGATGACTGCTTGGGAATACTAGGTGCTGTAAGTATGGATATATGGGTGGTGTGATAGATAATGGCTCAAGATGAGAAATCGAACAGCTGAGTTAAGTTTGATACATTCACTTACATGCAAATACCCTCAGTAAAGATAGGAATCCATCTCTTCTTCTCTCACCTATAGGTTAACTAGAAGGAAAGATTGGGTCCTCTAGCTTCCGTTGGCAACCAGACTACTGTAGAAATTAATGGCATCCTGCACAAGAATTCTTCTGCTTAGGCAAACATGTCTCTTTTTGATTCATGATTGCCAAAGCATGCATTATGCATGGCATCTAAAGAAAAATGCTTTTTTTAATATGATAAAATATGGTTGTTTTTTGTTGCCATTATTCTGATTAGTTTATGCAACATAGAGATAAGCATTTCAAAATCTTTTTGTAGGGAAGAATTTTGTATATAGTCTGTAATATTCTGTCATGTCATGTTTCACTCACTTCTTTTATCATTAAAATCCCTATTTTAATTTTTCATCTAAAGTCTCTGATCATCCCCTAAAACTGGTCAGAAAACCAATTTTCATGGATATGGTAATTCTTATAATTCTTATAAAATTGCTTTTTTCTTAAACAGAATTCTGACAATTCATTTGAATTAAGTAATCTGTGATTTTTCTGGCAAAGAATAATTCTGATTATTAGGAAATAAACTGTAGTGAAAATGTTTGTAGTGAAAGAGATAATCAGCTACCTCAAAAAAGAGTTTATGTTTTGTGTGGGATCTGCTGAAGAAAAATTACCAAAAAGTAGTTAGCAAAAATCTACTTTAAAGACCAGAATCTATGCTAATGTTCTTCTTTTCCCTGAATGTTGTGACCAATCAGAAAGATCTTTTGGTGAATAAAAGCCCTTGTTTTTCGCTTATGGGAGAAACTTGGTTTTCTGAGGTTGGTGGATGAACATGTGTTTTTGCTGGTTAGAAGTGAAGGCTGGATGTTTTGTCATTTCTACATTGCCTGTTGGACTGTTACGATGAAACTATATTTTGCACTGTGATTTGGCTACAAGTGTTGCAGTTGAGAGACAGAAGAAATCTATTGCAGACGTTTGTTGGTTGGTTGTCTTGTTTTATGGCATATCAACCTCGGCAGGTCATTTATTGCCAACTAAATTTTATTTATTTATTGCTGGTAATACCTTTTTCTTTCAACAATTTATTGTTGTTTTTTTTTTTATATAAGTTTTGTGTCTAGTAATACTTTTTCTTTTTGAGTATCAAGATTCATTGGGATTTGTTTTTAAGGGCAGGGTCCCCAAGTCCTACCCTGTTATTTAACCCATAACTGGAGGGAAAGGACAGGTTAATACCTTTCCCAAGGGTACCAGTGCTTAAGTGAATGCAGGGTATTCAACTGGAATTCGAACTCGGCTCACCGATTTCTCTTTCTCAGCTGATATCCACTGCGCTACAATGGACATCCATCACTAAATGCTTACAGCACCTGGTATTTCCAAGTGGTCACCCATCTAAGTATTGACCAGGCTCAATGTTGCTTAACTTTGGTGATCGAGTGAGAACTGGTGTATTCAACGTGATATGGCTGTAAGCCAGTTACTATAAGTGGACAGTTTGTTTTTTCTTTTTTCTTTACAACTACATAAACTTATTCATATATTGCATGAAAAAGAAATGTCTGTTCTATTATTCTTCCTTCCAATAAAACTGGAGTGCATATGTAAGCTCTGAATTTACAACATTGAATGAAAAATTTGTCATTTAGCAAGAAAATCAAATTCTTGTTATTGAACTCACTTTGTAAGCAAATCCATCATTTCTTCATATTTGCGATAAATCAATATAGCTTCTTCATTTTCTGTACATCTGAAAAAAAGATTAAATGAAAAAATTCAACAATTTTTGCATTAGTTTCATCTTTATTTCAACTAGTTATTTTTCCAAACATTTTGAGGTGAAATTTAGTATTGGCTGTTCTTGGTCAATTTTGCTTATCAGTCTATGTCTATGTTTAGACCCATGTGTTCTGAGATAAAAAAAAAAAAAAAAAAAAAAAAATTTGAACCCATGATGTTAATTGAGTAGCTACACTTAATCCACTGTGTGCTGCTCTCACAAGTTTTTGTCTGCTAAACAAGTGCATCTTTTTTTGCTTTAATTCAAATTTTCTTACAGTGCAAAATAAAATTCCTTTTATTCTTGGTCCTAGAAAAGTAAAGTGCAAAGAATCAAATTCTCCTAGTTCTCTCACATTTTCTTGTTGCATATTTTTTGAGTACCTTCAGTGGCAAGTCATCCAAGTTGGAGACATAGACCATTGCTACAATAATTAAGAATTAATTCTAATTGATTCAATTGAGATTATTATTAGGTACGTAAAGAACACTCGTACATAGAGTAATGGAAAGTACTCTTGATTTACAGGCCATTGGTAGTAAATCTGACTCTCACAAGTTACTCAATTTATGAGGTCTAGTGCCAAACCTGGTTTTAAATAAACAGCTATAGTATATACTAGAAATAACTTACTCGTGTTCCAAATGTTTAAAGCTGCCAATGGAAGAACCAATTCGATCTCGTAATTCTTGAGCCCACTTTAAGCTTCCAGATACTTGAGGCATAAACTTGTGTACAGTGATATGACCTGTTTCTTTTAGAATTTTCATTTCTTTATCATAGATCATTTTGATGGCATCAATTTCTTGATTTAGCAATTTTACTATTTGGCTGTACTTTCCATTGAAATCTTTTTTGATAAGTGGACGTTCTAGCAAACTGCCCATCATGTCAAGCAACTAGCAAATAAAAAAAGAACAATAGAGTCAGGTTAAAGCAGTATGAAATGGTTATAGCATAGTCATTTTAAAACTGATGCACGTGACAATGCAATTTGGCATTTAGTTTTCCTCTTCATATCAGCATTACAGAATGCTAAAATTCTCAAAATTTCAATTGCAAAATTAGCATTGAAGGCAAATAAATAGAAAATTGCTTTGATTTATTAGTCTACTTCTCCCTAAGCATTCGGTTGTTCAAGTCAATAACACAAAATGCTTTTCATTAGATTTTATTCAAAACTCACATGAGGCATACATGTCAACTTACAAATAAAATTACTTTTTCTATTGATTCTTTCTGTTTATTATCTTTTTATGCTACTTATAGTGTAAATTTTGACATGTGGCACATAAAATTAACTCAGCCATGTAATTTTTAAACATTGTTCCTGTGTATACTTTGAAATCTATTATGTTATTCCATGGTTGGTTGATTTTTTTGTTTTATGGCATATCAACCTTGGCAGGTCATTTATTGCCAACTAAATTTTTATAAATTTATTGCTGGTAATACCTTTTTCTTTCAACAATTTATTGTTGTTTTTATATAAGTTTTGTGTCTAGTAATATTTTTTTTTCGAGTATCAAGATTCATTCGGATTTGATTTTAAGAGCAGGGTCCCCAAGCCCTACCCTGTTATTTAACCCATAACTGGAGGGAAGGGGCAGATTAATACCTTTCTTAAGGGTACCAGTGCTTAAGTGAATGCAGGGTATTCAACTGGAATTCAAACTCAGCTCACCGATTTCTCATTCCGAGCTGATATCCACTGCACCACAACGCACGTCCATCAATAAATGTTTACAGCACCAGGTACTCCCAAGCAGTCACCCATCTAAATACTGACCAGGCTCAACATTGCTTAACTTCAGTGATCGAGTAAGAACTGGTGTATTCAACGTGATATGGCCGTAAGCCTCCATGTATGTTATCAGCAATTTATTCTTCTTGATTTTATAATACATGTTTTAGCAATTTACACAGATTAAAATGCACGAATCTGGTAAACCAAAAATGATCAGGGAAACAAGTTATATTGACATGCTTTATCAGAACTTTACATTATATTCTTATGCTATATCACTTTAGACCTATGCTACATCACTAAGAAAGTGCCAAAAATATTTATACAATGAAGGACTAATTAAAACTAATTGCAGAAGTAAAAAATATTTTTTGCCTGGTCTGAATTCCATACTCCAAGTAAGTAAAAGAAGAATGATGAGTTAAAGGCAGAATCCTCAATATATTCTCAATAAAAATCAATCCAAGTATAATCTAGAGAGCAAGACAAAAATATCGATTCTTATGGCATATTTTTTCAAGTGCTACAAGACTTTGTTGATTCAAATATGAAAATGAGCAAATCTAATAAATTGGAACACATTGTAATACTATACCAAAAAGAATAACAATTGCATAAAAAACAACTCAGCAAAATAAATGAGAAATGAGAAAAAAGGGTGGATATCAAATATAGCACACATTTGTAATGGTTAGAGAAAATATTTATTCACTTATGATGACAATCTTGCAGTATACAGAAAATTCTGAATATGAACAAGGTGATACACTACAAAGTATCTGTTGCTCTGCTCTATCCTCAAGTGTCAGGTAAGATTGTGCAGTCTCAAAAGTAGAAAAGAAATTTCATAGTGCTTAGTAAATCATTATCAAACAAATATAGCAGAAAAAAGAAAATATGCCTAAAACTGCAGATAATGGAAACAGAGAAATAATTGAATTATTCTCACCTTGAAACATGACTGCAATCCAGAGGAATCATCAAATCCTTGACAAATTACAGTAGCTAATCTACGCTCTAAATCAGAAATTCTTTCTTGAAATTTGTTGTAGTCATCTATAAATTCCTGGTAATGAAAAACAAAACTTTTAAAAACATAAAATGTTAAAATTATGTTATATTTATGCTAATTATTTGATGGGAAAGCTCATAATGTCTGTCAATAATATAAGAATCCATGGGGGTGTCAGACCTCTTACAATATCAGTTATCAGAGAGTTATAAGACTTAGTCAGTCAGTCACTATATCTAAAGAATGAATGCTAGTTGACTGATTTGAATCCCATCACAAACCATATTATAATTTTAATAGTTTTAATGAATTTACATTTATATAAGATTCAACCTAAGTTATCTATTAACTTGATCATTTGATTGAGAAGTTAATGATTTCCTTAATTCAGATAAAACTTCACTAATTCTACAAATTAAAGTCAGTCAGTCAGTCAGTCAGTTAAGTGCCATACATGATACATGCTTTAGCGATCACATCTTTTCCAATAGAACAGGAACATTGATGGTTGTCGTATTTGCTTTAAGAACAGACCAAAAAGAGTCAAACAGAGGCCAATTATTTGAAGCATTTGTGTTTTATTTGGTTATTGTTCATATACAAGTGACATTCAACTTTGTGCTACAAGACGGGCTGTGACTCACCGACAAAAAGGCATGTCCGATAGAAATTTTATCAACTTTTTCAGTTAACGGCACGAGGTAAGTTTGAGTCTCTGTTTAATTTATTCTACTGAATTTGTATTTTATTCACTTATAATTGTTATTTCTTTGTTACTAAATTATACTAAATTGCTCGGTTGTTTAAAGGTCGTTTGATACAGATAGTTTGAAATTTTATTTATTCTGCTAGTGACCTCTTCCAAGGAAAGAATTTCTAAGACCGTTAATCTTTGAATTCAGCCATTTTCGTTTTCTCCCTCTAGTGGGTTACACTTTCTCTCTCTCTCTCTCTCTCTCTCTCTCAACACACTCTGGTTTCTTTACGGTCTGCGACTCGCCAACAAAAAGGCATATCCGATAGAAATTTTATCAACTTTTTCAGTTAACGGCATGTGGTAAGTTTGAGTTTCTGTTTAATTTATTCTACTGAATTTGTATTTTATTCACTTATAATTGTTATTTCTTTGTTACTAAATTATACTAAATTGCTCGGTTGTTTAAAGGTCGTTCGATACAGATAGTTTGAAATTTTATTTATTCTGCTAGTGACCTCTTCCAAGGAAAGAATTCCTAAGACCATTAATCTTTGAATTCAGCCATTTTTGTTTTCTCCCTCTATTGGGTTACACGCTCTCTCTCTCTCTCTCTCAACACACTCTGGTTTCTTTACGGGCTGCGACTCGCCGACAAAAAGGCATGTCCGATAGAAATTTTATCAACTTTTTCAGTTAACGGCACGTGTTAAGTTTGAGTTTTTGTTTAATTTATTCTACTGAATTTGTATTTTATTCACTTATAATTGTTATTTCTTTGTTACTAAATTATACTAAATTGCTCGGTTATTTAAAGGTCGTTCGATACAGATAGTTTGAAATTTTATTTATTCTGCTAGTGACCTCTTCCAAGGAAAGAATTCCTAAGACCGTTAATCTTTGAATTCAACCATTTTCGACTTATACTAAGTTAAAACTTAGTAATTTTATATATCCAAGTGTATAGGGAGCGAGGAGGGTGTTGGCAGCATTCGGAACATTGATTTGGAGCAGTGCTCAATATAGAAATAGATCTCAGTATCTATGATAAATCAGTCAGCAAATACTATTTTTTAAATAGCGTGAACCGCCTGATAAAACATCACTCCTTCAATGTAGAAACAAAAGACGACCCTCGTGTCAAGTTGAGAATCTTTTATTTGAAATATTGTTAAAGTAAGTCTTTTTTTCTGTATTTTTTTTTTTTTCCTTCTGCCTAATTTTAAATTTTAAGCTTTTCATGTTTAATTGGTTTTCTTTCTTTAATTCTTTTCCTTTGATTTTAGCAGAAATCTCTTGACTGGACTTTTACTACCATGTTTTTTTTTTCAATTGGAGTAGATAGATCTATCTATCGCCCGGTTCACACTCCACCCACGTCTATTGAACAGGTTAAGAGGCTCATCCCTTGTTCCCTGTTTAGGATGTGGTTTCCAGTTTTTCTCTTTTCCAATCTTCTCACTTTGGTTTCCTTTTTTTTTTTTTTCAATTGGAGTAGATAGATCTATCTATCGCACGGTTCACACTCCACCCACGTCTATTGAACAGGTTAAGAGGCTCATCTCTTGTTCCCTGTTTAGGATGTGATTTCTGGCTTTCTCTTTTCCAATCTTTTCACTATTACATAGCCCCCTGCACATCAGTGGCGTTACCGCCTTGCTCGGGGTGATACGATTAAAAAAAAAAAAATAACTGATTAGACAGAAGATTTTCTAGCAGTAGGTTGCCATTTCTTTCTGTAGTGGCAGACTTATAAAGTGATAACTTATACTGTTTTGGATTTAGTCTTTTTATTTGTATAAAGGAATGTTCTAAAGATATCAAATAAACAGATAGCAAATAAATTGTGTATTGGTCACCAGTGTAATGGTAAGGCAGAAAGGGGAAATGAATCATGCATTGTTTTTTATATACTATGACACACAAAATTATATATATATACAAGCGTCCACATGTGGAGAAATACATATCACATATATCTAATGCAAAGCAAAGTATAAGAAGGAACAAAAGGAAAGTTCTTATATATATTTTGTAGTTACTTCTGCTCTGGAAAAGCCATTGTTCTGATTTCAGAATTAGAGGGGCTGGATTTGTCTATATCCTAGTGAGACATGGCCAGATTCATCTATATCCCTGTGGGATCAGGCAGGATTCATCTATAACCCAGCAGGATATGCCTGCAAGCTGCAGGGAAAGGCAGAGTTAGCCTGGTCTGCCTGGGCCTTTGGCCTAGGTAAAAGGAAACAAAGTTCTCATTCAGTTGATGTTCACTGACTGTCTAATGACTCTCACTTGGGTCACTATCTAGAGTGATGTCATGAAATGGCTGTCATGTGACACCCTTCTAAACAGGTTCTTAACCTGTCATAAGGAGCTACTTTTACCTTGTTTTTGTTGATATAATAGAAATGTGGGAACATTTCATAAAAGTTAAAATATAAACAAGAATATGCATACAATATCAAAAATTATTAAAAGACTGAAACAATGTTCACTGAATGGCACAAAAAATATTCCTGTTTTAGAATATTGTAAAAATTCATATGAAGGAATATGGGCTGTAAAAAGAGAAAACAAATTAAAATATAAAAATGTCTCTACTCCAGTGGTATAGATGTAACTGCCATATACAAATGCTTGCCTGAAACAATATGACATAATTCAACCACATGAGACAGCTAATTTAATTTTTGTGAAATGGTGTCATAGTAAAATTCTTCACACACATGAAATACAGGAAAACATCACTGGAAAAATAGCATGAGTGAATACAATATTTGGGAAAGGCCAGGTGAATAAATGCAAAAAAAATATTTGGATTAAATACCCAAATTTATGTCTGGTGCTGCTACGTAGTTAAGTAAAAGTAATGACCTCTATTGGGTTAAAGAGGTAGAACTTACAACAATGTTATACATCATGGTGGAAGGAGTAGATGAACTACAGAAGGTAAGAGGCTTGGTCTCCTCTGAAGTGTGATTCATCTATACACCTGTAGAATCAGGTAAGATTCATCTATATCCCAGTGGTGTACGCCTGCAAGCTGCAGGGAAAAGCAGATTTAACCTGACCTGCCTGGACTAAAGGCCTAGGCACAAGTAAACAACCTTCTCATTCAGTTGCTGTTTGTTGACTGTCTAATGACTTGTGCTTGGGTCACTATCTGGAGTAACATCAGGAAGCAGCTGTCATATCATCATATGACTTACTTTGACCAATGGAACATAAGGGCCTTTTGTATCCTTATAGTTCATTTCAAATTGCTTTCAGGACTTTTGATTTTTACCCTTCTTCACTAGTCTAGAATTTACTTGAGCAACCAGATTGGCAACAAGGTTCCACCCTTTTACAGTTAAATCTACCAAATGCAGTTGACAATTCTACTCCAGCAGCTTCTTTTCTCGCTCTTCCTGCCGGCTACAACCTCCAGGAATTTAAATGCAATGTCAATTCCTATCTGTTATCCACTTGACTCGAGTCCTTCCCTTGTCCTTTCTATGTCAACCTGTGTATCTTGTTCTTTTCTTTTCTCTCTACCTTCACATGTGTTCCCATCCTTCTCTTGCCCTTTCTCTGACACTCCCCGTAACGGGTTTGTCTTTTTCTTCACTCTCCTCCTGCCTAAACTTTTACTCTCTTATGTAGTCCCCTGTGCATTAGTGGCGGTACCACCTTGCTTGAGGTGAAATGATTAAAAAAAACAATCTTATAAGCTGATAAGAATCAACTTTCGATATTGTAAATATTTTTCTATAATTGTCAACATCACAAACCTGATTATTTGAATCCAGTGTGTCTGTTGTTTTTTCCTGAAACACTTTGTACTGTTCTTTGAATTCTTCATTGATTTGCATAACTTGTCTGCTCAGAATCTTCCCTCTGATGCCACCAAGTTCTATCTTCTCTAATTTCAGAAACTCTATTGAAGTTTCCATCAATTTCTATTTAAAAACAAAAAAACAAAAATCATAATAATCACACACTTAAATTTAACAATAGAAGGTGGAGGATTTACTTACCACTGTGAAAAGAAGCAATTTTTTATGGATTTTTATTATTAGCATCTTTTTATTTTTTACAGTCACTAAATATTTAAATATTTATTAAGTCTTGGTTTTTGTATAACTTTTAGAAACAAAATTAGCAGCAAAACTGCCCATTATTATTTTTTCATCACACTGACTAGAAAAAGTTCTTTTTATCAAACACCAACAAAGTTATAATTTGATTCATTAAAACCTAAATGACTAAGCTAATACATGATATATTGAAGTGAATATACAAAAATCTTGCACTGGGTATGGCATAAATATTTACTCATTATTTAAATATAAAAATTTACTCATTGTCATATGCCTTTATCGACGATAACCATTAATATAATTACGAGCTGATTCAGGGACATTTACATTTTTCACATCTATGGACAAATACGAGTTATCTCTCCTAGATCATGACAAATGGACAAGAATAAACAAAGATAAAAATAAGACCACTGTTTGATTGATATAATCGAACTGTAATCTTCCCAGGTCCGCTTCTGTATTAACAAATGCACTGACCAACAATTCAAGGATAAACAACAAGGCGAAATGATTTTTGGTATAAAAATTTTAATATATGAACAAAATATTAAAATAAAAAAAAAATATAAGTGTGAGTAAGAATGTCCAATGACCTAAATCTCAAAACTTATGTTTGGATACCAAATTAGTCGAAATAACAAATTACGACAAATACGAACGAATATGAAAGAATGAAGAAGATTAACACATAATAAAAATGGGAGAGGATTCATATAATATTATTTAGACATATGGCATGGTGTTTGCGATAATATTTGTGAAAGTGTGTGTATTTTCTAACACAGGCCAAAAAATATATTGACTTATCTTTATGTCAGTTTCTTCTCTTTTGTTTTACTCTTTTGTTTTCTCTTTTCTTTCTTTCTTCTTCTTTACACAAACTCGGATTCAAACACTACCTGGCTACAATAAATATATCTGCAATCTTCTTTACTTCTTTCTTCAAATGAACGTTGTATTTTCAGCATACAAATATCTCTGCAATATATCTGCAATCTTCTTTACTTCTTTCTTCAAACAAACATTGTATTTTCAGCATACAAATATCTCTGCAATTTCTTCTCTTCACTGGCTCTTTATCCGAACTTTATCTTCTCTGTGTCACTATCTTTCTTCCTTGATAAACAATTTGGCTTCTTCTTATGATTATTATTTTAATGAATAAGAATATATACACTTATATCTCTTATCCAGAGTTGCTTAAGATGAACTGGTTGAATTATGTCATTATCATAAATGCGTTCTCCCTTTTCATTCATTAGTTATCAGTGCTCAGCAATCATAGCTTGTCCATTCTAAATCTAGTCCTCAACTGATTTCAAATCTCTGTCTTCCACATGACTTGTATTTGGCATGAACTTTAGCTCCTGCTGCTTCATGACCTCATGTCAAGTCCCTGTTAGACACCTGTTACTAAGAGTATCTGGGTCAGTCAACTTTTGACCTGCTATCCCAAAACTGACTCTATGCTCCAACATGAATATCCCCTGTTACAATGCAGAGCCCAATCTTAATATATGTGTGTAGGCGTGTGTGTGGCTATCTGCATTTGTAACACTCATGATATAAATTGAAATATACCTATTTGTAAAAATAGGCAAAAAAATAATTTTTTGATTTTATTGTTTACAGTTTAATTAAATTTGGTGACTAAAATAAAATGTGATCAAATTGTCACATTGAAAGTGGTTGATATAGAGAATTTTGAGGTGATAAAATAGATTAAATTTTAAAAAACTGTTTTTAATGTATGAAAAATGTATCAAGAAGAGTAAACAACCTTGCCAAATCCAATTTCAAGAAAGCATACTAGGTTCTTCATCGAAGCTGTAACAGTGGCCTTAATATTAACAAGAAAGAAAAATTGAAAGTGACAAAACAACAAATAGAGATTGTTAATGGCCTGAGCTTGCTTGCCATAGGATCTGTCTCTAATGCCAGCTAGGTCAGTTCTACCTTCTGGGTTGAAATCAGCATTGGCTTTATAGTTAGTCATTGATTCAGAAATGGCTACTGTGAAAACCCTGTGGAATTTTTTTTTGATAGGCCAGAAAAAAATGTTTAATGACCCTAGTATTTTTGGATGGTATTCCAGAAGTGGGTGTGCAGAACTGGACAAAATTATGGTTTGTTTTTGTTGTAGGTACCATGGATATCAAAATGAGCACTTCTGAATCAAAGAATTAGAATTCCAGCAGGATATGACTAAGCCACCAAAAAGCAGGTGAAGAGAAATTCACAAAGATACAAAAGAAAGATGACAAAAGAGATGGATATTTCAGATAGGTCAAAGAGGATTGTGAAAGAGAATTTATGGTTAAAATTACACATGATACAATGACAGCTACTCTCAAGTACCTTTATCCAAAAACGGCTAGCCAAAAGGAAGAAAATGTTACAGGTGATGCTACATACCACAGACAAAGTCTTTGTTTGGTCAGGCAAGAAGTTTTTCATTGTAGAGGCTGTAGCAACTACCAAAATGAAAACATTCCCTAGTGTTTCAAAATACTTATTGCTGGTTTTCTAATTCATTACATTTTTTGACATGAGATGGCTGACAAAAACCTGAATCTGGAAAAGTTGCAAAGAGGCCCATATCTGGATATGCCAAGCTGTTCTGCTGTTAAAGGCAGAACCTGGATGTAACTAACAACAAACTGTTTTTGATAGACATGTGTGCATGCAACTCAGGGCTTCTTTTGTGCCTGTACAGATATGTGTTTGCTACAAGAAACCAACTGGTATAATGGTTTGGGCTGCTGTTGCTTTTGATGGTTCAAAATCACTCTTTGAAGAAGGATTCAGTAAACAGTAGTTCATCAAATATTGGCAAGAGATGTATTGCCATGATTGTCAGACATTTGGAAGTCACTATGTTTTTGCTTCTGCACATGCAGTCAATTTCACTCAGAACTGATGCATTTTTTGAATTTGGTGAATTTATTGACAAGTCAATATAGCCTCTAACAAACCCTGGCATAAATCTTATGAATTTTCTGATATAGCCCATATTGAAGAGCGAATTTTCATGTATTGCACATTCAAGTATATTAGACTTGAAAGAAGTTCTTGACATTGTGGTACAATTGAAGGAAAGAGGAGGTGAAGAAGTCATACCATTCAGTTAAGAGATTAAGGGCTATAATGAAAACAAAGGGTAGACATTTTGAATTGTAAGTATATGTAAAATTTTGTCAATAAATATAGTAATAAACCTATAAATAAAATGGGTAAATAGATATGCCACACAAATTTTGCTTATCTTATATATTTATATCAATGTTACCTTTACAATGCTGACCCTGTCCATAAATTTATCAAACCTCTCAAATACAAGGTGAGGTGAGAACTGCCACAAGAAAGGCTCAACATTGTCAGGGAAAAACTTGTTCAAACTGAGACGATATTCTTCATATGTTTCCTTGAAACACTTCAAAATTTGTTCAGCTGTTTTCACTCTGATCATGTTTTCTTCAATTTCACCTTTGAAAATTTCTGTTGGATCAAGGTGGTTTCGAGCCTGTGATATCAAAGAAAAATAATAAACAATACCATTAAAAAAGGAAAAAATGTAGTGAAAGAAGGCTTTTATAGGTTTAGAAGGCTTTTTATCTCAGAAACAATACATAAAAAACAAATTTATGATAGAGAGAGAATATCCCAACTGACTGTCATTTTTTAATAATGATCATCATAATCAAACATGCAAGAAAACAAAATTTCAATGACAAAATAAATAAGGTTAATTTTCTTTTTAGCTGTTGATAAAACAAGAAAGTCCTGGTCCAGAAGTTGACATGGAAAATATTAACTGATACTTAAGAGTTTAAGCTAAATCCTCATCACTGTTTTCCCATACATTAATAATTTTTCTCTGAAAGAAAACAAAAAATGAACATGTAATACAATTGCCAGGTAAATTCAAAATTCAACATAACTACTACAATAACCAAAATATAATCTTTCAGAATCTGAAAAAAAAAAAAAAATTTTCATGACAAAAATAAAATATTCCTTAATTTTAATAACAATAAAACCTAGTATCAGTTTTACCAAATCAATGAGCATATTGCATATTTCTTGAAGCAGCACAATGATACGAGAAGCTGTGTTGTAGAACTTCGAATTGGACCATATCAAACAGATGATATGCATCAGGGGCTCAAAATATTTGCCCAATTTGCAAAAGTTTGCCTGTTCAATGTCTTGAAAAATATGCTGCAGTGGTTTTAGGAACATGTTGATATCCTCTGCTTCAGTCAGAGCTGCAAAGCCAAGCAGAAAATAATGGACTCACTGTTAATATCTATTTATATTGGAGCGAAAAAAAGAAGATTAGTCAATGAGCAGGTCCAAATTTTTATTTAGAAAAAATATGTAAATTAGATTAATTAAAAAAAGCAAAAGAGGACTAACATCAAGATTGCAAAGTTTTATGTCAGAATTACCATTTGTTGAAGAGGAATATTTTCTGATTAACATTTTCCACAGATATGAAGTAGAATAGTTATATTGAATCATTTGCACAGTAAGTTGGTTTATTAGTTTAATATAGACAATTTTTTTATCAGAATCTATCTTACAACTTTATAAGTCTATCATTGAATATTGCTGCCACATTTGGTCTGCAATGTATCTACAGTATCTTAATAAAATTCAAAAGAAGAATCTTGTTCTGGTATTCCAGTTTCAGTTAATTTCCCACTGCCATAAAATAGTCCTCTCCCGTGCACTTTTTATAAATATTTTCATAGAAACTGAGCTTTAATCTTTAGTACCTAAAGTTTACAAATGTAAACATAGTAACAAATTGGTAGCTAGATTTCATCATATTACTATGATTGATGCAACCATAAGATCTATGCTAACAGTTTCTTCCCTTACACTTCTCTCTTGTGGAACTTTTCCAGTTTTTACTTTCCTGTAAACTATGATCTTCAAAGATTTAAATGCATCATAAATCGTTATCTTATGTATTTTTAAATCTTTTTTTAATTTGCTTTCATTCTCACTAACCCCTTATACCAAAGTGGCTTTATTGCAAAATGAGAAAAAAAAGTATTTATGCAAATTACAAGTGTGCTATTTAGTGAGTAGCAGTTTACGAGTTAAGTGTAGTTTCATTAATTGTTAAACAGATATATTGCCTTATGTTGTATGAGATACGAAAATATGATGTTCACTAGGGACTGAGAAGTTTTGTAAAGAGGAAATAAGATCATATTGTGTCTTTATAGTAAGGAGAGAGAAAAGAATTCTTATTTTTTTATACTGCTTTTTTGGAAACACCATATAGCAGACTTTAGACTGATACATCACATATAATGTGATGTATCAGTCTAATGTGAGAAAAAAGATTAAGAGCTTAAAATTCAATATAATTCTTTTCAAATCTTATGAGGTATTAATTCTACGAGAAGAAATAAACAGTAATAAAAATAAAAACCCGTATAGTAAACATTTGACCAAAGAAATTGTACATACATGATTGTATACACATTCTAAATATTTTAATAAGTTTCTGGCAGACAAAGTGGGTAATCCCAAAGCTTATAGTATTTTCTACTTTGTTACGGATATAGCCACACACACACACACACACACACCTACACACATATATTGATTGGTCTCCGTGTGGTAACAAGGAGATCACGTGGGAGCCTAGAGTCACTTTTGGGATAGCAGGTCAAGGTTGGTTGACCCAGATACCCTTAGTATCAAATGTCTAGACGGGAAATAGACAGAAGCTAGACATGAAGTTGTGAAACAGCAGGAGCTAGAATTTGCACCAAAAACAAATCATGTGGAAAGCAAAGTTTGGAAATCAGTTGCAGATCAAATCTTGGATGAGCAAGTCATGCTTGCTGAGCGCTGATAAATGATGAATGAAAAGGAAAACGCATTTGAGATAATAGCGTAATTTGACCAATTCATCTTAAGCAACTCCGAATAAGAAAAACGAACTTACAAATTTTGATTCGTTAAAACAAGAAGACGAGGCTGAATTGTTTTTTTCAAAGAAGAAAGAAAGCTAGCGATGAAGAGAAGATAAGAGAAGAAACTGTAATGTTATTTGTATGCTGATTCCTGTTTGTTAAAAGAAGAGAAAGAAAGCGAAGCCAAGTTGTTTATTAAGAAAAGAAAGAAAAATAATGAGAGAAGTTAACATATGAAGGAAAAGATATTGAAGAGAAGAAACCACAGAATTGTTTGAGTGCAGAAAATATGACTCTTGTTTGAATAAAGGAATAAAGTGCGGATATTTCAGAATATTTGTATACTGAAAGTACAACAGTCAGCTGAAAGAAAATAGAGACAGTTGTAGCTACATACATTTCAAGTGGACTGCGTTTGAGTCCGAAGTTGTATAAAGAAAGAGGAGCAAGCGAGAAAAAAAAAATAAATAGAAAAAACAGTAAAATAAGAGAGAAGGAACTGATATAAAAATAAGTTACTATATTCTTAGACTCATGCTAGGACACACATACACATCCACGAATATTATATTACCACATACATCATACCACATGTGCTTATAAATTATATGGTTCTCTCCATTTTTATTTTGTGTTTGTGCATTTGTATTCATCTGTATTTGTTCATATTTGTTGATATGTGTTGTAAATTGTTATTTCAACTACGTTGGGTATCCGAATATAAGTTTTGAGGTTCAGGTCATTGGACATCCTTATTCATACTTAGATTTTTTTTATTTTAATATTTTGTTACTTTTATATCAAAAATCCTTGAATTGTTGGTCAGTGCATGTGTTGATATTGAAGCAGACCTGGGAGGATTGCAGTTCGATTATATCAATCGGATAGTAATCTCATTTTCTTATTTTTGTTTATCATTGTCCATTTGTCATGATCTAGGAGAGATAACCCGTATCTGTCCATAGATGTGGAAATGTAAATATTCCCGAATCGACATGTAATCATCTTGATGGTTATCATCGAGGCAGGCACATGACAACTTACACCGGTGGTGAGAGTTTAAACCCAGTTAAATAAAAATAAATTTCAATGCTGATTTTCAAGCAGGTAGCAGGCTCTCCTTACTTGAAAGATTAGTACAATACAGTCTCTCTATCCCAAGTTCAATTCATTTAGCCTTGTGATAGACTGAGCTAAGCTGGGAAAATATTCTTAAAGAAAACAATTGTGCTTCATAATAATTTCTTTTATTCTTTTTGATTGGCCAGTAAAAGTCTTAATAGATATTTCATAGATATAAAAAATAAAAAAAACATTTTTTTCAAACTACTGATTCCTTTTCTATTTTAGTTAAACTATTTTTTTACTGTACTGATTTGGTTTTTACCATTCAATGATGATTTGAATCTATAAAGATATAGTAATTCAGTGCATTTAGAATTTTCTAATTCTCAAAAGAGTTATACCACTTTTAGTTTTGCTTCAACCCATTCAGAAGTACTGCCAAGCTCTGCTTTAAATATCTCAGTAGTGCATCCAATAAATTCTATATTAAAAATTTTAGATTATTGTTTATTACTTAAGAGCAAATTATTAGAGAAGTTGAAAGGATCAACAGAGATAAATGATTTCATCATAAGTGTACATGAAAGAAAGTGAAACGAATGCTTACCAGTAACAACATCTTGAAAGAGGTTTTGAAAAGAAATATAATAGACACTGTTTGTCTGCTCCAAAAGTTTTGCCATTTTGGTCACTCTAGGAGTCTTTAGCTGTTACAAGAGAAAATAAGATTTAGCAAAGAAACTATAACAAAAATATATAGTAAAGAAATCAGTCTTTAGTTTATTTGAAGTAAAATATATACATATAAATCTAAATTCATTGCAAGTGACCTTTCTTAATTTATTACTCAGTAGAAAATGACAAAGAGTATAGGCCCCTCTAATTTTTGTTATTATTATCATAAATTTCTAGCTTAAATATTTGTTATTTATTCTTACCACCAAGACTGATACATCACACATGAAGAGAAGAAAGATTAAGAGCTTTAAATTCAATATAATTCCTTTCAATTCTTATAAGGTTCTACTAGAAGAAATAAACGTAAAAAATAAAACCCATATGTTAAACATTTGACCAAAGAAATTGTACATACCTGATTGTATACACATTCTAAATTTTTTAATTTATCCTTCCAAAAATTGAGTTCCACAAAAGGATTTGGATGTTGTCCATCTGAAAGTTGCTGTGAGGAATCTCTCTTCAAGACATCGCGAATTTGGTGAGACCATTCAATAACAACTGACTCAATTGAGTGGACCAATGTTCGATTTAAACCACTCTCCCTATTCAAAAAAAGCAATGTTACTGATAAAATATCACTAAGACATACTGTAACTTAATTTAAATGATCATCTTTTCAAAAAGAGGAAGATAATAGCATTTACAATTCACCCTTCAGCATGTTTGCTCTTTTAGGACCTGAAAAACTATCAAAGTTCAACTTTCTAGGTATACTTTCATTAGATCATTTTTTGTCTGTTAGTCTATGAAATGTTTCATGAAAAGTGAGATTTCATTATTGCAAAATAACAAAATGTTTTTATAATTTTAATATTCTCCCTTTTTATTTTCTGTTCCTAAGAATTTGACTTTGAAGTAAATGTCTATATGACAATAGCAAACAATTTTGTAGCATGTGCACAGGATCTAGTAACCATGTCTTATGCCCCTGATACAAGACTTTCTTGAATGAGATAGTGCGAAATAAAAAAGTGAACTCACTATGAGACACAGACACTGTAATTACACTTTGGGAATAAACAAGTGTCAAGTAGATCTCTTTGTCCTTCATACCAAAACATCCCACATAGAAATATTACATGGTGTCAGAAGTGAAAACCCACACATACACTAATGGATATTATTCTACCTCCCACAGTGTTGTCCTGGAATGGAAATGTTGAAAACTACAGAAACTACATAAATTTGAATTGTACCTCATGGTACCAGAAAAAAATTACAAAGCTGAACAAAAGAAAATGTGGAACATGTTTGAAGGTATGGAGAACATGGAAACATCAATGAATGATATTGTCATATAGGGATGAAACATTCATTCACACTTACAAACTGTCAAGAGAGTGTTCTCTACATGTAGCCACAATAATGTGTCCTTAAACAAGTGCCAAATCATTGTGCAAGAACTGCTCACAACACATGGATTCCAACTTGACCCAGCCGAAGAATGTAGGAGAATAGCTATTACTTGCTTATGCATCATATGCATTCGGACACACAAAGCAGATATGCCCTGATCAGGTGAGAAGCAATAACTATACAATTTTCATGTGAAAGATTTTATCAGTACATTTATAGAAAATTTGTGCAAAGGAAGACAGACCACAAGCCTCTAGTAACAAAATTCCAAAAGGCTTTAAATGATTGCTCACCTTGATTGCAATGCATATGGCAGAGTTCAGAGATATGACCTGCAGATGAAGCCACATACCAGGAAAGAGCAGGTATGCTGCAGATTTACTTTCACATGCCATGTTTATGGACACAGCAGGCATATTTTAAAATGACAGGGAGAAATTGCACTATATTTTAACCATCAAACTGAGTTGTTAGCACAATAAAATCTCATACTTAAAGGCAAATGCATGGTTATTCACCATGAACTTCGGACACGTGATATATTACTTTGAACGAAGGAAGTAATTGGCAGGTACATCCGACTGTAGATAATGTTAACAAAGGACAAGGATGGTCGACAGATATATCCAGGCTATAAATGATGTCAACAAAGTGCAACAAAAAAATAACAAGTGATAATTGGCTTGAAAATCAATGGACTGCCAGGCAGTATTGACAGCAGATCTGTGCCATCACAACAATAAAAACTATCTCAATGTAGTGGATGCTTATTACAATTACCCAAATGCCACCAGAGAACAGTGATTAAAGCTATTCAACACAGCTTTTGCAGATTTGGAGTTCCACAAGAAGTATTCATAGTCAATTCTCCATGCTTCAGCAGAATACTAACAAGTTGCAACAATTTTGGAGTTCAAAATCACATTTTCCACATTACTCACAAGTGAATTGTCTCACTAAAAACATTCTATAGAAATGTGAGGACCCATTGCTTGGACTCCTAATCCACCATAGCATGCCAGGTAGTGATGGAACATCACTTGCAGAAACCTTGATGGGGTGAAAGCCAAGAATCAACCTACCCACAACAATAAACAAAAAAATGAGTGCAAAGTGAAAAGCAAAGATCCAAGACAAAAATATTACTTTGACCAACAGAGAGGTCAGGTAGCTAAAAAACTAAACCCAGGGGATGCAGTTCATAATTGAATGAATTTAGTGTAGTACAAATAGAAGTAGTGCCCAGATTATTCACCGTTCAGACTAAAACAGAAGTTCTTTGACAGAATAAAAAGGACATACTAAAAATAAGTAAATGCCATCCAAATGAAGACTTGTCATAGTTTCCTCTGTTACCAGACACATATTGATGAAAATCAAAATCAACACATAGTGCCTAAACCAGCCCCAGCACACCTAAGTAAACACCAAAAAATCGTCTGAGTAACAGAGCTTAGTAGCAACAAAATACAGAAACAGCCTGTTAGAATTAAATCCAAATGTATATTCAGATACACATAAACTATGGGAGATAACTCTTATAATGGATTGCTTCCCTTGTCTTAGGACGCCTATCTCTTTTTATCCGTCCCCCTTCCCATTTCCTCTGTCAAGCTAGTAGTACAAATAAAGTTGATCTGAACACATGTGTACCCAAATTTTCTATCTTGTTCATTCTTTTGTTATAGTATTCCACTGAAAATGGCAACAATTCATGGCGCTTAAAGTAACAGAAGAATATATTTTAATGGTGATGAAAGGAAATATGAGTTGTGGGAAGTAAAATTCCTCAGTTACATGAGACTACAGAAATTTCTTTCGACCATTCTTCCTGGTGATAGTTCCCCAGATGAGTCCAAAGATAGCAACATGTTCACAGAGTTTGTTCAATGCTTGAGTGATAAAAGTATATTTGCTATAATAATAGAGACAAAAAAAGCTTTGCAGATATTAAGGTCACATTATTTGTACTGGAAAACCATGTGTGATTGGATTTTATATGAAGCTGACGACATTAACAAAGACAACGGATGGCAGTCTAACAGACTGCATCATCAGTGCTGAGGAAAGTATAAGTGACTCTCTACTTTATAGTTTTGAAGAGTTTACCTCCATCTTTCAAAATGTTCATAACTGTTGTGACACAGAAAGATAGACCAATGTCTTTCACTGAGTTCAAAGATACATTAAGGAATTTTGAAGCAATGGGAAAGTGTGAGCTGGCTACTACCAAGAGGAAAGCATGTGACAAAGAAGACCGTATCATGTAAGTACAAACCAAGGACAACCATAAAAAAAGAAAATATTACTTGTTACTTTTGTGAGAAATAAGGATATAAGTTGTTTCAATGCAAAGAAAGAAGAAAAAATAAATGGTGTGAACATTGTGTCATGTTTTGTTAAATATATATGATTCAATAATGGGACAATTCATGTGTGGAGATTTCCAATCACTTTTGATCCATACTCGTATTAAACATGAAAAATCTGCACCCCATTCACTATTGAAAAGACAGTAGAAATCATTATTCAACATGGCAAGACGTTAATCTACTTAAGATTAGTTCTGCCTACCTAGTGTTTTTCCCAGAAACTGACAATGTGAGAAGAGTGTGATGCTTAAAAGTTGGGGTAAAGTACCACAAAACTAATGTGACATTAAAAGCGTATGAGGAATATATAAGGTACAGAGTACCACATCAAGAAAAAGGATACAAACTAAAGGAGGAACATATCACTCAAAACAGATACCCAAGAAGAGAGCAAAGACAACCTACTTACCTCAAATACTATGCCATTGATGAAAATAGTGTCATTCAACATTGACTATTGTTATAGAATGACAGATATCCCCACAATATATAAACAGGCAAAATTGTCTGAAAAGTCTGACAAGTGGCAAAAAGATATGGATGAAGAAATAGCAGCCCTTAAAGACAATGACACTTATAAACTATTACCACTATCTACGAATAGAGGAGGATGGTGAAAGGAAAATGGGTATATGCTATCAAATTAATCCCCAAAACTACCTATTTAAATGTGCCTATTGACTACAAAATCTACATGGACCAACCAGAAGGTTATGAGATATGTCAAAACAATGGTGAACCCCTTGTTTGCAAACTGAAAAAATCACTGTATGATTTAAAACAAAGTGGAGTGAATTGGAACAACACACTGCACAAACAAATAGGAGAATATTTTAATCCATTACATATGTTTACTATAAGATCACAGAAATAACAATGAAAACTCTCATAATTTGTGTTAATGACATCATTATTGCTGTCAGCAATGAAAATATATTAAACCGTATCAAGAGTTCTCTTTGCAAAAAAATTAAAATGAAGTATCTGAGAACATTGTAATGATTCCTAGGCATTAAATTCATGTGTAGAAATGACTGTATTAAAATAAATAAGGTGGAAAATATCAGAAGAGTAATCCAAAAATTTAATATGTTGGATTGCAAACCAAGAACAAAACCTTGTGAAATAGGTGTTAATAAAATATGATTTGAATATTTCATCAAGCGAACAGACCCAAGACTGTATAAACAAATTATTGGAAGCTTGATATATGTTATGATTGATATATGTTATGACATTCACTAAGCCAGCTGTATGACTTGTTATCACAATACATGTCAAACCCTACTAATGCCCATTTAAACATTGCTAAAGATACATTAAGGTATTTGAAAGGAACAATCAACTATACAATTTGCAAATTAAAATTAATTGGATTTAGTGATGCTGGTTGAGAGTCATCTGAGAACAGGAAAAGTATATCTGAGCACAGAAAAAGAATCCTCATTAATTTCATGGCAAAGTAAAAAGCAACAAATTGTGGGACTGTCAACATGTGAAGCAAATTACCAAAACTACATAAGAAGCAATATTTCTTCAGCAATTACTCAGTGATAAGGGAGGCAGTGATACAAATGGCCAAGAAGATTATGTAACTCTCTGTACTGATAACCAAAGTTCTTTAGCTCTGGTTAGGAACCCAGTTCAGCATCCAAAGTTCAAAGCAAATAGATATAAAATATCATTTCATCAGGTAGAAAATACAAAAAGCGGGCATAAAATTGTTCTATGCTCCTTCACAAGAAAATACCGCAGACATATTTACCAAAGCAGTTTCCGAAAAGAAAATGAGTCAAGTTATTTAAATTTGGATTTGACGGGGAATGTTAGAATTAAATCCAAATATATATTCCGATACACATAGACTAAGGGAGATAACACTTATAATGGATTGCTTCCCTTGTTTTAGGACTTTTCTTTAGATGGATGCGCGTTGTGGTGCAGTGGATATCGACTCGGAACGACAAATCAGAGAGCCGAGTTTGAATTCCACTTGGAATCCTTGCATTCACTTACGCACAAATATCCTTGGGAAAGGTATTAATCCGCCTTTTCCCTCTAGTTATGGGTTAAATAATAGGACAGATTGGGTTCTATAGCCTTAGTTGGTAATCAGTCTACTGCAGAAAGCAATGGCAACCTACTGTGGGATAATCTTCTGCCCAGTCAGTCATATCTCTTTCGAGACATGATCGCTCAAAGCATGTATCACGTATGGCACTTAATTGACTTTAGAAATCATTCTTTACATCTCCCTTGTCATTTCCTCTGTCAAAGTAGTAGTACAAATAAAGTTGACCTGAACACAGATATACCCAAATTTTCTCTGTTGCTCATTTTTTGTTATATAGCATTCCACTGAAAATGGCAACACAATCTATCAGAGTTGTGGTATTCAAGTTGTAAGTTAAAACCACAGAATAGGTCAAACTCAGTGAACTGTTATTTTTTTTCTGCGGGAACTCTTTTAGTTTCTACATATGTTACTATACATATATGTACATGTTTTGTCTCCCTTTTTCTTTTGTCTCTCTAGTATCCCTGTTACTAGCCACATACCTATGTTCTCTTACTACAAATATCTATACTGTCATCATAAGAATGAAGATGTAACATGTCTGCAGGAACTAGTAACCACAAGTTACACTCCTTGATACAGGACTTTCTTGAATGAGATGCTGATATAGTATGAAATAAAAAAAACAAGTGAGATATGGACACTAAATATAGACTTTTGAACATGAAAACTTGGAATAAACAAGTGTCAAGTGGATTTTCTTGTCTTTCATACCAAAAAACCTTATGTGGAAATATGAATTTATGGATTAATTTTTTGGAAAAAGTATTAACTTGCATGTAAGGAATGAGCAAAGTACAAAATCACATAAAATTGTATTCAAGTTTAATAATAATGTTGCATTTCTCATATAAAGTGATAGTTTCTTTTACTTGCATTTAAATTTCTGTCAAAAAAGAAGTAATGGATCAAGTAAAAATCTTTTGATAATTCAAGTTAAGAAAAACACTTAATTTGCTTAAGACTATGATAAATTTATGTTTCATACTTGATATCCAGGTGTTCAATAATCTCTATTCCCACAGGAAGTGGCAGCAAGGTTTTGCCTTTCACCTGACCAATGACCACATCCACATTCCTTTTAAGGTTATGCACCTGCTGAATGATATCTGCAGACACAACACTGGGCCACTGCTCATGATTTTTCTCATTTGACAAAATTGGAACCAGGATCTGAAAAGCAAAACATTTGGAATTAGAAAAATGACAATTCAACTATGTATTTTTCCAGGTTTCTTTCTTTACTTAGTCTTTCTTCTTTTCGTTAAATCACTAGTCTTTATTTATAACCTATTTTTTCCATCCTAATTTCCTCTAAAAACATCTTTTATATTTTTGTTAGTATATAGATTTTCTCTTTCAGCAGTTTCTTTACTAACATTGGAATGTTTAGGTGTTGACCAAGGCCTCTATTTTAATATTTATTTTTGGGCTTGTGATTATGAAAGCAGTTTTCACATGAGACATTTCAATGTATGTTCAATTTGTTACAGGACTAAGATATCAAATAATAAGCAGTAATTGTTCTCAGTTTTGCATTCAGCAGTTTGCATATGTTTATAAGGGTGGAAACTATAAAATACTTGCATGTCTTTCTTAAATACTACTTATGAATAAAAGTAAAAATGTTGAATTATATCTTAAGCACTATAAGATAAAACTAGTCTATTTTTAGCTTTTAAAGTAAAAAGATAGATAAATTGATTTTTTTACCTCATCAACAAATGCTGATAAATGATCCAGAGGTGAATAAGCTAAGTCTCCATAGAGCAAAGCCTTGCGAAGTGGGGTGTCTTTCAAAATAGGCTCCTTTGATCTCCTCACAAAGTAACAGGATTTTCCTTGTGGTGCTTCTGGCCAATTTGTGTCCACCTTGATAACAAAAATTAAATTCTAATTAAAAAAAAGGGAAAAAATACTGGTTGAATTGTCAGTTAACTGGTAATGTATCCTCTTTGTTCTTTATTGTAGCAGAGAAGTTAGTATTTATATGCATTTTCTGTATTTATGGTCATGATAAATAAAACTGGAATGAAAAACACTGAAAGTGGGTGTAGGGTTTGAATGAATGAAACAAATGAACTTAACTGAAACAAATGTTTTCAGCTGACATGAAGTGGAAAGATTATATTTGATCAATTGTTAAGTCTGCAGCTGAGAAAGTTGGTTCACTATGTTGTGCTAGACAATTTTTTTTCACCAGAATCTAGTTTACATAGTTATAAGTCTACCATACATCGATGTATTAAATATTTCTTCCATATCTGGTCTGGTGCTCTTACTATATATTTAGAGAATCCGTTATAAAATTCAAAGAATTTGAAATGTTATTGGTCCTGACCTGGTATCAAAGTTTCACTCCCTTTTCTTACCTTCTCTGTGCCTATTCTATAAATATTTTCATAGAAAATGTCTTGATAAACTTTCTAATATGGGTCCTAGACTTCATTAATTTATACACAGTATGAGATTAGTGGTGAGGTCTCATCATTTTACAGTTGAAATAGCTACAAATAACTGTAAGTTCTATGCTAACATTTTTTCTATGGCACTTCTCATTTGTGAAACTCCTTTTTAGCTTCTTGCTTCTCAATCAATTTTAAAATCAAAAATTTAAATCCAATGTCAATCATTATTTTCTTTTTTTATTGTCCTTTCTCCTTAATAGTAGGTTATTTTATATTCTCTAACACTCAGTAACCCTTTTGCTTGGGGTGAAATGAAAAAGAAAAATGAAAACTGATGATTAAAATAAATAAATAACAACTAGAAAAGTAGAAGCATCTTATATTTGATAAAAAGATTAAATAATTGTAAATTCCTCTGCAAAATAATATTCAATGTGAGCTCTTAACCATTAAATATTTTTAATAAAAATAAAGGAAAATATAAACTTTATATTTTAAAGCATGTGTCTCCAATAATTCATTAAAAAAAAAGGAAAAAAAAAAAACAGCATAGCATGAAGAAAAAAGGCCCTGAATAATAAAAACAAATTTTTTTTCATTCAAAAATGTATTTGTTATTATTAAGAGAAAAGAATAAAGTATTTTTTGATTATTTGAAAAATATTTTTAATGCTTTCTAACATCTAAAATTGGGTTTCTTTAATGTTCGAGAATACACACTGAAAAAAAAAAAAAGTTGTAAAATTACTCAGTAGATCTCTACAAATTTCAAGTTGGTTTTAGCATTTGCATAATTATTCATTGAAATCTGTCTCTGAAAGTATATTTTATATTAATTTTTGGAAAGTTTAAGAAAATATTGAGTTATACTTATATGAGTCTGTTAAATTTGCATCATGTCTTTATCTCATATATATATATATATATATATATATATATATATACATACTAAATTTAAGTTACATGATGCCACAGCATTAACCTCTCCGAAAATGGCTCATATGAGCTGAAAGCTGAGAACCAACTTAATAAAAAAATTATCTAAATGTTGGAGAATTTTAATTTACTAATTGAAAATTGAAAAGCTGAATGCAAATCTTCACATGTTAAACATAAGGAAAAAAGAAAAAAAAAAGAAAAAACAAAATGAACAAAAAACAGAAGAAAGAAAGAGAAGAAAAAATAAGATTTGAAATAAAAAAGATTACAGAGAAAGAGAAGAAGAAAACAAAAAAGTATAAAAAAATCGGGGATTTTTGGTTTAGGATGAAAGACTTTTTGCGCTAATATTCTGGGTGGTTCTTTTGAAACTAGAAATGGAAGTG
The DNA here is from genome assembly GCA_037127315.1 of Ascarosepion bandense. Lineage (NCBI taxonomy): Eukaryota > Metazoa > Mollusca > Cephalopoda > Sepiida > Sepiidae > Ascarosepion > Ascarosepion bandense. The sequence continues at coordinate 152,371 of JBBBDQ010001567.1, read as the reverse complement.
ATCCTCTACAAAAAATCCGAGATAAAAAGAAGAGCTTTGAAAATAAAGATGGTGGGGAGAGAAAAAACCGAGAGAGTGGCATGTAATGATGGACATGTAGCAGATATTTGGAGAAAACTGAGTGATGAAGGAAAAAATGATGCCAGTGTAACCCGAGAATAAACATCATGAATAAACACCAGTATACAAATGATCAAGAGAAGCATGCAAAGAAGTTTTCTCTCTTAGAGTGTTAAGAGAAGTAAAATGTTCATTGGAAGAAAGTCAAGGAAAGATTGATTGGAACAAAGTTCTGAAAAGAAGAATAGAATAATGTACATACAGTTCTTGAGTTCCCATTAAAGTTTTTATTGGGAAATGTGTGTGCACATGCATGTGTGTGCACATGAATGTGTGTATAAGAAATAAATTTGCACCACTAATTGTTTCCTGCAATTGGGCAGGTGTATATGTGAGTAAGAATTATACCTTGAGCTTGGGCCTCACACGAGTCAAGAAACGCATGTCTCCACGATTGTTGGCCTATGATCATGGCCCAACTAGCCCTAACTGTCGGGCAACATGTGTGTGCCTCCTTATATGAATGCGCGAATTGTGTGGAAAAATAGGATTTAACACGTGAACACAGGATGACCAGTCAAGATTAACCAATCACTGCCTGCTAATGCAGTGTGTCTTGCGGATGAAAACACGCATGTTTTTTTAATGTGTAGGTGTGAAAGTATAAACATAATAATGTTTTACAAATATGTGTTGAATTATGGATATGTGTGGGTGTGAATGTATAAATCCCAGACACATTTCTTACTCACTCAATTTCTCCTCCTCATTCCAAAAAAGAAAGAAAAAAATGAAAAGAAAGACCATACACATAGAGCCGCAAGTTGTCAAATCAAAGTAGATGACAAAAACTGGTTCTCTCACTCTCACCCTCTCTCTCATGTACATTTTTTCTTTCTTCCGCCAGCTTAAATAATACATTACTACATTTCATGCTATAAGCAAGTAATACTTGTTAAATCTGATTAATTTAAACTATAAATTATTTTTGCAAGATTTTTAAAACTGAGAATTAACTTTTGCCTGTAAACCTGTCAATATGTGAAAAAATAACCGATAAACTGAAAACTCTCAAAATGTTGAGATTCCAATCAATATAATTTCTATTTGAAATACAACAGAACTTTGTTCCAATCAATCTTTATTTTCAATTAAAAGCTAAAATGAAAGCTTCAAGAAAGCTTTTTCTTTTTCATTTTTAAAAATTCATTCTAAATTTTATAACTTACGTATTGAAAATTAGTGGAATTTTTTTTATTTTAAAGTGCAATTTTTTTTATTTCATCTATTTTAGATGAAATGAATTTTATTGCATGTTCGGTTCTTTTTTTTTATTTACACAGATTATTTCTAATGACTTCAAATCCAGTGAAGGACTTGGATGTCTTGGATTAATGACAGGCCACTCATATCTAAGTATGCCTGTCTACTCGGACTCACCAATCCCTGTTGCAGACATCTGTTCAGGCACATTTGTGTTTGTTCAACACCCAAAGTCCTCTTAGTTACAATTAGTAGGATAGAGCACGTTAACTGGCGTGATCTGAACAAGACCAGTATACCAGGACTTCATACATGCAAAAATAGTTGTGGTATGGTTTTCCAAGCACTTTTCAAAGTCCTGTGGTGATACCAACCGAGCAAAAGCGAGCAAACCAGATGTTGGCTCTATACCGACCAGAAAGCTAATGAATAAAAATCATTTCTGCGCAAGTGAATCCGCGCAGATGTTCTGGTTGAAAAATAAAAATTAATCAAATATCAAATTACCATTTTGCGAGCCTACGTGAATTTTATTTACCAGCCAATGGGAAGCCCGGAATCAAATACAAGGATGAAATTCAAAACGAGTGTTTGATCCAAAAGGCAAATATAAAAAGCTGAGACAAAAGGCACCCAGACAGACAGCCCCGGCACTGACCGGAGACAGAGGAGCAGATTAGTTTTGTGGTGATATCACCGACCGAGCAAAAGCGAGCAAACCGGATGTTGGTTCTATGCTGACCAGAAAGTGAATGAATAAAAATCACCCCTGCGCAAGTGGATTTGTGCAGATGTTCCAGTTGAAAAATAAAAAATTAATCAAATATCAAATTACCATTTTTTATTTACCAGCCAATGAGAAGAAGCCCGGAATCAAATACAAGGATGAAATTTGAAACTAGCTGCGTTTGATCCAAAATGCTGATATAAAAAGCAAAGCCATAGAGGCTTTGTCAGATAGTCAGGACTTGAGGAAAAGAGTGTAATTAGTTTCTCCCTTGATCTAAGTCGAGTGGCTACTATGCTTGCCTCTTTCTTCCTTCCTTGTCTCATAAGTACTATTCTGACCTTTTACTTTCTCCCTGTTCTCAAAAGTACTAACCGACCTCTTCAAAGACCTTCCACACAAACCAACTTGCTGACCTACTGACCTTTGAAGTGGCAACTCCTAAATGAACATTCTTTACCCACAAGAGGATTCCACATTTCTAAGCCTTAATCTCTTTCAGCTCATTATTATTTTGCCATGAACTCTTTTACCGCTGTTGGACTTTTACTTCAAGTATTGTTTTAATTGTAAAACATAATTGCTATGTATATATGTATAAATGTTATTTTATACTCAAAACTGCCTTTCTTGAATTTATAATCATTTTATGAATTATAGTGGGCTATCTTCCCACAAGACCAAATTCCGTTAACCTGCTACGGAATCCTACTACAACTAGAAAAGGAATAAGAGATACCCATAGTTTCTCCCTTGACCTAAGTCGACCAGCTACTATGCTGACCACTTTCCTTCCCTGTCTCAAAAGTACATATGGACCTTTTCAAAGACATTCCTCAAAAGTACTTATTGACTTGAGAAGCAGCAACTTCTAAACGAACTTTCCTTACCTTCAAGACGCTTCCACACTCCTAAGCCTTTTATCTTTTCATCATTATTTGTCATGAACTCTCTAACCTCCGTTGGACTTTTATTTCAGGTATTACTTTATTTGTAAAACATTAATTGAAATGTATGTAAATGTTATTTTATACTCAAAATTGCCTTTCTTGATTTTATAATCATTTTTATGAATTATAGTGGGCTATCTTCCCACAAAGCCAAATTCCGTTAACCTGCTACGGTATACTACTACACTTCGCTAGAACGGAATCCTACTACAACTAGAAAAAGAAAAGAATAAAAAAAAGAAGATAACCCCGATAGTCCTCTCCCCAAAAGACAATAACATCAGGAAGTCACTTTCCAGATTTGAACTAGGGTCTCATGGACAGAAAGCGAACGTTCTAACTGTAAATCACAACTTTGACAACACCGCTTGCCTATGGACTCAGAATATGAGGTTAGTTAAAAAAAAGTTAATAAAAATTAAATTATTAGTGTTTCGTATGCAGAAATAGTTTGAAACTCACTTAAACTTATCATAAGTTATCCGATAAGTTACACACCAGCCAAAATTGAACTGAAACATTCATCAATATTTGTTTTTAAAAATTTTGAAAAACAAATAACAAAGAAAAGAAAGTGTTTCTAAAAGCAAAATTAGTGTGTAAAAAATAAAAATCAAAGATTATGTACATCCGATTTTAACCGGTAATTTTTTTATTTGTTCCCAGAAGGCCTTTCTTTCCAAAACATCCTTATTTCCGTGGATGCTTAAAACAAATCGATAAATGTTTATTGAAGAAACCTACCTTTATTGATGTTATGGAGCAGAAAAAAATCGAACTTCTTCTAGCTGTATATCTCACCCCTAACTGCTATTGAAATCTCTCATTTACTGCAGAATAATTGGAGTAGATAGACTAAACTTTATCGCCCGGTTCACACTCCACCCACGTCTATTGAACAGGTGAAGAGGCTCATCCCTTGTTTCCTGTTTTGTATGCGGTTTCCGGCTTTCTCTTTTCTTTTCTTTATTTTTTTTCAATTGGAGTAGATAGACTAAACTATCGCCCAGTTCACACTCCGCCCACATCTATTGAACAGGTGAAGAGGCTCATCCCTTGTTACCTGGTTAGGATGTGGTTTCCGGCTTTCTCTTTTCCAATCTTTTTACTCTTTTACGTAGCCCCCTGCGCATCAGTGGCGTTATCGCCTTGCTTGGGGTGATATGATTAAAAAAAAATAAATGACTTTTTGGCGTAGTAAGAATTTTTGGCCTACTTACTTCGCAGATTACTACGCGATTTGTTTTCTTTCGCTGAAAGTTGCGTGTTTTTTCTCTTTTTTTTTTTTTTTTTGCTGTTGCGTGTATTAGCGTGTTTTTATCCTCCCCCTTTTTTTTTAATTTCAGAAGAAATCTTACTTTAGTTTCAAATATGTGAAAATAACAGATAAATTGTAGTTATACTTACTTTTTGGAAAGATTTGAAAGGCCTTCAGGGAACAAATCAAAATTTTACCTTTAACCCAATAAGAAGGGCTTTTTAATATTTTTTTACTATTATTTTTTTCTTCCTCCGTTGCTTACTTCTTTCTTTTTTTTTACCTGCAAAGATCCGGATGGCATACAAGTGAAAATCAGTGGCGAACAGTCAGACTTTTCTAAAAATTCATTGATTAGAATTTTAGTTTCTTCTATGTTGTAAATCTTAATCCATTTGTCTGGTTTTTGATTGAATGTTTTCAGAACATATTCAGCCACGAAAATCACCCTGGGGTCTCCAATATCGGATAATTCGGTCGAGCCCGTCATTTGGACTTTCTTTGCTTTCTTTTTTTTACAAGGCGAGGAAATGGGTAAATTTGTCACTGAATATTAGTTAATTTAGAAACAATTTAAATTGTGGTGGAAATTTAAGAATGAAAAGTCCTTTTTCACATGAATCTTTAGTGTACACTGTATACTTAGCGCTCATAGTAACTGTTACTATGGAGACAGCATAAGCAAGTTACGAGAATTTACGATGATTGCCGAACATCGGCGATACAACGCAAGCAACAGTTTTTCCTTTTCTTCTTTGTTCATATTTCTTCGTTCTCTCTTTTCCATCGCCTTTTTTTCTGTTCAATAAAACAAATATTTAGAAGAATTATTTTTTGTAAAAACCATTTCTCACCTTTATTTTGACCTACAATTTATTGTAGGTAGTAATAAGAAAGAAAAGGTCGCAATTTAAAAAAGACAAACAAAAAGTTAGCAAACTATTTTGAAATTTGATTTGAAAGAGATATAAAAATTAAAATATTTTAAAAATTATTTATAAAAATAAAAGAAAAAAGGAAACTAATAAAAAAGGTTAAAACGGTCATCATTTCTAAATGTAAGTCAAGAAATTGTGGCAGCCTCGAAGAGTATTGTCGGGATTATCTCACTGACAAGTGAGGTGGGAAAGACGATTTGAAGGCTTGCATCGAAAATTTTGACGTTGCTTGCAAGCGAAGTATCCCTTGTAACGGTAACGAAAGTCAAAATGACTGGTAACACTCATGTCAGAGGGCGGCTATTCACAGCTCTTTGCACGTCTGATAAGAAGACGGTTAGTAGACCAAAATAATCTCTACCTTTCCTCTTCCTATATAGTCTTTTAGGCAAGATTTTATAGTTTTTGAATGATGGACCTTTCCCAAGTACTGTAGCGTTGGGAGCTGGTTCTTTAAAGTGTGCTGCGTGATACGACCCAAATCCTCAAACAAATTTTTAATAAAGTTGCATACGAGCAAAGATTTTAACCAGAAGAAAAACAGTGTCAAAATAACATATATTTTATACAGAATACTAACAAAAAAATAGTTGGTACAAAGTAGAGAATGTTGACCAAGTGTGTCGAAATGATTATTCAATGAGTTGGAAAGTCTGTTCAGCAAAAAAGTCTCTCGAACAATGTTCAATGAAAGTTAGTTTGATCTGTACGTAAATAAATTGAATGCTAAATGAAAGAATGTTATTATTAATTGTAAGAACAAACGCGTTACGTACCTTGGATTGTTTTAATGTACATATTTTTTTTTCTCTTAACTTTTGAGTTAAGTTATTTTAATTTTCACTTTTCTGAATTTGTGTGAAATAACATGTATTTATTTATGTTATATGTAGTTATGGCAATGACTTTCTCTCTATTTGCAGTGATGTATCATTTCTTATGCTTGGCAGAACTGGGTCATAACTGTTCATCTGCCAGTTCGTTAAAATCCAAAACATTTGGTTGTGTTGCGTTCGTTAAAATCCAAAACATTTGGTTGTACGTGTCAATGCATCTCCCATAACGTTCTCTACACCCTTGATATATCTAATGTCGGACGTGTGATATGTAATCAAGGTAGCGAATATCCGTGGGTGTCAGCTTGTCGGATTTATTCTTCAAAGCATAAATCAACGGTTTGTGATCGGTGAAAACTGAAAACTCTACCTTCTAGAATATGTCGGAAATGACGAATTGACAAACATATGGTCAATAGTTCTCGTGAAAAAGTGCTATACGTCAGTTGTGCTGAATTTAACTTTAATGAAAAAAGGGATAACGGGCTTTCCGCACCGTCTATAACCAGACTGAGCACTGAGCCAATTGTCGAAGAAGAGGCATCCGTTTTCAAAGTTAAGTGTTGAGGAAGAAAGGTATGATAACTTAGTGTACTTACTAAGGGCTTGTTTGGTTCGGACAAAAAAAGTTTCATTCTCTTCCGTTGATAATGTAATTGTTATATTTTCCTCTTATGTGTGGACAAAATATTTGTGAGTGGCAAAGTGATAGTGGCACACGAAGGTATACATTGACGATACCATACCTAAAAATCTCCATAACTGTTTTAAGGTAGTTGGTGTAGGTATATTCTTGATGGCGTAAATTTTACAGTCTAAGGGACCCTGACCCTGACTTGTCAATTATGTGACCTAGAAAATTCAGAGTAGGCACTGCAAATTCACATTTCTCTAAATTTAGTTTTAATCTGTAGCGTTGCAAGCGCTTAAAAATTTCTTTAAGATGTGTACGATGTTCTAATGGATTCTTACTGGCTATGAGCACGTCGTCTATGTACGCGTTGACAAAATCAAGTCCACGTAAAACTTCATCAATTAAGCCAAGCGTTAGAATGACTGAGGAGCGTTTCGAAGGCCGAAAGGCATCCGTGTAAACTCATAAAGCCCAAAAGGTGTGGTAATTGCTGTTTTTGGTATATTCGATGGCTCAATCGGTATCTGGTAAAATGCTTTCCTCAAGTCTAATTTGGAAAATATAGTAGCGCCTTGTAAAGTTAGAGCAAAATCCCTCAAGTGTTGGATAGGATATTTATCAGGAAGTGTTTGTTCATTGAGCAGACGATAATCCCCACAAGGTCTCCATGAGTCTGGTTTGCGCTTTTGCACCATATGTAAAGGTGTTGCATAAGGGCTAGAGGAAGGCCGCAGAATTCCTAGCCTTATCATGCTTTCAAATTCCTCTTTCGCCGCACGTAACTTGGTTGGATGAAGACGTCGAGGAGCGGTGTGAACTGGAGGACCATTTGTTTTAATTGCATCTGTTGTATTATGTTTTATCGGCTCAGTTAATGAAAATGGGGTTAATAGTGACTCGTATTTGTGCAGCAAGTTTTCATACCCATTCATTTTTGGAATGACGGTCCTGAGACCGATGGTGGAGATCTTTGAATGCTTCCCTGTTTGTGTTAACCACGTACATGTATCCGTCAGTGTACGGGTAGCTAAATTCATCATAATATTATAATGTGCTAGAAAATCAGCACCTAGTATCGGTGATTGAACATCGGCGACGATAAAAGTCCAAGTCAGTTCTTTACGTAAGCCTATGTTGAGAGATAAAGACACGATCGCCGTAAGTCTTGATAGTGGAGCCGTTCGCTGCTTTTAATTGTAGTAGGGATTATTGTGGTGGTGTTACAGACTTCGGGTTAGTAGATAAAGGTATGACGCTAACTTGTGCTCCGGTGTTCACTAGAAAATTTAGACCTTTGTTTTTATCAAAAATGTGGAATGGGCGGTTCGATTCAAGTATATCAACAACCTCACGCCTTATTGGCTGTTGGTAAAGTCGTTTCCCTGCTTGTTAGACATATTAAAATAACAGGGTTTGAAGCATTTCCTCGCACGCGATCCAAATTTCGCATGATATCAGCATAGCGTTGAATTGTGTCGGTAGTCAGGTTATTTCGATGAGGAGCGCTGGCGCCGAGTCCTGTAGCGAGTACGCTAACTACTGCATTCTCTGTTCCGAGTCTGTAACTCGTTCACTACCAACGATAATTTTCGCACCTCCGCTGTAAGAGCCTGTATATCTCGATCTTTCTCCTTTTTAGTGTTCGGCGTGGCTGGCAAGACTGACGAGATGGCCCCTAGAATCGGTCATTTTATCAGCGACTGTGGCAAACTTGACATTTCGTCCGACAATGCCGCTAGAATTTGTACAATCCCGGGTGGTAACTTATCAAGCCAAAGTTGCTTCAATACTGCTTCAGACATGGAATTATCACCTAATAAGATTTGCATCTTCCTAAACAATTGAGACGGCTTGTTAGACCCAAGAGTTAGTTTGATCAGTAAATCTCGTAATCTCTTTTCCTCTGAGCATCCAGTCCTTTGTAATATCGCTTGTTTTAATTGATCATAGGGCTTCTCAGTGGGAATACAGTGAAGAATACACTAAAAACTAAAACTTCGGTTGCTACCTCTGCGGGTAGTATCTCCACTACATAGGCGAATTTTGTTTGCTGAGACGGGATGTTCCTGGATTGAAAAATTGCATCGATTTGAACAAACCAGGTTTGGACACTGGTACTGTAAGTGAGTAGCTCCACTCTGTTAATCGCCGATTGGGTCGGGATAACTGGTTCAGCCATGTTGGATCTCTGTTTTGGAGAAGGACAGCATCTCTAGTTTTCCTTAAGCGGTAAAAAAATATTTATACTCTGGTTACTAGTTGCTCGTGTAAAATTTAACCATTTGTTGGAAACGTTACTTATTTCACTGTTCGCATGTCACCAATTGTAATAAATGTAAAGTAAATGTTCAGAGTTAAGATTTCCAACTTGTTGGTAGGTTAATGTGCTACGTTAGGTTATCAATTGTTGGAGACAAAATGGTCAATTTGTTGGTGGCAAATTGGTACGTCGGGGTCATCAATTGTTGGGGATTTATGTGTTGAAAAAGTGAAGTGTGTTTTCAGAAAGCTTTAAAAGTGTGATGGCTGCGTGATACGACTAAAATCCTCAAACAAATTTTTAATAAAGTTGAATACGAGCAAAGATTTTAAATAACCAGAAGAAAAACAGTGTAGGAACAAAATAACAAATATTTTATATACAGAATACTAACAAAATATGGTTGGTGTATGTACAAAAAGAATGTCGACCAAGTGTGTCGAAATGATTATTCAACGAGTTGGAAAGTCTGTTCAGCAAAAGTCTCTCGAACAATGTTCAATGAAAGTTAGTTTGATCTGTACGTAAATAAATTGAGTGTTAGCATTCACTGATTTCTGAATCGAAATCTGTTCCTTATATACTTTTTTAGAACCTAAAAGTGTCTCAGAGAGGCATATTGAAATTTTGCGCCAAAAGTATATATTATCCAATAAAACACTAAGAAACTGATTAACACACCGTGATAGGTTTGTTAATAGTGCTGGACTATTCCAAGAAAATTATTTACATAAGAAAGGGGTGGATAGCCTTATAGGCTGATCCAACATGTCTTTCTTAAACAAACTCCCTACAGCTTACAAGTTTTATGTTGAATAATATTCATCAGAAGATTGGTTGTCGGCAGTGTAAAAGAGTGGAATAATAAAATATATCATGTTAAAATAGAAATTTATTAAAGGAGGAATAACAAGAGTTGTAGAAATTAATGTTCAATTATAAACCTCAGTAAGAAGTTATGAGTAGAGTTCGTGTTCACTGATGAGGTTGAGGAATTAAGAGTCCCTACAAAATGTTCTAGTAGTAGTTGTTGAAATAGATAAGGAGAGAGAGAGAGAGGGGGGCAATGTCCGGGTTACTTGAAGTTGAGAGTTGCATCTTTGATGTGTGTCAGATTATTTTTTTTTAGCTATGGAAAAACCGTTTCTCTGACGAATTTTGAATTTTGCGATTTGATGACCAATCAGGATCCAGAGTTCCGCTATACGTCCGTAAAAGGGATTTGCTATTTATTTATTTTTGGTTTACCCCCGAAACTTCTGCGTGGAGCCAGATGCACAAAGACCAGTTTTGGTCATTTGCTTTCTGGATCTCTGAGGGCAAATATCCGCTCCCTCGCTTGCTCGGTATCACCACATTATCATCAGAAGGTTTTCAACAGAAGATTGGTTGTCGGTAGGTTGGAATATGTGGAATTATGTAGAATAGCGTAAGAAGAGTGGAATAATAAAATATGCATTTATACAGAAATTTATTAAGAGGAAAGAATAACATAAGTTGTAGGAGTTAATGTTCAATTAGAAACATTAAGCAATGAAGGGTAGAGTTCGTACAAAATGTTCTAGTAGTAATTGTTGAAATAGATAAGGAGAAAGGGAAAGAGGACAATGTCCGGGTCGCTTGAAGTTTAAAGTTACATTTCTTTTCGCTGCTCCCATCTCTGACTCTTGACTTATGCAGAGGTGATTTATATAGTCCTTTTGAATTTGACACTGGATCGCCAAGTCCTTCCAAGTCTTAAAAGTCGCTCCCATTGGTCAAAAATCATTTTAACACCTACTTGCGAAATCTGGTTTCGACTTTTCGTTAAGCAGATGGTCAATTCTTTTTCTATTTGGGAAAACCAGGATTTCACACGTCATTGTGAAGTTTTGTAAAAGTGAAGAAGACGGTTGATTTTAATTAATTTCTTATCCGCTACAGTACCATCGTACCACGGAGAAAACAGTGGAATGGTACAATGTTTCAAATGGTATGGGCCAAATCTCTCTTTGAATTCATTCATAATCATCCCCTTGTTGATAATCTTTGTCGCAGTATTAAACGTGCGGGCATTATCCGAATAAAGGTGTGAGGGATGTAGAGGATTTTTAGGTTCTTTACGATTTATATTACGATTCGTCCAACATACGATTCAAGATGATAAACACAACAACTCCAATTTGTAACCAATAAATATGTATATATATTCAATCAAATACAACAATGAACAAACAAAGCATTTATTAGTACACATTGAGTAAGACGAAAAAGTTGTCCCCCTTTGACTGCTTGTTGATCAAAGTCAACTGAGCGAGAAAAGTTCTTTCCTGTGCTGAAAAGATGTTTTTATAAGTGTTAGAAATGTTTTCATGTAAGAAGGAATAACATGAAGAATACAATTACTTTGAATGTGCTTGTATATAACAAGTTTTTGGTCATAAGTTCCAAAGAAGTTCTTGGCGAAATGTTCAGAGAGAAAATTGTAATTACAAAGTCTTGTGTCTGTGTGTGCGTTAAAAATGTTTGAGTAGACTTACGTGGATTCCTTTCGCAGCCTTGTGTCTACTGACAAACTTCTTTTTCTTGTAACTTGGTGATCTGGTGTTGAAGAAGTGTGCTGAGTGCTATTTGGTGATATAGATGATAATGATGATGCTTGAGTTGAAGTAGCATTCCGCTCATTATGCGCTGGTTTAAGACGATCGAGAGAGAACTCGAAATGGACCTGAGAAGCTGGGTGTCAGTGACTTCTTGGTGATGTCTTGTATTACGAAAACAAAATCACAAGTATTTAGAGAAGAAGAAATATAGATGTTCTTTGTCTGAAAACGAGTTACCGTAAACGACAAGGTTGACTTCAACAAATGTTGATGAAGGCTCTAGAGTTGAATTCGCGGCCAGAAATTGCCATGGCAACATTAGCGGTTTGCCAAACACAAGATCCGTGGATGAACAATGTAGATAAAAATAGAGAACGAAATGATAACATAATTAATGGTAAGTTCTCCATCCAGGATTAGTTGTTGTCGCAGTTGGTGCTAGTTAGCGTAGCCTTTAATTGCTGGTGAAAGCGTTCAACTAGGCTGTTAGCACATGGGTGATATGCCGTGGTTGAAATGTGCTTCACTCCAAAAAGATTCAGAAATCCCCTAAATAACGTAGATTGAAATTGAGGACCGCGGCCTGTCGTTATCACTGATGGACATTTATAGACAGAAACCCAGTCTTTCAATATCGCCTTAGCAACAGGCTCAGCGGTTGTTGATTGAGGTGGGATGGCAACAGGCCACCGCGTAAATCTATCAATGATAGTGAGAATGTACTGGTATCCGTGTACTTCGGGTAATGGACCCACTAAATCGACATGAAGATGAGAAAAACGACCGTTAGGGGCAGTGAAATTCCCTGGTGAAGATTTAGTATGACGATGTATTTTAGTATGCTGGCAAATGAGGCAGCACTGAGTCCAGCGCTTGATATTGGCATTTATGTTTGGCCAGACAAAGCCAAACTGTCTGTAGTCACGGTGATTATATTTGTTCGACTTTGCATGAAGAGCAAAAACTAAAGGATTATGGTCGGTAAAAACCGTGTAGTCTCGGCCTTTTAAAATGTGTCGAAAATGTCTGATCGAAATCTATGTTGCTAATAACTTCCGTGAGAAAGTACTGTATCTTTTTGTGTTTTGGTAAGTTTTGGTAAGTTGGTCAGAGGTGTCAGGATATGGGAACAGTTGGGGATGAATTGACGATAGTAATTTATCAATCCGAAATAACGTCGAAGTTGTCGAAGCGTGGTTGGTTGTAGAAACTCTTGGATGGCTTTTTTAACTTTATCTGCGATAGGTGCGATGCAGGTACCATCAATTTCATGACCAAGGAAAATCAGTTTTGGCACGGCAAACACACATTTATCTGGGTTGATTTTCAAGCTGAAATGTTCTAAACGCTGAAAAACTTGTGTGACGTGAAGCACGTGTTCATCCATGTTGGCGTTTGCTACTAGTAAATCGTCGATGTAGGCAACCGAGTGAGACAAACCATGCAGTGCTTTGTCTATCAAGCGTTGAAATGACTACGGCGCGTTTCGAAGCCCAAAAGACATTCGGAGGAATTCATATAAACCAAAAGGAGTTGTGATGGCAGCTTTATGTATGTCTTCTGCGGCCACTTGTATCTGGTGGAAAGCTTTTCGTAAGTAAATCTTGGTAAATCTAAGTAAATCTTAGCTTCCTGCAACGAAATGGCGAAATCAGCTAAGTTTGGCACAGGATATTTGTCGGGAATCGTCTTTGCGTTCAAACGTCTGTAATCTCCACAGGGTCTCCACGCTCTCTCTTGTGATTTGGGTACCATGTGGAGTGGATATGCAAAAGGGCTTGAAGAAGGGCGAATTATGCCCAGATCCAACATATGCTGAAACTCAGCACGTGCTATTTTATATTTTTCTGGCCTGAGTCTGCGTGGCGGCGAAGAAACTGGCGGGCCGGATGTTTGTATTCTATGTACAGTATTATGCTTCACCGTTTCAGTGTATGTAAAAGGTTGAGAGAGTGTTGGAAATTTATCCAGTACATGTTGGAATGGATTATTCTCTGGCAAGGCAACACATAATTTAGTAGATGTAAGTGTCGAGGTAATGCCTGAGTAAGTAAGGTCTGTCGTCTGGTCCATGAGTGATTGGACATATCTATAGCTAGCTTGTAATATGTTAGGAAGTCCGCGCCAAGTATTGGGAATTTTACCTCCGCCACAGTGAAAAACTATTGAAAAGTTCTCTTTAACCCGATGTTTAGAGTCAATGAAACCTGGCCGTATGTTTGAATTTGAGAGCCATTAGCTGTATAATGCCTCCGGGCCGCCTTGTGTTCGCCGAACGTAAGGGGCCTTTAGACATTTAGCATTTAACTCCTGCCGAGAGTCAAGACTCTGAGTCAAAGTACATTTCAAAACAGGTTTATTGAAACTCGGACAAGAGTTAAATGCTAAATGTCTAAAGGCCCCTTACGTTCGGCGAACACAAGGCGGCCCGGAGGCATTATAGTAAAAAAAACGGAGATGTCGAAGGGATTTAGTGTGACAGAAAGAAAGAAAGAAGGCGCATGCCGTCCGCACGCCGTCAGCGAAGCTGTCGAAAAGGCCAGGGCCCCGGCGGAAGTAACCGGAGTAAGGTGAGAGAGACCCTTTGGATAGGAGGGCTGGAAGGGAGGTAAGCCGTAGCAGACGGTAACATGATACTCCCCGCCTGACGTATGACACGTCATAAATAGTTACTCTTTGGCGCTGAGAAGGACAATTTCAGTGATGGGTCTAAGGAGGAGTCTAGCGCAATTCCCAGTGTAGATCTTGACCTCAACTTTACGTACTAGATTGTCCTCACTAGGGAAGACACGGGTTATAAGTCCTAGAGGCCACTTGTTTCTGCTGGTTTGCTCGTCCCTGAGCAGCACCACGTTCCCCGGTTCAAGGTTGGGTACCTCCGACCTCCATTTGGAACGTTTTTGGATCGAGGATAGATATTCTCTTCTCCACCTGCTCCAAAAAATCTCGGCCAGATGCTGAACGAATTTCCACTGGCTTCTTAGGATGTCCTTGGGTCCGTATTCACGCTCGTGCGTGAAGGGAACACCTGTTTTTCGAGTGAGGAGGATAGCAGGGGTAAGTATCAGGGGTTGATCCGGATCTGACGACACAGGAATGAGGGGGCGGGCATTGATTATGTAAGAGACCTCCGCCAAAAATGTGGTGAGCGATTCATGGGTCATCCTATGCTTGTACTGCAAGAACATGGCATCTAATATTCTTTTTGCTATGCCGATCATCCTTTCCCAAGCTCCTCCCATATGTGGAGCATGGGGAGGGTTGAAAGACCAGGTGCACTCCTGCCCTGCCAAGTATCTAGAGACTGAGCTTATATCTATGGGAGACTCGATGCCCAGCTCCCTGCAAGCGCCTACAAAGTTGGTTCCGCAATCGGAGCGTATGTGCTTAGCGGGGCCGCGGATGGCGAAGAAGCGTCTGAGCGCGTTGATGAGGCTGGAGGCGGTCATTGATTCAATGACTTCAATGTGAACACCTCGAGTGCTCATACAAGTAAACATTACCGCCCACCTCTTGCTGTCGGCGAGTCCGCCTCTAGTTCGGCGTGAGGAGACTACCCAAGGACCAAACACATCTAAGCCGATGTTGGTGAAGGGAGGACTAGTGCTGAGACGGTCGGCAGGAAGGTCAGCCATCTTCTGTATCAGGGTGGGGTTCCTGAGTTTTTGGCAGGTGACGCAGCAGTGAATGTGCCGGCTCACGCATCTCTTCCCACCGATTATCCAAAATCCTGCTGCACGGATGGCTCCCTCGGTGAACAGGCGTCCCTGGTGTTTGGATTGCTCGTGGTAGTAGCCCACGATCAAAGATCCGACGTGGTGTCTCCCAGGGATGACAATAGGGTTTTTCTCTCTGGTTTCGATCTCTGCTTTGCCAGTGCGACCCCCAATCCTCAACAAGCCGTGATTGTCGATGAAAGGATTGAGGTCTTTAAGCGGGCTGCCTTTAGGGAGATCCTCCTTGCGTGCTATACTCAAGAGTTCTTCAGGGTAGACTTCTTCCTGCACCGATCGGATGATGGTATTTTTTGACTGTAAGAGTTCCTCGACAGTGCGTGTTTTGGGGCAATAATGCCACCCTCTACATTCACCTCTTGAGGTGGTATGAGCTTGGTGGAAGGTGCCAGCGATATGTATGAGATTGGCTAGGGCTCTAGTCAACGACAGCCAAGTGGAAAACCTCTCAAACCGCAGCGTAGTGAGCTGTAGATTTGCCGAAGACGTAGCTAACGTGGACACTTGAGGACGGACGTCTGCGTCTCTTTCTGGATTTATTAGATCGTAGCCGGGGTCGTCCTTGCCTCCTGGCAGAGGAAAGCTGGGGCCATTGAGCCAGGTGGTGGTTTGCAGGTGAGATGCGGGCACGGAACGAGTGCCGAGGTCAGCGGGGTTCAGGTCTGTGTGTATGTATCTCCATTGATCGGGGTGAGAGGATCTTCGTATCCGCAGTACTCGATTGCTAACATACACATAGAAACGTCTAGTTTCGTTGTGGATGTAGCCTAACACCACTTTGCTGTCAGTGTAGAAGGTGGTGGAATGAGGCTTCAGGTCAATCTCGGAAGAGATCAGCTCACTCAGTTCCGTTGCAAGGAGGGCCGCGCAGAGCTCTAGTCTTGGAATCGAGTGTTCGGGCCGTGGAGCTAGCTTTGCTTTCCCCATGACGAAGCCAACGTGGCTTTTTCCTTTACCGTCGATGACTCTGAGGTAGGCTACTGCAGCGATGGCTTTAGTGGATGCATCGGAAAAGATGTGCAGCTCTCTGCGTGCCGCTTTAGAGGGAGGTAGAGTTGTAAACATCCTAGGGATGAGAATCTCGTTTAGGGCCTTTAAGGAGTCTCTCCACAACGACCAAGGTTCGTACATCTCCTTGGGTAGGGGGGAGTCCCATTCGGCGTTCTTGTCAGTCAACTCCCTCAGGATGAATTTTCCCTCGATAGCGACGGGGGCGGCAAATCCCAGAGGGTCTTTGAACGGCAAGGGAGCAACCCAGTTGTGGTCGGTGTCCCTCTCGACTTCTCGTTCCATGAGGTTGAGGAAAGCAATATCCTCAATGGAGGGGGCTACCCTTTCGTCATCACTGGTCCGTTGAAATATGTAGTCATCGTTATCGGTGGAGTAAAGCCCGTTGCCGATGTAGTTCTCCTGAACTTTAAAGTTGTTCGGGCATAATTCGAAAAGGGTAGGGTGGCCTCCCTCGGATACATTTGTATGCATCGTTTTCACCACGGTGGGTGGGTGAAATCTCCCTAGGCAGACGTTGCCTACTATCACCCACCCCAGGTCCAGCCTTTGTGCGTAAGGGGCGTCATGGGGCCCGTTTATGTGTTCACGTACCTTGTGAACTCTCAGGATATCACGTCCTAGAAGGAGCATTATAGGGGTTTTAGGCTCCGGAGTAGGGATGAGGTGAGCTATCTTCTTCAAATGGGGATGGTGGAAGGCTGCCTCAGGTGTGGGAATGCTGGACCTGTCGTCGGGTATTCTGTTACATTCCACCAAGCTGGGGAGAGGAAGGCTGATCTTTCTGTCCAAGGATTCCACCTGGAAGCCTGTCGCTCTTCTTCCCATGGTTTGAGTTACTCCTGCGCAGGTTTTAAGGGAGTATGGGAAACTGGGCTCGTTGCTGTTGAATCTATCGAAGAAGCTTGAGTTTGCCAAAGACCGGTTGCTCTGCTCATCGATAATGGCGTACATCCTCACTGCCTTGTCGGGTTGATCTGCAGGGTAAACGTTGACGAGGCATATCTTGGAACAGGAGTTCTCCGAGAGGTCGCCGCCACAGATTTGAGTGCACTGCGAAACTACTCCGGCAGCTGCAGGGGTTTTATCCTCCCCGCCGTCCTTAGTGGCGGGTTTAGTGCTGATGGTCTCTGGTGGTGGTCCAGGATGGAGAGCAGTGTTGTGATCTTTGCTGTTGCATTCATTGCATGTAACATCTGCTTTACAGAATCTTGCCACGTGCGCGGTGGAAGCACAGCACTTAAAACAGATGCCCCTGTTTCTGACGAAGGTCTTGCGCTCTGTCAATGCCTTTTCTCGGAAGGCCCGGCATTTCAGCAGTGGGTGGTGGGACTTCTCATGTAGCGGGCAGTACTGGGTCAAGTCCCTTGCTTCACTGTGGGGACGTGTGGTGTCGGAGGGCGTAGGAGATACCACGGTTTTGTGTACCGTTACTATTTTTTGTTTGTTTTCTTTACGGGAGAACCCGCTAGCTAGAAGATTGACTTTGAAACTAGGATCATTCCTGATCCTAGCTTGTCGTGATACAAAGCTCACGAATACCTCGAAGGGGGGAAACATGACTCGGTGTCGTTCCTTGTAGTCGGATCCGACTGATAGCCATTCATCTTGAAGCGAGGGTGGTAACTTGGCCACAAAGGGATGAAGGCCTCGAGCAGTGTCCAGGAAGGCAAGGCTGGGGAGATCTCCGTCCTCTTTAGCGGACAGAAGTTCTGTGGCCAAGTCGCTGAGTTCCCTCAGTCTGGGGAATTCATCGCTCGATAGTTTGGGAAAATTGTCGATTCTTCTGAAGAGGGCGTCTTCAATCATTTCAGAGGCGCCGTAACATTCCTCGAGTCGCTCCCATATTCTTTGGAGTCCCCTTTCAGGGTGGTTGAGGTGGGCTGACCTTAGCCTCTCGGCATGTTCCCGTGACTCTTTGCCGAGCCCTCTCACTAAAAGGTCCATCTCTTCATCACGTGTGAGTCTGAGGCGTCTTACGGCGCCTTGGAAGGACCGTTTCCACTTTTTATAATCTTCTGGTCTATCATTAAAAGGTGGCAAACCAGTGGTCATAAGTTCCCGCCGGGTTAGATACCTCATGAATTCCGTGGTTTGTTGAGGCTGGAGGATGTCCCTAGTGTGAGAGGGGTACCAGTTGTCGCGTGGTTCATTGCCCCCGATGTGTGAGTTGGGAGAATGGTAGCTTATGACGGGGGGTGTCGTTTGGACGGGTCTATCCAGATTAGCCAGTCTATGTGAGGCGAGCTGGCTTACCTGAGCGCCTCTTCTTCATTGGGAAGTGGTAGGGGTCCAGGCATCTCTTGTTTTGGTTGCTTCGCTTGGTCGGCTAAATACTCCCTGACCCGTGCGCTGGGGTCGACCGGAGCGGAGATAAGTTTCATGCGGTGATGGCTGGACCGTTCGCTTTCCTGTTCGGCAGCTTCCCTTAAGACTTCTGCTTCGGCTGCGGCTACAGCCGCTTCCTTTCTAGCTTTTATCCTCTCTAGCTCCATTTTAACCCTCAGTTCCTCATCAATGTAGGCCACGCGTGTTCTAGCAGCTTCCGCCTTCGCTTGGGCGGCAACAGCGGCGGCCGCTGTGGACGACCTTCGGGAAGTCCGAGAGCGGGTTGAGGAGTGGGTCCTCGAGCGACTCGACAAATTTTCTTCCATAGTTGGGGTGAGGGAGCAAAAGGTGGTGACCGTGTAGAGACACTACTCTAGTTGACCGTGACGCTCGAGTTCTGACGGTCCAGGACCGTTAAACAACTTTCCGTAAGGAGGGAAAACGTCTTTCTTTCACTGGAATTTCTACGGGACATCTATCTCCGTTTTTTTATGCCGTCCGCACGCCGTCAGCGAAGCTGTCGAAAAGGCCAGGGCCCCGGCGGAAGTAACCGGAGTAAGGTGAGAGAGACCCTTTGGATAGGAGGGCTGGAAGGGAGGTAAGCCGTAGCAGACGGTAACATGATAAGCTGTACGTAAGGTGTATAAAGATTCTTTCATAGAAAAACCTGGTCTGGGTAGTATCACACTAACTTGAGTGCCAGTATCGACTAACAATAACTCATCTGAGTTACGATCCCGAACATAAAAAGACGGTTTGTTCTGTCTTCTCCAATAGTAAATGTCGCCTCCATGCGCTGCTGGATGTGGCGTTTCCCTCCTGTTGTTTAGATTTGAATGCTGTCTGGGACTGAAATTGACGTGGCTTAACACAGCGCCTAGTCGATTGTCCAAAACTGCGGTGGTACCAACAAATAGTAGTCGGTCTCTCTCGCGACTTGCTTCTAAAACGTCAGTGTGACTTGTACGAGTTGTGGGCTGCAGGCGAACGCTCTCTGCTCAAACGATCAGGTTGAATTGACAACTTGTTGATTTGCTGCTGCAACTTGTTGATCAAGCTGTTGACTGGGGTACCGTGTGGTTCGGGGCTGTGCATGCTATTGATGACTTTAGCTTCCATAATTTTGTCGGCTGTCTCAGTCATTTTCATTAAATCTAAAGTGTCGGGAAGAGTCGCCAGGATTTGGTCGGTGTGGGTGGGCAGCTTGTCCATCCAGAGTTTGCGGAACAGTGATTCTGACATTGTGTACTTGCCTAGAAGACTCTTCATTTTACGTAAAAGTTGCGTAGGCTTACTGTCGCCCAGTTGAAGGCTGTTGAACAGGTCATTTATTCGGCGTTCTTCCGATTTGCCTGTCCTATAAATGATGGCATCCCTCAAAGTGTCGAACGGTTTATCCACTGGGATGTTGTCCAGTAAGTCTGATACTACAGACGCAACTTCTGGTGGCAGTTATGGGATACATATTTTTTTTATTAAAATAAGCATTAGAAAAAACAATAGAATATTCTAGATAAATTGGATCAAAACAGCAGTATAATTTAGATTACATTTTTATATTTCTCAACCAATCAGCTAAAAACTTAGAATAAGAACATTCTAGAAAAATAGGCTTGAAAGTAAATTAACACAAAAATATTTAGGCCCCAAACAAAGTAGTAAAATAATAAATCTGATTGGTCAGTAAATGTTTTCACACCCTAATGTTAGGAAGATTAGTTGATCCCCTATTAATGTATATAATACACACAGTTAGAAAAAAAAAGTCAGTCATCAAGCAGTCACCCAGCAGGCCATTAAGTCCGCATGACACCGTATACTTTGCCGGCCATGTCCTTTCTCTTCCTTTACCTCGCTACCAATATGGCGAACTTTGACTTAACGACCCGAATGGGCCAGTATTTAGACCGGCATTTGGTCTTCCCATTGTTAGAATTTTTATCAGTCAAAGAAGTTTACGATGAAAAAGAAATGTTACGTGGAAAATTAGACTTGCTGAGTAACACAAACATGGTAGATTTTGCCATGGACGTACACAAGAGCCTATACCCGCACCAAGAGGTACCTAACTCGCTTCGCCAGAAAAGAATGGACGTCGTAAGCCAGTTGAAGAGACTTCAAGAACAGACGGAGAAGATAACGAATCTGATGGATCAAGAAGAGGTTATAAAGCAGATCGAAAATGCCCGAGACGGTAGACAGCTTTTTGAATATCTACATAGCCATCATGCAGTTAGTGAAGTCATGATACAAACCTTATACAATTACGCGAAATTTCAGTACGAGTGTGGAAATTACTCCGGTACAGCACAATACCTTTATTTTGTCCGCACTCTCCTGCCATCAAACGACAAGCTCTACATGAGCACCCTATGGGGTAAACTAGCTTCGGAAATTTTAATGCAGAACTGGGATGCGGCACTTGACGATTTGAACCGGCTTCGTGAGTTTATCGATAGCAATGCAGCCTTCAACTCTTCCTTGCAGTCTCTTCAGCAAAGGGCTTGGTTCGTTCACTGGTCTTTGTTTGTTTATTTCAATCACCCGAAGGGCTGGGACCTCATCATCGATTTATTTCTCTATCAGACCAATTATCTGAATGCCATCCAGACAGTGTGCCCCCATATTTTGAGATACTTGACTACAGCTGTCATCACTAACAAAAGCCGCCGTCGACAGGTACTGAAGGACTTAGTTAAAGTCATACAACAAGAATCATACACGTTCAGAGATCCAATAACAGAATTTGTGGAGTGCCTCTATGTGAATTTTGACTTTGATGGTGCCCAACAGAAACTACGAGAATGTGAAACAGTTCTTATCAATGACTTCTTCTTGACTGCCTGCTTGGATGATTTCATTGAGAATGCTCGCCTGCTCATCTTCGAAACTTTCTGTCGCATTCATGAATGCATAAGTATCAATATGCTTGCCGAAAAGCTGAACATGACTCCAGATGAAGCTGAACACTGGATTGTCAACCTGATTCGCCATGCTCGGCTTGATGCCAAGATCGACTCCAAGCTTGGTCATGTGGTCATGGGCACTAAGGCTGTGTCCCCCTATCAGCAGGTAATTGAGAAGACTAAGAATTTAGATTCTCGATCCCACATCCTTGCCATGAATATCCAGAAGAAATTGGGTTTGAAAACCTATGATACAGTAACTCAGTGGGGACAGGATTAAGAGAACTTTTCCTCTATTCTGGGTGACACCACAAAATTTGGTGTATTAAATGCATTCTATCCAATTTCTAATGTGTGCTGATAACACATTAAGAATAAAACTGGAGAAGCTTAAAAAAAAAAAAAAAAAAAGCATTAGCAGATTTTACCAAGCTCTCCTACATCTCTAATGACAACACTACAACACTTTCACTAACAACAGACGCGTCAGGAGACTCAATTGGAGCAGTCCTACAACAAAAACAAAATGGCTTGGAAAAACCAATATCCTTTTTCTCAGTGAAATTGAACACTGCACAACAAAAATACAGCACCTTCTCAAGGGAGTTACTGGCAATTTACTTGTCCATAAGGCACTTTCGTCACTTACTCGAAGGACGAGATTTCACCGTTTTCACTGACCACAAACCACTTACTTACGCCTTACATGTAAATACCGAGAAATATACGCCCAGAGATACTCGACAACTGGACTATATATCACAATTTACCTCGGATATCCGATACATAAAAGGTTCAGACAATATTGTGGCAGATACACTTTCACGCTCTACAATGCAATCTATTGAGTCGGTAGATCTCACCTTCGAGCTCATTGCAGATGAACAAAAAAAAGATGCCACATTAGACAAACTAAACGACACTTCCCTACAGCTGAAGGAACAGCCTGTTCCATTTTGAACAAAAACAATACTTTGCGATGTCAAAACTGGTCACTCTAGACCGTATATACCACCATCACTAAGAAAAAGGTTATTTACACATTTCCACAACCTTTCACACCCTGGACGCCGAGCAACCGCAAAATTAATCAGCAACCGTTTTGTTTGGCCTAATATGCACACTGACATAAAAAACTGGACTCAAACATGCTTGAATTGTCAGAAGAGCAAAACAAACAGACACACAAAGTCTCCTACAGGACAATTCAAAAAACCAGACGGTAGGTTCACAAACCTACACATCGATATTGTCGGGCCATTGCCAATAGCAAATGACTGTCAATATATACTTACTATCATTGACAGATTTACAAGATGGCCTGTTGCCGTCCCACTTAGAGATATATCAGCAGAGACTATCTCTAAAACCATATTACGAGAGTGGATCGCAGTCTTTGGTTGTCCTTCAGTAATAACAACAGACAGAGGCTCCCAATTTCAATCAACGCTTTTCGATGAATTTACAAAGTTATTGGGAGTCAAACATATAAAAACAACAGCATATCACCCCTGCGCAAATGGATTAATCGAAAGATTCCATAGACAACTTAAAACAGCTTTAACAGCTAACAACAACTCCAGAACATGGCTTGAAAATTTGCCTCTTGTTTTATTGTCAATAAGGAATGTTATCAAAGAAGACTTGGGATGTACAGCTTCCGAAATGGTTTTTGGAACATCTTTAACACTTCCAGGTCAATTTTGTGAAAAAAACACTTCCTTACAACCAACTACAACTTTTGTAAAAGATTTTAAACACAAAATGAACGATTTAGTTTACACACCCACAAGAACACAAACTAAAGAACTTTACACACCAAAAGACCTTCACGACTGCAAATACGTTTTTATTCGAAATGATGCAGTCAAAAAACCTTTGTGTCCTACCTACTCCGGACTTTTCCAGGTAGTTGAAAGACACCACAAATATTTTAAACTCGCCATAAAAGGCAAATTTGATACTGTCTCCATAGACAGACTAAAACCAGCGTACTTAGACTTACCAGTAAAGGAAAGTACGACTGAACACTCTACAAGTACACAAAATACCACATTGTCCAAACCAACCTCCACGCCAACAAATACACCGACAAACACCACCACAAAAGCTGGAAGAAAGGTACATTGGCCGAAACATTTTAAAACTTATATTACATATTAATAAATACTTCCATATTTATCAATCTGCGGGGGGGTATATGGGATACATATTTTTTTTTTATTAAAATAAGCATTAGAAAAAACAATAGAATATTCTAGATAAATTGGATCAAAACAGCAGTATAAATTAGATTACATTTTTATATTTCTCAACCAATCAGCTAAAAACTTAGAATAAGAACATTCTAGAAAAATAGGCTTGAAAGTAAATTAACACAAAAATATTTAGGCCCCAAACAAAGTAGTAAAATAATAAATCTGATTGGTCAGTAAATGTTTTCACACCCTAATGTTAGGAAGATTAGTTGATCCCCTATTAATGTATATAATACACACAGTTAGAAAAAAAAGTCAGTCATCAAGCAGTCACCCAGCAGGCCATTAAGTCCGCATGACACCGTATACTTTGCCGGCCATGTCCTTTCTTCCATGCCAAAAGTTCGTGACCTCTCTCCAAGGACCTTAAAAAGAATAAGCCGACAAACTTTCTTTGAGCAACGCGACACGCTGCCGCCAACTGAATGTAAGTAGGAAAGGCTTATTTACAGACTCTGATAATGCAAACATATACACGTTTTTGGACAAAAATTAACTTCTTGCCAAGTTTATATTTCTCAAAAAGGCAATTTTAGAATCATGTATTTTGTTGGTTTCTACATACCATTTTATTTTGTCACGTAATAAATTGTTTGTTGTTGAATGTCCGTTGTAATTTATTCCTTCGCTTTGCACGATTACAAAATTATAGTGTTGTATTTGTGGGGGAAATAATCAACATACAACCCAGCAAATACCAAATCCCCCACACAGTTTCTCCACAACGTACGCAAAGCGTGCTGTTGGTGAGTGAATTCTTTTTGCCTGGAAAATGGTGTTTAACTGGGAGAACCAGACATGCACATTGATATTGTTGAACACTGGCAGGTTAAGCAATACAGTGGCTTCGTTGCCATTTTGATCGGTCATTTTGGGTATTTATAAAACGTACGTGATCGCCAAATAAATGGAAAAAATTTTCAGCGCCAAGCTGGAAAGTTGAACGCTGATTTTTAAAGTGTTACTGTTATTGGTACAAAATTGGGTGTTTTTTTTTTAATCATGTTGAACCAAATCACGCCGGCGTTACCAATTTGTAGAGGATTTTTAGGTCCTTTACAATTTATATTACGATTCGTCCAACATACGATTCAAGATAAAAAAGACAACAACTCCAATTTGTAACCAATATCTATGTATATTCAATCAAATACAACAATGAACAGACAAAGCATATAATATTAGTACACATAGAGTAAGACGAAAAAATTGTGATTATAAAGTTCTGTGTCTGTGTGTACGTTAAAAATGTTTGAGTAGACTTACTTTGATTCCTTTCGCAGCCTGTGTCTACTGACAAACTTGCGGAAAGTCACCGCTTATAAAGAAAGACATAGGCTCCCGGAGGACATGCGGCAAAACTGATATACATTAAAAATATGTGATTGACTAAAAATTAACCAATCACCACGCTTCAGGGCCGAAATATTCAAAAGGTGACTGCGATTGCTAAATTGTCCTATACAAAAGCAGTAGTGATTTATTAGCCAATCGCAGACGAGTAAATGACTTGGCGTGTATGCGGGTAAGAAAAACAGAAGAACTGCTATAAGGGGATTCCATTTGCATTCGTAAACTTAATAAAGGCCTGCAAAAACGATGTTACTGTTATGTCAGGAACCAGTTCTAAATGTACCGCTCTAATGCTCATACATGTAAAGAGAAGGATGTACATTTTATAATCCTTGTCTTTTCCTTGGACATAAATATAACTTGTATAATCCACACCAGTATGCAAATAGGGCCTAACGAAATTCACTCGAGAGGCTGGTAAGTCGGTTGCATTGGGTACCGAAAAAGAAACCGCGTTGTATCTTTTACATTTAACACAAGTGCTAATCACATTTCTAATGGCCTGCCTGGCCTGAGGGATCCAGTAACCTGCCAACCTTATTTCATTGAGGGTTGTGGCCAAACTCAAATGTTGACTTCTCTGAGTACTTGAATTATCAGATTTGTCAGATGGCGCTTTTTTCCTAATAGAACAGGGTAATATTCCGATTCTCCTATCTTTCCTCTTGACGGTATGATGCTTTTGGGGTCCAAAAAGAGTTTGGGCTTGCTTTTTTCTCCAGAGTCTAACAAAAAGTCCAACTCCACAGGAAAGGATGTCTTTTGCATAGGTAGCAATTTGCTTGCAGGTCAGGATCCATTTCCCTCTTTTCTTAGTCTGTTGACAAACTTAACACTATCAACTTATTAAGGCTGGAGAATTTTCCCATTTGAACAACTGTAGTAGCTACAGCTTCACTTTCAGTTATATAATTAACTGAAGGGTGAACTTGTTCTCTTTGAACATTCAAAAGGCAGCCTAGTTCATGATTGTAGCAGCATGACTCCTCTCGCCTTATCCACTCAGGTCCTGCATACCAATGAGAAAGCTTCTCTTTAAATTTTTTGATGGTCAGTTATCTTGTGATATAATTGGCCGGGTTGTCAGCAGTTGAAACATCGAAAGAACATTTTTAAGCCAAAATCTGATTTGATCTTGTCAGTCATTCGAGTGATATCTTGCAATCTGTTTCGTACAAATATGTTGTTTGTGTGGACAAACCCAGTCAGTATCCAGGACAGAACCACCTGAGTATCTTTGACCATATAAACGTCATTTATTGGAATGTCCCCTAGCGAAAAAGAAAAGAAAAGGGAAACACTTCACGGCAAGAAACACTGACAGGAGTTCCAACTTTGGGAGAGATTTGCCCTGCTAGGGTGCCACCATTACTTTGGCAAATATTAAGGATGATCTTCTATCATGTAGAGCATACACTGAAAAATAATACGCGGCTTTAGAGGCATCACAAAAGAAAAATAACTTTGTATCCTTCCCTTCGTCTAAAACTCTCCTAGGAAAAGATATGGAGTCTAAGGCTGATAGATTCTTCGCCAGTTTTTTCAAAACTGAGATCATGCTTTCTGGAGCCACATCATCCCAAATCAGTTTTTGTTTCCACAGGTCCTTCATCAGTAAGCGACTTCGCACTGTTACAGGTAGATAGAGAGACAAAGGATCAAATACCTTCAAGGTCTCCGACAATATTCTTCTTTTGGTTGATGCCTCCATATCGCATGAGTGTAGAAGGACCCTTAAGGAGTCTTGAACAGGGTCATAATGGTATCCTAACACCTTTTCCCAGCCAGAGTCAAATCCTGATAAGATTCCATCTGCCTCCATTTTCTTGTGCAGCTTTGGACAGTTGGAGTAGTAAGACCATGTCGAACTTCCCTTTTTGAAAGCGCTCTCTCACAGATGTATACAGAGCAGATAGAGCTTCAGCATCATTTCCTGTTTTCACAAAGTTATCTATATAAAAGTTAGATTTTAATGTTTTGAACATTCATCCGAGGGGAATTTGTCTGCATGAAACTTGAACACGTAATTCAGAATAAATGGCTTGCATTGAAGCCAAAAATAATGGTCTTTTACCGATAACAATGCAAGTTCTCATCTTTTTCTAAAAAACAAGACAAAACAAAAAAAAAAAAACAAAACAAAAAAAAACAAAACAAAAAACAAAAAACCAAACCAAACCGATTATGATCCTTTTCAGACGCTAGGTGAATCATCAGAAATGCTTTTCTAATGTCTGCCAACAAGACATATTGGTTTATTCTGAATCGAATCATCAGTTCTAACCTGTCCGCCATAAGATTTACTCCGGGATATGCAGCTTTCTTTTAATAAGACTGAGTTTTTTTGTTTATAGGAACAATTAAACACAGGTCTCACCTTAGCTGTATTTGGATCTGCTAACGTTAGTACCGGACTATGGGGAATCCAGATGTAATCCCCAAATCTTTCAGAGGGCATAATTATTTCTTCAATAATACCCTCATTCTCTTGTTGTTCAAAGACTTTTAGGTAATGGTCAAACAAGTTTTTCTTCTCCATATACTTAATCACCTTTTCCAGGATCCTGAGAGCAGCATTGTGGTTAGAGGGTACTGATTTTATTTTGTCCTCATACCATTGAAGTTGCACATGGTAGTGGCCATCCTTGAATGTGATGGAATCTCTGAACTGCTTTACTTTCTTTTCATCCAAGGTGGATAATTCTTCAGTAGTAGGTAATCCAAGGGATTCAAGGTTGAACGTATTCTCCAATCCTCTCTGGACATTACTTTCCTCAAACCAATTTTTAAGGGGTCTAAGTAGCATTCCTTTGGGTGGATCACGTAGTCGATTCTGGAAGATGGAAGTTGAGGCGTTTTGGCTAACACAGAAGCATTCGTGACCCTTTGTTCTTTTTTATTTGGTTTTTATATAAAAAGCAGCAACTGTTGCCAAAGGCCACTCCGTATTTGCAAGGGTCCACCTTTAAAGGTTCCAAATGTTGAATCGCTTCGATTTCCAGCAATCCATTGATAGTAATTAAGTCGTTCTTGGTACTAAATTCCGCAGCTAGCTTGCGTTTCTTTAGATTTTTAAGAATCTGAAGAAGTTCTTCAAGTTTATATGACAGGTTCAGTTTAGTTGAACTAATCCGGATAGTATAGGCTTTGTCAGAAAAAAGATTCAATTTCAAAGGGATTTCTTTAAAGGTTTTGGTATTCGTGTCTACAAAGGTTTTTACTTCTACCATCCTGTCTTTTTCTAAGGAAAGGCAATTCAACTTTTTTAGAACTAAAGTGTCCAAATAGGTTCTCTGATTGCCGGTGTCCAACAAGCAGTTCACCTTTACTGCTTTATCTTCTTCTCCCACTATTATGCTAATTATGGGCGACAGGAAAGTACAATTATATTCATTTGTATGTAAACAGGTATCAACCTGTACACATCTTGCGATTGTTGGGCACAAAGCTATTATGTGTCCTTTAGAGTTGCAGTTATGACAGTCAATTTTTCTTGATATCTTCAACGGGCACCTATTTCCCATGTGAGACTTCGTCAAGCACCGAAAACAGAGACACAGTTCTCTACATCTAGTTATCCTGGCTTCATTGAAGGTGTAGCTGCGACAGTCCGCAGAGAAATGTCCATCCGCGTTGCAAAACTCACATTTGTTTGTCTCCGGTTTCACCTCTGAGCTGAAGGTTTTAAGAGAGAGTGAGTCACTCGCAATCCCTGCTTTAAACTTAGGTTGAGGCCGAATTTTGGTTGCAGGTATCTTTGATGGTTATTAAAAGTCGTTTCACTATTCCTGGGGTTTCCTTTAATATCATTGATAATGTTGGGTAGGTACTCCCAGAAATCCACATCAGCTCTCCCTTCATTTCCGAAGGGAATTTGGCGAACAATACATGCGAAATTATTATGGCACCAGCTGACTCATCCTCATATAAGTCACAATTATATGAGGACTGAGTTTCCAAATATCTGCCTGAGTTTTTATAATAAAGTTCTTGAATCCCTCCAGGTCCATGGGATTGTGCAACTGAAAATCCAATATTTCTTGGATAATCTCCCCTCTTATTTCCCCCTCGTCCAAATATTGGTCCTTCAAAAGCTTCAGGGTCATTCAGTAACTATCTTCAGAGGGAAAAAGTTGAAGGAACATCTCAAGAAATACAGTTTTTCGGTGTCCGATATCACCAACGCCACACAATTTTCGAATTTGATCAAGAAGTCTTTCAAACTCCTTTTACTGGTTTCAAAGTTTTTCCATCAAAGTATGGACCCTTCAACCTTATTTTGAAAGGCTCCACTGAAAAGGAGGAGTGGGCTATTGGTTTGGAGGGAGGTGATCCACCAGTGTCTGGATTAATGGGGTTTTCTCGACTTGGAGGGGGTCGATATTTCTTTCTACCGCGGGGACTATCGGGAGCTCACTTTGTTTGGCCTTCTGCAGAAGACTTAGATGTTGCCACACGTTATACTTGAAGCGGAAAGAACCTCGACTCAATCTCGCCAAGGATTCTGCGTTTTTCTCTGTAGCCTGCTGCTCTTCCATGTCAAAAGAAACACCTTCAAGTTCCTCTGACCAGCCTTCTATTTCTCGCTTGAAAGAAGAGAACACCCCTGTAAAAAAACATTGTTCCTTCTCTAGTCCGTCAAGAGTAGTTGTAATGTTTCTTTGAAGAACGTTTTGCCTTCGTTTGAGGTCTTCCAGAGAGACTGGTTCTCCATGCCGTTGGGATAGAAAAAAAACAAAAAACTCTTCGGTTAATTCTGGGTTGAACGAATTTTTCGTTGCAATGTGCCGGGATTATCTCACCGACAAGTAGTGGGGAAGGAAAGACGATCTCAAGGCTTGCAACGAAAATTCTGACGTTGATTACAAACGAAGTCTTTCTTGTAACAGTAACAAAAGTCAAAATGACTGGTAACACCCAGCACTCTCCTGTGCGTAACAAGTGAGCTTTACAAAAGATTGGTAAGGAACTGAATTGTACGACAGAATGTAGAACCTTTTAATCTCTCTAGGTCGCGTTCATCGTGATTCGTCACTCCCTTGGCCCTGGTTTGGTCCGAAGAAAAATTACTATTTTAAACGATGACGACAGAGCACTTACTTTATCTCCCAGACATACCCTCGGTGAGTACAATACCTTGTTCTTTCTTCCTCCTCTTTTAGTCACCACAGTATCGAAACTTATGTGTGAAAACAACAAAGACAATGACAATTTTTTATTGTGATAAAAACGACGAGTAAACAGTCGAAAATCGGAAAAAAGACCGTAGGCTGGAACGTCGCGGAGGCATGTTCCATCTATATGAGTGGTTGCTCGTGCTGATTGGCTGGTCAAGCCAAACAGAAACCAAGCAATAAAAAACGACCTTGTGCGATATAACTCAGCATCGCCTAACACGGAGCAGTCAGAAAATGATTTGACATACTTCTTTTTCGATATCCTCTGAGGTCTGTTGGTTTATTTTTGAGTGGATTCTACCTGCCATACTGTTTCTTTGTTGGTCGAAAGCACCAAAAACTAAGTGAGAATTTTGTTACCATTGTATACGCGGTTCGTTTTGGTACGCGGTTCGTTTATTTCTCTGAAAAGAATTAGAAAGTCTTCGTTGACAGGAGGACCAAGACGGAGGCCTCGAAAAGGCATGAGTCCCCTGTTCCCTCCATATCGGCGTGGAGTGGTGGGAACGTTAAGAAAGTGGAAGAGTACTATGAAGGAATGAGAGAACGCTATGCTGGGTTTATCGCAGGAACTGAACTCCTCTCGTTTCCCGAGAGTCTGAAGGCGATCGAGCTGAGGATCATTTCCCTGCTGATGAAGGACCCAAAAACCCACAAGTTTGTGGGAGTCAGCAGGAAGACGGCGGAGGAAGCAATCAAGGCCCTCCAGATCAAGCCGAAGATGCACTCTTGCTATGTGGGAAGTCCTGCTTGTCACAGCCGAAGAAGCCAGGGAACACGCCGGAACAACGTTGTCGACGAAAACGCTCCGTCTTCAGACAGAGTACATGGAAACTCGGAAAACACGCGTCACATTGCATCGGGTTCCCATGGACATCAGCGAGGATCACGTGGAAGCATTCTTTGCACAGTACGGAAAGGTGGCAGAGGTGACTTTGGTCATTTCCAAGCCGAGTTTCGCCACTGGTGACATTACTCTGCAGGTGACGGTTTCGCGTAAGAAGTTTGCCGAAATTCTAAATATCCTCACCTGCAGAGGTTGCTCGATATTCGTGGTGGTGGAGGACAGGAGGTCGTTCTACTGAGTCTGTGGAGACTTGGACCATGTTACTAAGGCTTGTCCAACTAAAAAGCCGGCCTCAAAGAGCCAGCCCTCGCAGTAGCCAGAAGAGGAAGAAGGGCAAAAACACTATTGGTGCCGAAAGAACCATGTAAAGAAAATGAATGGCAGACGATTGGCAGGAAGAACCAAAAGGCAAAATCGCCTCCGCCACAAGGGAAATCACCTCCGCCGCAGAAGTCGCCTCTCAATCAGGATGTTCCATAGGGGAAAACCAAAAAGTCCCCGAAGAAGTCACAGCCTGCCCAGGAGAAACCAGTGGAGGAAATGGAAGTTGAGATGTCAGCCCCGATCGTCCTCACTGAAACGATGTCGTGACGAGGAGGATCAACTGGAAGAGAACCCGAAAGTCCTGTGAAAGAGTAGGTGCCTTGAGAAGGAGAAGCCCAAATCGACGAATTCGGTCTCGTCGATAGATACCGGGTCGATCATCCGGATTGGAAGATGTGGATGTGGGCGAATAGTTGGTCTTCTACCCAGGTGGTTAGCTAGCTGGATGTTAGTGAGAGAAGCCGATCTTTTAGATTGTCCTACATTCCACTGGTTAGGCTAATCGGACCACAAACTTGTTTGTGCCCGGGTAGAATTAGAAAATAGGCCTAGAATGGCTGGTTACTGGAAGTTCAACGTGTCCTTACTGGACAGGTGGGACTTACGGCGCCATCTAATTAATGTAGTGCAGCGGGCGTTAACTGGGAATAAGTGGTGAGAGAATCTTAAGAATAGGATTAGGCCTTTCACCACCGAATATAGCCAACGGCTCAAACTAGATAAGGCTAAGAAGGTAAAGACGCTTAAAGCTAGTTTCGTCCAGGCGGAGGATGGTGGGGATCCCCTAGATATAGCCTTAGCTAAGGAGGCCCTGGAGCGTTCGAATAGCGAGCGTTACATGGGTCAGGTAATTAGACATAGGTTAAGCAAGATGTTTTCCGAAGCTGTAAACATGGGCGCAGAACTGCGCAAGGAAGAGATTCGTCGAGGTGGCGATCGGTACGTTCGAGAGGTACGAGACCCGGAGGGGCATACTCTTTGGTCAAGCAACGACATGTGCGAGGCGTTTCGGCGGCATTTCGAGAACCAAATTTACCAAGGAGCCTTGTCTTTGTGATGAGGAGTTTCGCAGCTATTTGGCTGACTTCCCCCGGCTTTTGTCGGCTGATGCAGCTAGCTGCGAGGGAGAGATTGCGGCTTTGAAGAAGGTCGGCAGTGGCAAGTCACCAGGTCTGGATGGTTTGCACTATGAAATGTACTTGAGGTTGTCGCACATCTTTGTTCCGATTTTAACTGTCGTGTTCAACAACTAGTTCCGTCAGGGGTCCATCCCCAACCGATTCACTAAGGGTGTGATCACGCTGTTGGGAAAAGGCAAGGATGTTAAGAGGGAGCTACATGGTTATAGGCCCATATCTCTGCTACACACAGAGTTAAAGATTTTGGCTATGATCCTGACGAATCGTTTGCAGTTAGTTGCCGAGTCTCTGTTGGTACCTGAGAAGACTTGAGCTGGGAAAGGCCGAACAATTCAGAGCAACCTGCATCTGATCCGAACGATCATAGAGGGTGTAAAAGTCGACGAAAAAGCCGCGCTGATCAATTTAGATCAGTCCAAGGCATTTGATAGGGTTGACCATCACTACCTGACGGCTGTTCTGCAGTTCACCGGATTTGCACCGACTTCTGCCCCCTGTATCTATCCCCCACAGCTGTGGTACAGGTGAACGGGAAGCTGTCGGGCCTTTTTGCGCTGTCTAGGTCGGTCCGACAGGGTTGTCCACTGTCGCCCTTACTTCATGCTTTGGTGTTGGAGCCCCTCCTTCGCCGGCTAAGGGACAGGGCTTGCAGTCCGGCCCTATGTGGAATCGCTGTCCCTGGTGGTGCTTGAGCCAGGGTTTCCGCGTATGCCGATGACGTAACTACTGTTGTGTCGTCCCCGGATGACATTTAGGTGGTACTGAAGGCGCTTGAACGGTAAGAACAGGTCACAGGAGTTTAGATTAACCGCGACAAGTCTTCCGGCTTGCGGTTAGGTGCCTTCAGTTGGACGGACGGCCCTGTTCGAATTTTTGGAGTGTGTTTTGGGCCCGACCTCCAGCTAGAGAAGAATTGGTCTGAAGTCCTGACAAAGGTTGGCGCGTCGGTCGAGATTTGGCGTCAAAGGAATTTGTCCTTAAAGGGTTTGGCTGAGGCGTGTGCTACATACGTCTTTCCCGTTATCCTTTACCGGTTGGCAGTACTTCCACTTTGTGAGCGGCGTGAGAAGGCAATCGAAGCGTTTGCTATTCTCCCTTTTGTGGAGAGGACGCAAACATCACGTCGGCAAACATGTTTGTGTCCAACATCAGTATCATGGGAGGCTGGGAATGTCGCACTTGATGAGCCACAAGCTCGCCTCAAGGGTGGTCTTTCTCAGGCGTGCGTTAATGGAAGACTCACTGCTAGCGGGGATAGTGAGGAACATGTTCCCTAGCCTTACTATCACCCCCCCCCCACCTCGAGGCGGTGCCGTAATCCTCGAGGGCGATCGAGTTTTCTACTCGAATGTCTGACGGCCTTGAGGGCCAATCCTCCGTCCAGTGACCTTCCTCAGCCTAGGAGAATCTTCTGTCCGGGATTAGTGGTGGCTATCGTGAAGGATCCACTATGTGAAGTGCTCGGCATGTCGCAGAATGAGTACCACTAGTTTTGGTCTTTGGCGCCAGGGGTGGATTATCTCAGCAACTCTGAGTTTTCGCTTACCTGGCGATTGGCTCGGAATAGGATGTCGCTCAATGACATGACCTTCATATGGGTCCTGGCGAATTTGCCAGATTGTGAACGCTGCAACCTTGGTTTAAATGAGACTTCTGCGCACGCCTTCTACAATTGTTTGCCCTTTAATGGGACTGTGTTGGCGAGTTGACTGCTCGTATCGCGCCGCGTGAGCTCGTGCTCATTGATCGAACATACGCCTGTGACAATGTGTTGCCCCCGTTCTCTTGGGTGAAGCGAATGGTGTTTCTGTCGCTGCTAGCCACGGCTCTAATGGTGATAGCGACGACGCGAATGCAGGCAGTCTTGCGAGGTCAGCGTCTTTCACATCTAGATTTGATCCGATATTTTGAGCATCAGCTCACAATGAAGATCAGATCTGATTGAAAACGTTTGACTTCGATAGGCTTCAGCAAAAGGTGGGTAAATGTGGCGAGCCTGGTTCACGTGAACAGGGCTAGCCTTGATTTTCTCTTTTATGTCTGTTAGTTGCATCGGGGTGGATTCCTTTGGAACCCTCCCCTGGTTAAGGTAGTTCCTTCTTAATGTGAGTGAGTGTTATTGCCAACCTGTCCCCAGCATTATCTTTTGTTATGATCCAGGTCAAGATTCCCATTTTCCCCAGTTTTTTTCTCAGTTTTTATCTTGTCTGGGTCAGGATTATAATTTCCCATCCATTTTATTTTTCTCCTCTTAACTCCATGTAGAAATCGCGCTACTTGATTTTGCCATAAAGGCAAAATACAGCGGCTTCTTATTTTGTGGGTTGGCTGGGTCCAACTAATATCATGGATTTATTTTGTAATTTTGTTAAGAAATTTTGTCTTGGAATTCTATTCATACCCCGTCCATTATCATGTCATGTAAATTTTTTTTATATATTTTTGTATATCATATATTGTATATAATAAGATTTTTATTGTCATTTAGGTTTTTTTTTAGGTTCTCTGAATGTATGAGGTATTGTGGTAGATGAAGGTTTGTTTGATGATGGGTAAGTTCTTATGGTGAACTGGGTCGTGAGTAGCATTAGATGGGTATAAGATAGTTAGTGAAGACTAACGTGAGTTTTGTTCCCCCCTCCCCAATTCGGCCTTGTGCCATAACTAAATGTATATTTAGTGAATAAACAGAAAAGCTAGTGTGATTTGAATTCGAAACTTGAAGGAAGGAATTTTGCTGCGACTCTTACAACCTACGAGCGAGTGTTAGTGGACATCGAAACTTAAAGGAATTTTGCTGCGGTTCTTACACTTATGTGTAAAAACAATAAAGAAAATGAGGAGACGGAGGCGAAGATGTAGAATTTCAATGTCAATTTTTATTACGATAAAAACAATGAGTAAACAGTCGGAAGTCGGAAAAAAGACTGTAGGCTGGAACGTCAGCAGCGATTGGTAGAATCAGTTCAAGCTGGAGCATTGTCGTCGGTCGGCGGGAACGTTGTCAGCGTTTAAGGCACGAGCTGGAATGTCGTCAGTGTCTGCCAGGAACAGCACAGGCCTGAATATCGTTGTCGGTTGGTACAAACATTGTCAGCGTCTGGCATGAACGGCTCAAGCTGGAAAGTCGTCAGCGTCTGGCATAAGTAGCACAGACTGGAATGCTGTCAGTGTCAGGCAGGAACAACACAGGCAGGAATAGCACAGGCTGGAAAGTGATGCGAGTAGACTACTTAATCCTTGTTTCTCGGTCGATCAGTCAGAGAGGGACAAGAAGGCAGAGAACGTCCACGATGCAGCAATAAATAGTCAAGCTGAATCCACGACGACACACATTCGCACTCTTTCTCCTTCTCTAGTGCAGATTTCTTTATCTTTCCTCTTGACCTAAATGCTGTCAACACTTTGAAAGAAAGGAAGAAACTCGTCACGCGACACAACACTCAATTTCTTAGCCTAAAATTAAAATATTAACATCAATTCGGTTAATGAAACACAATCTCATCAATGTCATCAACAACTATTAACAAACGCAACTAAGACAAGACACCAAAAATCACCCATAAACATTTTGCTTAAAGAAATTGAATCCTTTGAACTTTGAAAGCATTTTATTACCCTATCATCAAAGAGGATATAAAAAAATGCAAATTGTTTATTTTACATGTATATATTATGATTCTTTCTATTTTTCTACAAACATTTCTTATCATATTGTGTAGTCTTTTCTTGAAATTTGTGCTGTATCTTGTAGACAGGATCAGTCAGTTAAGTGCCATACGTGATCCATGCTTGGGCGATCATGTCTCGAAAGAAACATGACTGACTGGGCAGAAGATTATCCTGCGGTAGGTTGCCATTGCTTTCTGCGGTGTGCTGGTTGCCAGCCAAGGCTATAGAACCCAATCTGTCCTGTTATTTAACCCATAACTGGAGGGAAGAGACTGTTGTGGATGCGATGGCGGTATCCGATTGGATTTAGTTGGAAGAAAAGTGGTTGTAAATTTAGGCTGCATGCGTGTTTTTCCAATCATTCACCCACAAATATTTTTGAATTTAAATACTCAAACAAACAACATTAAAAAATAAAATCGAAGACTTGTTGAGTTGTGTAACACCCCAACTGACCGTCCGAACAATTTCTCCGGCGGCCGTTCTCCACGCTGCGATGTTTGCCGGGAATTTGTAGAAAATGTCGGAGCCTCAAGCTGGGGGTACAAGATTGAACTATAAGGAACGAACTTCCACAACTTGGATGAGTTGAAAAGGATGCTTTATTCGTTTAGAGTTAGCCTTCTCGGTTGGGGCAGGCGAATGTGACACACAGCTCTAACTCTAATGGAGATCAACAAATCCGAACTGACCGAAACAAAATGAACGGAGATTTTACTTCACTCAAACGCTCGGCGGAACTCAACTGACTGACTCACTTAACTGACTTCTATTTATTTAAAATGAATCCGGAAATCAGGAAATGCTTTAAACCACCGGTGATAAACATTGGCGACTGTAAGTCTGAAATTTCAGTTATCTTTTTTTTTTTTATCTTAATAAAGCTTCCGCCGGAAAATTCTTAATGTGTGGTCAAGATACAGTAAAGGACAGCCTTTGACCAGGTCATTCGAAAACCCACCTGCTGAACATTATCTCTTTATCACATTAAATCACTGAGTCAAATATTTACCGGAAGAGTGGTAGGATTTAAAACAGTAATCGGATACCGTTGTCTCTTCCACAATTTTCCTCATAAAAGAAAAAGCGTTTATTTATTTATTTTTTTCCTCTTCTTTTTCACTTTTGTTAAATATGTTTTTAAACTATTTTCTATTCTTAACCATTTTCTATTTTAATCTATTATAATAGAATACATATATGCCTAGTTATCGTGTCACAAGTTGAACAAACAGAAATCATTTATATCAACAAAATAACAAGCAGAAATTTTATAAGAAACAAACTGAGATGATAATAAATGTTAAAGAAGTTCAGGAATTTATCATCGGCAATTCAAAGTTCAGTGATAAACTGTATTTTCATATATGATCAAAATACGTAGTTTAGAAACGGTCTTTCAAGTAGCATCACAAATTTAAATGTTCGGAAATAAACTGTATTTGACGTGTGATCGAAATACGTAGTTGGAACAGTCTTTCAAGTAGCATCACAAATTAGAATTAGAAAGTTCAGAATTTTGCAGTAAAGTATGAAATGCAAAAAGGAACAAGTTTTACATACCTTATATGAAAGAATAGAGAAACGAATAGATATTACATTAATATATAGAAATGTTCAGCATTTATTTGTTCAGT
Source organism: Ascarosepion bandense (assembly GCA_037127315.1). NCBI lineage: Eukaryota > Metazoa > Mollusca > Cephalopoda > Sepiida > Sepiidae > Ascarosepion > Ascarosepion bandense. The sequence goes on along the minus strand of JBBBDQ010001567.1, from coordinate 114,480 downwards.
CAGAAATGTAACGAGTAAATTATATGAAGTGGATCTGAACATGAATCTTTCTTATGTAGATATCGGGTTTTTCTTGGAGAGTTTGTTCGTGATAGAGTAAGAACAGGAATGAGTGCGAAAAAGTTCTTGAATCAGGAAAAATGAGTCTATAGGGGATATCTTATTCTTTTTCTAGTTGTAGTGGGAGTCCGTTCTAGTGAAGGGTAATTGTATACTGTTGCAGGTTAACGGAATTTGGCTTTGTGGTAGAAAGCCCACTATAAGTCATAAAATGATTATAAAATCAAGAAAAGCAATTGGAGTAGAAAAATAAAATTTTTATATATACACATCAATTAATGTTTTTACAATTAAAATAATACTTGAATATAGGTCCAACGGAGGTTACAATGTTCATGGCAAATAATAAGCTGAAAGAGATTTAAGGCTTAGGAATGTGGGAACGTCGTGAGTAAGGAATATCTTTGATGTAGTCGCTCCTTAGGTCAGTAAGTACTTTTGAGACAGGGAAGAAAGTAAGGAGAGGTGAAGGGAGGCGAACATAGTAGCCGCTTGACTTGGTCAAGGGAGGTACTAATCACGCTCGTCTGTCCGTCGGTCTGTCTCCTTCGGTCTGTCTACTGGGTGATTTCTGTCTCGGCTGTTTATATCTGCTTTTTGAATCAAAAGCAGCTCGTTTGGGATTTCACACTTGAATTTGATTCTGGGCTTCTCATTGGCTGATAAATAAAATTCGCGTAGGCTCGCGAAATGGAAATTTGATGTTTGATTAATTTTTATTTTTCAACCGGAATATCTGCGCGAACACGGATGCGCCACGACGACTTTTGGTTATTTGCCTTTTTGTCGTGAGAGAGCAAACATCTGGTCCATTACTTTTGCTCGGTCCGTATCACCACAAGTCTTTCGCTGAAATTCAAAATATATTTATAAGAACGGTATGAGTTTGTGATGAATGCAACAAGTATGTTTGTAAGTGATGTGTGTGATTGAGTGATTCGAGAATCCGAGGCTAGTGTGTATGATAGTATGAGAGGAATTTTAAAGCGCGCGAAAGCAAGAGTGCGGCATCAAAGAATTAAAGGCTCGAGTGACGTGGATTTTGGAGGCAGAAGGAATCACTGGAGAAAGGGTCCAAAATGGGCTCCTTATATACTTGTCAAGAGGATCGTTTCGGCTCAAATTCAAGCGTCCCGTTTTGAGCGCCAAAACTGTGACTTAGCCAATGGGATTGCTTGTATAGCAACCGTAAGCGCTGACTGGCTAATTCATTGTTTTAGAATAATCCAAATTACTGAACTGGAATTAGGAGGTGGATAGGTTAGTCTATCCCAACAAGACGAATTAAATTCTCCCTTTAATCCGGATATTTTGTACCCCACAGAACTGAACTTACACGTGACCAACAAACACGGGATATTTAAGCTACCCCTTGAATCCAGGAGAAAACAATTGTTGTCTCCCTACAAGTCTAATACCAAATATCTTCAGAATCAGATTGTTTTTTTTTTTCATCTTAATAGCCACAAAGAATTGATGAAAATGTTGGGCAACTTTGACATTAGAGAAAGACATTAGAGTAATTAAAAACCTCTACTGGCAGCAAACCGCCTGCATACGGACAGGAAACAAATTCAGCAGATGTACAAACAAAGATAGAAAGGGGCGTAAGACAAGAATGTATCTTTTACTAGATCTATTCAACTTGTACAGCGAAACTATTCTGACAACCCTAGAAGTTATGCCAGGATTTGTCATTGGCGGTCACAATCTGAACAACATAAGATATGTAGATGATACAGTGCTGATAGCAGACACGGCAAAGAAACTGCAAGACCTCCTGCAGGTAATTGAAGAGAGTATGAAGAAAAGACTACAAATAAACTACAAGAAAACCAAATGCATGGTCATCAGAAAAATAAGGGGTCCAAAATGGCAGCTACAGGTGGGAGATACTAAACTCAATCAGGTACAGAAATTTAAAAATACCTGGGAAGTGTTCTAACATAAGACAGAAAGTGCAAAACTGAGATCCAAAGGCGAATTGGCATGGCGAAGGAAACATTCAAGAACCTGAATAAAGTACCGAGAGACAGGAAAATTTTGCTAGAAACAAAGAAGAGAGTACTGTTGACCTTCGCTATAATAACAAGAGGCCCTCTCACTACCCACCTGTTTGTTGTGATGTCAGCAAGTGTAAGAGAAGCCATTATAATACGTTCAGAAGCTCGTTCTACAAACACGTTGTTTTTCACTTCACTAATAAGTTTCACTAAGTTTTTTTCCACTTGAAAGAAATTGCCGTGTCATTGTGTTATTTCTAACTACCAAGGAAATTATCCTAAAGGGCCAAAAAAGCGTGCTCAGATTTCCCTAAAATCAAGAAATGTGCAACAAAAACAAAACAACTGACTTCAGGCCATCATAAGGATAGATTTTTCATTTACCAAGTATAGCAGAGTAAGTGTGGTGATACCGAGCAAAATCGATGGACCGGATGTTTGTTCTATAATGACCAGAAAGCAAATGACCAAAAGTCGTCGTTACGCATCCGTGTTCGCGCAGATATTCCGGTTGAAAAATAAAAATTAATCAAATATCGAATTTCCATTTCGCGAGCCTACACGAATTTTATTTATCAGCCAATGGGAAGCTCAGAATCAAATACAAGTGTGAAATCCCAAACGAGCTGCTGTGATCCAAAAAGAAGATATAAAAAGTGGATACAGACAGACCCCAGCAGGCAGACCTCAAGGAGAAGAGTGTAATCAATATCCCCTTGACCTAAGTCAAGCGGCTACTACGCTTGCCTCTTTCCTTCTTCCATGTCTCAAAACTACTTACTCACCTAAGAAGCGACTACACCAAAGACATTCCTCACTTACACGCTCCCCACATTCCTAAGCCTTAAATCTATTTTAGCTTATTATTTGCCATGAACCTCTGTTGGACCTATATTCAAGTATTACTTTAATTGTAAAAACATTAATTGGTATGTGTATATATAAAAATTTTATTTTTCAACTCAATTTGCTTGTCTTGATTTTATAATCATTTTATGACTTATAGTGGGTTATCGACCACATTCCGTTAACCTGCAACAGTATACAACTACCCTTCACTAGAACGGACTCCCACTACAACCGAGAAAAAGAAGAGATAAGCAACTCACTATAAATTGGTGACCTCGATGTGATATGAACACACACAAAGACATTTCCACCAGATAAATTGGTATACCCCAACGTTACACCAGATAAACTGGCGAATCTGACGTTCTCCTGATAAACTGGTGACGAACACGTGGATTTTCAACACACACACACACACACACACACACACACACACACACACACACACACACACACACACACAGAATTTGTACTTTCAGTGAAATTTGAATATTTCTCTGCAACACAAACTCAACATGGCAACGGACGCTGAACAAACTTCAATAAACTCAAACCAACCAGTACTAGCTGTTACGATAAAACCGCCGAACTTTCTCGAACCAAATGTAACGGCTTGGTTTGCAATAATGGAGTCGCAGTTTAATATTGCAAATATCAGACAGCCCCATCAAAAATTTTTCAACACGCTGGCAGCACTCACTGTGGATATAGTAGGAAAAATACAACCAGGTATACTACAGTCAAATGACTACGACGCACTGAAAGAAGCAGTGACGGGCGCCTATGAAAAAACAAAACTAGAGATGCTGGACAAATTAATGTTGTCAACAGTAACGGGCCGGCCCTCAGTGTACCTGAATGAACTCAGGTCATTAGCAGGTCAAATTGGCGTAGGGGACGATATTGTACGCCACAAATCCATACAAGCCCTACCCTACTCTATCAAGCCTGTAGTAGCAGCACAAGTTGATTTAGACACAAATCGTCTTGGGAAAATGGCGGACGACTTACTATTATATTTTAATTCACAAGACACCGCACATATTCAACAGATTTCAGAGAAGAAAAAAGATGAAACTAAAAGAAGACATGGGTGTTCCTATAATGAAAAAAAATTCTCCACCAGTATTTGCCCTTTCAACAAGGACCAAAAACCCCAAATTGCTGAGCGTATTTATATTTTGCGGAATGTGCAAAATTTTGCGAGCCGTGGTGCAGATGGCCTAACAAACAAAATTTTCAAATGCAACCCAGCTCTCACCCAGCTTCACCAATTTCTCGTGAGATTTCGGAAAACTACCTAGGCGAGAGATGTTAGCTTCCATTTTCTCACCGCTTCTTGTTGGAGCCGCACGGTTAGGAGCTCAAAAAATAAATTTTATTGTGGATACAGGAGCTGCTGTATCTATACTTCCAAAGAGATACTTAAATGGAGCTGTTATATACCCAACCAATATCTTTTTAGTATCAGCCAACGAAAAAAAAAAAAATTGAATGCTCAGGACAAACGGTACTGGACCTAACGCTACAGAACCTAAGATGGAAATTCACTTGGACATTTATAATAGCCGAAACTGCTCAGCCACTCCTAGGATATGATTTCCTAAACCATTTCGGATTAGTGGTGGATTGCAAAAATAACAAACTAGTCGATAAAATGACTAACAGACAATCTAATGCACATCCATCATCTATTATTATGAATATAGATGTAGTACCGAACAAAAATGACAACAAAACAGTACGAACAATCCTGGAAAAATATCCCAAATTAATTTCTCCTCATCGTGACACGAATGCAATGAAACCAAAAATATATCACAGGATAGAAACTGGTAGCAATCCCCCTACCTTCTCTAGAGCCAGACATCTATCAGCTCAGAGATGTGATATCGCGAACGAGGAATTTAAGAAATTCCTAAAAGCAGGAATAATTTCTCCTTTGAACTCAGAATGGAGTTCAGCCTTACACATGGTACCGAAGGCAGACGGCACATATAGACCTGTCAGTGATTATAGACACCTAAATACTATAACAAAAGCCGATAGATACCAAGTCCCAAACATAAATTCCTTGGCTTCAAAGCTTCATAACAAAAATAGACCTGTTGTTTGCTTATCACCAGATACCAGTGCACCCGGATGATATCTGTAAGACAGCCATCTCTATCCCTTTTGGGTTATTTGAATATACCTACACGCCTTTTGGAGTACGGTACGCATCATGCACTTTTCAAAGAATGATGAACAATATCATCCGCGATACCGATTATACCTTTGTGTATATCGACAATATCCTGATCGTCTCAGAAGATGAAGAAACACATTCCAAACATGTCGACTAAGTCCTACAAAAACTAAGTGAGTACGACTTTGAAATTTATCTTTCCAAATGCACGTTTAGTGCTAATGAGTTAGACTTTTTAGGATTTCATATTTCTTCTAATAGTCTCAGACCCAGTTCTGAAAAGCTAAATGAATTAACTAAATTTCCTCAACCAAATGATTCCAAGTTGCTACGCCGATTCCTTGGTATGGCAAATTTTTATAGGAAACTTGTGCCAAATTTCAGCAATATCATATTACTGCTCACAGAAAAAACACGCCTAAACCAAAATTCAAAATCTTTAACCTTAACAAAGGAAGAAATCGAATCTTTTAAAAACATAAAAAACACTTTATCAAATTTAACCATTCTAGCTTTCCCCAATTCGAAAGCTAACAACTATCAACTAGTAACAGACAGTTCAAATTATGCGGTGGGTGCAGCACTTCACCAAATGATTGACAATCAACTCATCCCCATAGGCTTCTTTTCAAAGAAATTATCCCAGACCCAACAAAAATATTCCACTTTTGACAAAGAACTACTAGCTGCCTATCTAGCAGTACTCCACTTTAAACATCTAAGAGAAGGCAGAAATGTAATGTTGATGATGGACCACAAGCCACTTTGCAGCGCTTTTAAAAGCCAATCTTTTCTAAAATCTGATAGACAACAGCATCACCTCTGTTTTATCAGCGAATATGTGAATGATATTTCACAGATAAGAGGATCACAAAACATAGTAGCTGATTGTTTATCAAGACCTGTAAATGCGATAACTATTGATGTGTGTGACTTACAAGAAATAATGAAACATCAAGCTACTGACAATGAAATTCAGGCATTCAAAGACCAAATGAAAACATATACAATAAATAAAAATGACACCATATTATGCGACACGTCATTACCTTTCCCACGACCTTTTGTGACAGAGAAGCTCAGAAAATCGGTATTTGACAGTCTGCATAACCTATCACACCCGGGAATAGCAGCTTCAAGAAAAATGATTAAATCCCGATATTATTGGCTGAATATGGACAAATCAATAAAAGCTTGGTGCATAGAATGCCAGCATTGCCAACAAGCAAAAGTCATAAGACACGCGAAGAGCAAAGTAAGTCCATTTGAATTACCTTCTAGCTGTTTTGAAACTGTACATGTTGACATTGTCGGTCCCTTACCACCAGTAATGAACCAAACTGACTCTTACTTTTCACCTTACCTATATTTATTGACATGCATCGAGAGAAACATGAGGTAGATAGAAGCATGCCCAATAACGGAAATTACGGTGAAATCAGTATCAATGGCCTTTCTCAATCTGTGGATCTCCCAATTCGGGGTTCCTCTTCATGTCGTTACGGACAGAGGGAGCCAATTTGAATCTGAACTATTCACAGAAATATCAAAAATAATAGGCTTCCACCGATTAAGAACAGCGTACCATCCTCAAACGAATGGACTAGTTGAGAGAGCTCACAGAACCCTAAAAACTGCTATAATAGCCAGGAAAGAATCGTGGTTATCAGCTCTACCCATCGTTCTTCTAGGAATGAGAATAACTCCCAACGAATCAAACTATTTTCCATTTACCGCAGTAACAGGGCCTCACACACAAATTCCCCGATTATTGATTGACCATAACAAGAACGAAAACAACGAAATAACAAACTCACACGTTAAAATTTTAACTGACGAAATGCAGAAATTTGATATGGTCACCTACATTCAACACCTAATTCCTACATCCCAAAATATTTACAGACATGTAAAAGTATTTGGCTAAGAACTGACAGAGTCAGAAAACCGTTGGAAGTTCCATACACAGGTCTATATCAAGTACTAAGTTGTCACGAAAAATATTTTACTATAAAAAGATCAGACGATATCCATAGTAATGTGTAACACCCCAATTGACCGTCCTAACAATTTCCTCCGGCGGCCGTTCTCCATGCTGTGATTTTGCCGGGAGTTTGTTGAAAATGTCGGCGAACAGCTGAGGGTACAAGATTGAACTATAAGGAACGAACTTCTACAACTTGGATGAGTTGAAAGGATGCTTTATTCGTTTAGAGTTAGCCTTTTCGGTTGGGGCAGGCGAATGTAACACACAGCTCTAACTCTAATTAATGGAGATCAACAAATCTGAACTGAACGAAACAAGACGAACGGAGATCCTTACTTCAGGCTCGCACCCGGCTGAACTCCTTTCACTCTCTAACTTAACTGACTGACTCGGAAAAATTACCTGAATTTGTTTAAAATTGACCGGAAATCCGGAAATGCTTTAGACCACCGGTGATAAATATTGGCGACTGTAAGTCTGAAATTTCAGTTAATCTTTTTTTTTATCTTAAAGCTTCCGCCGGAAAATTCTCAATGTGTGGTCAAGATACAGTAAAGGACAGCCTTTGACCGGGTCATTCGAACACCTACCTGCTGAACTTTATCACTAAGTCAAATATTTACCGGAAGAGTGGTAGGATTTAAAACAGTAATCGGATACTCTTGTCTCTTCCACAATTTTCCTCATAAAAGAAAAAGCGTTTATTTATTTATTTATTTTTTCCTCTTCTTTTTCACTTTTGTTAAATATGTTTTTAAACTATTTTCTATTCTAATCTATTTTCTATTTTAATCTATTATAATAAAATACATATATACCTAGTTATCGTGTCACAAATGTCTCAATAGACAGATTAAAACCGGCGTACATTTCTGAAAATATAAAATCAAAAGATTCCATTGAATCAAGACGGGATTTTGATAACATCTTGTACCGAGGAAACTAACGACAACAAACCAAAAATGAAAACTAAGTCCGGTAGAACGGTTAAATGGATGAATGAAAACACATATTTTTATTTCTAATAAAACACAAAAAACAAAACAAAACAAAACAAACAAAAAAAAAAAAAACCAAAAAAAAAAAAAAACAGACAAACAAACAAAAAATAAAATAAAACTGCAAAACAGAACAAAAAACTATTTGAAAAAAAAAGTGACAACAGATACCAAAAAAAAACAAAACAAAAACAACTCTGTTTTCTGGGGCAAAAGTTATGTGGTGATACCAAGCAAAAGTGATGGACCGGATGTTTGCTCTATAATGACCAGAAAGCAAATGACCCAAAGTTGTCTGTGCGCAGGTGGATCCGCGCAGATGTTCCGGTTGAAAAATAAAAATTAATTAAATATTAAATTTCCATTTTGCGAGCTTACGCAAATTTTATTTATCAGCCAATGGGAAGCTCAGAATCAAATACAAGTGTGACATCCCAAACAAGCTGCTGTGATCCTAAAAGAAGATATAAAAAGTGGATACAGACAGACCCCAGCAGGCAGGCCTCAAGGAGAAGAGTGTAATCAATATCCCCTTGACCCAAGTCAAGCGGCTTCTATGCTTGCCTCTTTCCTTCTCCCCTGTCTCAAAACTACTTACTGACCTAAGGAGCGATTACATCAAAGACATTCCTCACTTACATGCTTCTCACATTCCTAAGCCTTAAATCTCTTTCAGCTTATTATTTGCCATGAACATTTTAACCTCCATTGGACCTATATTCAAGTATTACTTTAATTGTAAAAACATTAATTGATATGTGTATATATAAAAATTTTATTTTTCAACTCAATTTGCTTGTCTTGATTTTATAATCATTTTATGACTTATAGTGGGGTATCTACCACAAGTCCAAATTCCGTTAACCTGCAACAGTATACAACTACCCTTCACTAGAACGGACTTCCACTACAACCAAGAAAAAAAAAGAGATAAGCAACCCACTATATAAGTCAACAATTTCTTATTTAATAATGTTTTTGTTTTAAAATTAATTTCAGAATTTTATTTGAAGAACACTTTAATTTCAGATTTTTAAAAATTTTAACATGTTGATGATATTTGTTTAGAAATCACTTTTTTTAATGGATTTATGATTTAAGCAGCAATAATAATTTTTGAACCGAGTAAAAACTAATTAAAACATTTATTTAAAAAAAAATTCTAACTAGATCCAGTCCTTACAGAAATAAACTAAAATTTCTAAAAAAAACTTTTTTCTTTTTCTATTTAAAATTTTTATGAGATTCGAATAATTATTTCATTTTGTAGAGTTCTTGTGTCTCTTTTTGCACGTAAAAAATAATGAAATGAATGGATATCCATTTAAAAATAAAGTTTGAATTTTTTAACTAATGCTAATTGGCCTTGTTGCGTCAGGTAATATTTAAGAATATTATTCTCTCATGTGAAACTTTTGCTCATAAAAAAATAAATCTATATCAGTAAAAGTTTTGGTAAAGTTTCGTTTTAGGTCCTGAAGGCTTTTATCCCTTCAATTTTTTTCAAAATATCCATATTTCCATGCAAATGTATATGCTGAACTCAAATCAACAATTAGGTATTGAAGAAACTTACCATTTTTAATGATAACGACCAGAAAAAAAAAATCTAACTGCTTCTTGCTCTTTTTGTCACCCACAACCTTCACTTTTTAAACTAATTCACTGCTGAATGACTTTAGGCGTAGGAAGCTAATTTCAGCCTATTTACTTCCTTTATTGAAATGTCTTTGAAGAAAATACTACGCAATTTATTTTTTCAGAACTCAATTTCACCAGAAAGTTGCGTGTATTTGTGTTTTTTTTTCTTTTTTTTGTTGGTAATTAATTTTAGAAAGTTGCGTATATTTAATTTGAGAAGAAAGTTAACTTTTAAATATAAAATAAGTGATAATGTTGTGGAGTGGACAACATGGTAGTAATTTGAAAGTGGAGTCACCATTAAAAAGTAGACTGGTTGTCCAATCCACTATATTAATAATAAAAATAACTCAAAGAACAATATAACAAGAATAATAACAATGTTAAACATAGTTACAGGATTGATTATTTTGTGCATGCAAGATTTAGTGGAGAAAATTCTCTCTTGGATGTTGAAGAAAATGCATCAATGTTCATCCTGGAAGAGTTCCTGAAAAAAGGAAATATGATGTTTGTACTATTCAGTAGTTGAATATAATTATATATGTAGTGAATTATGCTTGTAAGAGAGAGAAATATTTTTGGTGTAACTAATTGCTAAACACAATTAGCGCAGTATGTGAGTTGGAAAGGAACTAACGGCATTTGAACTGTTGACTCCGAAAGACAGATTCCAACTGGTCTAAACACGTGTGAACATCAGCTTGTATATTTCTGAATGAAGTGCAGGAAAAAGAGGTTTCATGTGTGGTACTATGTGCATATATGTGTGTGTATGTGCGTACATGGCGATATGTGTATAAGTATGTACATGCATGTAGAAGTGATTATACAATAATTGTAGTTTTACTTAATTTTTTCCTATGAAAGTTAACTTTCAAATATATTAAAATATAGAATTTTTTAAGAAAGTTAACTTTCCAATATATGAAAATAAGTGATAAGTGTAGTTTAATTAACCTTCAAATATATTGTGTGTATTTGCGTGCTTTTTTCTTTTTTTTGTTCTTAATTTCAGAAGAAAGTTAACTTTCAAATATATGAAAATATGTGATAAGTGTAGTTTGACTTAACCTTCAAATATATGAAAATATGAAAATACAATAAATAAAACATTTTTTTTATCCCTGACTCTAAAACAACTGCATTTTTAAAAAATTGTCAATGTCATTTTTCCATTTTTTAACTTTTAACTTCCTTTATAATTGATGTAATTATTGTTTTATTTTCAATGTTAAGTATTAAAAAATGCTTTACTGTACTACTTATTTTGTTCTTTTTGTTATTTATAATTTATATATTTGAAGGTTAAGTAAAACTACAGTACTCTTATCACTTGTTTTTATATATTTGAAAGTTAACTTTCTTCTGAAATTAAGTACCAAAAAGAAAAAAAAACATGCAAATACATGCAATATATTTGAAGGTTAATTAAACTATACTTATCACTTATTTTCATATATTTGAAAGTTAACATTGTAAAAAAAAAATTCTATATTTTCATATATTTGAAAGTTAACTTTCATCGGAAAAAAATTAAGTAAAAAAAAACATGCAAAAACACACAACTTTCTGCTGAAATTGTGTACCAAAAAAAAAAAAATTGCGTATTACTTTCATTACAGTAAGTAAATAGGTGGAAATTTCAGTAAAGGAAGTAAATAGGCCGAAATTTGTTGCCTACACTGAAAGTCATTCAGCAGTTTTTTACATGTCTGTGTGAGAGTTGCGGGAGACAAAAAGAGCGAGATGAAATTCGATTTTTTTCTGGTCATTAAGATCAATAAAGGTAGGTTTCTTCAATAACTAATTGTTGATTTGAGTTCAGCATAAATGGAATTAAGGCTATTTTGGAAAAATTTGAAGGGATAAAAGCCTTTGGGACCTAAAACGAAAATTTATCAAAGTTTTTTATGAATGCTCAGTAAATGGCCTTATGTCAGTTTGAACAACATTATTCTCTTATTTAAAACCTTTGTACATACAAAAAAAAGAATTGATGTTCATAAAAAGAAAGTTTTAATTTTTTTGTTTTACATTTTATCTGTTCATTCACCTCAGTAATAGGGATCAATTACTATGTCATTTATTTTATTTTATTTTTTTTCGTGTGTGAACTGCATTTTAATGCAAAGGACATTTTATGGGAAACTTACCATTTTGATGAAAAAGTGGAAAAAGGCTAACAGCCAAGCTTAAGAATCCATGCATATAAGAAGGGGCTTTCCTAACTAAATTCCCAAAATGTCTCTTCTACATGACCTCAACAAGCTTTATGAGAGAATCACCAGATTCTGGGAAAATGCATTGGGAAAACCCTTCATTGGAAAATGCTTTGGCACAAAGTATCGCTGATGACGCAGAATACCAAAAAAAAAAAAAAAACGGGGTTTAAAAACCTCATCAAACTTGAAAAAAAATTAAACTTGCTGGACCAACAATACTGAAGTATTGTTAAAAAGCAGGGGACACTTTTTATATGTTGCATCATCAAATCCCCATATCCAAAAATAAGTCTCTCTCTTGAGGTTGAAACTGACTGCACAATGCATGTTTTCTGTGGTGATGTACAAATACAATTTATAGGGTAATATAAAATTCCTACACATGTAAGTGACATTGTCACTCTTGAAGATTTACTTAATAATATGAGAAAACTTGATATTGAGGAACACAAAGCCAACTGTCCAAATGTGATTGCTTTGTTGAATTTAGTAATTTCCTTGTTGTCATTGATTGAAGACGAGTCTTTTAAAAATTTTACGACTCTAAAATTTTATATGTGAACAGTTATATCTAATGACAAAAAATACGTTAGAGCATTCAGCAGAAATATTAATTTTTTGTTCCTTATTTTACAATTGCTCCCCAAAAGGTTACAGACTATTAAGAGATAGTAATAAGAGATAGTAATGAACTCATTTTGCCCAGTTATTCTACCATCAGAAGATTATCTCTATCAAACTATATGAATCCTGTAGTTGAACAAAATGGCAGTAATTTTTTGATAGACATAAAGAATAAATTCAAACTATTATTGCAGGAAGATAAGACAGTAGCTTTATTTGTCGATGAGGTTCATTTAAAGCCATACTTTGATTTTAAGGGTAGGAGTGTAGTTGGCTTAGCGTGCAATAGTTATGAGGCTGCAACAAGTGCCTTTGCTTTCATGTTTAGCAGTGTCTGTTCAAAATACAAGGATGTTCATATTATGCCTACTAAATGCCTTAAAGCACAAAATTTATTTGACATATTGAAACAGGTAATAATTGGGTTAGAGGTTATTGGGTTCAAAGTAGTATCTATTATAACAGATAATAATGCTATCAATAAGAAAGCTATGTCAAAACTTTCAATTGTATATCAACAGCCATTTATTAAGTTTTTCTTTTCTTCATATTTGATTCTGTTCAAATTTTGAAGTGCATAAGAAATAACTGGCTTGGCCAAAAAAATGCCAACAAATGCATGAAGTTCCCTAAGTTTTATGATAATGAAGATAATGAATCAGATACTCTTCTAGAAGCCTCATTTACTACTTTACAGGAAATGCACAAACTTGAATCAGAGTCACTTCTTAAATATTGCTACCGATTAACTTCAAAGGCCGTTTATTCTATTAATTTGGAAAGGCAAAATGTAAATTTTGTCATGCAAATTTTTAGTGAATACACCATTCAAGGACTGTTGACATTAGGGAAACAGAAATGCTTACCAAACTTTGCAGAAGTTGAAGAATATATAAATATATTTCATACTTGGTGGTCAATATTAAATGTAAAAAACCCATTTAAAGATTGCCGGCTTAACAATAAATATGCAAACCCACTTACTAATAAAGACAACGATGCAAATTTTACATTTCTTAATTCCTTTTACAGTTGGTTAGAGAGTTGGAATAACAATTCATTAGAGGCTAACAAGGGAAATCTTTACAGCTTTACATCATACCACACATGCAATTCTACATCGGGCTATTTATTGCATAGAAGAATTAAAAATGAAATATATATTACCAGGCAAATTCCAGACGGATCCCCTTGAGTTAAGATTTGGCCAGTATCGACAATTTGCAGGTGGTCAGTATAATATATCAATACATCAGTTATTTGAGTGTGAGAAAAAAATCAGAATGTTGTCAGTTTTCAAATTAAATCTGCCACTTAATAACAAAAGTATTTTACAAGAAATTAACTGGAATGATATAACAGTTATATAGTTAGATTTTTTATAAATTTAATATAGATATAACAGATGATGATATTATTAAATGTAGGGAAGTTTTTCCTGTTAAAGTCTACTTAGCAGGTTATTGTTGTCATGCAGTTTTCAAGAAAGTAAAATGCAATCGCTGCAAAGACTTAATAACTGGAGCAATGACAGACAATGTAGAACAAATCCCTGAAAGTAACTGTTATCTTCAGGGGATTAACAGAGACTCCTTGCTACACCTTAATGATAGGACTGCAAATTTTGTTCTCTACAATTATGTAGTTTTGGAAAAACTAACAAGAGACACTTCTTTTCTTTATTCAATAAATCAGCGACATTTAGCTGTGTACATAACATTTAGCTGTGTACATAACTTTGAATATTTTGTCAGATTATGATATTTTATTTCATGTAGATTCTTGTGATGGTCACAGTATAGAAAAAATAGAAAAAATGTTATATATTGAATAATTTTTGCAAAAAGAAAAATGAGAACATAATGGGAAAAAATTTAAATATTAAAAAAAAAAAAATAAGCAAATAAATAAAACATTTTTATATATTTGTGTTTTGTCATTCTTTTTTGTCATTAATTCAATTTTGAAAATTTAAATCACTTGGTAAAACATTGAACTTAACAATCAGTCAGTATCTGCCCTTAAATGAATTGTCTCCCTTTAACTTGGCTACACTTGATGACGTCATATTTCAGTAGATAGGTCTTCTTTTTATAGCGACGGTCACGGGACTTCTATGTGATGTCTGTTCTTCAATATGGCAGTGAATGCTGAACAATCTCATCAAAGAAGCAACTGAAATGTGGTTCTACAGAAGGATGCTGCAGATATGGATCGAGCATGTGAACAATGATGAGGTTTTGGAAAGGATGGAAACAAAAAGGGAATTAATGCAGAGCATCAGGAAAACAGCTAAAGTTTCTGGGACATGTAATGAGGAAGGAGGGCTTGGAGAATCTGATACTCACAGGTCAGATAGAAGGGAAAGAGAGACAGGGGAAAGCAGGGAATAGGGAGATGTGGAATGCCATGATTGCCTACGTCCTGAAAGTACATGGCACATAGAAGAAGAAGACTGAATAGCTAACCTTTCAGATTTTCTGACCCCTTAGTGAGTGGCGAGAAGCAGATTCATTTTCAGATACAGGATGAACTGAATTACAGTTATGTGTTGAAGATAATTGCAAAGTATGAAAATGGCTCAAACTTTTAGATATAATTGAGTGAACCCATTTTTTCATCACCAGATATAAGCTCAATTACTCTTCCTGATTGCCAATAAGGATGAGGTTTAGCTGGATTCTTTATGGTTATCATTGTTCACCTTGATATTTTCATACTTATTTTCACGCAGTTCATTAAATTGTTTTCTTAAACTTAGAATATATTCATTATACCACAATTAAAAAAAAAAATTAACTAAATAATCCCTCATCCCTAGAGTTGTAGTTATGTCTTTCCTTCAAAGAGGTTCGGGTACAATAACACATTCATCATTTATGTGATCTATGTATAGTAGTCACTATGTTTCACACCGACATACTTTTCTACATGAACAATTTATTCAACTGTGATTGGCTAATAAATCACTACTACTTTACTATCGGACAATTTAACATCGCAATTGTCTTTGAAAACCTTCGGCTCTTAACAAACCTGCTTAGTCTGTTTAATATGTGTGTTGCTATTGGTTAATTTTTAACCAATCAGATATTTTTAATGTAAGATTGAGTTTCCTGCAGTGCTCCTGCGAGCCTACCATTTTCCTTTACATAGAGCTATCAATTGGAGTAGATATTGCCTGGTTCACACTACACCCACGTCTATTGAACAGGTATAGAGGCTCATTCCTTGTTCCATGTTTAGGATGTGGTTTCTGGCTTTCTCTTTTCCAATCTTTTCACTTTTTTATTTTTTTCAATTGGAGTAGATAGACTAAACTATTGCCCGGTTCACACTCCACCCACGTTTATTGAACAGGTGTAGAGGCTCATCCCTTGTTCCCTGTTTAGAATGTGGTTTCCGGCTTTCTCTTTTCCAATCTTTTCACTTTTATTTATTTATTTTTTCAATTGGAGTAGATAGACTAAACTATCGTCCGGTGCACACTCCACCCACATCTATTGAACAGGTGTAGAGGCTCATCCCTTGTTTAGGATGTGGTTTCCGGCTTTCTCTTTTCCAATGTTTTCACTCTTACGTAGCCCCCTGCACATCAGTGGCGTTACCGCCTTGCTCGGGGTGATATGATAAAAAAAAAAAGAAAAAAAAAAAGAGCTACTTTCCACGGCTCGTTAGTAAGATTTTGATACCCAATCTTGCTCAACACTTAAACGCACACACAGACACAATATTTCCTAGCACAAATTTACACTCTTTCATTTTGGACACTTTGATAAGCACATCATTTTAGCATTGTTGAATCAAAATTTATTTCCACACAACACTTCGCAGCAATTTTATCTCTGTGTTAATCATTCTTTTCAAACAAAATTTGTTTCGTACAATCGTTCAAGAACATTTATCTCACTAGGAACATTATTCAATCAGTTGACTTTCTACCAAAACTACAGTCGATGGGAGACAACTTTTCCTCCTTCATTCACATTTGTGTACAGACTACTAATTGCATGCTTTGTTTTATTGTATTTTTATCAATACATGTTTATTGTTGGTTACCAATTGGCGTTGTTATTTATTTAATGAAGAATCTTTAATATAAATAAGTGGAGGCATAAAACCTCTACATATGTTTAACAGCAAATCTTCTTAAGAAAAGATATAAAAACAATTGTGGGTAATTGTTTCCAAACCTGAATCAGAAGAATAGCGATAAGTTAGTGGACGGGAATTTATTACCTTTTTTTTATATACGAAAGAATAGTGAGTGGTTGCTCAGTAGTTCAAAATACCCCATTTGAGATCTTCTTATGGCTTTATTGTTTGACGTTCCCATGTACTGTCGATCCAAGCTGAAAGGTACTGTGAGGTGCTTCCTTAATGTTATTGTTAAAGTTAGAAAATCTGACTAAAAACGATTTAGAGTCATGAATTTTTTTAACAGCTTGCATCTAGTGATAAAGGTCTTAGCATTATCACTATAAATGTGACTGGGATCCCATAAATGTTAAAAAATCTTAAAAAGTTAGCACAAAGGATACTAGAAATAACTTGACATTTAAAAATTTTGAATAACCTCCTTATTGCAGTCACTCAAATAAGATTGACCACTTTCATGCCAAGTTACTGGATTTAACCAAGAAGGACTGGAAGTCCAAAATTTAAAGTTTTGACTAAGCTTTCCCAGAGACAATCCTCAAGCAGCAGGGTTTTCATATTTGAATTTTACTGATAACGTATACAATCTAACTTTTCAAGGTTTATTTAATGTTTTTTAATCTATTCTAGACAAACTGGTTTTTGGTTTTTATCGGACAATAACCAAGATAACACTATCTGAGCATCAACACCAATAATTACATCTTTGATGCAAACATTTGATAAATGTTTCAAGATGTTCTTAATGCATTTCACAGCGAAATAAAATACACTGATAACAACTCAAGTGAAAGCAGAGACTTTGCTTTTTTTATCATAAAAGTTTTATGGGTGCTAAATTAGCCTTAGCAAAAATTACGGAGTTTATAGAATCCTGTCTTATATAAGAGGCAAAAACGTCTTTTTGGAGGCATCACAGAATAAATACAATTCCGCAGGAACTGAGCCTACAACTACACATCTAGGAAATTTCAAAGAATTCCAGGTTTTTTGGTATTCTATTGGTATATAATTTCATCCCAGGATAATTTTAATTTTCACAAGTCACTTACAAGTATTCTCCCTTTAACAAGCATAACAAGGGATCAAATACTAGAATTTTGTGCCAGTTTTTGTTATTAGCAGTAAAGTATCGACAACCCATGACATTTTTTAAAATCTAAGTGTTTTCCATTGATACCCAATGTTTTCATCATGTTACGATAGTTTTCTTTTATTCATATTAAGGATAAATTAATTTTATGAAATTTTCAAATTTTCAAAATTTACGTTTAAAATCTATTGCATTTTGTTGCTATTTAAAACTTTCGTAAAACATCAAACATTAAAATTTTTAAAAATCTAATTGTTTTCTATTCATACCAAGTGGTTTCATCATGTTTAAGCTCTTTTCATGAATTTATTTTGCGAATGAGTTAATTTTCTGAGATTTTGATTATTTCAAAAATGCCTTCAAACAAAACTATTGCTTTCAGTTGATTTCGACGTTGTTTTTCAACGTATTTGTACAAGTTTTTAAACTTCCGTAGAGTATCGAAACCGACTGTAACTTTTTATAATCTAAGTGTTTTCCATTGATACCGATTTTTTTTCATCATGTTACAATAATGTCCATTAATTTATACTAAGGATAAATTAATTTTATGAAAGTTAGAATTTTTCAACATTTACGTTAAAATCTGCATATTTTTGGTATTAAAAATTCCGTAAAATATTTAAGACGCCTTAACTATTTTCATCATGTTATAATAGTTTTCATTAATTTATATTAATGATAAATTAATTATATTTAAGTTTGAAATTTTCTAAATTTACGTCAAAACAATAGCATTTTTGTTGATATTTAAACTCCTGTAAAATATCGAAGACATCTAACATTTTTAAAATCTATTAGTTTTCTATTGATACCAAGTGGTTTCAAATTATTTCAGTTGTTTTCATTTATTTATCTTAAGTACGAATTAATTTTCGAGGACTTTGAATATTTCAAAATTTACGTTAAATAACTATTGATTTCGTTGATTTCGACGTTGTTTTGAACGTATTGTTAAAGTTTATAAACTTCCGTAAAATATCGATAAACCCTAAAATTTTTTTTAAATGTAAGTGTTTTCTATTGATACCTAATATTTATATCATGTTATAATAATTTTCATTAATTTATATTAAGAATAAATTAATTTTATGAAAGTTTGAAATTTTCAAAGTTTACAATAGAAATTACAAAACAATAGAAATTTTGTTGATATTTGTACTTCCGTAAAATATCGAAGACACCTAAAATTTTTTTAAAATGTGTTTTCCAGTGATACCAAGTGCTTTCAACTCGTTTCAGTTGTTTTCATTAAATTATCTTGCAAATGAATTAATTTTCATAGATATTAATTATTTCAAAATTTACCTTCAAAATTTACCTTTTAGTTGATTTCGACGTTGTTTTTCAGCATATTTGTACAAGTTTTTAACGTCTGTAAGATATCGAAAACCCCTGAATATTTTTAAAATCTACGTGTTTTTCATTGATACCCAATGTTGTCATCATGTTATCATAATTTACATAAATTTATATCGAGGATAAATTACTTTTTTAAAAGTTCAAATTTTTCAAAATTTACCTTAAACAAACTATGGCATTAAACAAACCCCCACAATCTTTTATTTTTTGTGTTTTCCATTGATATCTGTTGTTTTCATCATGTTATAATAATTTTCATTATTTCATCTTCAGATTAAATTAAATTTCTAAATGTTTGAATTTTCTAAAATTTACGTTAAAACTATAGCATTTTGTTGATATAAAAACTTCCGCAAAATATCAAATCACCTAAATTTTTAAAAAATCTACGTGTTTTCCTTTGATAGCAAGTGGTTTCATGATGTTTCACTTATTTTCATTAATTTATCTATAGGATGAATAAATTTTCTGTGACATTGAAAATTTCAATATTTACGTTAAAACTACAGTATTTTATTGATTTCGACATCGTTTTTCAACGTTTTTGTAAAAGTTTTTAAACTCACCTAATGTATCGAAAACCTCTACAATTTTTTAGAATGAATGTGTTTTCTGTTAATACCAAATGTTTACATTGAGTTATAATAACTTCATTATTTTATCAAATTTATGTTAACAACTATAGCCTTTTATTGATATTTAAACTTCCGTAAAATATCAAAGACCCATGAATTTTTTAAAATCTAGGAGTTTCCCATTGATAGCAATTTGTTTCATCAAGTTTCATTTATTTTCATTAATCTATCTTCAGGATGAATAAATTCTCTGAGACATAAAATATTTCAAAATATACGTTAAAAACTTTAGCTTTTTCTTGATGTCCGTGTCGTTTTTCAACGTATTTGTAAAAGTTTTTATACTTCCCTAAAGTATCGAAAACCCCTACAATTTTTAAAAGTCTAAGTGTTTTCCATTAATACTAAATGTTATCATCACGTTATTATAATTATCATTAATTTACCTTCAGGATAAATTAATTTTCTGAAAGTTTGAAATTTTCAAAATTTACGTTAAAAACTATAGTATTTTGTCCCCATAAATTTTGTTTTTGTAAATTCAAACTGTTTTCCATTGATAGCATGTGGTTTCACCTCGTTTCACTTATTTTCATTAATTTATCTTAAGGATGAACAAATTTTCTGAGACTTTGAAAATTTCAAAATTTACGTTAAAAAAATGGGATAGTTTTTAACGTAAATTTAGGAAATGTCAAACATTCAGAAATTTAATTTATCCTTAAGATAAGTTAATGAAAATTGTTATAACATAAAAAATTTAAAATCTTTTACAAATACGGTGAAAAACTACGTGGAAATGAAGGAAAACCTATACTTATTAAAGTAAAATTTGAAATATTAGTGCGGAACAGCGATAAAACATTTATTATAACATGGTGAAAACATTTGGTATCAATGGAAAACACTTTAGGGGTTTTCGATATTTTAGGGATGTTTAAAAACTTTTACAAATACGTTGAAAAACTACGCGGAAATCAAGAAAAAGCTGTAGATTTCATTAACGAAATACTGTGTAGTGTACTGTACTGTAAACCCAAAGAACAAAGTTTTATATCTATAGCAAACTAAACATCTTCTTTCAAGAAAATATATAAATTATTTCTGTCATTTCAGTAATGAAGTTGTTCATAAGGAAGGCATCTCTAATATCGTTAAAAAAAAGTATATTTCTTACTTTGAAATATCAAATCTATCATGTTGTTCATCCAATTGCCCCCAGCAGAGTAAACGGCTTCGTTTAACGATGGTGCACCACCAGTTTTAAGTATACAATTAAGTACTAGACTAATATTAGTGGTGGTCTGTTCATCACCATTTACTGAATCCAACACCGCGTTCGCTAATAACCTAATGATCTGTGCACTGTTATGTTAAGAGATAATTTTTATGTTGCTAATCTGATTAAAACAATTGATTCCCTTGAATAACGGTATACTTATATAAAGTATCCGTAAAAAGAATGGCAGATGCAAGTTTTGAGTTGCGTTCATGTAATCGCAAGAAATTAATGAAGTATCGACGGTGAAAAAATTGTTGAATATAGTAGTGACTTGAAAAAATTGTTGAATATAGTAGTGACTTGAAAAACATTTTAGAATATAAGTATAATACAGTCAAAGATACTTTGAAATTTACAATGGGAGTTTTAGATATTCCATACAGAAATACGTAAAATGTGGTAAAAAACTTATTTTCATATTTCTATATGGAAATACACAAAATGTACGGTAAAGATAGATGATTATCATGTTTCTATGTAGAAAAACAAAATATCTGAAAAAATGAAGGTATTTTTTAAATTTCTAAAATAAAACTGACAAATTTTATGTAAAAGTAGCATATTTTCATATATCCACAAAGAAAAAATGCAAAATATGAGAGAAAAAGGCTTATTTTCATATTTCCATACAGAAATACTTAAAATGTGGTAAAAAGCTTATTTTCATATTTCAATGTGGAAATACACAAAATATAAGGTAAAGGTAGCTTATTTTCATGTTTCTGTGTAGAAAAACAATATATCAGACAAAAATGAAGAAGTTTTATAATATTCTAATATAAAAGTTAAAGGTAGCTGATTTTCATTTTTCTATGTAGAAAAACAAAATATGTTAAAAAAATGAGTACTTTTTTAAATTTCTAAAATAAAAATGACAAATTTCATGTAAAATAGCATATTTTCATATTTCCATCAAGAAAAATGCAAAATATGAGAGAAAAAAAGCTTATTTTCATATTTCCATACAGAAATACGTAAAATGTAGTATAAACGCTTATTTTCATATTTATATACGAAAGACACAAAATATAAGGTAAAGGTAGCTGATGTTCATGTTTCTACGCAGAAAAACAAGATATCTAACAAAAATGTACATTTATTAAAAATTCCTAAAAAAGAAATGACATATTTCATGTAAAAGTAGCACATTTTCATATTTCCATCAAGAAAAAATGCAAAATATGAGAGAAAAAAAAGCTTATTTTCATATATCCATAGAGAAATACGTAAAATGTGGTAAAAAGGTTATTTTTATATGTCTATAAAGAAATACACAAAATATAAGGGAAAGTATCTTATTTTCATGTTCCTATGTAGAAAAAACAAAATAACTGAAAAAATGAAGATGTTTTTAAATTACTAAAATACAAAATGAAAAATCTATGTAAAAGTATCACATTTTCATATTTCCATGACGAAAAATACAAAATATGAGAGAAAAAAGCTTATTTTCATATTTCCATAGAGAAATACTTAAAATGTGGTAAAAAAGCATATTTTCATACTTCTATATGGAAATACACAAAATATAAGGTAAAGGTAGCTGATTTTATGTTTCTGTGTAGAAAAACAAAAAATCTGACAAAAATGAAGATGTTTTTCAAATTTCTAAAATATAAAATTGTGACCAATTTCTTGTAAAATAGCGTATTTTCATATTTCCATAAAGAAAACAGCAAAATATGAGAAAAAAAGGTTATTTTCATATTTCCATACAGAAATACGTAAAATGTGGTAAAAAAGCTTATTTTCATATTCTATATGGAAATACACAAAATATAAGGTAAAGGTAGCTTATTTTCATGTTTCTATGTAGAAAAACAAAATATCTGAAAAAAATGAAGATTTTTGTTAAATTTCTAAAAATAAAATGTCAACGGTTATGTAAAAGTAGCATATTTTCATATTTCCATCAAGAAAAATGCAAAATATGAGAGAAAAAAAGCTTATTTTCATATTTCCATACAGAAATACGTTAAATGTGGTAAAAAAGCTTATTTTCATATTTATATACGGAAATACACAAAATATAAGGTAAAGGTAGCTGATGTTCATGTTTCTACGTAGAAAAACAAGATATCTAACAAAAATGTATATTAATTAAAAATTCCTAAAATTATAAATGACATATTTCAGGTAAAAGTAGCACATTTTAATATTTCCATAAAGAAAAAATGCAAAATATGAGAGAAAAAAAGCTTATTTTCATATTTCCATACAGAAATACGTAAAATGTGGTAAAATGGTTATTTTCATATTTCTATATAGAAATACACAAAATATAAGTGAAAGTATCTTAGTTTCATGTTTCTATTTAGGAAAACAAAATAACTGACAAAAAGGAAGTTGATTATTAAATTACTAAAATACAAAATGACAAAATTTATGTAAAATTATCATCAAGAAAAATGCAAAATATGAGAGTAAAAAAAGCTTATTTTCATATTTCCATCAAGAAAAATGCAAAATATGAGAGTAAAAAAAGCTTATTTTCATATTTCCATAGAAATATTTCTATATATATTTCCATAAATACTTAAAATGTGGTAAAAAAGCATATTTTCATACTTCTATATGGAAATATACAAAATATAAGGTAAAGGTAGCTGATTTTATGTTTCTGTGTAGAAAAGCAATATATCTGACAAAAATGAAGAAGTTTTTTAAATTTCTCATATCAAAAATGACAAATTTTATGTAAAAGTAGCAGTTTTTCATATTTATATAAAGAAAAATGCATATGAGTAGCTTACTTTCATATTTCCATACAGAAAGAGGTGAAATGTGGTAAAAAAAGCTTATTTGCATATTTCAATACGGAAATACACAAAATATAAGGTAAAGGTAGCTTATTTTAATGTTTCTATGTAGAAAAACAAAACATCTGAAAAAAATGAAGATTTTGTTAAATTTCTAAAAATAAAATAACAACGGTTATGTAAAAGTAGCATATTTTCATATTTCCATAATGAAAAATACAAAATATGAGAGACAAAAAGCTTATTTTCATATTTCCATAATGAAATACGGAAAATGCGGTTAAAAAGCTTATTTTCATATTCTATATGGAAATACACAATATATAAGTTAATGCTAGCTTATATTCATGCATGTATGTAGAAAAAATATTTGAGAAAAATGAAGATTGTGTTTTAATTTCTAAAACTAAAATGTCAAAGTTTATGTAAAAGTAGCAGATTTTCATATTTCCATCAAGAAAAATGCAAAATATGAGAAAAAAAAATCTTTATTTCATATTACCGTACAGAAATACGTAAAATGTGGTTAAAATCTCATTTTCATATTTCTATATGGAAATACACAAAATATAAGGTAAAGGTAGCTGATTTTCACTTCTCTATGTAGAAAAAGAAAATATCTTAAAAAATGAGTACTCTTTTAAATTTCTAAAATAAAAAATGACAAATTTCATGTAAAATAGCATATTTTCATTTTTCCATGAAGAAAAATGCAAAATATGAGATAAAAAAGTTTATTTTCAAATTTATATACGGAAATACTCAAAATATAAGGTAAAGGTAGCTGATGTTCATGTTTCTACGTAGAAAAACAAGATATCTAACAAAAATGTATATTAATTAAAAATTCCTAAAATAAGAAATGACAAATTTCATGTAAAAGTAGCATATTTTCATATTTCCATACAGAAATACGTAAAATGTGGTAAAAAATGTTATTTTCATATTTCGATATAGAAATACACAAAATATAAAATAAAAGTAGCTTATTTTCATGTTTCTATGTAGAAAAACACTATACCTGAAAAAATGAAGATGATCTTTAAATTACTAAAATAAAAAATGACAAATTATATGTAAAAGTTGCATATTTTCATATTTCAATAAAGAAAAATGCAAAATATGAGAGTAAAAGCTTTTTGTCATATTTCGATACAAAAATACGTAAAATGTGGCGAAAAAGCTTATTTTCTTATTGCTGTAAATAATAAGGTGAAGAAAGCTTATTTTCATGTTTCTATGTAGAAAAAATATCTGACGAAAATGAAGAATTTCTTTAAATTTCTAATATCACAAATGACAAAATTTATGTAAAATTAGCAGTTTCTCAAAGAAAATGCAACATATGAAAGAAAGCAGCTAATTTTCATATTTCCATACAGAAAGAGTGAAAATGTGGTAAAAAAAACTTATTTCCACATTGCCATATGGAAATACACAAAATATAAGGTAGGGTGTCGTATTTTCGTATTTCTATGTAGTAAAACAAATTATCTGACGAAAATGAAGAAGTTATTTAAACTTCTAAAACAAAAAATGGCAAATTTTATGTAAAAGTAGCATATGTTCATATTTGCATGAAGAAAAATGCAAAATATGAGAGAAAATGCTTATTTTTATATTTCCCTACAGAAACACGTAAAATGTGGTAAAAAAGCTTATTGTCATAATTCTGTACGGAAATACGCAAAATATAAAGTAAAGCTAGATTATTTTCATATTTCTATGTAGAAAAACAAAATATCCGATAAAAATAAAAATGTTTTCAATATCTAAAATAAAAAATAACAAATTTGATATAAAGGTAGCATATTTTCATATTTCCATAAAGAAAAATACAAAATATGAGACAAAAAATCTTATTTTCATATTTCCATACAAAAATACTTAAAATGTGGTAAAAAAAGCATATTTTCATATTTCTATACGGAAATACACAAAATATAAGGTAAAGATAGCTGCATTTCATGTTTCTATGTAGAAATCAATATATCTGACTAAAAGGAAGATGTTTTTTAAATTTCTATAATGAAAAATGAAAATTTTATGTAAAAGTATCATATTTTCATATTTCCATAAAGAAGAACGCAAAAGTTTAAATAAAAATGCTGAGTTTCTTATTTCCATACAGAACTACGTAAAATGTTGTAAAAGTCTTATTTTCATATTTCTATGTGGAAGTACACAAAATATAAAGTAAAGGAAAATTATTTTCATGTTTCTCTGTAGAAAATGTTTGACAAAAAGGAAGACTTTTTACAATTTTCTAAAATAAAAAATGACTGATTTTATGTAAAAGTAGCATATTTTCATCTTTCCATAAATTAAAATGCAAAATATGAGAGAAATTTTTATTTTCATATTTACACAAAGAAATACGTGAAATGTTGCAAAATGCTGATTTTCATATTTCTATATGGAAATGCAGAAAATATAAGGTAAAGGTAGCTTATTTTAATGTTTCTATGTAGAAAATCAAAACATCTGACCAAAATGAAGATTTTTTTTTAAATTCTAAAATAAGTTTATTTTCATATTTCTATAAGGAAATACACAAAATATAAGGGAAAGTGTCTTAGTTTCATGTTTCAATGTAGAAAAACAAAATATCTGACAAAAATGAAGGTGTTTTTTTAATTACTAATATAAAAATGACAAAATCTATGTAAAAGTATCATATTTTCATATTTCCATAAAGAAAAATGCAAAATATGAGAGAAAAAATCTTATATGGAAAAATACTTCCATAGAGAAATACTTAAAATGTGGTAGAAAACTTTATTTTCTCTATGGAAATACATAAAATATAAAATAAAGGTAGCTGGTTTTCATGTTTTTTATGTAGAAAAACAAAATATCTGACAAAAATGAAGATGATTTTTAAATTACTCAAAGAAAAACTGACAAAATCTATGTAAAAGTATCATATTCTCATATTTCCATAAAGAAAAATGCAAAATATGAGAGAAAAAAAGCTTATTTTCATATTTCCATACAGAAATACGTAAAATGTGGTAAAAAAGTTTATTTTGATATTTTTATTCGGAAATACACAAAATATAGGGTAAAGGTAGATTATTTTCATATTTCTATGTAGAAAGACAAAATATCTGACAAAAATTTTAAAATATAAAATGACAAATTTTATGTAAAAGTAGCATATGTTCAATTTCCATAAATTTAAATGCAAAATAAGAGAGAAAAAAGCTTATTTTCATATTTCCATACAGAAATACGTAAAATGTGTTAAAAAAGCTTATTTTCATATTCCATACGGAAATACACAAAATATAAGTTAATGGTAGCTTATTTTCATATTTCTATGTAGAAAGAAATATTTGTGGAAAAATGAAGAATATTTTTAATTTCTAAAATTAAAATGTTAATATTTATGTTAAAGTAGCATATTTTCATATTTTCATCAAGAAAAAGGCAAAATATGAGAAAAAAATGCTAAATTTCATATTTCCATACAGAAATACGTAAAATATGGTTGAAAAACTCATTTTCATATTTCTAGACAGAAATACACAAAATATAAGGTAAAGGGAGTTTATTATCATGTTTCTATGTAGAAAAACAAAAAATCTTAATAAAATGAATATTTTTAAAAATTTTCTTAGATAAAGAATGACAAGTTTCATGTAAAATTAGCACATTTTCATATTTCCATTAAGAAAAAAATGCAAAATATGAGAGTAAAAGCTTATTTTCATATATCCTTACAGAAATACGTAAAATGTGCTAAACAAACTTATTTGAATATTTCCATATATATAAATACACAAAATATACGGTAAAGTAGCTTATTTTCATGCTTCTATGCAGAAAAACAAAATATCTGACAAAAATGAAGATGAGTTTTAAATTACAAAAATAAAAAATGAGAAATTTTATGAAAAATAAGCATATGTTCATATTTCCATGAAGAAAAATGGAAAATATGAGAGAAAAAGCTTATTTTCATATTTCAATATGGAAATACACAAAATATAAATTAATGGTAGCTTATTTTCATGTTTCTATGTAGAAAACCAAATACATGACAAAAATAAAGATTTTTAAAAAATTTCTATTATAAAAAATGACAAATTCTATGTAAAAGAGCATATCTTCATATTTCCATAAAGGAAAGTGCAAAATATGCGAGAAAAAAAGATTATTTTCATATTTCCATACAGAAATAAGTAAAATGTGGTAAAAAAGCTTATTTTCATATTTATATATAGAAAAACACAAAATAGAAGGTAAAGGTAGGTTCTTTTCATGTTTCTGTGTAGAAAAACAAAATATCTGACAAATATGAAGTTTTTTCTAAAATAAAAAAAGACAAGGTTTATGTAAAAGTAGCATATTTTCATATTTTTATAAAGAAAAATGGAAAATTTGAGAGAAAAAAATCTTATTTTCTTATTTCCATACAGAAATATTTAAATGTGGTAAAATGTGTATTTTCATGTTTCTATATGGAAATACACAATATATGAGGTAAAGGTAGCTTATTTTCATGTTTCTACGTAGAAAAACAAAATATCTGACAAAAATGAAGTTTTTTAAAAATTTAAAAAATGTAAAATGACAAATCTTATGTAAAAGTAGCATATGTTCATATTTCTATAAATTTAAATGCTAAATATGAGAGAAAAAAGTTTATTTTCATATTTCAGTCCAGAAATATGTAAAATTTGGTACGAAAGCTAATTTCCATATTCTATATGGAAATACACAATGTGTAAGGTAAAGGTAGCTGATTTTCATGTATCTATGTAGAAAAACAAAATATCTGTATGAAAGGAATATTCTTTTCACATTTCTAAAATAGAAAATGACAAATGTTATGTAAAAGTTACATATTTTCATATTTCCATAAAGAAAAATGCACAATATGAGACAAAAAAAATCTTATTTGCATATTTCCATACAGAAATATTTAAATGTGGTAAAAAGGCTTATTTTCATAATTTTATCTGGAAATACACAAAATATAAGGTAAAGTTAGCTTATTTTCATGTTACTATGTAGAAAAACAAACTCTCTATCTGAAATGATGTTTTCTTTTAAATTTCTAAAATAAATATGTTTAATCCTATGTAAAAGTAGCCTATTTTCTTATTCCCATAAATAGGAATGCAACATATGAGAGAAAAACGAGCTTATTTTCATATTTCCACCCAGAGATACGTAAAATGTGGCAAGAAAGCTGATTTTCATATTTCTATATAGAAATACAAATATATAATGCAAAGATAGCTTATTTGCATGTACCTATGTAGAAGTACAAAATATCTGACAAAAATGAAAATTTTTAAAAAGTTTTATAATAAAAAATGACAAATCCTATTTAAAAGTAGCATATTTTTATATTTCCCTAAAGAAAATGAAAAATATTAGAGAAAACCTTATTTTCATATTTCCATACAGAAATACGTAAAATATAGTAAAAGGCTTATTTTCATATTTCTGTATGGAAATACACAAAATATAATGTAAAGGTAGCTTATTTTCATATTTCTATGCAGAAAAAACTAAATATCTTACAAAAATGACGATTTGTTTAAATTTTTAAAATAAAAATCACAAATTATATGTAAAAGTAGCATACTTTCATATTTCAATAAAGAAAATGCAAAACATGTGAGAGAAAAGCTTATATTCAAATTTCCGTATAGAAATACGTAAAAGGTGGAAAAAAGCTTATTTTCATATTCCCACAAAAACGTAAATTGTGATAAAAAAGCATATTTTCATATTTGTATATGGAAATACACAAAATGTAATTTTAAGGGAGGTTATTTTCATGTTTCTATGTAGAAAAACAAAATATCTGAAAATTGTTTTTAAATCTCTAAAATAAAAATGAGACATTTTATGTAAAAGTATCATATTTTCATATTTCCATAAAGAAAAAAGGAAAATATGAAAGAAAAAAGCTTATGTTCATATTTTCGTATAGAAAAACGTAAAATGTGGTAAAAAAAGCTTATTTTCATATTTCTATATGGAAATACAAAATATATAAGGTAACGGTAGATCATTTTCATGTTCCTATGTAGAAAAAATAAATATCTGACAAAAATGAAGATTTTTTTCATATTTCTAAAATAAAAAATGATGAGTTTTATGTAAAAGTAGCATATTTTCATATTTCCATAAAGAAAAATGCAAATATGAGAGAAAAAAGCTTATTTTCATATTTCCATACAGAAACACGTAAAATGTGTTAAAAAAGCATATTTTCATATTTCTGCATGGAAATACACAAAATATAAGGTAAAGGTAGCTTATTTTCATGTTTCTATGCCGAATAGAAAAATATCTGAAAAGATGAAAGTTTTTTAAATTTCCAATATAAAAAAATGACAAATTTTATGTAAAAGTAGCATATTTACATATTTCCATGAACAAAATTTCAAAATATGAGAGAAAAAATGTTATTTTCATGTTTCCTTACAGAAATACGTAAAATGTGGTAAAAAATCTTATTTTCATATTTCTATATGGAAATACACAAAATATAAGGTAAAGGTAGCTTATTTTCATATTTCTATATAGAAAAGAATATCTGACAAAAATGAAATTGATATTTAAATTTCTTCAATAAAAAAAGACAAATTTTATGTAAAAGTATCAGATTTTCATATTTCCATGAAGAAAAATGCAAAATATGAGAGAAACATCTTTATTTTCGTATTTCCATACAGAAATACGTAAACTGTGGCAAAACCACATTTTTTTCATATTTCTATATGGAAATACACAAAATATAAGGTAAAGGTATCTTATTTTCATGTTTCTATCTAGAAAAAACTATCTGACAAAAATGAAGAATTTTTTCATATTTCTAAAATAAAAAATGATGAGTTTTATGTAAAAGTAGCATATTTTCATATTTCCATAAAGAATAATGCAAATATGAGAGAAAAAAGCTTATTTTCATATTCCCATACAGAAACACGTAAAATGTGTTAAAAAAGCATATTTTCATATTTCTATATGAAAATACACAAAATATAATGTAAACGTAGCTTATTTTTAGGTTTCTATGTAGAAAAACAAAATATTTGACATAAATGAATTTTTTCTTTAATTTCTAAAATAAAAAATGACAAATCTTATGTAAAAGTAGCATACTTTCATATTTCCACAAAGAAAAATCTAATATATGAGATAAAAAAGCTTATTTTCATATTTACGTACAGAAATACCTCAAATGTGATAAAAAAGGGGATATTCATATATTCGCAAAATATTATATGAATGTAGTTTACTTTCATATGTCTATGAAGAAAAACACAATAACTGAAAAAAATGAATATTTTTTTTATAATTTCTAAAATAAAAAATGTCAAATTATATGTAAAGTAGCATACCTTCATATTTACCATAAAGAAAAATGCAAAATATGAGAGAACAAAGCTTATTTTCATACTACATACCATACCAGAAATACGTAAAATGTGGGAAAAAGCTTATTTTCATATTTCTATTTGGAAATACACAAAATATAAGGTGAAGGTAGCTTATTTTCATGTTTCCATGTAAAAAAAAACAAAATATCTGACAAAAATGAATATTCATGTTTAATTTCTTAAATAAAACAGGACAAATTCTATGTAAAGTAACATATTTTCATATATCCATGAAGAAAATGCAAAATATGATATTAAAAATCTTATTTTTCATATTTCCATACAGAAATAATTAACGTGTCGTAAAAAGGCTTATTTTCATGTTTCCATATGGAAATACATAAAATACAATGTGAAGGTAGCTTATTTTCATGTTTCTATTTAGAGAAAAATTAATATCTGACAGAAATGAAGATTCATTTCTAATTTTCTAAAATTAAAATTGACAAATTTTATGTGAAAGTAGCATATTTTCATATTTCCATGAAGAAAATGCAAAATATGAAAGAAAGAAGCTTATTGTCATATTTCCATACAGAAATACGTAAAATGTGGTAAAAAGCTTATTTTCATATATCTATATAGAAATACAAATATATAATGCAAAGGTAGCTTATTTGCATGTCCCTACGTAGAAGTACAAAATATCTGACAAAAATGAAGATTTTTAAAAAATTTTAATAATAAAAAATGACAAAGCTTATTTTCATATTTCCGTATAGAAAAACGTAAAATGTGGTAAAAAAAGCTTATTTTCATATTTCTATCTGGAAATACAAAAAATATAAGGTAACGGTCGATCATTTTCATGTTCCTATGTCGTAAAAATAAATATCTGAGAAAAATGAAGTTTTTGAAACATTTCTAAAATAAAAAAATGACAAATTATATGTAAAAGTAGCATATTTTCATATTTTCAGAAAGAATAATGCAAAATATGAGAGAAAAAGGTTATTTTCATATTTCCATACAGAAATACGTAAAATGTAGTAAAAAGGCTTATTTTAATATTTATACAAGAAAATACACGAAATAGCTTATTTCCATGTTTCTATATAGAAAAACAAACTATCTGACAAAAATGAATATTTTTTTAAATTCCTAAAATAAAAAATGACAAGTTATATGTAAAAGTAGCATATTTTCATATTTCCATAAAGAAAAATGCAAAATATGAGAGTAGAAATCCTATTTTCATATTTCCATACAGAAATACGTAAAATGTAGTAAAAAGCCCTTACACACGCTTCTGGTATTGATCCTTCCTTCCGGCGGTAGATCAGTCATCGAGGCCGCTACACACGCTTCTGGTCTTGATCCTGCTTCGGCAGTAGAATCGGCCACACGGAGTCGCAGCCGCGACGACCCCACTTCGACTCGGCCTTGTTTAGGGATTTCGTTACCCTTCGGTACGGTCTCGCTTTCGCGCAGACCTTGACTCGACTCGGCCCTGTTTAGGGATTTTGTAACGTAACCTCTCGGTACGGTCTTGCTTTCAGCGCAGACCCTAACCCGACTCGGCCCTGTTTAGGGACTCCGCCTTTCGTCAGGTATCCTCCACTGGCACGAGCTCGCCTTCACGCTCGCCACTTCGACCAAGACCCGAAGACAGAACGTCCCGAACCAGCCAGGCGACTCATCCAGCATCTCTAGCCGACTAGCTACCGCAACGAACTCCACAGCTCGACCCGGCACTGGA
This sequence comes from Ascarosepion bandense, assembly GCA_037127315.1. Taxonomy (NCBI): domain Eukaryota; kingdom Metazoa; phylum Mollusca; class Cephalopoda; order Sepiida; family Sepiidae; genus Ascarosepion; species Ascarosepion bandense. The sequence continues at coordinate 81,568 of JBBBDQ010001567.1, read as the reverse complement.
CGAGGTCTCACCGCTCGCCGCACCAACTCCTTAGAGGCTACCTCCCTTTGGACCTGAAGCGAACCCGAACTACATCTTGTATCGACTCACGTAAATAAAACCAAAGTTGTTATTGTTTTTACCTCTGCCTTTGTCTCCTCATTGTCTTGGCTGTTTCACACTAATCTAGAATTAAAATTTGTTGCGGGGTCGAGTCAGACAAAAATGAAGATTTTTGAAATTTTCACAAAGATTTTGTAAACATTTCTAAAATAAAAAATGGAACATTTTAAGTAAAAGTAGCATATTTTTATATTTTCATAAAGAAAAATGCAAAATATGACAGGAAAAAGCTTATTTTCATATTTCCAAACAGAAATACGTAAAATAAATAAAACAGGACAAATTCTATGTAAAAGTAGTATATTTTCATATATCCATAAAGAAAATCCAAAATATGAGAGAAAAAAATCTTGTTTTCATATTTCCATACAGAAATAAGTAAGATGTCGTCAAAAAGCTTATTTTCATATTTCTCTACGGAAATACACATAATATAAGGTAAAGGTAGCTAATTTTCATGTTTCTATGTAGAAAAACAAAATATCTGACAAAAATGAAGATTTTGTAAATATTTCTAAAATAAAAAATGAGAAGTTTTACATAAAAGTAGCATATGTTTATATTTGCATAAAGAAAAATGCAAAATATCAGAGAAAAAAGCTTATTATAATATTTCCATACAGAAATAAGTAAAATGTAGTATAAAAGCTTATTTTCATATATCTATATAGAAATACATAAAATATATGCTAAAGGTAGCTTGTTTTCATGTTTCTATTTAGAAAACAAAATATCTGAAAAAATGAGGATGTTTTAAAAATTTCTAATATGGAAATGAGAAAATTTATGTAAAATTACCATATTTTCATATTTCAATAAAGAAACATGCAAAATATGACAGAAAAAAAGCTTATTTTCCTGTTTCCATACAGAAATACGTAAAATGTGGTAAAAAAGCTTATTTTCATATTTCTATATAGAAATACACAAAATATAATCTAAAGGTAGCTTATTTTCATGTATCTATGTAAAAAAACTAAATATCTGACAAAAATGAATGTTTATTTTTAAAATTTCTAATATAAAAATGAGAAACTTTATGCAAAAGTGGCCAATTTTCATATTTCCATGAAGAAAAATGCAAAATATGAGAGAAAAAAAGCTTATTTTCATGTTTCTATACAGAAATACGTAAAATGTAGTAAAAAGCTTATTTTCCTATTTCTATATGGAAATACACAAAATATAAGGTAAAGGTAGCTTATTTTCCTGTTTCTATGTAGAAAAACAAAACATCTGATAAAAATGAAGGTTTTTCTAAAATTTCTAATATAATTAGAAACTTTATGTAAAAGTAGCATATTTTCATATATCCATAAATAAAAATACAAAATATGAGAGAAGAAAAGCTTATTTTCATATTTCCGTACAGAAAAACGTAAAATGTGGTAAAAAAGCTTATTTTCATATTTCTAGATGGAGACACACAAAATAAAAGGTGAAGGTAGCTTATTTTAAAATTTCTATGATTTTCTAAAGTAAAATATCTGACAAAAATGAATATTTCTTAAAATTTCTAAAAGAAAAATGACAAGTTTAATGTAAAAGTAGCATATTTTCATATTTCAATAAAGAAAAATGTAAAATATGAGAGAAAAAGCTTATTTTTATATTTCCATACTGAAATACGTATAATATGGGAAAAAGCTTATTTTCATATTTGTATATGGCAATACATAAAATATAAGGTAAAGGTAGGTTATGTTCATGAATCTCTGTAGAAAAACAAATTATCTGAGAAAAAAAAAGTTTTCTTAAAATTTCTAAAAAGAAAAAAATGAAAAATTTTAGGATAGTTTTATATTTCCATTAAGAAAAATGAAAAATATGAAAGAAAAAACTGATTTCTATATTTCCATACAGAAAAACGTAAATTGTAGTAAAAAAGCTTATTTTCATATTTCAAAATGGAAATACACAAAATATGGTAAAAAAGTTTATTTACATATTTGTATATGGAAATAGAGAAAATATGAGGTAAAGGTAGTTTATTTTCATTTTAATGGTAGAACGTTTTCATATTTCCATAAAGAAAAATTCAAAATATGAGAGAAAAAACTTATTTTCATATTTCCATACAAAAATACATAAAATGTGGTAGAATAGCTTATTTCTATACTTCTATATGGGAAAACAAAAAACATAAAGTAAAGGTAGATTATTTTCATGTTTGGATGTAGATAAACAAAATATCTGTGAAAAAAGAAGATTTTTAAAATTTCTAAAATAAAAAATAACAAGTTTTATGTAAAAGTAGCATATATTCATATTTCAATAAAGAAACATGCAAAATATGAGACAAAAAAGCTTATTTTCAAATTTCTATATGGAAATACACATAAAGAAGGTAAAGGTAGCTTATTTTCATGTTTCTATGGAGACAAACAAAATATCTGAAAAAAATGAAGATATTTTTAAATTTCTAAAGAAAAATTACAAATTTTATGTAAAAGTAGCATATTTTCATATTTCCTTAAATAGAAATTCAAAATATGAGAAAAATAGCTTATTTTCATATTTCCACACAGAAATACTTAAAATCTGGTAAAAAAGCTCATTATCATATTTGCATATGCAAATACAAAATATATAATTCAAGGTTAGCTCATTTTCATGTTACTGTGTACAAAAACAAAATATCTGAACAAATGGTGACTTTTTAAAAATTTCTAAAATAGAAAATGCGTAATTTAATGTAAAAGTAGCTTATTTCCATATTTCTATAAAGAAAAACGCAAAATATGAGAGGAAAAAAGCTAATCTTCATATTTCCATACAGAAATACGTAAAATGTAAAAATACTTATTTTCATATATCTATATGGAAATACGCAAAATATAAGGTAAAGTTAGCTTATTTTCATGTTTCTATGTAGAAAAAATATCTGAAAAATAAAGATGTTTTTAAAATTTCAAAAATAAAAAATGACAAATTTTATGTAAAAGTAGCATATGTCCATAACCGAAAATGCAAAATATGAGAGAACCATGCTTATTTACATATTTATCTCCAGAAATCTGTAAAATGTAGTAAAAAAGCTTATTTTCATAATTCTATATGGAAATACTCAAACTATTATGTAAAGATAGTTTATTTGCATGTTTCTATGTAGAGAAACAAAATATCTGACAAAATGATGATTTTCTTAAAATTTCGAAAATAAAAAATGAGAAATATTATGTAAAAGTAGCATATTTTCATATTTCCATAAAGAAAAATGCAAAATATGAGAGAAAAATAGCTTATTTTCATATTTCCATACAGAAATACGTAAAATGTCGTAAAAATGCATATTTTCATATTTCTATATGGAAATACACAAAATATAAGGTAAAGGTAGATTATTTTACGTTTTTGTGTAGAAAAAACAAAATATTTTAAAAAAATGAAGATCTTTTAAAAAAATTCCTTAAAAAAGATGACAAATTTTATATAAAAGTAGAATATGTTCGTATTTCCATCAAGAAAAATGGAGAATATGAGAGAAAATAGCTTATTTTCATATTTCCATACAGAAATACGTAAATATAGTAAAAAAGCTTATTTTCATATTCCTATATGGAAGTACAGAAAATAAAATGTAAAGGTAGCTAATTTTCATGTTTCTATGGAGAAAAAAATATCTGACAAAAATGAAGTTTTTTAAATTTCTAAAATAAAAACTGATAAATTTTATGTAAAATTAGCATATTTTCATATTCATCGAGGAAAACGCAAAATATGACAGAAAAATGCTTATTGTCACATTTCCATACAGAAATACTTAAAATATGGTCAGTCAGTCTGTTAAATGCCAAACGTGAAAGAGACCTCACTAGCTGGGCAGAAGATTATCCCTCAATAGATTGCCATTACTTTCTGCGGTAGACTGGTTGCCATCCAAGGCTATAGAACCCAACCTGTCCTGTTATTTAACCCATAACTGGAAGGAAGAGACGGATTAATACCTTTCCCAAGGGCATTTGCGCGTAAGTGAATGGAATGAATTCAACTGGAATTCGAACTCGGCTTTCCGATTTCTTGTTCCGAGCCGATATCCACTGGACCACCAAGCACATCCAAAATGTGGTAAAAAAGCTTATTTTCATATTTCTACATGGAAATACACAAAATATAAGATAAAAGTAGCTTATTTTCATATTTCTATGTAGAAAATAAAAATATATGAAAAAAGAATACTTTTTTAAAATTTCTAAAACCAGAAATGACAAATTTTATGTAAAAGTAGCATATTTTCATATTTCCATGAAGAAAAAATGCAAAATATAAAAGGAAAATGCTTATTTTCATATTTCCGTACAGAAATACGGAAAATATGGTAAAAAAGCTTATTTTCATATTTCTATATGGAAATACACAAAATATAAGATAAAGGTAGCTTATTTTCATGTTTCTATGTAGAAAAAACAAAATATCTGACAAAAATGAAGTTTTTTAAAAATTTCAAAATAAAAAATGACAGATTTTATGAAAAAGTAGCATATTTTCGTATTTCCATAAACAAAAATGCAAAATATGAGAGAACAAAGCTTATTTTCATATTTCCATACAGAAATACGTAAAATGTAGTAAAAAAGGTTATTTTCATATTTCTATATAGAAATACAAAAAATATAATGTAAAGTTAGCTTATTTGCATGTTTCCATGTAGAAAAATATCACATCTGACAAAAATGAAGATTTGTTATAAATTTCTAAAATAAAAAAATGAGAACTTTTATGTAAGACCTGTATAGTTTCATATTTCAATGAACAAAAATGCAAAATATGAGAGTAAAAATCTTATTTTCATATTTCCATACAGAAATACGTAAAATGTGGCAAAAAAGGTTATTTTCATATTTCTAGATGGAAATATACAAAATATACGGTAAAGGTAGATTATTTTCATGTTTCTGTATAGAACAAACAAAATATCTGACAAAATTGAAAACTTTAAAAAAATCTCTTAAACAAAAGATGACAAATTTTATGTAAAATAGCATATTTTCATAATTCCGTCAAGAAAAATGCAAAACATGAGAGAAAAAGCTTATTTTCATATTTCTATACAGAAATACGTAAATATGGTAAGAAAGCTTATTTCATAATTCTATATGGAAATACACAAAATTGAAGGTAAAGATAGTTTATAGTCATGTTTCTATGTAGAAATCAAAGGATCTGACAAAAATTAAGTTTTTTAAATTACTAAAATAAACAATGACAAATTTGATGTAAAAGTAGCATATATTCATATTTCCCTAAAGTAAAATGCAAAATAAGGGAGAAAAATTTAAAATATGAGAGAACAAAGCTTATTTTCATATTTCCATACAGAAATACGTTAAATTTACTAAAAAAGCTTATTTTCATATTTCTATATGGACATACACTTAATATCAAGTAAAGGTAGCTTATTTGCATGGTTCTATGAAAAAAAATATATCTGACAAAATTGAAGAATTTTAAATAATTTCTAAAATAAAAAATGGCATATTTTATGTAAAAGTAGCATATTTTCATATTTCCATGAAGAAAAAATGCAAAATATAAAAGGAAAATGCTTACTTTCATATTTCGATACAGAAATACGTAGAATGTGGTAAAAAATCTTATTTTCATATTTCTATATTACAATACACAAAATATAAGATAAAAGTAGCTTAGTTTCATATTTCTATGTAGAAAAACAAAATATCTGAAAAAATGAATATTTTTAAAAATTTCTAAAATGAAAAATGACATATCTTATATAAAAGTAGCATATTTTCATATTTCTAAAAAGAAAAATGCAAAATATGAGTGATAAAACTTATTTTCATATATTTCCATACAGAAATACGTAAAATGTGGTAAAAAAGCTTATTTTCATATTTCGATATGGAAATATACAAAATATAAGGTAATTGGAGTAGATAGATCTTAATTGGAGTTGATAGATCTATCGCCCGGTTCACACTCCACCCAAGTCTATTGAACAGGTTAAGAGGCTCAACCCTTGTCCCCTGTTTAGGATGTGGTTTCCGGCTTTCTCTTTTCCAATCTTTTCACTATTACGTAGCCCCCTGCACATCAGTGGGGTGGCCGCCTTGCTCGGGGTGATACGATTAAAAAGAAAAGGTAGCTCATTTTTCTATGCAGAAAAACAAAATACCTGACAAAAAAAAAAAAAGGGATTTTTAAAAAATTTCTAAAACAAAAAATGACACATTTAGTGTCATATTTCCATAAACAAAAATTCAAAATATGAGAGAATAAATTTTATTTCTATATGGAAATACACAAAATATAATGTAAAGTTAGATTATTTGCAATTTACTATGTAGGAAAACAAAATATCTGACAAAAATGAAGATGTTTTTTGAAATTTCTAAAATAAAAAATGACAAATTTTATGTAAAAGTAGCATATTTTCATATTTTCATAAAGAAAAATGCAATATATGAGAAAAAGAAAGCTTATTTTCATATTTCCATACAGAAATAGGTATATTGTTGTAAAAAACTTATTTACATATTTCTATATGGAAATACACAAAATATACTGTAAAGGTAGCTTATTTTCATGTTTCTATGTAAGAAAACAAAATATCTGACAAAAATGAAGATTTTTTAAAAAATTTCTAAAATAAAAAATGACAAATTATATGTAAAAGTAGCATATTTTCATATTTCCATGAAGAAAAATCTAAAATTTTAGAGAACAAAGCTTATTTTCATATTTCCATACAGACATACATAAAATTTATTAAAAAATCATATTTTCATATTTCTGTATGGAAATACACTAAATATCATGTAAAGATAGCCTATTTGCATGTTCCTATGAAGAAAAAATATCTGACAAAAATGAAGATCTTTTAAACATTTTTAAAATAAAAAATGACAAATTTCATGTATAAGAAGCATATTTTCATATTTCCATAGTGTAATACGTATAACTTAGTAAAAAAGCTTATTTTCATATTTCTATATGGAAATACACTAAAGATAATGTAAAAGTATCTTATTTGCATCTTTCCATGAAGAAAAAAATATCTGACAAAAATGAAGATATTTCAAATATTTCTAAAATATGAAATGATAAATTGTATGTAAAAGTAGCATATTTTCATATTACCATGAAGGCAAAATGAAAAATATGAAAGAAAAATGCTTATTTTCAAATTTCCATATAGAAATACGTTTCTATGTAGAAAAACAAAATATCTGACAAAAATGAAGTTTTTTTGAAATTTCTAAAATAAAAAATGAAGAATTTTACGTAAAAGTAGCATATTTTAATATTTCCATAAAGAAAATTGTAAAATATGAGAGAACAAAGCTTATTTCCATATTTCAATACAGTAATATTTAGTAAAAACGTTTATTTCAATACGTAATATTTAGTAAAAACGTTTATTTTCATATATATATAATGAAATACACTAAATATAATGTAAAGGTAGCTTATTTTCACATTGCAATGTAGAAAAACAAAATATCTGTAAAAATGAATATTTTTTAAAAAATTCTAAAATAAAAAATAACAAATGTTATGTAAAGGTAGCATACTTCCTTTCATATTTCCAAAGAGAAAAATGCAAAATATGAGAGAAAAAATCTTATTTTCATATTTCCATACAAAAATACGTAAAATGTGGTAAAAAAGCTTATTTTCATATTTCTATATGGAAATAAACAAAATATAAGCTAGACGTAGCTTGCTTTCATGTTTTTATGCAAAGAAACAAACTATCTGACAAAAATGAAGTACTTTTAAAAATTTCTAAGATAAAAAATGTCAGATTTCATGTAAAAGTGGCATATTTTCATATTTCCATACAGAAATACGTAAAATGTGGTTAAACAGCTTATTTTCAAATTTCTATATGGTAATACACAAAATATAAATTAAAGGTTGCTTATTTTCATGTTTATGTGTTGAAAGCAAAATATCTGACGAAAATGAATATATTTTAAACTTTCTAAAATTTTATGTAAAAGTAGCACATTTTCATATTTCCATCAAGAAACATGCAAAATATCAGACAAAAAAGCTTATTTTCATATTTCTATATGGCAATGCACAAAATATAGGGGAAAGGTAGATTATTTTCATGTTTCTTTGTAGAAAAATAAAATATCTGACAAAAATGAAGATTTTTAAAGATATTTCCAAAATACAAAATGACAAATTTTATGTAAATGTAGCATATTTTCACATTTCCATAAAGAAAAATGAAAAATATGAGAGAAAAAACGTTATTTTCCTATTTCCATACAGAAATACGTAAAATGTGGTAAAAAAAAGCTTATTTTCATTTTTCTATATGGAAATACACAAATTATAAGATAAAGGTAGCTTATTTTTATGTTTCTATTTAGAAAAACAAAATATCTGAGAAAAATGAAGTTTTTTTTAAAAACTTCTAAATTAAAAAATGGCAAGTCTTATGGAAAAGTAGCATATTTTCATATTTCCATCAAGAAAATGCAAAATATGAGAGGAAAATGCTCATTTTCATATTTATATACAGAAATACGTAAAATGTGGTATTAAAGCGCTTATTTTCATATTTCTGTATGGAAATACACACAATATAATGTAAAGGTAGCTTATTTTCATCTTTCTAGGTAGAAAAACAAAATAACTGACAACATGAAGGCAAAAAACATATTTTCATATTTCTGTCTGGAAATACACGAAAAAAGGTCAATATCAAACTTTCAGGAAATTAAATTATCTTCCAGAAAAAACAATAAAACTTATTATAACATGAAGAAAACAATGGGTAACAATAGAAAACGCTTAGATTTTAAAAAATCTATTGAGGTTTCGATATTTACGGAAGTTTAAAAACATTAAGAAATACGTTGAAAAACTATGCGAAATCAGCGAAAAAGCGATACTTTTTGAAATATATTTTGAAATATTCATAGTGTCAGAAAATTAATTCAGCCTTTTGATGAATTAATGAAAATAAATGAAACTTGTTGAAACCACTTGGTATGATTAGAAAACACATAGATCTTGAAAAAATTTAAGGGTCTTCAATATTTTCTGTGGCTTTGAATATCTCCAATACGCAATACGTAAAATTTGGAAATTTCAAACTTTCAGAAAATTAATTTATCTTTTAGATAAATTAACAAAAATTATTATAACATGATGAAAACATTAGGTACCAATAGGAAACGCTTAGATTTTAACAAATTTTTGGAAGTTTCGAATATTTACAGAAGTTTAAAAACTTTAAGAAATACGTAGAAAAACAGCGAAATCAGCTAAAAAGCGATACTTTTTGAGGTATATTTTGAAATATTCATAATCTCAGAAAATTAATTCATCCTTAGGATAAATAAACGAAAATAAGTGAAACATGTTGAAAACAGTTGGTATGAATAGAAAACACTTAGATTTTGAAAAAATTTTAGGGTCTTCAATATTTTCTGTGCGTTTGAATATCTCCAAAATGCAAGAGATTTGTTACGGAAAATTTGGAAATTTAAACATTCAGAAAATTAATTTATCTTTCAGAAAAATTAATTATAATAATTATAACATGATGGAAATATTAAGCAACAATAGGAAACGCTTAGATTTAAAAAACTTTTTGGAGGTTACGAAACTTTAGAGAAGTTTAAAAACTTTAAGCAATACGTTGAAAAACTATGCGAAATCAGCTAAAAAGTGATACTTTTTGAGGTATATTTTGAAATATTCATAGTGTCAGAAAATAAATTCATCCTTAGGATTAATTAATGACAATAAGTGAAACATGTTGAAACCACTTGCTATGAATAGAAAACAGTTAGATCTTGAAAAAATTTAAGGGTCTTCAATATTTTCTGGGAATCTGAATATCTCCAAAATGCAATAGATTTATTACGTAATATTTGGAAATTTCAAACTTTCAGAAAATTAATTTATCTTTCAGATAAATTAATAAAAATTATTATAAAAAGATGAAAACATTAGGTAACAATAGGAAATGCTTAGATTTTACAAAAATTTTGGAGGTTTCGGTACTTTACTGAAGTTTTAATCTTTAAGGTATACGTTGAAAAACTATGCGAAATCAGCTAAAAAGCGATACATTTTGAAGTATAGTTTGAAATTATCATAGTGTCAGAAATTTAATTCATCCTTAAGATAAATTAATGCAAATAAGCGAAACATGTTGAAACTACTTGGTATGAATAGAAAATACATAGATCTTGAAAAAATTTAAGGTTCTTCAATATTTTCTGGGAGTCTGAATATATCGAAAATGCAATAGATTTATTACGAAAAATTTGCAAATTTCAAACGTTCAGAAAATTAATTTATCTTTCAGATAAATTAATAAAAATGATTATAACTAGATGAAAACATTAGGCAACAATAGGAAACGCTTAGATTTTCAAAAATTTTTTTAGGTTTCGATACTTGACAGAAGTTTAAAACTTTAAGAAATACGTTGAAAACCTATGCGAAATCAGCTAAAAAGCGATACTTTTTGAGGCATATTTTTGAAAATTTTAAAGTCTCGGAAAGTTAATTCATCCTAAAAACAAATTAATGAAAATAAGTGAAACATGTTGAAAACACTTGGCATGAATAGAAAACATTTAGATCTTGAAAAAATGTGAGGGTCTTCAACATTTTCTGTGACTTTGAATATCTCCAAAATGCAATAGATTTATTACGTAACATTTGGAAATTTCAAACTTTCAGTAAATTAATTTATCTTTTAGATAAACTTTAAGAAATACGTTGAAAAACGACGCGAAATCTGCTAAAAAGCGATACTTTTTGAGGTATATTTTGAAATATTCATAGTCTCAGAAAATGAATTCATCCTTAGGATAAATTAATGAAAATAAGTGAAATATGTTGAAACCACTTGGTATGAATAGAAAACACTTAGATCTTGAAAAATTCAAGCGGCTTCAATAACTTCTGGGAGTTTGAATATCTCCAAAATGCAATAGATTTATTACGTAAAACATGGAAATTTCAAATTTTCAGAAAATTAATTTAACTTTCAGAAAAATTAATAAAAATTAATATAACAAGATGAAAATAGTAGGTAACAATAGGAAACGCTTAGATTTTCAAAAAAAATTTTGGAGGTTTCGATACTTTACAGAAGTTTAAAAACTTTAAGTAATACGTTGAAAAACTATGCGAAATCTGCCAAAAAGTGATGCATTTTGAGGTATATTTTGAAATTATCATAGTGTCAGAAATTGAATTCATCCTTAGGATAAATTAATGCAAATAATTGAAACATATTGAAACCACTTGGTATGAATAGAAAACACTTAGACCTTGAAAAAATTTAAGGGTCTTCAATATTTTCTGGGAGTCTGAATATCTCGAAAATGCAATAGATTTATTACGAAAAATTTGCAAATTTTCAGAAAATTAATTCATCTTTCAGATAAATTCATAAAAATGATCATAACTAGATGAAAACATTAGGCAAAAATAGGAAACGCTGAGATTTTCAAAAATTTCTTTAGGTTTCGATATTTTACAGAAGTTTAAAACTTTAAGAAATACCTTGAAAAACTATGCGAAATCAGCTAAAAAGCGATACCTTTTGAGGTATATTTTGAAATATTCATTATCTCAGAAAGTTATTTCAACCTTAGGATAAATTAATGAAAATAAGTGAAACATGTTGAAACCACTAGGTATGAATAGAAAACACTTAGATCTTGAAAAAAGTTACGGGTCTTCAATATTTTCTGTGACATTGAATATCTCCAAAATGCAATAGATATATTACGTAAAATTTGGAAATTCAACTTTGAGAAAATTATTTTATATTTCAGATAAATTAATAAAAATTATTATAACATGATGAAAACATTAGGTAACAATAGGAAACGCTTAGATTTTAATAAATTTTTGGTGGTTTCGATACTGAACAGAAGTTTAAATCTTTAAGAAATACCAAAAAGAATTTACGGGTCATAAATATTTTCTGTGCGTTTGAATATGTCCAAAATGAAATAGATTTATTCCGTAAAATTAGGAAATTTCAAACTTTCAGTATATTAATTTATCTTTCAGAAAAATTAATAAAAATTATTATAACATGATCTTGAAAAAAGTTAAGGAGCTTCAATATTTTCTGGGAGTCTGAATATCTCCAAAATGCAATAGATTTATTACGAAAATTTGGAAATTCAAATTTCAGAAAATTAATTTATCTTTCAGAGAAATTAATAAAATTATTATATCATGATGAAAACATTAGGTAACAATAGTAAATGCTTAGATTTTAAAATTTTTTTTGGATGTTTCGATACTATACTAAAGTTTAAAACTTTAAGATATAAGTTGAAAAACTATGCAAAATCAGCTAAAAAGCGATAGTTTTGAGGTATATTTTGAAATTTCTATAGTGTCAGAAAATTAATTCATACTTAGAATAAATTAATGAAAATAAGTAAAACATATTGAAACCACTTGGTATGAATAGAAAACCCCTAGATCTTGAAAAAATTTAAGGGTCTTCAATATTTTCTGTGACTTTGAATAACTCCAAAATGCAATAGATTTATTACGTAAAAGTTGGAAAATTCAAACTTTCAGAAAATTAAATTATCTTTCAGATAAATTAATAAAAATTATTATAACATGATGAAAAATTATGTAACAATAGAAAACGCTTAAATTTTTGGAGGTGTCGTTACTTCAAAGAAGTTTAGATTCTTTAGGAAATACGCAGGAAAACTATGCGAAATCAGCTAAAAAGCGATACTTTTTGAGCTATATTTTGGAATATTCACAGTCTCAGAAAATAAATTCATCTCTAGGATGAATTAATGAAAATAAGTGAAACGTGTTGAAACCACTTGGTATGAATAGAAAACACTTAGATCCTGAAAGAATTTACGGGTCATAAATATTTTGTGTGAGTTTGAATATGTCGAAAATGAAATATATTTATTCCGTAAAATTAGGAAATTTCAAACTTTCAGTATATTAATTTATCTTTCAGAAAAATGATGAAAATATTAGGTAACAACAGGAAACGGTTAGATTTTAAATTTTTTTTTGAGGTTTCAATACTTAACAGAAGTTTAAAAACTTTAAAATATACGTTGAAAATCTATCCGAAATCAGCTAAAAAGCGATATTTTTGAGGTATATTTTGAAATGTTCACAATATCAGAAAATTAGTTCACCTTCGGAATAATTAATGAATACAAGTGAAACATATTGAAACCCCTTTGTATGAATAGAAAATACTTAAATCTAGAAAAAATTTAAGGGTCTTCAATATTTTCTGGGAGTCTGAATATCTCCAAAATGCAATAGATTTATTCCGTAACATTTGGAAATTTCAAACTTCCAGAAAATTAAGTTATCTTTCAGATTAATTAAAATTATTATAACATGATGAAAACCTTAGGTAACAATAGGAAACTCTTAGATCTCAAAAATTTTTGGAGGTTTCGCTACTTTACAGAAGTTTAAAAACTTTAGAGAATACGTTGAAAAACTATGCGAAATCAGCTAAAAAGCGATACTTTTTGAGATATATTTTGAAATATTCATAGTGTCAGAAAATTAATTCATCCTTAGGATAAATTAACGAAAATAAGTGAAACATGTTGAAACCAATGGGTATCAAATGTAAACACTTAGATCTTGAAAAAATGTAAGGGTCTTCAATATATTCAGTGACTTTGAATAACTCCAAAATGCAATAGATTTATTACGTAAAAGTTGGAAAATTCAAACTTTCAGAAAATTAATTTATCTTTCAGATAAATGAATAAAAATTATTATAACATGATGAAAACATTAGGTAACAATAGGAAACGCTAAGATTTCAAAAAATTTCTGGAGGTTTCGATAATTTAAGGAGTTTAAATTCATTAGAATATACGTTGAAAAACCATGCTAAAAAGCGAGACTTTTTGAGGTATATTTTGAAATATTCATAATGTCAGAAAATTAATACATTCTTAGGATAATTTAATGAAATTAAATTATTATTTAATAATTTATTTATTATTTAATTATTTTGAAATATTCATAGTGTCTGAAAATTAATTCATCCTTAGGATAAGTTAATGAAAATAGGTGAAACATGTTGAAACCACTTGGTATGAATAGAAAACACTTAGATATTATAAAGATTTTAGGGTCTTCAATATTTTCTGGGAGTTTGAATATCTCGAAAATGAAATAGATTTATTCCGTAAAATTTGGAAATTTCAAAGTTTCAGAAAATTAATTTACCTTTCAGATAAATTAATAAAAATTATTATAACATGAAGAAAACATTAGGGAAACACTTAGATTGTAAAAAAATTTTGGAGGTTTCGTTAATTTACAGAAGTTTAAAACTTTAAGAATACGTTGAAAAAATATGCGAAATCAGCTAAAAAGCGATACCTATTGAGGTATATTTTGATATATTCATAGTGTCAGAAAATTAATTCATCCTAGGGGTAAATTAATGAAAATGACTGAAACATGTTGAAACCACTAGGTATGAATAGAAAACACTTAGATCTTGAAAAAAGTAAAGGGTCTTCAATATTTTCTGGGAGTCTGAATATCTCCAAAATGCAGTAGATATATTACATAAAATTTGGAAAATTCAAACTTTCAGAAAATTAATTTATCTTTCAGATAATTTAATAAAAATTATTATAGAATGATGAAAACATTAGGGAACAATAGAAAACGCTTAGATTTTAAAATTTTTTTGGAGGTTTCGATATTATACAGAAGTATAAAACTTTAAGAGATACGTTGAAAAACTATGCGAAATCAGCTAAAAAGTGATACCTTTTGAGGTACATTTGGAAATATTCATAGTGTCAGAAAATCAATTCATCCTTGGGATAAATTAATGAAAATAAGTGAAACATGTTGAAACCACTTGGTATGAATAGAAAACACTTAGATCTTGAAAACATTTAAGGGTCTTCAATATTTTCTGTGAGTCTGAATATCTCCAAAATGCAATAGATTTATTACGTAAAATTTGAAAATTTCAAACTTTCAGAATATTAATTTATCTTAAAGATAAATTAATAAAAATTATTAAAACATGATGAAAACATTAGGGAACAATAGGAAACGCTTAGATTTAAAAAAAATTTTTGCAGTTTCGATATTTATAGAAATTTGAAAATTTTAAGAAATACGTTGAAAACTATGCGAAATAAGCTAAAAAGCGATATTTTGATGTGTATTTAGAAATATTCATAGTGTCAGAAAATTAATTCATCCAAGGGGTAAATTAATGAATATCAATGAAACATGTTGAAACCACTTGGTATGAATAGAAAACACTTAGATCTTGATGAAATTAAAGGGTTTTCAATATTTTCTGGGAGCCTGAAAATCTCCAAAATGCAGTAGATTTATTACGTAAAATTTGGCAAAGTCAAACATTCAGAAAATTATTTATCTTTCAGATAAATTAATAAAAATTATTAAAACATGATGAAAACATAAAGGAACAATAGGAAACGCTTAAATTGTAAAAAATTTTTGGAGGTTTCGATAATTTATAGAAGTTTAAACCTTCAAGAATGCGTTGAAAAACTATGCGAAATCAGCTAAAAAGTGATACGTATTGAGGTATTTGAAATTTTCATAGTCTCAGAAAATTTATTCATCATTGGGATAAAGTAATGAAAATAAGTGAAATATGTTGAAACCCCCTGGTATGAGTAGAAAACACTAAGATCTTGAAAACATTTAAGGGTCTTCAATATTTTCTGGGAGTCTGAATATCTCCAAAATGCAATAGAATTATTACGTACAATTTGAAAATTTCAAACTTTCAGGAAATTAATTAATCCATCAGATAAATTAATAAAATTATTATAAGATGATGAAAACATTAGGGAAGAATAGGAAACGCTTAGATTTTAAAAAAATTTTGGAGGTTTTGACACTTTACGGAAGTTTAAAAACTTTAAGAAATAATTTGAAAAACGATGCGAAATCAGCTAAAAAGGGATACTTTTTGAGGTATATTTTGAAATATTCAGAGTCTCAGATAATTAATTCATCCTTAGGATAAATTAATGAAAATAAGTGAAACATGTTGAAAACACATGGTATGAATAGAAAACACATAGATCTTGAAAAAATTTAAGGGTCTTCAATATTTTCTGGGAGTCTGAATATTTCCAAAATGCAATAGATTTATTACGTAAAATTTGAAAATTTCAAACTTTCAGAAAATTAATTTATCTTTCAGATAAATTAATAAAAATTATTATATCATGTGGTTAACATTAGGTAACAATAGGAAACGCTTAGATTTAAGAAAAAATTTTGGAGGTTTCGATATTTTACAGAAGAATAAAAACTTTAAAAAATACGTTGAGGTTTCGATATTTACAGAAGTTTAAATCTGTGACACGATAACTAGACATATATGTATTTTATTATAATAGATTAAAATAGAAAATAGATTAGAATTTCTATTCTAATCTATTTTAAAAACATATTTAACAAAAGTGAAAAAGAAGAGGAAAAAATAAATAAATAAACGCTTTTTCTTTCATGAGGAAAATTGTCCTCCGGTAAATAATTGACTCAGTGATAAAGTTCAGCGAGTACGTTTTTGATGACCCGGTCAAAGGCTGTCCTTTACTGTATCTTGACCACACATTAAGACTTTTCCGGCGGAAGCCTTATTAAGATAAAAAAAAAAGATAACTGAAATTTCAGACTTACAGTCGCCGGTGTTTGTCACCGGTGGTCTAAAGCATTTCCGGATTTCCGGATTTCCGGATTGATATTAAATAAATAGAGTCAGTTAACAAGTGAAGTTCAGAGTTAAGAAGACGAGAGAGGTGAAGGGAGTCAGCCGGGTGCGAGCTTGAAGTAAGGATCTCCGTTCGTCTTGTTTCGTTCAGTTTGGGTTTGTTGATCTCCATTAATTAGAGTTAGAGCTGTGTGTCACATTCGCCTGCCCCAACCGACAAGGCTGACTCTAAACGAATAAAGCATCCTTTCAACTCATCCAAGTTTTGGAAGTTCGTTCCTTACAGTCAATCTTGTACCCCCAGCTGTTCGTCCGACGGTTTCTACAAAAATCCGGCAACATCACAGCGTGGAGAACGGCCGCCGGAGAAATTCCTAGGACGACCGTTGGGGTGTTACAAATCTTTAAAGAATACGTTGAAAAACTACGCGAAATCGTCAGAACATTAATTCATCCTTAGGATAAATTATTGAAAATAAGTGAAACATGTTGAAACCCCTGGTATGAAAAGAAAACACTTAGATCTTGAAATAAATTTAAGGGTCTTCAATATTTTCTGGGAAACTGAATATCTCCAAAATGCAATAGATTTATTACGTAAATTTTGGAAATTTCAAACTTTCAGAAAATTAATTAATCTATCAGATAAATTAATAAAAATTTTTATAACATGATGAAAACAATAGGGTACAATAGGAAACGCTTAGATTTTAAAAATTTTTTTGGACGTTTCGATAGTTGAGAGAAGTTTAAAAACTTTAAGAAATAAGTTGAAAAACTATGCGAAATCAGCTAAAAAGCGATACTTATTGAGGTATATTTTGAAATATTCATAGTGTCTGAAAATTAATTCATCCTTAGGATAAATTAATGACAATAAATGAAACATGTTGAAAACCACGTGGTATGAATAGAAAACACTTAGATCTTGAAAAAATTTAAGGGTCTTCAATATTTTCTGGGAGTCTGAATATTTCCAAAATGCAATAGATTTATTACGTAAAATTTGAAAATTTCAAACTTTCAGAAAATTAATTTATCTTTCAGATAAATTAATAAAAATTATTATATCATGTGGTTAACATTAGGTAACAATAGGAAACGCTTAGATTTAAGAAAAAATTTTGGAGGTTTCGATATTTTACAGAAGAATAAAAACTTTAAAAAATACGTTGAAAAACTATGCGAAATCAGCTAAAAAGTGACACTTTTTGAGGTATATTTTGAAATTTTCAGAATCTCAGAAAATCAATTCATCCTTAGGATAAATTAATGAAAATAGGTGAAACATGTTGAAACCACGTGGTATGAATAGAAAACACTTAGATATTAAAAAAAATTTAGGGTCTTCAATATTTTCTAGGAGTTTGAATATGGCGAAAATGCAATAGATTTATCACGTAAAAGTTGAAAATTTCAAACTTTCAGAAAATTAATTTATATTTCAGATAAATTAATAAAAATTGTTATATCATGTTGATAACATTAGGTAACAATAGGAAAAGCTTAGAATTTTAAAAAATTTGGAGGTTTCGATATTTTACAGAAGTCTAAAAAATTTAAATAATACATTGAAAAACTATGCGAAATCAGCTAAAAAGTGATACTTTTTGAGATATATTTTGAAATTTTCAGAGTCTCAGAAAATTAATTCATCCTTAGGATAAATTCATGAAAATAGGTGAAACATGTTGAAACCACTTGGTATGTATAGAAAACACTTAGATATTAAAAAATTTTAGGGTCTTCAATATTTTCTGGGAGTTTGAATATCTCGAAAATGCAATAGATTTATTACGTAAAATTTGAAAATTTCAAACTTTCAGAAAATTAATTTATCTTTCAGATAAATTAATAAAAATTCTTATATCATGTTGATAACATTAGGTAACAATAGGAAACGCTCAGATTTAAAAAAAATTTTTGGAGGTTTCGATACTTTACAGAAGTTTAAAAACTTTGAAAAATACGTTGAAAAATTATGCGAAATCAGCTAAAAAGTGATACTTTTTGAGGTATATTTTGAAATATTCAGAGTCTCAGAAAATTAATTCATCCTTAGGATAAATTAATGAAAATAGGTGAAACATGTTGAAACCACTTGGTATGAATTGAAAACACTTAGATATTAAAAATTTTTAGGGTCTTCAATATTTTCTGTGAGTTTGAATATATCGAAAATGTATAGATTTATTACGTAAAATTTGAAAATTTCAAACTTTCAGAAAATTAATTTATCTTTCAGATAAATTAATAAAAATTATTATATCATGTTGATAACATTAGGTAACAATAGGAAACGCTTAGATTTTTAAAAAAATTTGGAGGTTTCGATATTTTACAGAAGTTTAAAAACTTTAAAATATACGTTGAAAAACTATGCGAAATCAGCTAAAAAGTGATACTTTTTGAGGTATATTTTGAAATTTTCAGAGTCTCAGAAATTTAATTCATCCTTAGGATAAATTAATGAAATAGGTGAAACATGTTGAAACCACTTGCTATGAATAGAAAACACTTAGATATTAAAAAAATTTTAGGGTCTTTAATATTTTCTGGGAGTTTGAATATCTCGAAAAAGCAATAGATTTATTACGTAAAATTAATTAATTAAAATAAATTAATAAAAATTATTAGAACATGAAGAAAACATTAGGGAAACACTTAGATTTTAAAAATTTTTTGGAGGTTTCGATATTATACAGAAGTATAAAACTTTAAATGATACGTTGAAAAACTATGCGAAATCAGCTAAAAAGTGATACCTTTTGAGGTACATTTGGAAATATTCATAGTGTCAGAAAATCAATTCATCCTTGGGATAAATTTTTTTTTTTTTTTTTTTTTTATAAGCGTTTCACCCCGAGCAAGGCATGTCACTGCCACTACTGTGCAGGGGGCTACATAGAGTGGAGAAAGGATGATTAAATATAGGAAATAACAGAGGGTGGGTGATAGGCGGGTGAGGATACCGAGAATGAGGGTTGGGTAGATGAGAGTGTTGTGAGAATAGTTGGGAGTTAGTGTGATAGGAGGTGTCTATTGACCCTACATTTAAACACCTGGAGATTGTAACTGTCGAGAAAGCAGACTTGTGGAAGGGAGTTCCACAGGCGGGAAGCGCGAGAAAAGAAGCTGTTGGAGTAGAATTTACGGTTACATCTTATTTGTTTAACTGTAAAAGGGTGGGACCTAGTTGCTAATCTAGTATCTCGTGTAAATTCGTGCTTAGGCGGCACCAGTGATCTAAGCTCATCGGAGCAGAAGCCATGAAAGTACTTGTAGAAGAGGCACAGGGAAGCTACATCACGCCGGTGTGAGAGCGGCTGCAGCCGGTCTGCCAAGTCAGTATCAACCACGTTACAGATCTTCCTTTGTATTTTGTCAAGAAGCCCAAGGAGAGCAGCAGGGGCACCCGACCAGATATGGCAGCAATATTCAATACACGGGCGGATGGTAGATTTGTATATGTGCAGAATAGTTTCAGGTGGGAAAAATTTCCGGGCCCTGCACAGGGAGCCCACTTTCATAGCAGCAGATTTGGCAATGGATTCAATATAGTCATTCCATTTGAGGTCCGCCGAGAGTGTAAGGCCAAGGAGGCGTAGTATTTTACTCTCTGGGAGGCTAGCCTGTCCCATGCTAATGGGAGGTAGATGCGATTGTCTATGGTGGTTAGTTGATAACAGCTTTGTTTTGGAGGCATTGAAATTTACCAACCATTTCCTACCCCAGGTCACTACGGATTGGAGGTCCCTTTCAAGTGCGGCAGCGAGGTTCACTTTGTCGTCCAGACCTGGTTTCTGATCGATGCGGGAGTAGATTGTTGTGTCGTCGGCATACATGCCAACTTGGGATCTAATGGTGTCGGGGAGATCATTAATGTAGATCAGAAATAGCGTGGGACCTAGGATAGAACCTTGAGGGACGCCCGCGTTCGTCTGGTAGTTTTGGGAGGCATGCCCATTTAATACCACCTTTAATGTGCGGTTAGAGAGGAAGGACTGGATGAGGTCAAACAGATGTCCAGTTATCCCATAGCTCCGCAGTTTGCACAAGAGGCCAGCATGCCAGACCCTGTCGAATGCTTTGCAGATATCCAAGGCAACGGTTCGGGCTTCACCATTCTTGTCGAGTGCCTGGTATATGTACTCGGTAATGGTCGTTAGCATATCAGCAGTAGACCTGGTGAAGCGAAACCCATACTGTTTGTCAGAGAGAAGCCCGTTGGTCATAAGGTGCTGAATCACCTCGGCGTTGATAATGGCTTCGAAAACTTTGCCAAAGATTGGAAGGAAACTAATAGGACGGTAATTGGCGGGGTCTGAGGGTTCGCCAGAATTCTTAAATATAGGTACTACGCAGGAGGACTTCCAACAGGCAGGAAAGCAGGAAGCAGATAGGCAGAGGTTATAGAGTTTAGAGAGGACAGAGGAGAGTTCTGGGGCACATTTCTTCAGTACTATGACTGGGATTCCGTCACCGCCGCTCGCTTTGTGTGGGTCAAGTTGCGCAATTATCTTGGCGACCAGCGAGGGTGAAATGTGGACGTTATTTAGTTGAGCCTTAGTTCTGGGTGGGAAGTCTGGTGTAGGTATTCCTAACGAGTCCAGTGTCGAATTGGTTGAGAATTTACGGGCAAAGCATTCAGCCTTGTCGGCTGGGGAGGTGAGAACTTCAAATTCATTGATTAGTGGGGGTATTGAAGTCTTGTTCCTGCTGAGCACGCTTTTGCAGAGACGCCAGTAATTTTTGGAGCCAAAGTTAGAGGATGCTATGCGTTGCCTAATTCTGGTAGCAAATGCCCTCTTGGCTTCGTTCAGTACTTTTTTACACTTGTTCCGTGCTGAGGTGAAAAGGCGCCTGTTTTGGTTCGACGAGCAGCTTCGATAGAGCCGGAAGAAATGGTTCCGGTGGGCAATAGCGGCAGAGCAAGCGGGTGAGAACCAGGGGGACGAATTAGGTTTTAGTTGGAATTTTCTGGCAGGGATAAAAGCATCGATGCCAGCCTTAACCCAAGATGAGACTTCGGAGGCACAGTCTTCGACAGGAAGATCAAAGACGTTGTTCCAGGGGACGTCGCAGAGGAAGTCCCTGAACGTGTCCCAGTCGGCTCTTTGGTAGCAGTATGATATTCTGCTGGTCTGGTTTTCTTGGGTAGAGTTAGTGCGGATTGATATGTTTACGGAGACTACGGCGTGGTCAGAGTTTCCAAGGGGGCAGAGTTGCCTGGTAATGCAGGAGTCTGGGATGGAGGTAAAACAAAGGTCGAGTAAAGAGTCCCTTCCGTTAGAGTTTTTAGAGAAACGCGTGGGGAAGTCCACCACTTGCGTTAGAGCTTGGGCTATTGAAAAGTGCATGGTGCGGATCCCAGCAAGGTCGGTGGCTGAGTTTTCAAGCCACTTGGTGTGGTGGGCGTTAAAATCGCCAAACACAAATATATGGGCAGATGGGTGAGAAGAAATGGCCCTGTCGATGTTAGTCGAGATGCAATCAAGTAACGTACAGTCAGAGGAGGAGGGGGAGCGGTAGAGGAAGAAGAGATAGCTAACCGAGCTTAGAAGTGAGAGACGGAAGCACATGAAGGAATGATCAAGGGATTCAAGAGATGTGACCCTGGCTAGAGGGAGTTGTTCGCTGACATATACACCAAGCCCATGCATATGGACATTGGAGTCCTTCCTGAAGAGAGGAAGGTAACCAGGAACGAACAGCTCTGAAGAGGGGATAGAAGGGTCAAGGTTAGTCTCACATATAGCTAAGATATCGGGTGAGTTAGTTAGAAGGAAAGACTCTACACTATTAAAGTTACTGCGAATACCTCGTATATTTGTGAAGGTAACGCAGATAGGTTTGGGCGATTTACGACTAGCTGGTTTAGGCTTGCTATTTTGTTTGTTTAATTTCATGCTGGTTATAGTTGTGGATAGAGAGAGGTCTAGAGTAGGGTCAGATGGTCGTTAATTGCAGCAGGTGAAGGATGGAGAATGGCGCCGCCTGCAGCATATTGTAGCCTCGGGGTTGCCCATCGGAAATTCATGCAGGGACGCCCGTCCATGCGCGAAATGGCACTACAGGAACCCCGATATTATTCAACTGTTGATCAGAGCAGCCTCTCGAGACGCTACGCAAGAGTTCGGGCTCCTAACTACCAGTCGGAAGCAGCAACCAGGAAACTGCCAACCCGGTACCCTCAGAATGAAGAGACTTTGCCACCATACTCACCAACTGCAAAAAGCTTCCAGCCGAACCGACATAAAGACCGAAAAAGAGAGAGATGAACCGGGAACCCCTTCCTAAACAAGAAACAAGGCGATCACCTCTACTCCTGTCCAAAAGAAGGGGGTGGAGTGTGAGACCGGGCGATAGAAGGTACTATCTACTCCAATTAAAAAAAATAATAAATGTGTGATTGAAGTTAATTAAGTTTTAACTTAGTATAAGTCAAACCTAAATTTGATAATTAAGAACAATTTACACAAAAATTAGGCAGAAAAGATAAGAACCGAAAAAATAAAAAATAAAAATGAAAATAAATAAATAATTCAAAAAATAATAAAAAATAAGATCACACTGGCTAAACTCACCAAGTTGCAGGCTGGCTGACAGAAAAAAGTTAAGAAAATTTCAAAAATTATCTTCATTTTGTTTCTTCTATACAGTTCTGGAGAGTTCTGGAGAGATTAAGTTACCTTAAGTAAGCAGTAACAGAGAGTAGTGTGATGGAGGTGGGGATCACCTCCAAGCCATGTGTCCAGTTAGCAAGGGAATGACAGAGAACAATAAAATAAAAAAAAAACAAACATGGCCGGTCTTATGAAAATAAGTGAAACATGTTGAAACCACTTGGTATGAATAGAAAACACTTAGATCTTGAAAACATTTAAGGGTCTTCAATATTTTCTGTGAGTCTGAATATCTCCAAAATGCAATAGATTTATTACGTAAAATTTGAAAATTTCAAACTTTCAGAATATTAATTTATCTTAAAGATAAATTAATAAAAATTATTAAAACATGATGAAAACATTAGGGAACAATAGGAAACGCTTAGATTTAAAAAAAATTTTGGCAGTTTCGATATTTATAGAAATTTGAAAATTTTAAGAAATACGTTGAAAACTATGCGAAATAAGCTAAAAAGCGATATTTTGATGTATATTTAGAAATATTCATAGTGTCAGAAAATTAATTCATCCAAGGGGTAAATTAATGAATATCAATGAAACATGTTCAAACCACTTGGTATGAATAGAAAACACTTAGATCTTGATGAAATTAAAGGGTTTTCAATATTTTCTGGGAGCCTGAAAATCTCCAAAATGCAGTAGATTTATTACGTAAAATTTGGCAAAGTCAAACATTCAGAAAATTATTTATCTTTCAGATAAATTAATAAAAATTATTAAAACATGATGAAAACATAAAGGAACAATAGGAAACGCTTAAATTGTAAAAAATTTTTGGAGGTTTCGATAATTTATAGAAGTTAAAACCTTCAAGAATGCGTTGAAAAACTATGCGAAATCAGCTAAAAAGTGATACGTATCGAGGTATTTGAAATTTTCATAGTCTCAGAAAATTTATTCATCGTTGGGATAAAGTAATGAAAATAAGTGAAATATGTTGAAACCCCCTGGTATGAGTAGAAAACACTAAGATCTTGAAAAAATTTAAGGGTCTTCAATATTTTCTGGGAGTCTGAATATCTCCAAAATGCAATAGAATTATTACGTAAAATTTGAAAATTTCAAACTTTCAGGAAATTAATTAATCCATCAGATAAATTAATAAAATTATTATAAGATGATGAAAATATTAGGGAAGAATAGGAAACGCTTAGATTTTAAAAAAATTTTGGAGGTTTTGACACTTTACGGAAGTTTAAAACTTTAAGAAATAATTTGAAAAACGATGCGAAATCAGCTAAAAAGGGATACTTTTTGAGGTATATTTTGAAATATTCAGAGTCTCAGATAATTAATTCATCCTTAGGATAAATTAATGAAAATAAGTGAAACATGTTGAAAACACATGGTATGAATAGAAAACACATAGATCTTGAAAAAATTTAAGGGTCTTCAATATTTTCTGGGAGTCTGAATATCTCCTAAATGCAATAGATTTATTACGTAAAATTTGGAAATTTCAAACTTTCAGAAAATTAATTTATCTGTCAGATAAATTAATAAAAATTATTATAACATGATGAAAACATTAGGGAAGAATAGGAAACGCTTTGATTTTAAAAATGTTTGGAGGTTTCGATATATACAGAAGTTTAAATCTTTAAAGAATACGTTGAAAAACTACGCAAAATCGCCTAAAAAGTGATACATTTTTAGGTATATTTTGAAATATTCATATTGTCAGAAAATTAATTCATCCATAGGATGAATTATTGAAAATAAGTGAAACATGTTGAAACCCCTGGTATGAATAGAAAACACTTAGATCTTGAAAAAATTTAAGGGTCTTCAATATTTTCTGGGAAACTGAATATCTCCAAAATGCAATAGATTTATTACGTAAATTTTGGAAATTTCAAACTTTCAGAAAATTAATTAATCTATCAGATAAATTAATAAAATTTTTTATAACATGATGAAAACAATAGGGTACAATAGGAAACGCTTAGATTTAAAAAAAATTTTGGACGTTTCGATAGTTGAGAGAAGTTTAAAAACTTTAAGAAATAAGTTGAAAAACTATGCGAAATCAGCTAAAAAGCGATACTTATTGAGGTATATTTTGAAATATTCATAGTGTCTGAAAATTAATTCATCCTTAGGATAAATTAATGACTATAAGTGAAACATGTTGAAACCAAGTGGTATGAATAGAAAACACTTAGATCTTGAAAAAATTTTAGGGTCTTCAATATTTTCTGGGAGTTTGAATATCTCGAAAATGTAATAGATTTATTACTGAAAATTTGAAAATTTCAAACTTTCAGAAAATTAATTTATCTTTCAGATAAATTAATAATAATTCTTATATCATGTTGATAACATTAGGTAACAATAGGAAACGATTAGATTTTTAAGAAATTTTGGAGGTTTCGATATTTTACAGAAGTTAAAAACTTTAAAAAATACGTTGAAAAACTATGCGAAATTAGCTAAAAAGTGATACTTTTTGAGGTATATTTTGAAATTTTCAGAGTCTCAGAAAATTAATTCATCCTTAGGATAAATTAATGAAAATAGGTGAAACATGTTGAAAACACTTGCTATGAATAGAAAACACTTAGATATTAAAAAAATTTTAGGGTCTTCAATATTTTCTGGGAGTTTGAATATCTTGAAAATGCAATAGATTTATTACGTAAAATTTGAATATTTCAAACTTTCAGAAAATTAACTTATCTTTCAGATAAATTAATAAAAATTATTATATCATGTTGATAACATTAGGTAACAATAGGAAACGCTTAGATTTTAAAAAAAATTGGGAGGTTTCGATATTTTACAGAAGTTTAAAAACTTTAAAATTTACGTTGAAAAACTATGCGAAATCAGCTAAAAAGAGACACTTTTTGAGGTATATTTTGAAATTTTCAGAGTCTCAGAAAATTAATTCATCCTTAGGATAAATTAATGAAAATAGGTGAAACATGTTGAAACCACTTGGTATGAATAGAAAACACTTAGATATTAAAAGAATTTTAGGGTCTTCAATATTTTCTGGGAGTTTGAATATCTCGAAAATGTAATAGATTTATTACTGAAAATTTGAAAATTTCAAACTTTCAGAAAATTAATTTATCTTTCAGATAAATTAATAAAAATTCTTATATCATGTTGATAACATTAGGTAACAATAGGAAACGATTAGATTTTTAAGAAATTTTGGAGGTTTCGATATTTTACAGAAGTTTAAAAACTTTAAAAGATACGTTGAAAAACTATGCGAAATCAGCTAAAAAGTGATACTTTTTGAGGTATATTTTGAAATTTTCAGAGTCTCAGAAAATTAATTCATCCTTAGGATAAATTAATGAAAATAGGTGAAATATTTCAAAACCACTTGCTATGAATAGAAAACATTTAGATATTAAAAAATTTTTAGGGTCTTCAATAGTTTCTAGGAGTTTGAATATCTCGAAAATGCAATAGATTTATTACCTAAAATGTGAAAATTTCAAACTTTCAGAAAATTAATTAATCTTTCAGATCAATTAATAAAAATTATTATATAATGTTGATGACATTAGGTAACAATAGGAAACGCTTAGATTTTTAAAAAATTTTGGAGGTTTCGATATTTTAGAGAAGTTTAAAAAACTTTAAAAAATACGTTGAAAAACTATGCGAAATCAGCTAAAAAGTTATACTTTTTGAGGTATATTTTGAAATTTTCAGAGTCTCAGAAAATTAATTCATCCTTAGGATAAATTAATGAAAATAGGTGAAACATGTTGAAACCACTTGGTATGAATAGAAAACACTTAGATATTAAAAAAATTTTAGGGTCTTCAATATTTTCTGGGAGTTTGAATATCTCGAAAATGTAATAGATTTATTACTGAAAATTTGAAAATTTCAAACTTTCAGAAAATTAATTTATCTTTCAGATAAATTAATAATAATTCTTATATCATGTTGATAACATTAGGTAACAATAGGAAACGATTAGATTTTTAAGAAATTTTGGAGGTTTCGATATTTTACAGAAGTTTAAAAACTTTAAAAGATACGTTGAAAAACTATGCGAAATCAGCTAAAAAGTGATACTTTTTGAGGTATATTTTGAAATGTTCAGAGTCACAGAAAATTAATTCATCCTTAGGATAAATTAATGAAAATAGGTGAAACATGTTGAAACCACTTGGTATGAATAGAAAACACTTAGACATTAAAAAAATGTTAGGGTCTTCAATAGATTCTGGGAGCTTGAATATCTCGAAAATGCAATAGATTTATTACTTAAAATGTGAAAATTTCAAACTTTCAGAAAATTAATTTATCTTTCAGATAAATTAATAAAAATTATTATATCATGTTGATAACATTAGGTAACAATAGGAAACGATTTGATTTTTAAGAAATTTTGGAGGTTTCGATATTTTACAGAAGTTTAAAAACTTTAAAAGATACGTTGAAAAACTATGCGAAATCAGCTAAAAAGTTATACTTTTTGAGGTATATTTTGAAATGATCAGAGTCACAGAAAATTAATTCATCCTTAGGATAAATTAATGAAAATAGGTGAAACATGTTGAAACCACTTGGTATGAATAGAAAACACTTAGATATTAAAAGAATTTTATTAGGGTCTTCAATATTTTCTGGGAGTTTGAATATCTCGAAAATGTAATAGATTTATTACTGAAAATTTGAAAATTTCAAACTTTCAGAAAATTAATTTATCTTTCAGATAAATTAATAAAAATTCTTATATCATGTTGATAACATTAGGTAACAATAGGAAACGCTTAGATTTTTAAAAAATTTTGGAGGTTTCGATATTTTAGAAAGTTTAAAAAACTTTAAAAAATACGTTGAAAAACTATGCGAAATCAGCTAAAAAGTTATACTTTTTGAGGTATATTTTGAAATGTTCAGAGTCACAGAAAATTAATTCATCCTTAGGATAAATTAATGAAAATAGGTGAAACATGTTGAAACCACTTGGTATGAATAGAAAACACTTAAATATTAAAAAAATTTTAGGGTCTTCAATATTTTCTGGGAGTTTGAATATCTCGAAAATGTAATAGATTTATTACTGAAAATTTGAAAATTTCAAACTTTCAGAAAATTAATTTATCTTTCAGATAAATTAATAATAATTCTTATATCATGTTGATAACATTAGGTAACAATAGGAAACGATTAGATTTTTAAGAAATTTTGGAGGTTTCGATATTTTACAGAAATTTAAAAACTTTAAAAGATACGTTGAAAAACTATGCGAAATCAGCTAAAAAGTGATACTTTTTGAGGTATATTTTGAAATGTTCAGAGTCACAGAAAATTAATTCATCCTTAGGATAAATTAATGAAAATAGGTGAAACATGTTGAAACCACTTGGTATGAATAGAAAACACTTAGACATTAAAAAAATGTTAGGGTCTTCAATAGATTCTGGGAGCTTGAATATCTCGAAAATGCAATAGATTTATTACCTAAAATGTGAAAATTTCAAACTTTCAGAAAATTAATTTATCTTTCAGATAAATTAATAAAAATTATTATATCATGTTGATAACATTAGGTAACAATAGGAAACGATTAGATTTTTAAGAAATTTTGGAGGTTTCGATAATTTACAGAAGTTTAAAAACTTTAAAAGATACGTTGAAAAACTATGCGAAATCAGCTAAAAAGTTATACTTTTTGAGGTATATTTTGAAATGATCAGAGTCACAGAAAATTAATTCATCCTTAGGATAAATTAATGAAAATAGGTGAAACATGTTGAAACCACTTGGTATGAATAGAAAACACTTAGATATTAAAAAAATTTTAGGGTCTTCAATATTTTCTGGGAGTTTGAATATCTCGAAAATGTAATAGATTTATTACTGAAAATTTGAAAATTTCAAACTTTCAGAAAATTAATTTATCTTTCAGATAAATTAATAAAAATTCTTATATCATGTTGATAACATTAGGTAACAATAGGAAACGATTAGATTTTTAAGAAATTTTGGAGGTTTCGATATTTTACAGAAGTTTAAAAACTTTAAAAGATACGTTGAAAAACTATGCGAAATCAGCTAAAAAGTTATACTTTTTGAGGTATATTTTGAAATTTTCAGAGTCTCAGAAAATTAATTCATCCTTAGGATAAATTAATGAAAATAGGTGAAACATTTTAAAACCACTTGCTATGAATAGAAAACACTTAGATATTAAAAAAATTTTAGGGTCTTCAATAGATTCTGGGAGTTTGAATATCTCGAAAATGCAATAGATTTATTACCTAAAATGTGAAAATTTCAAACTTTCAGAAAATTAATTAATCTTTCAGATAAATTAATAAAAATTATTATATAATGTTGAGAACATTAGGTAACAATAGGAAACGCTTAGATTTTTAAAAAACTTTTGAGGTTTCGATATTTTACAGAAGTTTAATTACTTTAAAATATACGTTGAAAAACTATGCAAAATCTGCTAAAAATTGATACTTTTTGAGGTATATATTGAAATTTTCAGAGTCTCAGAAAATTAATTCATCCTTAGGATAAATTAATGAAAATAGGTGAAACATTTTAAAACCAACTTGCTATGAATAGAAAACACTTAGATATTAAAAAAATGTTAGGGTCTTAAATAGTTTCTGGGAGTTTGAATATCTCGAAAATGCAATCGATTTATTACCTAAAATGTGAAAATTTCAAACTTTCAGAAAATTAATTTATCTTTCAGATAAATTAATAAAAATTATTATATAATGTTGATGACATTAGGTAACAATAGGAAACGCTTAGATTTTTAAAAAATTTTGGAGGTTTCGATATTTTACAGTAGTTTAAAAACTTTAAAAAATACGTTGAAAAAATATGCGAAATCAGCTAAAAAGTTATACTTTTTGAGGTATATTTTGAAATGTTCAGAGTCACAGAAAATTAATTCATCCTTAGGATAAATTAATGAAAATAGGTGAAACATGTTGAAACCACTTGGTATGAATAGAAAACACTTAGATATTAAAAAAATTTTAGGCTCTTCAATATTGTCTGGGAGTTTGAATATCTCGAAAATGTAATAGATTTATTACTGAAAATTTGAAAATTTCAAACTTTCAGAAAATTAATTTAGCTTTCAGATAAATTATTAAAAATTCTTATATCATGTTGATAACATTAGGTAACAATAGGAAACGATTAGATTTTTAAGAAATTTTGGAGGTTTCGATATTTTACAGAAGTTTAAAAACTTTAAAAGATACGTTGAAAAACTATGCGAAATCAGCTAAAAAGTTATACTTTTTGAGATATATTTTGAAATTTTCAGAGTCTCAGAAAATTAATTCATCCTTAGGATAAATTAATGAAAATAGGTGAAACATTTTAAAACCACTTGCTATGAATAGAAAACACTTAGATATTAAAAAAATGTTAGGGTCTTCAATAGTTTCTGGGAGCTTGAATATCTCGAAAATGCACTAGATCTATTACGTAAATTTTGAAAATGTCAAACTTTCAGAAAATTAATTTATCTTTCAGATAAATTAATGAAATTATTATAACATGTTGAAAACATTAGGTAACAATAGGAAACGCTTAGATTTTAAAAATATTTTGGAGGTTTCGATATTTACTTTAGTTTAAAATCTTCAACATATACGTTGCAAATCTATGCGAAATCAGCTAAAAAGCGATATTTTTTAAGGTATATATTGAAATTTTCAGAGTCTCAGAAAATGAATTCATCCTGAGGATAAAGTAACGAAAATTTGTGAAACATGTTCAAACGACTTGGTATGAATAGAAAACACTGGAATACTAAAGAAATTTTAGGGTCTTCACTATTTTCTGGGAGATTGAATATCTCCAAAATGTAATAGATTTATTACGTAATATTTGTAAAATTCAAATTTTCAGAAAATTAATTTATCTTTCAGATAAATTAATAAAAAATTTTATAACATGTTGAACATATTAGGTAACAATAGGAAACGCTTAGATTTCAAAAAAATTTTGGAGGTTTCGATTTTTACAGAAGTTTAAAACTTCAACAAATACGTTGAAAAACTATGCGAAATCAGCTAAAAAGTGATACTTTTTGAGGTATTTATTGAAATTTTCAGAGTCTCAGAAAATTAATTCATCCTTAGGATAAATTAATGAAAATAGGTGAAATATGTTGAAACGTCTTGGTATGAAAAATGTCAAAATCCAATTAAAAATAAGCTTATTTTCACATTTCTAAATGAAAAAGACAAATTCTTAATGAAAATACGCTTATTTTCATATTTCTAAATGAAAAAGACGAAATCTAAATAAAAATATGCTTATTTTCATATTTCTAAATGAAAAAGACGAAATCTAAATAAAAATATGCTTATTTTCATATTTCTAAATGAAAAAGACGAAATCTAAATGAAAATATGCTTATTTTCATGTTTCTAAAGGAAAATGACAAAATCTAAATAAAAATATACTTAATTTCATATTTCTAAATGAAAAAGTCAAAATCTTAATGGAATACGCTTATTTTCATATTTCTAAAAAAAATTCGAAATCTAAATAAAAATATGCTTAATGTCATATTTCTAAAGGAAAAAGTTAAAATCCGAATTAAATATGCACATTGTCATATTTCTAAAAGAAAATGACAAACTCTAAATAAAAATATGGTTATTTTCATATTTCTAAATGAAAATGTCAAAATATTAATGAAAATACGCTTATTTTCACATTTCTATATGAAAAGGTCAAACTCTAAATAAAAATATGCTTATTTTCATATTTCTAAATGAAAAAGTCATAATCTAAATAAAAATATGCTTATTTTCATATTTCTAAATGAAAAAGGCAAAATCTAAATAAAAATATGCTTATTTTCATCTTTATAAATGAATATGCTTATTTTGTAAATGAAAAAGTCAAAATCTAAACAAAAATATGCTTATTTTCATATTTCAAAATGAAAAATTCAAAATCTAAATAAAAATATGCTTATTTTCATATTTATATATGAATATGCTTATTTTGTAAATGAAAAAGTCAAAATCTAAATAAAAATTACGCATATTTTAATGTTCCTAAATGAAAAATTCAAAATCTAAATAAAATATGCGTATTCTCATTTTTCGAGATGAAAATGTCAAAATCTAAATAAAAATATGCTCATTTTCATATTTCTAAATGTAAATTTCAAAATCTTAATGAAAATACGCTAATTTTCACATTTCTAAATGAAAAGGTCAAAATCTAAATAAAAACATGCTTATTTTCATATTTATAAAAGAAAAAGTCATAATCTAAATAAAAATATGCTTATTTTCATATTTCTAAATGAAAAAGGCAAAATCTATATAAAAATATGCTTATTTTCATATTTATAAATGAATATGCGTATTTTGTAAATGAAAAAGTCAAAATCTAAATAAAAATATGCTTATTTTCATATTTCTAAATGAAAAAGATGAAATCTAAATGAAAATATGCTTATTTTCATGTTTCTAAAGGAAAATGACAAAATCAAAATAAAAATATGCTTATTTTCATATTTATATATGAATATGCTTATTTTGTAAATGAAAAAAGTCAAAATCTAAATAAAATTACGCATATTTTAATGTTCTTAAATGAGAAATTCAAAATCTAAATAAAAATATGCGTATGCTCATTTTTCGAGATGAAAATGTCAAAATCTAAATAAAAATATGCTTATTTTCATATTTCTCATGAAAAATTCAAAATCTAAATAAAAATATGCTTATTTTCATATTTCTAAATGAAAAAGACGAAATATAAATACAAATATGCTTATTTTCGTGTTTCTGAATGAAAAAGACGAAATCTAAATAAAAATAAGGTTATTTTCATATTTCTAAATGAAAAAGTCAAAATCTTAACGGAATACGCTTATTTTCATATTTCTAAAAAAAATTCGAAATCTAAATCAAAATATGCTTATTTTTACATTTCTAAATGAAAAAGGTAAAATCCAAATAAAATATGCTCATTTTCATATTTCTAAAAAAAAAATGACAAACTACAAATAAAAATATGGATATTTTATATTTATAAATGAATATGCTTATTTTGTAAATGAAAAAGTTAAAATCTAAATAAAAATACGCATATTCTCATGTTCCTAAATGAGAAATTCAAAATCTAAATAAAAATATGCTTATTCTCATTTTTCGAGATGAAAATGTCAAAATCTAAATAAAAATATGCTTATTTTCATATTTCTCATGAAAAAGACAAAATCTAAATAAAAATATGCTCATTTTCATATTTCTAAATGTAAATTTCAAAATCTTAATGAAAATACGCTAATTTTCACATTTCTAAATGAAAAGGTCAAAATCTAAATAAAAACATGCTTATTTTCATATTTATAAAAGAAAAAGTCATAATCTAAATAAAAATATGCTTATTTTCATATTTCTAAATGAAAAAGGCAAAATCTATATGAAAATATGCTTATTTTCATATTTATAAATGAATATGCGTATTTTGTAAATGAAAAAGTCAAAATCTAAATAAAAATATGCTTATTTTCATATTTCTAAATGAAAAAGATGAAATCTAAATGAAAATATGCTTATTTTCATGTTTCTAAAGGAAAATGACAAAATCAAAATAAAAATATGCTTATTTTCATATTTATATATGAATATGCTTATTTTGTAAATGAAAAAGTCAAAATCTAAATAAAATTACGCATATTTTAATGTTCCTAAATGAGAAATTCAAAATCTAAATAAAAATATGCGTATGCTCATTTTTCGAGATGAAAATGTCAAAATCTAAATAAAAATATGCTTATTTTCATATTTCTCATGAAAAATTCAAAATCTAAATAAAAATATGCTTATTTTCATATTTCTAAATGAAAAAGACGAAATATAAATACAAATATGCTTATTTTCGTGTTTCTGAATGAAAAAGACGAAATCTAAATAAAAATAAGGTTATTTTCATATTTCTAAATGAAAAAGTCAAAATCTTAACGGAATACGCTTATTTTCATATTTCTAAAAAAAATTCGAAATCTAAATCAAAATATGCTTATTTTTACATTTCTAAATGAAAAATTTAAAATCTAAATAAAATATGCTCATTTTCATATGTCTAAAAAAAAATGACAAACTCTAAATAAAAATATGGTTATTTTCATATTTCTAAATGAAAAGGTCAAAATCTAAATAAAAATATGCTCATTCTCATATTTATAAAAGAAAAAGTCATAATCTAAATAAAAATATGCTTATTTTCATATTTGTAAATGAAAAAGGCAAAATCTATATAAAAATATTCTTATTTTCATATTTATAAATGAATATGCGTATTTTGTAAATGAAAAAGTCAAAATCTAAATAAAAATATGCTTATTTTCATATTTATAAATGAATATGCTTATTTTGTATATGAAAAAGTCAAAATCTAAATTAAAATATGCATATTTTCATGTACATAAATGAGAAATTCAAAATCTAAAGAAAAATATGCTTATTCTCATCTTTCGAGATGAAAATGTCAAAATCTAAATAAAAATATGCTTATTTTCATATTTCTCATGAAAATGAGGAAATCTAAATAAAAATATGCTTATTTTCATATTTTTAAATGAAAAAGACATAATCTAAATAAAAATATGCTTATTTTCATATATCTAAAAGAAAAAGGCTGAATCTATATAAAAATATGCTTATTTTCATATTTATAAATGAATATGCGTATTTTGTAAATGAAAAAGTCAAAACCTAAATAGAAATATGCTTATTTTCATATTTCTAAATGAAAAAATCAAAATCTAAATAAAAATATGCTAATTTTTATATTAGAAATGAATATGCTTATTTTGTACATGAAAAAGGAAAAATCTCAATAAAAATATGCATATTTTCATGTTCCTAAATGAGAAATTCAAAATCTAAATAAAAATATGCTTATTCTCATTTTTCGAGATGAAAATGTCAAAATGTAAATAAAAATATGCTTTTTTTCATATTCTCATGAAAAAGTCAAAATCTAAATAAAAATACGCTTATTTTCACATTTCTAAATGAAAAAGTCAAAATCTAAATAAAAATATGCTTATTTTCATATTTCTAAATGAAAAAGTAAAAATCGAAACAAAAATATGCTCATTTTCATATTTCAAAATGAAAAAGGCAAAATCTTAATGAATATACGCTTATTTTCATATTTCTAAATAAAAAACTCAAAAACTTCATGTAATACGCTTATTTCTTATTCCTACAAAAAAATCGAAATCTAAATAAAAATATGCTTATTTTCATAATTCTAAATGAAAAAGTCAAAATCTTAATGAAAATACACTTATTTTCACATTTCTAAATGAAAACGTCAAAATCTAAATAAAAACATTATTATTTTCATATTTCTCATGAAAAAGTCAAAATCTAAATAAAAATATGCTTATTTTCATGTTTCTAAATGAAAAAGACGAAATCTAAATAAAAATATGCATATTTCCATATTTCTAAATGAAAAAGACGAAATCGAAATAAAAAGATGCTTATTTTCATATTTCTAAATGAAAAAGACGAAATCTAAATAAAAATATGCTTATTTTCATGTTTCTAAAGAAAAATGACAAAATCTAAATAAAAATATGCTTATTTTCATATTTCTGATTGAAAAATTCAAATCTTAATGAAAATACGCTTCTTTTCACATTTCTAAATGAAAAATCAAAATCTAAATAAAAATATGCTTATTTTCATATTTCTAAATGAAAAAGTAAAAATCTAAATAAAAATATGCTTATTTTCATATTTCTAAATGAAAAAGGCAAAATCATAATGAATATACGCTTATTTTCATATTTCTAAATGAAAAACTCAAAGTCTTCATGTAATAAGCTTATTCCTTATTTCTACAAAAAAATTCGAAATCTAAATAAAAACATGCATGTTTACATGTTTCTAAAGGAGAAATTCAAAATCTAAATAAAAATATGCTTACTCTCATTTTTCGAGATGAAAATGTCAAAATCTAAATAAAAATATGCTTATTTTCATATTTCTCATGATAAAGTCAAAATCTAAATAAATATACGCTTATCTTCATATTTCTAAATGAAAATGACGAAATCTAAATAAAAATATGCTTATTTTCATATTTCTAAATGAAACAGTCAAAATCTAAATAAAAATATGCTTATTTTCATATTTTTAAATGAAAAAGACGAAATCTAAATAAAAATATGCTTATTTTCATATTTCTAAATGAAAAAT
Organism: Ascarosepion bandense; assembly: GCA_037127315.1. NCBI lineage: Eukaryota > Metazoa > Mollusca > Cephalopoda > Sepiida > Sepiidae > Ascarosepion > Ascarosepion bandense. The sequence goes on along the minus strand of JBBBDQ010001567.1, from coordinate 44,861 downwards.
TCAACATCTTAATGAAAATACGCTTATTTTCACATATCTAAATGAAAAAGTCAAAATCTAAATAAAAATATGCTTATTTTCATATTTCTAGATGCAAAAGTAAAAATCTAAATAAAAATATGCTTGTATTCATATTTCTAAATGAAAAAGTCAAAATCTTAATGAAAATACGCCTATTTCGCATTTCTAAATGAAAAAGTCAAAATCTAAATAAAAATATGCTTATTCTCAATTTTCGAGATGAAAATGTCAAAATCTAAATAAAAAATATGCTTATTTTCATATTTCTATCTGAAAAAGACGAAATCTAAATAAAAATATGCTTATTTCATATTTCTGAATGAAAAAGTTAAAATCTAAATAAAATATGCTCATTTTCATATTTCTAAAAGAAAATGACAAACTCTAAATAAAAATATGGTTATTTCCATATTTCTAAATGAAAAGGTCAAAATCTAAATAAAAATATGCTTATTTTCGTTTTTCTAAATGAAAAAGTCATAATCTAAATAAAAATATGCTTATTTTCATATCTCAAAAGTAAAACTGCAAAATCTATATTAAAATATGCTTATTTTCATATTTATTAATGAATATGCGTATTTTGTAAATGAAAAAGTCAAAATCTAAATAAAAATATGCAAATTTTCATATTTCTAAATGAAAAAGTCACAATCTTAATGTAATACGCATATTTTCATTTTTTTAAAGAATAAAATTCAAAATCTAAATAAAAATATGCTTATTTTCAGATTTCGAAATGAAAAAACCAAAATCTAAATAAAAATATGCTTATTTTCATATTTCTAAATGAATAAGACAAAATCTAAACAAAAATATGCTTATTGTCATATTTCTAAGTGAAAAAGACAAAATCTAAATAAAAATATGCTTATTTTCATATTTCTAAATGAAAAAGTCAAAATCTTAATGTAAATACGCTTATTTTCACATTTCTAAATGAAACAGTCAAAATCTAAATAAAAATATGCTTATTTTCATATATCTAAATGAAAAAGTCAAAATATTAATGAAAATATGGTTATTTTCATATTTCTAAACGAAAAAGTCAAAATCAAAATCAAAATATGCTTATTTTCATATTTCTAAATGAAAAACTCAAAATCTAAATAAAAATATGCTAATTTTCACATTTCTAAAGGAAAAAGTCAAAATCTTAATTTGATACGCTTATTTTCATATTTCTAAAAAAAAAATTCAAAATCTAAATAAAAATATGCTTATTTTCATATTTCTAAATGAAAAACTCAAAGTCTAAATTAAAGCATGCGTATTTTCATATTTCTAAATGAAAAGACAAAATCTAAATAAAAATATGCTTATTTTCATATTTCTAAGTGAAAAAAACAAAATCTATATAAAAATAGGCTTATTTTCATATTTCTAAATGAAAAAGTCAAAATATTAAAAAATATATGCTTTTTTCATATTTCTAAATGAAGAACACAAAATCAAAACAAAAATATGCTTTTTTTCATACTTATAAATGAATATACTTATTTTCGAAATGAAAAAGTCAAAATCTAATTAAAAATATCCTTATTTTGATATTTCTAAATGAAAAAGACTAAATCTAAATAAAAATATGATTATTTTAATATTTCTTTATAAAAAAGGCAAAATCTAAATATAAAAATATGCTTATTTTCATATTTATAAATGAATAAGACAAAATCTAAACAAAAATATGCTTATTTTCATATTTCTAAGTGAAAAAGACAAAATCTAAATAAAATATGCTTATTTTCATATTTCTAAATGAAAAAGTCAAAATCTTAATGTAAATACGCTTATTTTCACATTTCTAAATGAAACAGTCAAAATCTAAATAAAAATATGCTTATTTTCATATATCTAAATGAAAAAGTCAAAATATTAATAAAAATATGGTTATTTTCATATTTCTAAACGAAAAAGTCAAAATCAAAATCAAAATATGCTTATTTTCATATTTCTAAATGAAAAACTCAAAATCTAAATAAAAATATGCTAATTTTCACATTTCTAAAGGAAAAAGTCAAAATCTTAATTTGATACGCTTATTTTCATATTTCTAAAAAAAAAATTCAAAATCTAAATAAAAATATGCTTATTTTCATATTTCTAAATGAAAAACTCAAAGTCTAAATTAAAGCATGCGTATTTTCATATTTCTAAATGAAAAGACAAAATCTAAATAAAAATATGCTTATTTTCATATTTCTTAAGTGAAAAAAACAAAATCTATATAAAAATAGGCTTATTTTCATATTTCTAAATGAAAAAGTCAAAATATTAATAAAAATATGCTTTTTTCATATTTCTAAATGAAGAACACAAAATCTAAAAAAAATATGCTTTTTTTCATACTTATAAATGAATATACTTATTTTCGAAATGAAAAAGTCAAAATCTAATTAAAAATATCCTTATTTTGATATTTCTAAATGAAAAAGACGAAATCGAAATAAAAATATGATTATTTTAATATTTCTTTATAAAAAAGGCAAAATCTAAATAAAAATATGCTTATTTTCATATTTATAAATGAATAAGACAAAATCTAAACAAAAATATGCTTATTTTCATATTTCTAAGTGAAAAAGACAAAATCTAAATAAAATATGCTTATTTTCATATTTCTAAATGAAAAAGTCAAAATCTTAATGTAAATACGCTTATTTTCACATTTCTAAATGAAACAGTCAAAATCTAAATAAAAATATGCTTATTTTCACATATCTAAATGAAAAAGTCAAAATATTAATGAAAATATGGTTATTTTCATATTTCTAAACGAAAAAGTCAAAATCAAAATCAAAATATGCTTATTTTCATATTTCTAAATGAAAAACTCAAAATCTAAATAAAAATATGCTAATTTTCACATTTCTAAAGGAAAAAGTCAAAATCTTAATTTGATACGCTTATTTTCATATTTCTAAAAAAAAAATTCAAAATCTAAATAAAAATATGCTTATTTTCATATTTCTAAATGAAAAACTCAAAGTCTAAATTAAAGCATGCGTATTTTCATATTTCTAAATGAAAAGACAAAATCTAAATAAAAATATGCTTATTTTCATATTTCTAAGTGAAAAAAACAAAATCTATATAAAAATAGGCTTATTTTCATATTTCTAAATGAAAAAGTCAAAATATTAATAAAAATATGCTTTTTTCATATTTCTAAATGAAGAACACAAAATCTAAACAAAAATATGCTTTTTTTCATACTTATAAATGAATATAATTATTTTCGAAATGAAAAAGTCAAAATCTAATTAAAAATATCCTTATTTTGATATTTCTAAATGAAAAAGACTAAATCTAAATAAAAATATGATTATTTTAATATTTCTTCATAAAAAAGGCAAAATCTATATAAAAATATGCTTATTTTCATATTTATAAATGAATATGCATATTTTCTACCTGAAAAAGTCAAAATCTAAAGAAAAATATGGTTATTTTCTTATTTCTAAATGAAAAACACGAAATCTAAATAAAAATATGCTTATTTTCATATTTCTAAATAAAAAATCAAAATCTTAATGAAAATACGCTTATTTTTACATTTTTAAATGAAACAGTCAAAATCTAAATAAAAATATGCTTATTTTCATATTTCTAAATGAAAAAGACAAAATCTAAATAAAAATATGCTTATTTTCATATTTCTAAATTAAAAATCAAAATCTAAATAAAAATATGCTCATTTTCATATATCTAAACGAAAATGACAAACTCTAAATAAAAATATGCTTATTTTCATATTTCTAAATGAAAAAGTCAAAATCTTAATGAAAATACCTTTATTTCCACATTTCCAAAGGAAAACGTCAAAATCTAATTAAAATTATGCTTATTTTCATATTTCCAACTGAAAAAGTCATAATCTAAATAAAAATATGCTTATTTTCATATTTCTAATGAAAAAGTCAAAATCTATATAAAAATATGCTTATTTTCATATTTATAAATGAATATCCTTATTTTCTAAATGAAAAATTCAAAATCTAAATACAAATATGCTTACTTTCATGTTTCTAAATAAGAAAGTCAAACTCTAAATAAAAATATGCTTATTTTCATATTTCTACATGAAAAAGACAAAATCTAAATAAAAATATTCTTATTTTGATATTTCTAAATGAATATCCTTATTTTCTAAATGAAAAAGTAAAAATGTAAATAAAAACATGCTTATTTTCATGTTTGTAAATGAGAAAGTCAAAATCTAAATAAAAATATGCTGATTTTCATTTTTCTAAATGAAATATCAAACTCTAAAGAAAAATATGCTTATTTTGAAATTTCTAATGAAAAAGTCAAAATAAAAATAAAAATATGATTATTTTCATATTTCTAAATGAAAAAGACAAAATCTAAATAAAAATATGCTTATTTTCATATTTCTAAGTGAAAAAGACAAAATCTAAATAAAAATATGCTTATTTTCATATTTGTAAATGAAAAAGTAAAAATCTTAATGAAAATACGATTATTTTCACATTTTTATATGAAAGAGTCAAAATCTAAATACAAATATGCTTTTTTTCATATTTCTAAATGAAAATGTGAAAATCTAAATCAATCAAAAACTCAAAATCTAGTTAAAGTATGCTAATTTTCATATTTCTAAATGAAAAAGTCAAAATCTAACTGAAAAAGACAAAATCTAAATAAAAATATGCTTATTTTCATATGTAAAAAAATGACAAAATCTAAAAAAAATATGCTTATTTTCATATTTCTGAATGAAAAAGTCAAAATCTAATTAAAATATGCTTATTTTCATATTTCTAAATGAAAAAGGCAAAAACTAATGAAAAATATGCTTATTTTTATTTTCTAAATGAAAAAGAAACAATCTAAATAAAAATATGCTTATTTTCATATTTCTAAACGAAAAATTGAAAATCCAAATAAAAATAAGCTTATTTTCATATTTCCAAAGTAAAATGACAAAATCTAAATAAAAATATTCTAATTTTCATATTTCTCAATGAAAAAGTCAAAATCTAAAGAAAAATATGCTTATGTTCATATGACTAAATAAAAAAGTCAAAATCTAAATGAAAATATGCTTATTTTCATATATCTAAATGAAAAAGTCAAAATCTTAATGTAATACTCTTATTTTCAAATTTAAAAAAAAAAATTCAAAATCTAAATAAAAATATGCTTATTTTCATATGTCTAAATGAAAAACTCAAAGACAAAATAAAAGCATGCGTATTTTCATATTTCTAAATGAAAAGACAAAATCTAAATAAAAATATGCTTATTTTCATATTTCTAAGTGTTAAAGACAAAATCTAAATAAAAATATGCTTATTTTCATATTTCTAAATGAAAAATCAAAATCTTAATGAAAATACGCTTATTTTCACATTTTTAAGTGAAACAGTCAAAATCTAAATACAAATATACTTAATTTCATATTTCTAAATGAAAAAAACAAAATCTATATAAAAATATGCTTATTTTCATATTTCTAAATAAAAAAGTCAAAATCTTAATGAAAATAGCCTTATTTTCACATTTCTAAATGAAAACTTCAAAATCTAAATAAAATTATGCTTATTTTCATATTTCTAACCGAAAAAGTCAAAATAATCTAAATAAAAATATGCTTATTTTCATATTTCTAATGAAAAAGGCAAAATCTATATAAAAATATGCTTATTTTCATATTTGCAAATGAATATGCTTATTTTCTAAATGAAAAGTTCAAAATCTAAATACAAATATGCTTACTTTCATGTTTCTAAATTAGAAAGTCAAAATCAAAATCAAAATATGCCTATTTTCATATTTCTACATGAAAAAGACAAAATCTAAATATGCTTATTTTCATATTTCTAAATAAAAAAGGCAAAATCTAAATAAAAATATGCTCACTTTCATGTTTATAAATGAATATCCTTTTCTTCTAAATGAAAAGTTAAAAATGTAAATAAAAATATGCTTATTTTCTAGTCTGTAATGAGAAAAAATTTAGAAAAATCTAAATAAAAATATGCTTATGTCATATTTCTGAATGAAAAGTCAAAATCTCAATGAAAATACGCTTCTTTTCAATTTTTAAATGAAACAGTCAAAATCTAAATACAAATATGCTTATTTTCATATTTCTAAATGAAAACCTCGAAATCTAAATAAAAATATGCTTATTTTCACATTTCTAAATGAAAAAGTCAAAATCTTAATGAAAATAAGCTTATTTACACATTTTTAAATGAAACAGTCAAAATCGCAATACAAATATGCTTATTTTCATATTTCTAAATGAAAAAAACGAAATCTAAGTAAAAATGTTCTTATTTTCATATTTGTAAATGAGCAAGACAAAATCTAAATAAAAATATGCTTATTTTCATATTTCTAAATTAAAAAGTCAAAATCTAAATAAAAATATGCTTATTTTCACATTTCTAAATGAAAAAGTCAAAATCTTAATATAATACGCTTCTTTTCATATTTCTAAAAAAAAATGCAAAATCTAAATAAAAATAAGATTATTTACATTTTTCTAAATGAAAAACTCAAAGTCTAAATGAAAGCCTGCGTATGTTCATATTTCTAAACGAAAATACAAAATCTCAATAAAAATATACTTATTTTCAGATTTCTAAGTGAAAAAGACAAAATCTAAATAAAAATATGCTCATTTTCATATTTGTAAATGAAAAAGTCAAAATCTCAATGAAAATATTCTTATTTTCAAATTTCTAAATGAAACAGTCAAAATCTAAATAAAATATGCTTTTTTCGTATTTCTAAATGAAGAAGACAAAATCTAAATAAAAATATGCTTATTTTCATATTTATAAATGAAAAAGTCAATATCTAAATAAAAATATGCTTATTTTCATATTTCCTATATGAAAAAGGCAAAACCTAAATAAAAATATGCTTATTTTAATTTTTATAAATGGAAAAGTCAATATCTAAATAAAAATATGCTTATTTTCATATTTATAAATGAATATGCTTATTTTCCACCTGAAAAAGTCAAAATCTAAAGAAAAATATGCTTATTTTCATATTTCAAAAGAGAAATGACAAAATCTAAATAAAAATATGCTTATTTACATATTTCTAAATAAACGAGTCAAAATCTTAATGAAAATACGCTTATTTTCACATTTCTAAATGAAAACGTCAAATTCTAAATAAAAATATGCTTATTTTCATATTTGTAATGAGAAAGGCAAAATCTATATAAAAATATGCTTATTTTAATATTTATAAATGAATATGCTTATTTTCTAAATGAAAAATTCAAAATCTAAATAAAAATATGCTTACTTTCATGTTTATAAATAAGAATGTCAAATTCTAAATAAAAATATTCTTCTTTTCATATTTCTAAATGAAAAAGTTAAAATCTAAATAAAAATATGCTTATTTTCATATTTCTAAATGAAAAAGGCAAAACCTAAATAAAAATATGCTTATTTTCATATTTATAAATGAATATCCTTATTTTCTAAATGAAAAATTACAAATGTAAATAAAAATATGCTTATTTTCATATGTCCAAATGAAAAAGTGAAAATCTAAATAAAAATATGCTTATTTTCATTTTTCTAAATAAAATATCAAAATCTAAATAAAAATTTGCTTATTTTTATATTTCTAATGAAAAAGTCAAAATAAAAATAAACATATTCCTATTTTCATATTCCTAAATGAAAAAGACAAAATATAAATAAAAATATGCTTATTTTCATATTTCTAATTGAAAAAGACAAAATCTAAATAAAAATATGCTTATTTTCATATTTCTAATTGAAAAAGACAAAATCTAAATAAAAATATGCTTATTTTCATATTTCTAAAGGAAAAAATCAACATCTAAATAAAAATATGCTTATTTTCATATTTCTAAATGAAAAATCAAAATATTAATTAAAATATGCTTATTTTCATATTTCTAAATGAAAAACTCAATATCTAAATAAAAATATGCTAATTTTCATATTTCTAAATGAAAAAGTCAAAATCATAATTTAATACCCTATTTTCATATTTCTATAAAAAAATTAAAAATCTAAATAAAAATATGCTTATTTTCATATTACTAAATGAAAAACTCAAAGTCGAAATGAAAGCATGCGTATGCACATATTTCTAAATGAAAAGCAAAATCTAAATAAAAATATGCTTATTTTCACATTTCTAAGTAAAAAAGACAAAATCTAAATAAATATATGCTTATTTTCATGTTTTTCAAGGAAAATGACAAAATCTAAATAAAAATATTCTTATTTTCATATTTCTAAATGAAAAAGTAAAAATCTAAATAAAAATATGCTTATTTTCATATTTCTAAATGAAAAAGGCAAAATCTTAATGAATATACGCTTATTTTCATATTTCTAAATGAAAAACTGAAAATTTTCATGTCATACGCTTCTTTAATATTTCTACAAAAAATTCGAAATCTAAATAGAAATATGCTTATTTTCATAATTCTAATTGAAAAATCAAAATCTTAATGAAAATATGCTTATTTTCAGATTTCTAAATGAAAAACTCAAAGTCTAAATGAAAGAATGCGTATTTTCATATTTCTAAATGAAAAGACAAAATCTAATTAAAAATATGCTTATTTGCACATTTATAAGTGAAAAAGTCAAAATCATAATGAAAATATTCGTATTTTCACAATTCGAAATAAAACAGTCAAAATCTAAATAAAAATATGATTATTTTCATACTTATAAATGAATATAATTATTTTTTAAATGAAAGAGTCAAAATCTAATAAAAAATATGCTTATTTTCATATTTCTAATGAAAAATGTAAAATCTATATAAAAAAATGCTTATTTTCATATGTATAAATGAATATGCTTATTTCAAAATGAAAAATTCAAAATCAAAATACAAATATGCTTACTTTCATGTTTCTAAATAAGAAAGTCAAATTCTAAATAAAAATATGCTTATTTTCATATTTCTAAATGAAAAAGACAAAATCTAAACACAAATATGCTAATTTTCATATTTCTAAATGAAAAAGTTAAAATCTAAATAAAAATATGCTTATTTTCATATTTAAAAATGAAAAAGACCAACTCGAAATAAAAATATGCTTATTTTCATATTTCTAGATAAAAAAGTCAAAATCTAAAGAAAAATATGCTTATTTTCACATTTTTAAATGAAAAAGTCAAAATCTAAATAAAAATATGCTTATTTTCATATTTCTAAATGAAAAAGACAAAATCTAAATAAAAATATACTTATGTTCATATTTCTGAATGAAAAAGACAAAATCTCAATAAAAACATGCTTATTTTCTAATTTCTAAATGAAAAACTGAAAGTATAAATGAAAGCATGCATATTTTCATATTTCTAAATTAAAAGACAAAATGTAAATAAAAATATGCTTATTTTCATATTTCAAAAGGAAAATGACAAAATCTAAATAAATATATGCTTATTTTCATATTTCTATATTAAAAAGACCAAATCTAAATAAAAATATGCTCATTTTCATTTTTCCAAATGAAATAGACAAAATCTAAATAAAAATATGCTTATTTTCATATTTCTAAATTAAAAATCAAAATCTAAATAAAAATATGCACATTTTCATATATCTAAAAGAAAATGACAAACTCTAAATAAAATAAAGCTTATTTTCATATTTCTAAATGAAAAAGTCAAAATCTTAATGAAAATCCGATTATTTTCATATTTCTAAATGAAATAGCAAAATCTAAATACAAATATGCTTACTTCCATGTTTCTAAATAAGAAAGTCAAAATCTAAATAAAAATATGCTTATTTCCATATTTCTAAATAAAGAAGACAAAATCTAAATAAAAATATGCTTATTTCATATTTCTAAATGAAAAATTTAAAATCTAAATAAAAATATGCTTATTTTCATATTTCTAAATGAAAAATGCAAAATCTAAATAAAAATATGCTTATTTTCATATTTATAAATGAATATCCTTATTTTCTAAATGAAAAACTAAAAATGTAAATAAAAATATGCTTATTTCATGTTTGTAAATGAGAAAGTCATAATCTATATAAAAATATGCTTATTTTCATATTTATAAATGAAAAAGAGAAAATCTAAATTAAAATATGCTTATTTTCCTATTTCTAAATGGAAAAAACAAAATCTAATTAAAAATATGCTTTTCTTCATATTTCTAAACGAAAAAACAAAATCTAAATAAAAATATGCTTATTTTCATCTGTGTAAATGAAGAAGACAAAATCTAAATAAAAATATGCTTATTTTCATTTTTCTAAATGAAATATCAAAATGTAAATAAAAATATGCTTATTTTCATATGTCTAATGAAAAAGACAAAACCTAAATAAAATCATGCTTATTTTCATATTTCTAAATGAAAAAGACAAACTCTAAGTGAAAAAGACAAAATCTAAATAAAAATATGCTTATTTTCATATTTCTAAATGAAAGAGAGAAAATCTAAATAAATATATGCTTATTTTCATATTTCTAAATGAAAAGGTCAAAATCTAAATAAAAATATGCTTATTTTCATATTTCTAAATGAAAAAGTCAACATCGTAATGAAAATACGCTTATTTTCACATTTTTAAATGAAACAGTCAAAATCTAAAGAAAAATATGCTTATTTTCATATTTCTAATTGAAAAAGACAGAATCTAAATTAAAATATGCTTATTTTAATATTTTTACATGAAATTGTCAAAATCTAAATAAAACTATGCTTATTTTCATATTTCTAAATGGAAAAGTCAAAATCTTAATGAAAATATGCTTTTCTTCATATTTCTAAATGAAAAAGACAAAATCTAAATAAAAATATGCTTATTTTCACATTTTTAAATGAAAAAGTCAAAATCTAAATAAAAATATGCTTATTTTCATATTTCTGAATGAAAAGTCAAAATCTTAATGAAAATATGCTTATTTTCATATTTATATATGAATATCCTAATATCTAAATGAAAAAGTAAAAATGTAATTAAAAATATGCTTATTTTATAGTTTGTAAATGAGAAATTCAAAATCTAAATAAAAATATGCTTATTTTCATATTTCTAAATGAAAAAGTCAAAATCTTAATGAAAATATGCTTATTTTCATATTCTAAATGAAAAACTCAAAATCTAAATAAAAATATGCTAATTTTCATATTTCTAAATGAAAAAGTCAAAATCTTAATTTAATACGCTTATTTTCATATTTCTAAAAAAAATTCAAAATCTAAATAAAAATATGCTTATTTTCATATTTCTAAATAAAAATGCAAAATCTAAATGAAAATATGCTTATTTTCATATTTATAAATGAATATCCTAATATCTAAATGAAAAAGTAAAAATGTAATTAAAAATATGCTTATTTTCTAGTTTGTAAATAAGAAAGTCAAAATCTAAATAAAAATATGCTTATTCTCATTTTTCTAAATGAATTATCAAAATCTAAATAAAAATATGCTTATTTTCATATTTCTGAATGAAAAAGTCAAAATCTAAATAAAATTATGCTCATTTTCATATTTCTCAATGAAAAAGACAAAATCTAAATAAAAATATACTTAAGTTCATATTTCTGAATGAAAAAGACAAAATCTCAATAAAAACATGCTTATTTTCTTATTTCTAAATGAAAAACTGAAAGTATAAATGAAAGCATGCATATTTTCATATTTCTAAATAAAAAGACAAAATGTAAACAAAAATATGCTTATTTTCATATTTCAAAAGAAAAATGACAAAATCTAAATAAATATATGCTTATTTTCATATTTCTAAATTAAAAAGACCAAATCTAAATAAAAATATGCTTATTTTCATATTTCTAAATGAAATAGACAAAATCTAAATAAAAATATGCTTATTTTCATATTTCTAAATGACAAATCAAAATCTAAATAAAAATATGCACATTTTCATATATCTAAAAGAAAATGACAAACTCTAAATAAAATAAAGCTTATTTTCATATTTCTAAATGAAAAAATCAAAATCTTAATGAAAATACGCTTACTTTCATATTTCTAAATGAAATAGCAAAATCTAAATACAAATATGCTTACTTCCATGTTTCTAAATAAGAAAGTCAAAATCTAAATAAAAATATGCTTAATTTCATATTTCGAAATAAAGAACAAAATCTAAATAAAAATATGCTTATTTTCATATTTCTAAATGAAAAATTTAAAATCTAAATAAATATATGCTTATTTTCATATTTCTAAATGAAAATGGCAAAATCTAAATAAAAATATGCTTATTTTCATATTTATAAATGAATATCCTTATTTTCTAAACGAAAAACTAAAAATGTAAATAAAAATATGCTTATTTCATGTTTGTAAATGAGAAAGTCATAATCCATATAAAAATATGCTTATTTTCATATTTATAAATGAAAAAGACAAAATCTAAATAAAATATGCTTATTTTCCTATTTCTAAATGAAAAAGTCAAAATCTAATTAAAAATATGCTTATTTTCATATTTCTAAACGAAAATGACAAAATCTAAATAAAAATATGCTTATTTTCATATTTATAAATGAAATAAGCAAAATCGTAATGAAAATACGCTTATTTTCACATTTTTAAATGAAACATTCAAAATCTAAATACAAATATGCGTAATTTTAAATTTCTAAATGAAAAAGACAAAATCTAAATAAAAATACCCTTATTTTCATATTTCTAAATGAAAAGACAAAATGTAAATAAAAAGCTGCTTATTTTCATATTTCTAAATGAAAAAGAAAAAATCTAAATTAAAATATGCTTATTTTCATATTTCAAAATAAAAAATCCAAATCTAAATAAAAATATGCTGATTTTCAAATTCATAAATGTATATGCTTATTTTCTAAATAAGAAAGTCAAAATCTAAATAAAAATATGCTTATTTTCATTTTCCTAAAAGAAATATCAAAATCTAAAAGAAAATATGCTTATTTTCATATTTCTAAATAAAAACGTAAAATCTAAATGAAAATATGCTTATTTTAATATTTATAAATGAATGTGCTTATTTTCTAAATGAAAAATTCAAAATCTAAATAAAAATAGGCATATTTTCATGTTTCTAAATGAGAAAGTCAAAATCTAAATGAAAATGTACTTATTTTCATGTTTCTAATTGAAAACAACACTATCTAAATAAAAATATGCTTATTTTCATATTTCTAAATGAAGAAGACAAAATCTAAATAAAAATATGCTTATTTTCATATTTCTATATGAAAATCAGAAAATCTAAATATGCTTAATTTCATATTTCTAAATGAAAAAGTCAATATCTAAATAAAAATATGCTTATTTTCATATTTAGAAATGAAAATCACAAAATATAAATAAAAATATGCTTATTTTCATATTTCTAAATGAAGAAGTCAAAATCTAAATAAAAATATGCTTAATTTCGTTTTTCTAAATGATAAACACAAAATCTAAATAAAAATATGCTTATTTTCATATTTCTAAATGAAAAAGACAAAATCTAAATAAAAATATGCTTTTTTTCATATTTCTAAATGAAAAAGACAAAATCTCAATAAAAATAAGCTTATTTTCATATTTCTAAATGAAAAAGGCAAAATCTAATCAAAAATATTCTTATTTTCCTATTTCTAAACGATAAAACAAAATCTAAATAAAAATATGCTTATTTTCATATTTCTAAATGAGAAATTCAAAATCTAAATTTAAAATATGCTTATTTTCATATTTCAAAAGAAAAATGACAAAATCTAAAAAATAATATTCTTATTTTCATATTTCTAAATCAAAAAGACTAAATCTAAATAAAAATATGATTATTTTCATATTTCTAAATGAAAAAGACAAAATCTAAATAAAAATATGCTTATTTTCATATTTCTGAATGAAAAAGACAAAATCTAAATAAAAATATGCTTATTTTCATATTTATAAATGAATATCCTTATTTTCTAAAGGAAAAAGTAAAAATGTAAACAAAGATATGCTTATTTTCATGTTGTAAATGAGAAAGTCAAAATCTAAATTAAAATATGCTTATTTTCATTTTTCTAAATGAAATATCAAAATCTAAATAAAAAATATGCTTATGTTCATATTCCTAATGAAAAAGTCAAAATAAAAATAAAAATATACTCATTTTCATATTTCTAAATGAAAAAGTCAAAATCATAATGAAAATACGCTTATTTTCACATTTCTAAATGAAAAAGTCAAAATCTAAAAAAAATATGCTGATTTTCATATTTCTAAATGAAAATGTCAAAATCTAAATAAAAATATGCTTATTAGCATATTTCTAAATGAAAACGTCAAAATCGTATGAAAATATACTTATTTTCATATTTCTAAATGAAAAATCAAAATCTATATAAAAATATAGTTCTTTTCATATTTATAAATGAATATGCTTATGTTATAAATGAAAAATTCAAAATCTAAACAAAAATATGTTTATTTTCATTTTTCTAAATGAGAAATCAAAATCTAAATGAAAATATGCTTATTTTCATGTTTCTAAATGAAAACGACAAAATCTAAATAAAAATATGCTTATTTTCATATTTCTAAATGAAGAAGACAAAATCTAAATAAAAATATGCTTATTTTAATATTTCTAAATGAAGAAGACAAAATCTAAATAAAAAAATGCTTATTTTCATTTTCTAAATGGAATGTCAAAATCTAAATAAAAATATGCTTATTTTCATATTTCTAATGAAAATGTCAAAACCTAAATAAAAATATGCTTATTTTCATATTTCTAAATGAAAATGTCAAACTGAAAATAAAAATATACTTATTTTCACATTTCTAAATGAAAAAGTCAAAATCTAAATAAAAATATGCATATTTTCATATTTCTAAATGAAAGACTCAAAATCTAAATAAAAATAAGCTAATTTTCATATTTCTAAAAGAAAAAGTCAAAATCTTAATTTAATACGCTTATTTTTATAATTCTAAAAAAATTCAACATCTATATAATATTATGCTTATTTTCATATTTCTAAATGAAAAACTCAAAGTCTAAATAAAAGCATGCGTATTTTCATATTTCTAAATGAAAAGACAAAATCTAAATGAAAATATGCATATTTTTATATTTCTAAGTGAAAAAGACAAAATCTAAATAAAAATATGCTCATTTTCATATTTCTAATGAATAAGTCAAAATCTAAATAAAAATATGATTATTTTCATATTTCTAAATGAAGAAGAAAAAATCTAAATAAAAATATGCTTATTTTCATATTTGTGAATGAAAAAGACAAAATCTAAATAAAAATATGCATATTTTCATATTTCTAAATGAAAAAGTCAAAATCTTAATAAAAATATGCTTATTTTCATATTTCTAAATGAAAAAGTCAAAATCTAAATAAAAATATGATTATTTTCATATTTCTAAATCAAAAACTCAAAATCTAATTAAAAATATGCTAATTTTCATATTTCTAAATGTAAAATGCAAAATCGTAATGAAATTACGCTTATTTTCATATTTTTAAATGAAACAGTCAAAATCTAAATAAAAATATGCTTATATTTATGTTTCTAACTGAAAAGATAAAATCTAAATAAAAATATGCTTATTTTCATATTTCTAAATGAAAAGACAAAATCTAAATGAAAATACGCTTATTTTCATATTTCTAAATGAAAAAGTCAAAATCTCAATAAAAATATGCTTATTTTCATATTTCTAAATGAAAAAGGCAAAATCTAATCAAAAATATTCTTATTTTCCTATTTCTCAACGAAAAAGACAAAATCTAAATAAAAATATGCTTATTTTAATATTTCTAAATGAAGAAGACAAAATCTAAATAAAAATATGCTTATTTTCATTTTCTAAGTGGAATGTCAAAATCTAAATAAAAATATGCTTATTTTCATATTTCTAAATGAAAATGTCAAACTGTAAATAAAAATATACTTATTTTCACATTTCTAAATGAAAAAGTCAAAATCTAAATAAAAATATGCTTATTTTCATATTTATAAATGAAAAAGTCAAAATCTTCACGAAAATATGCTTATTTTCATATTTCTAAATGAAAGACTCAAGATCTAAATAAAAATAAGCTAATTTTCTAAAAGAAAAAGTCAAAATCTTAATTAAATACGCTTATTTTTATAATTCTAAAAAAATTCAACATCTAAATAATATTATGCTTATTTTCATATTTCTAAATGAAAAACTCAAAGTCTAAATAAAAGCATGCGTATTTTCATATTTCTAAATGAAAAGACAAAATCTAAAGGAAAATATGCATATTTTTATATTTCTAAGTGAAAAAGACAAAATCTAAATAAAAATATGCTCATTTTCATATTTCTAATGAATAAATCAAAATCTAAATAAAAATATGATTATTTTCATATTTCTAAATGAAACAGTCAAAATCTAAATAAAAATATGCTTATTTTCATATTTTTAATTGAAAAAGACGAAAACTAAATAAAAATATGCTTATTTTCATATTTCTAAATGAAAAATTCAACATCTTAATGAAAATACGCTTATTTTCACATATCTAAATGAAAAAGACAAAATCTAAATAAAAATATGCTTATTTTCATATTTCTAGATGCAAAAGTAAAAATCTAAATAAAAATATGCTTGTATTCATATTTCTAAATGAAAATGTCAAAATCTTAATGAAAATACGCTTATTTCGCATTTCTAAATGAAAAAGTCAAAATCTAAATAAAAATATGCTTATATTTATGTTTCTAACTGAAAAAGACAAAATCTAAATAAAAATATGCTTATTTTCATATTTCTAAATGAAAAGACAAAATCTAAATGAAAATACGCTTATTTTCATATTTCTAAATGAAAAAGTCAAAATCTCAATAAAAATATGCTTATTTTCATATTTCTGAATGAAAAAGACAAAATCTAAATAAAAATATGCTTACTTTCATATTTATAAATGAATATCCTTATTTTCTAAATGAAAAAGTAAAAATGTAAATAAAGATATGCTTATTTTCATGTTTGTAAATGAGAAAGTCAAAATCTAAATAAAAATATGATTATTTTCATTTTTCTAAATGAAATATCAAAATCTAAATAAAAAATATGCTTATGTTCATATTTCTAATGAAAAAGTCAAAATAAAAATAAATATATACTTATTTTCATATTTCTAAATGAAAAAGTCAAAATCATAATGAAAATACGCTTATTTTCACATTTCTAAATGAAAAAGTCAAAATCTAAAAAAAATATGCTTATTTTCATATTTCTAAATGAAAATGTCAAAATCTAAATAAAAATATGCTTATTAACATATTTCTAAATGAAAACGTCAAAATCATATAAATATATATTATTTTCATATTTCTAAATGAAAAATAAAAATCTATATAAAAATATAGTTCTTTTCATATTTATAAATGAATATGCTTATGTTATGAATGAAAAATTCAAAATCTAAACAAAAATATACCTATTTTCATGTTTCTAAATGAGAAATCAAAATCTAAATGAAAATATGCTTATTTTCATGTTTCTAAATGAAAACGACAAAACCTAAATAAAAATATGCTTATTTTCATATCTCTAAATGAAGAAGACAAAATCTAAATAAAACATGCTTATTTTCATTTTTCTAATGAAAATGTCAAAACCTAAATAAAAATATGCTTATTTTCACATTTCTAAATGAAAAAGTCAAAATCTAAATAAAAATATGCTTATTTTCATATTTCTAAATGAAAAAGTCAAAATCTTCACGAAAATATGCTTATTTTCACATTTCTAAATGAAAGACTCAAAATCTAAATAAAAATGAGCTAATTTTCATATTTCTAAAAGAAAAATCAAAATCTTAATTTAATACGCTTATTTTTATAATTCTAAAAAAATTCAACATCTAAATAATATTATGCTTATTTTCATATTTCTAAATGAAAAACTCAAAGTCTAAATAAAAGCATGCGTATTTTCATATTTCTAAATGAAAAGACAAAATCTAAATGAAAATATGCATATTTTTATATTTCTAAGTGAAAAAGACAAAATCTAAATAAAAATATGCTTATTTTCATATTTCTAATGAACAAGTCAAAATCTAAATAAAAATATGATTATTTTCATATTTCTAAATGAAGAAGAAAAAATCTAAATAAAAATATGCTTATTTTAATATTTCTGAATAAAAAAAGACAAAATCTAAATAAAAATATGCATATTTTCATATTTCTAAATGAAAAAGTCAAAATCTTAATAAAAATATGCTTATTTTAATATTTCTAAATGAAAAAGTCAAAATCTAAATAAAAATATGATTATTTTCATATTTCTAAATCATAACTCAAAATCTAATTAAAAATATGCTAATTTTGATATTTCTAAATGTAAAATGCAAAATGGTAATGAAAATACGCTTATTTTCATATTTTTAAATGACACAGTCAAAATCTAAATAAAAATATGCTTATTTTTATGTTTCTAACTGAAAAAGACAAAATCTAAATAAAAATATGCTTATTTTCATATTTCTAAATGAAAAGACAAAATCTAAATGAAAATACGCTTATTTTCATATTTCTAAATGAAAATCTCAAAATCTTAATAGAAAATATACTTCTTTTCACATTTGTAAATGAAGAAGACAAAATCTAAATAAAAATATGCTTATTTTCATATTTCTACATGAAAATCACAAAATCTATATAAAAATATGCTTTATTTCATATTTCTAAATGAAAAAGTCAAAATCTAAATAAAAATATGCTTATTTTCATATTTCTAATAGAAAATCACAAAAACTAAATAAAAATATGCTTATTTTCATATTATTAAATGAAGAAGACAAAATCTACATAAAAATATGCATATTTTCATATTTCTAAATGAAAAAGCCAAAATCTAAATAAAAATATGCTTATTTTCATATTTCTGAATGAAAAGACAAAATCTAAATAAAAATATGTTTATTTTCATATTTCTAAATCAAGAAGACAAAATCTGAATATAATATGCTTATTTTCATTTTCTAAATGAAATGTCAAAATCTAAATAAAAATATGCTTATTTTCATATTTCTAATGAAAATGTCAAAACCTGAATAAATATATGCTTATTTTCAAATTTCTAAATGAAAAATACAAAATCGAAATAAAAATATGCATATTTTCATATTTCTAAATGAAAATATCAAAATCTAAATAAAAATAGCTTATTTTCCCATTTCTAAATGAAAAAGTCAAAATCTTAATGAAAATACGCTTATTTTCACATTTCTAAATGAAAAGTCAAAATCTAAATAAAAATATGCTTATTTTCATGTTTCTAAATCAAAATATTCAAAATCTAATTAAAAATATGCTAATTATCATATTTGCCAATGAAAAAGTCAAAATCTAAATGAAAAAGACAAAATCTAATTAAAAATATGCTTGTTTTCGTATTTATAAATGAAAAAGTCAAAATCTTAATGAAAATACGTTTATTTTCACATCTCTAAATGAAACAGTCAAAATCTAAATAAAAATACGCCTATTCTCATATTTCTCAGGAAAAAATCAAAATCTAAATAAAAATATGCTTATTTTCATATTTCTAATTGAAATAGTAAAAATCTTAATGAAAATATGCTTATTTTCATATTTCCAAATGAAAAAGTCAAAATCTAAATAAAAATATGCTTATTTTCCTGTTTCTAAATCAAAATATTCAAAATCTAATTAAAAATATGCTAATTATAATATTTGTTAATGAAAAAGTCAAAATCGAAGTGAAAAAGACAAAATCTAATTAAAAATATGCTATTTTAGTATTTCTAAATGAAAAAGTCAAAATCTTAATGAAAATACGCTTATTTTCACATTTCTAAATGAAACAATCAAAATCTAATTAAAAATATGCTTATTCTCATATTTCTCAGGAAAAAGTAAAAATCAAAATAAAAATATGCTTATTTTCATATTTCTAAATGAAAAACTCAAAATCTAATAAAGATATGCTTATATCTATATTTCTGAATGAAGAAGACAAAATCTAAATAAAAATATGCTTATTTTCATATTTCTAAATGAAAAATTCAAAATCTAAATAAAAATATGCTTATTTTCATATTCCACAAGAAAAATTACAAAATGTAAAAAATAATATACTTATTTTCATATTTCTAAATGAAAAAGTCAAACTCTAAATAAAAATATGATTATTTTCATATTTCTAAATGAAAAAGACAAAATCTAAATAAAAATATGCTTATTTTCATATTTCTGAATGAAAAAGACAAAATCTAAATAAAAATATGCTTATTTTCATATTTCTAAATGAAGAAAACAAAATCTAAATAAAAATATGCTTAATTTCATATTTCTAAATGAAAAAGTCAAAATCTAAATAAAAATATGCTTATTTTCATATTTCTAAATGTAAGTTTAAAATCTAAATAAAAATATGCTTATTTTCATATTTCTGAAGGAAAAGACAAAATCTAAATAAAAATATACTTATTTTCATATTTCTAAATGAAGAAGACAAAATCTAAATAAAAATATGCTTATTTTCATTTTCTAAATGAAATGTCAAAATCGAAAAAAAATATGCTTATTTTCATATTTCTAATGAAAATGTCAAAACCTAAATAAAAAGATGCTTATTTTCTAAATGAAAAATACAAAATCTAAATAAAAGTATGCATATTTTCATATTTGTAAATGAAAAAATCAAAATCTAACTAAAAATATGCTTATTTTCATATTTCTAAATGAAATAGTAAAATTCTGAATGAAAATATGCTTATTTTCATATTTCTAAATGAAAAAATCAAAATCAAAATCAAAATATGGTTATTTTCATGTTTCTCAATCAATCAACTCAAAATCTAATGAAATATATGCTAATTATCATATTTCTTCATGAAAATGTCAAAATCTAAGTGAAAAAGACAAAATCTAATTAAAAATATGCTTATTTTAGTATTTCTAAATGAAAAAGTCGAAATCTTAATGAAAATACGCTTATTTTCACATTTCTAAATGAAACAGTCAAAATCTAAATAAAAAATGCTTATTCTCATATTTCTCACGAAGAAGACAAAATCTAAATAAAAATATGCTTATTTTCATATTTCTAAATGAAAAAGTCAAAATCTAAATAAAATATGCTTATTTTCATATTTCTAAATGAAAAAGGCAAAATCGAATTAAAAACATGCTTATATTCATATTTCTAAACGAAAACGACAAAATCTAAATAAAAATATGCTATTTTCATATTTCTAAATGAAAAATTCAAAATCTAAATTTAAAATATGCTTATTTTCATATTTGAAAAGAAAAATGACAAAATCTAAAAAATAATATTCTTATTTTCATATTTCGAAATGAAAATGACAAAATATGATTATTTTCATATTTGTAAATGAAAAAGACAAAATCCAAATAAAAATATGGTTATTTCCGTATTTCTAAATGAAAAATACAAAATCTAAATAAAAATATGCATATTTGCATATTTGTAAATGAAAAAGTCAAAATCTAACTAAAAATAGGCTTATTTTCATATTTCTAAATGACATAGTAAAATTCTGAATGAAAATATGCTTATTTTAATATTTCTAAATGAAAAAATCAAAATCAAAATCAAAATATGGTTATTTTCATGTTTCTAAATCAATCAATTAAAAATCTAATGAAAAATATGCTAATTATCATATTTCTTCATGAAAAAGTCAAAATCTAAATGAAAAAGATAAAACCTAATTAAAAATATGTTTATTTTCATACTTCTAAATGAAAATGTCAAAATCTTAATGAAAATACGCTTATTTTCACATTTTTAAATGAAACAGTCAAAATCTAAATAAAAAAATGCTTATTCTCATATTTCTCACGAAAAAGTCAAAAACAAAATAAAAATATGCTTATTTTCATATTTCTAAATGAAAAAGGCAAAATCTTATTAAAAACATGCTTATTTTCATATTTCTAAACGAAAACGACAAAATCTAAATAAAAATATGCTATTTTCATATTTCTAAATGAAAATTCAAAATCTAAATTTAAAATATGCTTATTTTCATATTTGAAAAGAAAAATGACAAAATCTAAAAAATAATATTCTTATTTTCATATTTCTAAATGAAAAAGACAAAATCTAAATAAAAATATGATTGTTTTCATATTTCTAAATGAAAAAGACAAAATCAAAATAAAAATATGCTTATTTTCATATTTCTTAATGAAAAAGACAAAATCTAAATAAAAATATGCTCATTTTCATATTTCTAAATGAAGAAGAGTAAATCTAAATAGAAATATGCTTATTTACATTTTTCTAAATGGAATATTAAAATCTAAATAAAAACATGCTTATTTTCATATGTCTGTTGAAAAAGTCAAATCCTAAACAAAAATATGCTTATTTTCATATTTCTAAATGAAAAAGACAAAATCTAAATAAAAATATGCATATTTTCATATTTCTAAATGAAAATGTCAAAATCTTAATGAAAATATGCTTATTCTCATATTTCTAAATGAAAAAGTAAAAATCTAAAAAATAATATTCTCATTTTCATATGTCTAAATGAAAAAGACAAAATCTAAATAAAAATATGCATATTTTCATATTTCTAAATGAAATAGCAAAAATCTTAATGAAAATACGCTTAGTTTCACATTTCTATATGAAACAGTCAAAATCTAAATAAAAATATGCTTATTTTCATATTTCTAATGAAAAGGTCAAAATCTAAATAAAAATATGCTTATTTTAATATTTCTAAATGAATAAGTCAAAATCTAAATAAAAATATGCTTATTTCCATATTTCTAAATGAAAAAGGCAAAATCTAAATTTAAAACATGCTTATTTTCATATTTCAAAAGAAAAATGACAAAATCTAAAAAATGATATTCTTATTTTCATATTTCTAAAAGAAAAAGACAAAATCTAAATAAAAATATGATTATTTTCATATTTCTAAACGAAAAAGACAAAATCTAAATAAAAATTTGCTTATTTTCCTATTTCTGAATGAAAAAGACAAAATCTAAATAAAAATATACTTATTTTCATTTTTCTAAACGAAATATCAAAATCTAAATAAAAATATGCTTATTTTCATATTTCTAAATCAAAAACTCAAAATCTAATTAAAAATATGCTAATTTTCATATTTCTATATGAAAATGTCAAAATCTAAGTGAAAAAGACAAAATCTAAATAAAAATTATTTATTATGATTATTTTCATATTTCTAAATGAAAAAGTAAAAACCTTAATGAAAATACGCTTATTTTCACATTTCTAAATGAAACAGTCAAAATCTAAAGAAAAATATTCTTATTTTCATATTTATAAATGCATATGCTTATTTTCTAAACGAAAAAGTCAAACTCTAAATACAAATATACATATTTTCATGTGTCTAAATGAGAAAGTCAAAATCTAAATAAAAATATGCTTATTTTCATATTTATAAATGAAAAACAAAAAATCTAAATTATGATATGCTTATTTTCCTCTTTCTTAATGAAAAAGACAAAATCAAAAATATGCTTATTTTCATATTTCTAAACGAAAAAGACGAAATCTAAATAAAAATATGCTTATTTTCATATTTCTAAATGAAAATGTCAAAATCTAAATATAAAATATGCTTATTTTCATATTTCAAAGAAAAATGACAAAATCTAAAAAATAATATTCTTATTTTCATATTTCTAAATGAAAAAACAAAATCTAAATCAAAATATGCTTTTCTTCATATTTCTAAATGAAAAACAAAATCTAAATAAAAATATGCTTATTTTCATATTTCTAAATGAAAAAGTTAGCCAATATAAAAATATTCTCATTTTAACATTTCTAAAAGAAAATGACAAACTCTAAATAAAAATATGCTTACTTTCACATTTCAAAATTAAAAAGTCAAAATTTTAATGAAAATAAATTTAGTTTCATATTTCTAAATGAAAACATCAAAATCTAAATAAAAATAAGCTTATTTTCATATTTCTAAATGAAGAAGACAAAATTTAAATAAAAATATGCTTATTTTCATATTTCTAAATGAAAAAGACAAAATCGAAATAGAAATAGGCTTATTTTCATAATTCTAAATGAAGAAGACAAAATCTAAATAAAAATATGCTTATTTTCATATTTCTAAATGAAAATGTCAAAATCTAAATATAAAATATGCTTATTTTCATATTTCAAAGAAAAATGACAAAATCTAAAAAATAATATTCTTATTTTCATATTTCTAAATGAAAAAACAAAATCTAAATCAAAATATGCTTTTCTTCATATTTCTAAATGAAAAACAAAATCTAAATAAAAATATGCTTATTTTCATATTTCTAAATGAAAAAGTTAGCCAATATAAAAATATTCTCATTTTAACATTTCTAAAAGAAAATGACAAACTCTAAATAAAAATATGCTTACTTTCACATTTCAAAATTAAAAAGTCAAAATTTTAATGAAAATAAATTTAGTTTCATATTTCTAAATGAAAACATCAAAATCTAAATAAAAATAAGCTTATTTTCATATTTCTAAATGAAGAAGACAAAATTTAAATAAAAATATGCTTATTTTCATATTTCTAAATGAAAAAGACAAAATCGAAATAGAAATAGGCTTATTTTCATAATTCTAAATGAAGAAGACAAAATCTAAATAAAAATATGCTTATTTTCATATTTCTGAATGAAAAGTCAAAATCTAAATAAAAATATGCTTATTTTCATATTTCTAAACAAAAAAGTGAAAATCTAAATAAAAATATCCCTATATTTGTGTGTAAATGAGAAAGTCAAAATCTAAATAAAAATATGCTTATTTTCATTTTTCTTAATGAAAACGACAAAAACTATATAAAAATATCCTTAT
This sequence comes from Ascarosepion bandense, assembly GCA_037127315.1. Lineage (NCBI taxonomy): Eukaryota > Metazoa > Mollusca > Cephalopoda > Sepiida > Sepiidae > Ascarosepion > Ascarosepion bandense. The sequence continues at coordinate 19,979 of JBBBDQ010001567.1, read as the reverse complement.
TTTCATATTTCTAATGAAAAAGTCAAAACCTAAATAAAAATATACTTATTTTAATATTTCTAAATAAAAACGTCAAAATCTAAATAAAAATATGCTTATTTTCTCGTTTCTAAATGAAAAATGACAAAATATAAATAGAAATATGCTTATTTACATATATCTAAATGAAAAAGACAAAATGTAAATAAAAATACGCTGATTTTCATAATTCTAAATGCAAAATCAAAATCTAAATTTAAAATATACTTATTTTCATATTTCAAAAGAAAAATCACAAAATCTAAATAAAAATATGCTTATTTTCATATTTCTAAATGAAAAACACAAAATATAAAAAAAATATGCTTATTTTCATATTTCTAAGTGAAGAAGACAAAATGTAAATAAAAATATGCTTATTTTCATATTTCTAAATGAAAAAGTCAAAATGTAAAGAAAAATATGCTTATTTTCATATTTCTAAATGGAAAAGGCAAAATCTAAATAAAACTATGCTTATTTTCATATTTATAAATGTATATGATTAAATTCTAAATGAAAAAAGTCAAAATCTAAATACAAATATGGTAATTTTCATGTTTCTAATCGAGAAAGTCAAAATCTAAATATAAATATGCTTATTTTCATATTTATAATTGAAAAAGACAAAATCTAAATTAAAATATGCTTATTTTCCTATTTCTAAATGAAAAAGACAAAATCTAATTAAAAATATGCTTATTTTCATATTTCTAAACGAAAAAGACAAAACCTATATAAAAATATGCTTATTTCCATATTCTAAATGAAAAATTCAAAATCTAAATTAAAAATATGCTTATTTTCGTATTTCAAAAGAAAAATGAAAATATCTAAAAAACAATATACTTATTTTCATATTTCTAAATGAAAAAGACAAAATCTAAATAAAAATATGATTATTTTCATTTTTCTGAATGAAAAAGACGAAATCTAAATTAAAATATGCTTATTTTCAATTTTCTGAATCAGAAAGACACAATCTAAATAAAAATATGCTTATTTTCAAGTCTAATGAAAATTCAAAACCTAAATTAAAATATGCATATTTTCATATTTCTAAATGAAAAAGTCAAAATCTTAATGAAAATATGCTTATTTTCATATTTCTAAATGAAAAAGTCAAAATCTAAGCGAAAATAACAAAACAAAATCAAAATATGCTTATTTTCATATTTCTAAATGAAAAAGTAAAAATCTTAATGAAAATACGCTTATTTTCACATTTCTAAATGAAACAGTCAAAATCTAATTAAAAATATGTTTATTCTCATACTCTAAATGAAAAAGGCAAAATCTATATTAAAATATGCTTATTTTCATATTTATAAATGAATATGCTTATTTTCTAAAGGAAAAAGTCAAAATCTAAATACAAATATGCTTATTTTCATATTTATAAACGAAAAACACAAAATCTAAATTAAAATATGCTTATGTTCCTCTTTCTAAATGAAGAAGAGAAAATCAAAAATATTCTTATTTTCATATTTCTAAAAGAAAAAGACAAAATCTAAATAAAAATATGCTTATTTTCATATTTCTAAATGAAAAAGTTAAAATCTATATGAAAATATTCTCATTTTCACATTTCTAAAAGAAAATGACAAACTCTAAATAAAAATATCCTTATTTTCATATTTTGAAATGAAAAAGGCAACATCTTAATGAAAATAAATTTATTTTCACATTTCTAAATGAAAACGTCAAAAACAAAACAAAAATAAACTTAGATGCATATTTCTGAATGAAAAAGGCAAAATTTAAATAAAAATATGCTTATTTTCATATTTCAAAAGAAAAAAAAAACTAAAAAATAATATTCTTATTTTCATATTTCTAAATGATGAAGAGAAAATCTAAATAAAAATATGCTTATTTTCATTTTTCGAAATGAAATATCAAAATCTAAATAAAAATATGCTTATTTTCATATTTCTAATGAAAAGGTCAAAATCTAAATAAAAATATGCTTATTTTAATACTTCTAAATGAATAAGTCAAAATCTAAATAAAAATATGCTTATTTTCATATTTCTAAATGAAAAAGGCAAAATCTAAATTTAAAACATGCTTATTTTCATATTTCAAAAGAAAAATGACAAAATCTAAAAAATAATATTCTTATTTTCATATTTCTAAAAGAAAAAGACAAAATCTAAATAAAAATATGATTATTTTCATATTTCTAAACGAAAAAGACAAAATCTAAATCAAAATTTGCTTATTTTCCTATTTCTGAATGAAAAAGACAAAATCTAAATAAAAATATACTCATTTTCATGTTTCTAAATGAAGAAGACAAAATCTAAATAAAAATATGCTTATTTTCATTTTTCTAAACGAAATATCAAAATCTAAATAAAAATATGCTTATTTTAATATGTCTAATGAAAAAGTCAAAACATAAATCAAAATATGCTTATTTTCATATTTCTAAATGAAAATGCAAAATCTTAATGACAATATGCTTATTTTCATATTTCTAAATGAAAATGTCAAAATCTAAATAGAAATATGCTTATTTTCATATTTCTAAATCGAAAACTCAAAATCTAATTAAATATATGCTAATTTTCATATTTCTATATGAAAATGTCAAAATCTAAGTGAAAAAGACAAAATCTAAATAAAAATATGATTATTTTCATATTTCTAAATGAAAAAGTAAAAATCTTAATGAAAATACGCTTATTTTCACATTTCTAAATGAAAGAGTCAAAATCTAAATAAAAATATTCTTATTTTCATATTTATAAATGCATATGCTTATTTTCTAAATGAAAAAGTCAAAATCTAAATACAAATATACTTATTTTCATGTGTCTAAATGAGAAAGTCAAAATCTAAATAAAAATATGCTTATTTTCATATTTATAAATGAAAAACAAAAAATCTAAATTATGATATGCTTATTTTCCTCTTTCTTAATGAAAAAGACAAAATCAAAAATATGCTTATTTTCATATTTCTAAACGAAAAAGACGAAATCTAAATAAAAATATGCTTATTTTCATATTTCTAAATGAAAAAGTCAAAATCTAAATATAAAATATGCTTATTTTCATATTTCAAAGAAAAATCACAAAATCTAAAAAATAATATTCTTATTTTCATATTTCTAAATGAAAAAACAAAATCTGAATAAAAATATGCTTATTTTCATATTTCTAAATGAAAAAAACAAAATCTAAATAAAAATATGCTTATATTCATATTTCTAAATGAAAAAGTTAGCCAATATAAAAATATTCTCATTTTCACATTTCTAAAAGAAAATGACAAACTCTAAATAAAAATATGCTTACTTTCACATTTCAAAATTAAAAAGTCAAAATTTTAATGAAAATAAATTTAGTTTCACATTTCTAAATGAAAACATCAAAATCTAAATAAAAATAAGCTTATTTTCATATTTCTAAATGAAGAAGACAAAATTTAAATAAAAATATGCTTATTTTCATATTTCTAAATGAAAAAGACAAAATCGAAATAGAAATAGGCTTATTTTCATAATTCTAAATGAAGAAAACAAAATAAAAATACAAATATGCTTATTTTCATATTTCTAAATGAAAAGTCAAAATCTAAATAAAAATATGCTTATTTTCATATTTGTAAATAAAAAAGTCAAAATCTAAATAAAAATATCCCTATATTTGTTTGTAAATGAGAAAGTCAAAATCTAAATAAAAATATGTTTATTTTCTTGTTTCTAAATGAAAAATGCAAAATATAATAAGAAATATGCTTATTTACATATATCTAAATGAAAAAGACAAAATCTAAATAAAAATACGCTTATTTTCATATTTCTAAATGCAAAATCAAAATCTAAATTTAAAATATACTTATTTTCATATTTCAAAAGAAAAATCACAAAATCTAAATAAAAATATGCTTATTTTCATATTTCTAAATGAAAAACACAAAATCTAAAAAAAATATGCTTATTTTCATATTTCTAAGTGAAGAAGACAAAATCTAAATAAAAATATGCTTATTTTCATATTTCTAAATGAAAAATTCAAAATCTAAAGAAAAATATGCTTATTTTCATATTTCTAAATGAAAAAGGCAAAATGTAAATAAAACTATGATTATTTTCATACTTATAAATGTATATGATTAAATTCTAAATGAAAAAAGTCAAAATCTAAATACAAATATGGTAATTTTCATGTTTCCAATTGAGAAAGTCAAAATCTAAATAAAATTATGCTTATTTTCATATTTATAATTGAAAAATACCAAATCTAAATTAAAATTTGCTTATTTTCCTATTTCTGAATGAAAAAGAGAAAATCTAACTAAAAATATGCGTATTTTCATATTTCCAAATGAAGAAAAGAAAATCTAAATAAAAATATGCTTATTTTCATTTTTCTAAATGAAATATCAGAATCTTATTAAAAATATGCTTATTTTCATATGTCTAATGAGAAGTCAAAACCTAAATAAAAATATGCTTATTTTCATATTTCTAAACGAAAAAGACAAAATCTAAATAAAAATATGCTTATGTCCATGTTTCTAAAGGAAAATTCAAAATCTAAATTAAAAATATGCTTATTTTCATATTTCAAAAGAAAAATGACAAAATCTAAAAAATAATATTCTTATTTTCATATATCTAAATGAACAAGAGAAAATCTAAATAAAAATATGGTTATTTTCATATATCTGAATGAAAAAGTCAAAATCTAATGAAAAATATGCTTATTTTCATATTTCTAAATGAAGAAGACAAAATCTAAATAAAATTATGCTTATTTTCATTTTTCTAAATGAAATATCAAAATCTAAATAAAAATATGCTTATTTTTACATGTCTAATGAAAAAATCAAAACTCAAATAAAAATAGGCTTATTTTCATATTTCTAAATGAAAAAGACAAAATCTAAATAGAAATATGCATATTTTCATATTTCGAAAGGAAAAAGTCAAAATCTTAATGAAAATATGCTTATTTTCATATTTCTAAATGAAAAAATCAAAATCTAAATAAAAACATACTTATTTTCATATTTCTAAATGAAAAAGTCAAAATCTAAGTGAAAAAGACAAAATAAAAATAAAAATATGCTTACTTTCATATTTCTAAATGAAAAAGGCAAAATCTTAATGAAAATACGCTCATTTTCAATTTCTAAATGAAACAGACAAAATCTAAACAAAAATATGCTTATTCTCATATTTCTAAATGAAAAAGTCAAAATCTAAATAAAAAATATGCTTATTTTCATATTTCTAAATGAAAAAGGCAAAATCCAAATAAAAATATGCTTATTTTCATATATATAAATGAATAGGCTTATTTTCTAAATAAAAAAATTAAAATCGAAATAAAAATATGCTTATATTTGTTTGTAAATGAGAAAGTCAAAATCTAAATATAAATATGCGTATTTTCATTTTTCTAAATGAAAAAGACAAAAATATATAAAAATATTCTTACTTTCATATTTCTAATGAAAAAGTCAAAATCTAAATAAAAATATTCTTATTTTCATATTTCTAAATAAAAACGTTAAAATCTAAATAAAAATATGCATATTTTCATGTTGCTAAATTAAAAATGACAAAATCTTAATAAAAATATGCTTATTTTCATATTTCTGAATGAAAAAGCAAAATCTAAATAAAAATATGCTGATTTTCATATTTCTAATGAAAAAGTCAAAATCTAAATAAAAATATGCTTATTTTCATATTTCTAAATGAAAAAGTCAAAATCTAAATAAAAACACGATTATTTTCATATTTCTAAATGAAAAAGGCAAAATGTAAATAAAAATCTGCTTATTTTCATATTCATGAATGAATAGTCTTATTTTCTACACGAAAAAATCAAAATCTAAATAAAAATATGCCTATATTTGTTTGTAAATGAGAAAGTCAAAATCTAAATAAAAATATGCTTATTTTCATTTTTCTAAACGAAAAAGAAAAAAACTACATAAAAATATGCTTATTTTCATATTTCTAATGAAAAAGTCAAAATCTAAATAAAAATATGCTTATTTTCATATTTCTAAATAAAAACGTCAAAATCTAAATAAAAATATGCTTATTTTCATATTTCTAAATGAAAAAGACAAAATCTAAATAAAAATATGCTTATTTTCATATTTCTAAATGAAAAAAACAAAATCTAAATAAGAATATGCTTATTTTCATATTTCTAAATGTAAAGTCAAAATCTATATATAAAATATATTTATTTTCATATTTCAAAAGAAAAATGACAAAATCTAAATAAAAATATGTTTATTTTCATATTTCTAAATGTAAAACACAAAATCTAAATAAAAGTATGCTTATTTTCATATTTCTAAATGAAAAATCAAAATCTGTATATAAAATATACATATTTTCATATTTCAAAATAAAAATGACAAAATCTAAATAAAAATATGCTTATTTTCATTTTTCTAAACGAAATATCAAAATCAAAATCAAAATATGCTTATTTTCATATGTCTAATGAAAAAGTCAAAACATAAATAAAAACATGCTTATTTTCATATTTTTAAATAAAAATTCAAAATCTTAATGACAATATGCTTATTTTCATATTTCTAAATGAAAATGTCAAAATCTAAATAAAAATATGCTTATTTTCATATTTCTAAATCAAAAACTCACAATGTAATTAAAAATATGCTAATTTTCATATTTTTATATGAAAATGTCAAAATCTAAGTGAAAAAGACAAAATCTAAATAAAAATATGATTATTTTCATATTTCTAAATGAAAAAGTAAAAATCTAAATAAAAATATTCTTATTTTCATATTTATAAATGCATATGCTTATATTCTAAAGGAAAAAGTCAAAATCTAAATACAAATATACTTATTTACATGTGTCTAAAAGAGAAAGTCAAAATCTAAATAAAAATATGCTTATTTTCATATTTATAAATGAAAAACAAAGAATCTAAATTATGATATGCTTATTTTCCTCTTTCTTAATGAAAAAGACAAAATTAAAAATATGCTTATTTTCATATTTCTAAACGAAAAAGTCAAAATCTAAATATAAAATATGCATATTTTCATATTTCAAAGAAAAATGGCAAAATTTAAAAAATAATATTCTTATTTTCATATTTCTAAATGAAAAAACAAAATCTAAATAAAAATATGCTTATTTTCATATTTCTAAATGAAAAATACAAAATCTAAATAAAAAAATGCTTATTTTCATATTTTTAAATGAAAAAGAGAAAATGGAAATAGAAATAGGCTTATTTTCATAATTCTAAATGAAGAAGACAAAATCTAAATAAAAATATGCTTATTTTCATATTTCTAAATGAAAAGTCAAAATCTAAATAAAAATATGCTTATTTTCATATTTCTAAATGAAAAAGGCAAAATCTAAATAAAAATATCCCTATATTTGTTTGTAAATGAGAAAGTCAAAATCTAAACAAAAAAATGCTTATTTTCATTTTTCTAAATGAAAACGACAAAAACTATATAAAAATATGCTTATTTTCATATTACTAATGAAAAAGTCAAAACCTAAATAAAAATATACTTATTTTAATATTTCTAAATAAAAACGTCAAAATCTAAATAAAAATATGCTTATTTTCTCGTTTCTAAATGAAGAATGACAAAATATAAATAGAAATATGCTTATTTACATATATCTAAATGAAAAAGACAAAATCTAAATAAAAATACGCTTATTTTCATATTTCTAAATGCAAAATCAAAATCTAAATTTAAAATATACTTATTTTCATATTTCAAAAGAAAAATCACAAAATCTAAATAAAAATATGCTTATTGTCATATTTCTAAGTGAAGAAGACAAAATCTAAATAAAAATATGCTTATTTTCATATTTCTAAATGAAAAAGTCAAAATCTAAAGAAAAATATACTTATTTTCATATTTCTAAATGAAAAAGGCAAAATCTAAATAAAACTATGATTATTTTCATAGTTCTAAATGAAAAATCAAAATATAAATATAAAATATGCTTATTTTCATCTTTCAAAAGAAAAATGACAAAATACAAATATGGTAATTTTCATATTTCTAATTGAGAAAGTCAAAATCTAAATAAAATATGCTTATTTTCATACTTATAATTGAAAAAGACAAAATCTAAATTAAAATATGCTTATTTTCCTATTTCTAAATGAAAAAGACAAAATCTAATTAAAAATATACTTATTTTCATATTTCTAAACGAAAAAGACAAAATCTATACAAAAATATGCTTATTTCCATATTCTAAATGAAAAATTCAAAATCTAAATTAAAAATATGCTTATTTTCGTATTTCAAAAGAAAAATGAAAATATCTAAAAAATAATATTCGTATTTTCATATTTCTAAATGAAAAAGACAAAATCTAAATAAAAATATGCTAATTTTCATATTTCTAAATGAAAAAGACCAAATCTAAATAAAAATATGCTTATTTTCATAATTCTGAATGAAAAAGAGAAAATCTAACTAAAAATATGCGTATTTTCATATTTCCAAATGAAGAAAAGAAAATCTAAATAAAAATATGCTTATTTTCATTTTTCTAAATGATATATCAAAATATAATTAAAAATATGCTTATTTTCATATTTCTAAATGAAAAAGGCAAAATCTTAATGAAAATATGCTTATTTTCATATTTGTAAATGAAAAAGTCAAAATCTAAATAAAAACACGCTTATTTTCATATTTCTGAATGAAAAAGTCAAAATCTAAGCGAAAAAGCAAAATCAAAATCAAAATATGCTTATTTTCATCATTCTAAATGAAAAACTCAAAATCTTAATGAAAATATGCTTATTTTCACATTTTTAAATGAATAAGTCAAAATCTAAATAAAAATTATGCTTATTTTCATATTTCTAAATGAAAAAAGCAAAATCTAAATAAAAATATGCTTATTTTCATATTCATAAATGAATAGTCTTATTTTCTAAATGAAAAAATCAAAATCTAAATAAAAATATGCCTATATTTGTTTGTAAATGAGAAAATCAAAATCTAAATAAAATATGCTTATTTTCATTTTTCTAAACGAAAAAGACAAAAACTATATAAAAATATGCTTATTTTCATATTTCTAATGAAAAAGTCAAAATCTAAATAAAAATATGCTTATTTTCATATTTCTAAATAAAAACGTCAAAATCTAAATAAAAATATGCTTATTTTCATATTTCTAAATTAAAAAGACAAAATCAAAATAAAAATATGCTTATTTTCATATTTCTAAATGAAAAAAACAAAATCTAAATAAGAATATGCTTATTTTCATATTTCTAAATGTAAAATCAAAATCTATATATAAAATAAACTTATTTTCATATTTCAAAAGAAAAATGACAAAATCTCAATAAAAATATGTTTATTTTCATATTTCTAAATGCAAAACACAAAATCTAAATAAAAATATGCTTATTTTCATATTTGCAAATGAGAAAGTCAAAATCTAAATAAAAATATTCTCATTTTCATTTTTCTAAATGAAATATCAAAATCAAAATCAAAATATTCTTATTTTCATATTTGTAATGAAAAAGTCAAAATCTAAATAAGAATACGCTTATTTTCATATTTCAAAAGAAAAATGAGAAAATATAAATAAAGATATGCTCATTTTCATATTTCTGAATAAAAAAGACAAAATCTAAATAAAAATATGCTTATTTCCATATTTCTAAAGGAAAAATCAAAATCTAAATGAAAAATATGCTTATTTCATATTTCAAAAGAAAAATGACAAAATCTAAAAAAAAATATTCTTAGTTTCATATTTATAAATGAACAAGAGAAAATCTAAATAAAAATATGATTATTTTCATATTTCTAAATGAAAAAGACAAAATCTAAATAAAACTCTTGTTATTTTCATATTTCTGAATGAAAAAGACAAAATCTAATTAAAAATATGCTTATTTTCATATTTCCAAATGAAGAAGACAAAATCTAAATAAAAATATGCTTATTTTCATTTTCCTAAATGAAATATCACAATCTAAATAAAAATATGCTTATTTACCTATGTCTAATGAAAAAATCAACACCCAAATAAAAATATACTTATTTTCATATTTCTAAATGAAAAAGACAAAATCTAAATAAAAATATGCATATTTTCATATTTCGAAAGGAAAAAGTCAAAATCTTAATGAAAATATGATTATTTTCATATTTCTAAATGAAAAATCAAAATCTAAGCGAAAAAGCAAATTCAAAATCAACATATGCTTATTTTCATATTTCTAAATGAAAAACTCAAAATCTTAATGAAAATACGCTTATTTTCACATTTCTAAATGAAACAGACAAAATCTAAATAAAAATATAGCTTATACTCATATTTCTAAATGAAAAAGTCAAAATCTAAATAAGAAATATACTTATTTTAATATTTCTAAATGAAAAAGGCAAAATCTAAATAAAAATATGGTTATTTTCATATTCATAAATGAATAGTCTTATTTTCTAAATGAAAAAATCAAAATCTAAATAAAAATATGCCTATATTTGTTTGTAAATGAGAAAGTCAAAATCTAAATAAAATTATGCTTATTTTCATATTTCTAAATAAAAACGTCAAAATCTAAATAAAAATATGCTTATTTTAATATTTCTAAATGAAAAAAACTAAATCTAAATAAAAATATGCTTATTTTCATATTTTTAAATGAAAAACCAAAATCTAAATAAGAATATGCTTATTTTCAAATTTCAAAAAAAAAAATGACAAAATCAAAATAAAAATATGTTTATTTTCATATTTCTAAATGAAAAACACAAAATCTAAATAAAAATATGCTTAATTTCATATTTCTAAATGAAAAATCAAAATCTGTATAAAAAATATACTTATTTTCATATTTCAAAAGAAAAATGACAAAATCTAAATAAAAATATGCTTATTTTCATATTTATAAAAGAAAAACACAAAATCTAAATAAAAATATGCTTATTTTCATATTTCGAAATGAAAAAGGCAAAATCTAAATAAATATATGCTAATTTTCATATTTATGAATGTAAAAGCTTATTTTTTAAATGAAAAAGTCAAAATGTAAATAAAAATATGCTTATTTTCATATTTGCAAATGAGAAAGTCAAAATCTAAATTTAAATATTCTTATTTTCATTTTTCTAAATGAAATATCAAAATCAAAATCAAAATATTCTTATTTTCATATTTCTAATGAAAAAGTCAAAATCTAAATAAGAATATGCTTATTTTCATATTTCAAAAGAAAAATGAGAAAATCTAAATAAAAATATGCTTATTTTCATATTTCTGAATGAAAGAGTCAAAATCTAAATAAAAATATGCTTATTTCCATATTTCTAAAGGAAAATTCAAAATCTAAATTAAAAATATGCTTATTTTCATATTTCAAAAGAAAAATGACAAAATCTAAAAAATAATATTCTTATTTTCATATTTCTAAATGAACAAGACAAAATCTAAATAAAAATATGATTATTTTCATATTTATAAATGAAAAAGAGAAAATCTAAATAAGAATATGGTTATTTACATATTTCTGAATGAAAAAGACAAAATCTAATTAAAATTATGCTTATTTTCATATTTGTAAATGAAGTAGTCAAAATCTCAATAAAATATGCTTATTTTCATTTTTCTAAATAACATATCAAAATCTAAATAAAAATATGCTTATTATCATTTGTCTAATGAAAAAACCAAAACCCAAATAAAAATCGGCTTATTTTCATATTTATAATTGAAAAAGACAAAATCTAAATAAAAATATGCTTATTTTCATATTTCTAAATGAAAAACACAAAATCTAAATAAAAATATGCTTATTTTCATATTTCTAAATGAAAAAGGCAAAATCTAAATTAATATATGCTAATTTTCATATTTATGAATGTATAAGCATATTTTTTAAATTTAAAAGTCAAAATGTAAATAAAAATATGCTTATTTTCATATTTGTAAATGAGAAAGTCAAAATCTAAATAAAAATATTCTTATTTTCATTTTTCTAAATGATATATCAAAATCAAAATCAAAATATTCTTATTTTCATATTTATAATGAAAACGTCAAAATCTATATAAGAATATGCTTATTTTCATATTTCAAATAAAAAATGAGAAAATCTAAATAAAAATATGCTTATTTTCATATTTCTGAATGAAAAAAACAAAATCTAAATAAAAATATGCTTATTTCCATATTTCTAAAGGAAAATTCAAAATCTAATTTAAAAATAAGCTTATTTTCATATTTCAAAAGAAAAATGACAAAATCTAAAAAATAATATTCTTATTTTCATATTTTTAAATGAACAATACAAAATCTAAATAAAAATATGATTATTTTCATATTTCTAAATGAAAAAGACAAAATCTAAATAACAATATGGATATTTTCATATTTCTGAATGAAAAAGACAAAATCTAATTAAAAATATGCTTATTTTCATATTTCTAAATGAAGAAGATAAAATCTAAATAAAAGTATGCTTATTTTCATAATTCTAAATGAAATATCAAAATCTAAATAAAAATATGCTTATTTTCATATGTCTAATGAAAAAATCAAAACCCAAATAAAAATAGGGTTATTTTCATATTTCTAAATGAAAAAGACAAAATCTAAATAAAAATATGCATATTTTCATATTTCGACAGGAAAAAGTCACAATCTTAATGAAAATATGTTTATTTTCATATTTCTAAATGAAAAAATCAAAATCGAAATAAAAATATACTTATTTTCCTATTTCTAAATGAAAAAGTCAAAATCTAAGTGAAAAAGACAAAATCAAAATAAAAATATGCTTACTTTCTTATTTCTAAATGAAAAAGGCAAAATCTTTATGAAAATACGCTTATTTTCACATTTCTAAATGAAACAGACAAAATCTAAATAAAAATATGCTTATTTTCATATTTCTAAATGAAAAAGGCAAAATCCAAATAAAAATATGCTTATTTACATATTTATAAATGTATAGGCTTATTTTCTAAATGAAAATTTAAAATCAAATTAAAAATATGCCTACATTTGTTTGTAAATGAGAAAGTCAAAATCTAAATAAAAATATGCGTATTTTCATTTTTCTAAATGAAAAAGTCAAAAATATATAAAAATATGCTTACTTTCATATTTCTAATGAAAAAGTCAAAATCTAAATAAAAATATACTTATTTTCATATTTCTAAATAAAAACGTTAAAATCTAAATAAAAATATGCTTATTTTCATATTGCTAAATTAAAAATGATAAAACCTAAATAAAAATATGATTATTTTTATATTTCTGAATGAAAAAGACAAAATCTAAATAAAAATATGCATATATTCATATTTCTAAAGGAAAATGTCAAAATCCAAATAAAATATGATTATTTTCATATTTCTAATGAAAAAGTCAAAACCTAATTAAAAATATGCTTATTTTCATATTTCTAAATGAAAAAGACAAAATCTAAATAAAAATATGCATATTTTCATATTTCGAAAGAAAAAACTCAAAATTTTAATGAAAATATGCTTATTTTCATATTTCTAAAAGAAAAAGTCAAAATCTAAATAAAAACACGCTCATTTTCATATTTCTGAATGAAAAAGTCAAAATCTAAGCGAAAAAGCAAAATCAAAATCAAAATATGCTTATTTTCATATTTCTAAATGAAAAACTCAAAATCTTAATGATAATACTCTTATTTTCACATTTCTAAATTAAACATACAAAATCTAAATAAAAATATGCTTATTATCATATTTCTAAATGAAAAAGTCAAAATCTAAATAAGAAATATGCTTATTTTCATATTTCTAAATGAAAAAGGCAAAATCTAAATAAAAATATGCTTATTTTCATATTCATAAATGAATAGTCTTATTTTCTAAACGAAAAAATCAAAATCTAAATAAAAATATGCATATATTTGTTTGTAAATGAGGAAGTCAAAATCTAAATAAAAATATGCTTATTTTCATTTTTCTAAATGAAAAAGACAAAAACTATATAAAAATATGCTTATTTTCATATTTCTAATGAAAAAGTCAAAATCTAAATAAAAATATGCTTATTTTCATATTTCTAAATAAAAACGTCAAAATTTAAATAAAATTATGCTTATTTTCATATTTCTAAACGAAAAAGACAAAATCTAAATAAAAATATGCTTATTTTTATATTTCTAAATGAAAAAAACAAAATCTAAATAAAAATATGCTTATTTTCATATTTCTAAATGCAAAATCAAAATCTATATATAAAATATACTTATTTTCATATTTCGAAAGAAAAATGACAAAATCGAAATAAAAATATGCTTATTTTCATATTTCTAAATGAAAAACACAAAATCTAAACAAAAATATCCTTATTTTCATATTTCTAAATGAAAAATCAAAATCTATAAATAAATTATACTTATTTTCATATTTCAAAAGAAAAATGACAAAATCTAAATAAAAATATGCTTATTTTCATATTTCTAAATGAAAAACACAAAATCTAAATAAAAATATGCTTATATTCATATTTCTAAATGAAAAAGGCAAAATCTAAATAAATATATGCTAATTTTCATTTTTTTGAATGTATATGCTTATTTTTTTAATGAAAAAGTCAAAATGTGAATAAAAATATGCTTATTTTCATATTTGTAAATGAGAATGTCAAAATCTAAATAAAAATATTCTTAATTTCATTTTTCTAAATGAAATATCAAAATCAAAATCAAAATATTCTTATTTTCATATTTCTAATGAAAAAGTCAAAATCTATATAAAAATATGCTTATTTTCATATTTCTGAATGAAAAGACAAAATCAAAATCAAAATATGCTTAATTTCATAATTCTAAAGGAAAAAGGCAAAATCTTAATGAAAACATGCTTATTTTCATATTTCTAAATGAAGAAGTCAAAATCTAAATAAAAATATGCTTATTTTCATATTTCTAAAACTAAACCTCAAAATCTAATTAACAATATGCTAATTTTCATATTTGTAAATGAAAAAGATATAATCTAAGTGAAAAAGACAGAATCCAAATAAAAATAGGCTTATTTTCATATTTCTAAATATAAAAGTGAAAATCTGAATGAAAATACGCTTATTTTCATATTTATAAATGAATATGCTTATTTTCTAAATGAAAAAGTCAAAATCTAAATACAAATATGCATATTTACATGTTTCTAAAGGAGAAAGTCAAAATCTAAATGAAAATATGCTTATTTTCATATTTATAAACGAAAAAGCCAAAATCTACATTAAATTATGCTTATTTTCCTATTTCTTAATGAAAAAGACAAAACCTAAATAAAAATATGCTCATTTTCATATTTCTAAATGAAAAAGTCAAAATATAAATGTAAAATATGCTTATTGTCTTATTTCTAAAAAAAATGACAAAATCTAAATGATAATATTCTTATTTTCATATTTCTAAATGAAAAAGACAAAATCTAAATAAAAATATGCTTATTTTCCTATTTGTAAATGAAAAAAACAAAATCTAATAAAAATATGCTTATTTTCATATTTCCAAATGAAAAAGGCAAAATCCAATTAAAAATATGATTATTTTCATATTTATAAATGAATATGCTTATTTTCTAACTGAAAATGTCAAAATCAAAATATAAATATGCTTACTTTCATGTTTGTAAATGAGAACGTCAAAATCTATATAAAAATAGGCTTATTTTCATGTTTCTAAATGAAATAGAAAAAAGCAAAATAAGAATATGCTTATTTTAATATTTGTAAATGAAAAAGACAACATCTAAATAAAAATATGCTTATTTTCATATTTCTAAATGAAAAAGTCAAAATCTAAGTGAAAAAAACAAAATAAAATTAAAATATTCTTATTTTCATATATCTAAATGAAAAAGTCAAAATGTAAGTGAAAAAGACAAAATCAAAATCAAAATATGCTTATTTTCATATTTCTAAATGAAATTGATGAAAATACGCTTATTTTCACATTTCTATATGAAAAAGACAAAATCTAAATAAAAATATGCTAATTCTCATATTTCTAAATGAAAAAGTCAATATCTAAATAAAAAATAGGCTTATTTTCATATTTCTAAATGAAAAAGGCAAAATCTAAATAAAAATATGCTTATATTTGTTTGTTTTTAAATGAGAAAGTCAAATTCTAAAGAAAAATATGCTTATTTTCATTTTTCTAAATGAAAAAGACAAAAACTATATAAAAATATGCTTATTTTCATATTTCTAATGAAAAAGTCAAAATCTAAAGAAAAATATGCTTATTTTCATATTTCTAAATGAAAAAAACAAAATCTAAATAAGAATATTCTTATTTTCATATTTCTAAATGAAAAATCAAAATCTGTATATAAAATATACCTATTTTCATATTTCAAAAGAAAAATGACAAAATCTAAATAAAAATATGTTTATTTTCATATTTCTAAATGAAAAACACAAAATCTAAATAAAAATATGCTTATTTTCATATTTCTACGTGAAAAAGGCCAAATCTAAATAAATATATGCTAATTTTCTTATTTATAAATGTATATGCTTATTTTTTAAATGAAAAAGTCAAAATGAAAATAAAAATATGCTTATTTCCATATTTGTAAATGAGAATGTCAAAATCTAAATAAAAATATTCTTATTTTCATTTTTCTAAATGGAATAACAAAATCAAAATTAAAATATTCTTATTTTCATATTTCTAATGAAAAATTCAAAATCTAAATAAGAATATACTTATTTTCATATTTCAAAAGAAAAATTTGAAAATCTAAATAAAAATATGCTTATTTTAATATTGCTGAAAGAAAAAGACAAAATCTAAATGAAAATATGCTTATTTTCATATTTCTAATTGAAGAAGACAAAATCTAAATAAAAATATGCTTATTCTCATATTTCTAAATGAAAAAAACAAAATCTAATTAAAAATATGCTTATTTTCATATTTCTAAACGAAAAAACAAAATCTAAATAAAAATATGCTTATTTTCATATTTCTAAATGAAAAATCAAAATCTATATATAAAATACACTTATTTTCATATTTAAAAAAAAATGACAGAATCTAAATAAAAATATGCTTATTTTCATATTTCTAAATGAAAAACAAAATCTAAATAAAAATATGCTTATTTTCTTATTTCTAAATGAAAATTCAAAATCTATATATAAAATATACTTATTTTCATATTTCAAAATAAAAATGACAATATCAAAATAAAAACATGATTATTTTCATATGTGCAAATGAGAAAGTCAAAATCTAAATAAAAATATTCTTATTTTCATTTTTCTAAATGGAATATCAAAATCAAAATTAAAATATTCTTAATTTCACATTTCTAATGAAAAAGTAAAAATCTAAATAAGAATATGCTTATTTTCATATTTAAAAAAAATGAGAAAATCTAAATAAAAATATGCTTATTGTCATATTTCTGAATAAAAAAGACAAAATCTTTTTCATATTTCTAATTGAAGAAAACAAAATCTAAATAAAAATATGCTTATTTTCATATTTCTAAATGAAAAAGACAAAATCTAAATAAAAATATGCTTATTTTAATATTTCTAAATGAAAACAACAAAATCTAAATAAAAATATGCTTATTTTCATATATCTGAATGAAAAAGACAAAATCTAAATAAAAATATGCTTATTTTCATATTTCTAATTGAAGAAGACAAAATCTAATTAAGAATACGCTTATTTTCATATTTCTAAATGAAAAAGACAAAATCTATATAAAAATATGCTTATTTTCATATTTCTGAATGAAAAAACAAAAATCAAATTCAAAATATGCTTATTTTCATATTTCTAAATGAAAAAGAGAAAATCTAAATAAAAATATGCATATTTTCATATTTCTAAATGAAAATGTCAAAATCTAAATAAAATTATACTTATTTTCATATTTCTAAATGAAAAAGTTAAAATCTTAAAGAAAACATGCTTATTTTCATATTTCTATATGAAGAAGTCAAAATCTAAATAAAAATATGCTTATTTTCATATATCTAAAACAAAACCTCAAAATCTAATTAAAAATATGCTAATTTTCATATTTGTAAATGAAAAAGACATAATCTAAGTGAAAAAGACAAAATCTAAATAAAAATATGCTTATTTTCATATTTCTAAATATAAAAGTGAAAATCTGAATGGAAATACGCTGATTTTCACATTTCTAAATTAAACAGTTAAAATCTATATAAAAATATGCTTATTTTCATATTTATAAATGAATATGCTTATTTTCTAAATGAAAAAGTCAAAATCTAAATACAAATATGCTTATTTACATGTTTCTAAAGGAGAAAGTCAAAATCTAAATAAAAATATGCTTATTTTCAAATTTATGAACAAAAAAGCCAAAATCTACATTAAATTATGCTTATTTTCCAATTTCTTAATGAAAAAGACAAAATCTAAATAAAAATATGCTTATTTTCATATTTCTAAATGAAATAGTCAAAATCTAAATATAAAATATGCTAATTTTCATATTTCCAAAGAAAAATGACAAAATCTAAATGATAATATTCTTATTTTCATATTTCTAAATGAAAAAGACAAAATCCAAATAAAAATAGGCTTATTTTCATATTTCTAAATGAAAAAGGCAAAATCTAATTAAAAATATGATTATTTCCATATTTATAAATGAATATGCTTATTTTCTAAATGAAAATGTCAAAATCAAAATCAAAATATGCTTACTTTCATGTTTGTAAATGAGAACGTCAAAATCTAAATAAAAATAGGCTTATTTTCATGTTTCTAAATGAAATGGAAAAAATCTAAATAAGAATATGCTTATTTTAATATTTGTAAATGAAAAAGACAAAATCAAAATAAAATATGCTTATGTTCATATTTCTAAATGAAAAAGTCAAAATTTAACTGAAAAAGACGAAACAAAATTAAAATATGCTTATTTTAATATTTCTAAATGAAAAAGTCAAAATGTAAGTGAAAAAGACAAAATCAAAATCAAAATATGCTTATTTTCATATTTCTAAATGAAAAACTCAAAATCTTGTTGAAAATACGCTTATTTTCACATTTCTAAATGAAACAGACAAAATCTGAATAAAAATATGCTTATACTCATATTTCTAAATGAAACAGTCAAAATCTAAACAAAAAATATGCTTATTTTCATATTTCTAAATGAAAAAGGCAAAATCTAAATAAAAATATGCTTATTTTCATATTTATAAATGAATAGGCTTACTTTCTAAATGAAAAAATCAAAATCTAAATAAAAATATGCCTATATTTGCTTGTAAATGAGAAAGTCATAATCTAAATAAAAATATGCTTATTTTCATTTTTCTAAATGAAAAATACAAAAAACTATATAAAAATATGCTTATTTTCATATTTCTAATGAAAATGTCAAAATCTAAAGAAAAATATGCCTATTTTCATATTTCTAAATAAAAACGTCAAAATCTAAATAAAAATATGCTTATTTTCATATTTCTAAATGAAAAATGAGAAAATCTAAATAAAAATATGCTTATTTTCATATTTCTAAATGAAAAAGACAAAATCTAAATAAAAATATGCTTATTTTCATGTTTCTAAATGAAAAAAACAAAATCTAAATAAAAATATGCTTATTTTCATATTTCTAAATGAAAAATCAAAATCTATATATAAAATATACTTATTTTCATATTTCAAAAGAAAAATGAATAAATCCAAATAAAAATATGCTTATTTTCATATTTCTAAATGAAAAACACAAAATCTAAATAAAATATGCTTATTTTCATATTTCTAAATGAAAGAGGCATAATCTAAATAAATGTATGCTAATTTGCATATTTATAAATGTATATGCTTATTTTCTAAATGAAAACGTCAAAATGTAAATAAAAATATGCTTATTTTCATATTTTTAAATGAGAAAGTCAAAATCTAAATAAAAATATT